>JADLZK010010699.1:1200000-1815621 GCA_015847255.1 Hyparrhenia diplandra | reverse complement strand
CACGTCCACCTGTTCAGCCGACATTCCCTTGGGCAGCCTCCACTCGAACTCATGCAGCAGCGACGCCACGGTGAAGGGCACGATGAGCTCTACCATCGGCAATGCCGGGCATAGCCTCCGGCCGGTGCCCAGCGGGATGAACTTGTGCTCCTTCCCCCACATGTCCAGCTCCGTCTTGCCCAGGAACCGCTCCGGCAGGAACCATGCATGCCATGCAGCGACATAATAATAATTAACGTGTCCTTATTCAGAAAAGCACCATGCATGCCATGCAGCGACATATATATATATATATATATATATATATAGGGTGCACTTTCTATACACCCGTGAGTATCTACACCCACCGGTAATATGAAGAGCTGCCACAGCCAGTTAGCACTAACGGGTTGATGTAGCCAAGACCCGCTGTCACTTCCGTCAAACACGTGATTTAAAATGGCCTCCCGTACGTTGCATGCATTCGGTTGGAGATCATGCCAGCAATTGCGCATGCATGCTATACTATACTAGTGATTCTCTTTGACAACAATATACTACGTGATTATTCCTTAAAAGTGAAATGAGTATGGATGTATACTTATATATTTATGAGATAAATAAAAGGAGTATATGTGCATACGTGGTATTTCACAAGTATGTCTAAAGTACGTCTATATAGTTCTGTTGTATATGTCTCCGTAGCACAGGCCACTTAATATAAACTATTGTATATACAAACAGTAGTATGAACTAATACTTTCACAAAAAGATATATGAAGAAATACTTTTTAGGGAAAAAGCGAGTATGATGCAATACTAATTTATGAGTACATACACGTAAATATTTTGTAGTACGGTTTATGTGTACACGTTTTTTTACAATGGAGTATACGTACATACTTTTCATAATGAAGTATACGTACATACTTTTCAGAATTGAGTATCCATACATACTTTTCAGAAACAAGTACTTGGGCATACTTTTGTTAGTAATTTCACAAAGATGCGCCTTCTATTCCAATATGTTTGCCGCTAAGAGGAAATCTGTCCTCTTACTCTGACTAATTGCTGCCATGCATCTCCGATCCTAACCTCCTCCATCTTGCCGTTGCTTGGCTTCGACTCATCTCCGGCCAGACACAAAATTCATGGTACTGTGCAACTTACGCGGGTGATGAAACCAGGGAACCTGTAGTCCGTGATGGTGATTTGTATTAAGATCAGAAAAGTAGAATCAAGATATGAGTATTTATATGTACCTATTGCAAGGTAGAGGTGGAGAGGCTTACGCGCCCAGGCGGCCGCCGCGGAACGTCTTGTCGGCGTCGCCGATGATCCACCGCATACACTGCGTATATGCAAGTATCATTAATTACATGACCATTGATCTCAGACCCAAATAGTGAAGTGCACACACACTTGAATTAATTGAGTTGCCTATACGCTAATTGATAAAGCAGATTGGTACCACGCCGCTGCCGCAATACTACTCGGCGATCAACTGACATTATGAAACAAGTAATCTGAAAAAGTATCAGCAGATACTAGAATATGAAAAAAAGTACCAGCAGATACTAGAATCTGAAAAAGTATCAGCAGATACTAGAGACGCGATCAAGTGACATTATAATTCAAAACAACTAATCTGAAAATAATCAGCGGATACTAGTGGCGTTAAAGATCAAACCTGCGCCTCTGCCATGCAGCCGGAGACGGCGGCCACCCTGCTTCACCTAAGCCGAGAGTCCGAGACGCAGCCCCCATAGGCCTTCCGTGCCGCACTGCCTCTGAGGCCCGACGATGGCACAAACTACCCCGCGCACACGGTGCTCCTGGCGGCGCAGACCTTCCTACGTCGCTCCGCAGTGGAGGTGCTGGCCAGTGGCCGCCACACACAGCAACCCACCGGCAGCGCTGGGCCGGCGCCGGAACTCGATTGGCAGGTGACGCGTGGACTCCGACGCGCGGAGCCGCTCGACGGGGCGAAGCATGGGCGTGGGCGACGACGTAGACGTCGGATCTCAACTGACGGGGCGGCGCGTGGACTCTGGCGTGGAGCTGCCCGGCGGAGGTGAAGCATGGACTTCGGCGTGCTCGCGCGGCCTGGTGCGCCCTGCCTCCCGCTCATGGCCGTCCAATCCAACGGGGGTGGGGTGCGGCCACCACAGCCATGTGAGATCCAGAAATAGGAAAGAGAGAAATCCAGAGAGAGAGGGAGAGAGGAATGCGTAGCATCCTAGATTTTAGGATCGTACTTCCTAAACGGGTCTAGTTGTTAACCTCTTAAGCAACCTGCCACCGATCAAACGTGAGAAGACTAGTGTATTTGTGTACTGTGAGAGGTGGGTGTAGTTACTCCTAGGGTGTAGGAAAAATTTACCCTATATATATATATATATATATATATATATATATATAGACACTACACCTCAGGTGTAGAATCTATTCTACACCCAACAGACCCAACGTCCAACTAAGTGGTCGGACCCAACCAGCCCACCCACGGACCCTCCTCGCCGGCCGCCCCCACACATAGATCGCACAACACAATCGCGATGTGAGGTCCTGACCCCGCCTCGACAGCCCGTCCGCGGCGGAAGACCCGGCGACGACCGACGGCGGCGCATCCCCCCTCGCCCCCACCCCCACCCGTCTCACGCGTACCTTCCTTCACGCTCCATCTCCGGTGGCCCCCACTCCCAGCTTCTTCAGCGACCTTCTTCCGTACGACCGGCGGCGCATCTTCCCCTGTGGCCACTAGTAGTGGCGGCAACTTCCATAACATAGGCAGCAGTAGGGGCTACCCGAAGAGGGAGTGCCCGCATCTACATTCAGCATCTGCTCTATCCAATCGACTGGATGCAGATCGATCCACAGCCACAAGGCTATGGGCCACGGCCATGGGTGTTGTACGCCTTCCAATCCATGTCCAGGTTGTGGATCATGATGTGGTGATACGGCTGCAAGCCTGCAACTCTTGACTACACCGTTGATCTGCTAGCGGCGCTATCTAGAAATCGCTGGCGGCGCTATCTAGTAATTGCTGCCCGTTTGTTGGTGATATGAGCCTGCAGCCGGTGTCCATGTGCGTAAGTTCAGAATTCAGTCTTGATCTGTATATCAATGGATTTTTGTGTTGTTTTATATTCTAGCTTGCGGCCGGCGAGCTCAACAGAAAAAAGCACAATCGATCAGGCTCTAGCTGCCCATCCGTGGTGCACTAGCCTGTTTTCTTTCTAAAAATTGACTATAGTTTTGTAATCCTCGTTTTTCAGTAGAAAAAAAGTATACAGTACCGAAGGTTCAGCTCTTCAACTACTGAGACACATTTAGTACCCATCAGGTTCAGTAATTGTTAATTGTTACTTTAGATCTAGTATTGCATGTCAATAGCTTCTTGCATCCTAGATGGGTCTGGCCAAGGTGGTCTGATGGACGGAACCGGCTTGCAAGGTGTGGCCGCTGCTGTAGTGTAGGAGTTCGACTGGACTTATGTACTAGAATGCTACTCCATTGAAGTCTGAAAAAAATTCAGTATACTGAATGCTCAACACTGGATGGAGGTAACTACTGACAAGAAAGATGCTCGACCTGAATACTAATTGAACTACTAAATACTAACCTTTGAAAAATGGAACGAATGTTTGGTTTCTAATATTAGGAGCATTATTATTTCTCTAGTCACTATTTTCTTCAGTAATTTTTCTCATCATCAGTTTTGATGGTTCAGTAATTTCAGGAATCCCCTATCCTTCAGTGATCAACATATAGTATTGTTTAGTAATCCATCTTTACGAGTTCAATAATCGTTATTCTTCTATTCAGTATAATTTTTCAAAACATATTTGTTCAGTAATTGACTTTTTTTTTTTTTTCCATGTCTTCAGTGGTACTTTTAAAGTTCACTCACAGGTGTTGAGTAATTGATCTTTCAATCCTTTGGATTCAGTAATACATCATCCCATCAGCTTTAGTAGTAGATCAAGTTTAGTAATACATCCTAGCTTCAGCAGTCTGGACCAATGGCTTTCAGTAATTGGCTGTCGCTGTTCAGTAATCATGTTTACTAATCCAATAGATTTTGATTTAGCATCTGTTCCACTGAGTTTAGTAATTAATTTTTATTTTATTTGATCTATTTTTGTAATCCCAAAATAATTTATTGAACCAATGGCTTTCTACTATTGAACACTGACCTCTTCCACTTCTCGAGCACCGACGCCTCCCATTACTGAATATTGGTAATTTTAGTAATAATTCAGATGATTCACTAATCCTATAACCATCCTTTATTTGATATACTAGTAATCACAATAAGCATATCCTCTATTTGAATTATTTAGTATCTCCGAAACCAACCAATACCAGTAACTTGGCAATCATGTATATCTCAAGTAATTTCATGGAATATGATATATTTTTTGTCCATAACAGTAATCCAGTTATTTACTATGATGACTATATGATTAGTAATGCAAAAAGAGATCACTATAATAAAGAAGCTTATGATATATTTTTCGGTCAATAATGAGATGACTAGATGATCCAATAACCATAACTACCATTTATACGTAGCAGTGATCATCAGTAAACCTTCAGTAATTCGCTAACATTATAGTGAGTACAACATCTCAGACATTCACAATACATAATGAGATTAGGGTTCATGGCGCATGCTGAGATTAGTGTATATAGCTTCTATAGAGAGTAGGGTTAATGGTGTTTGTTGAGATTAGTGTATAGAGCATTTGCCGAGATTAGGGCTCATGGCGCCTACTGAGATTAGTATACCGCGTGGCCAGTAATTTCTGATATTAGGGTATCAATTGTTTGCCGAGATTAGGATTTAGGGCGCCTACTGAGAGTTGGGTTCATGGGCGTTTTTGAGATTAGTGTATAGATCGCTTTGCTGAGATTAGGGTCCATGGCGTGTGCTGAGATTAAGGTTCACACATGTTTGCTGAGATTAGTGTTTATGGCGTTTGCTGAAATAGTGTAGATAGCTCAGTAATATATGGTCAGTAATTTATGAGATTAGGGTTCACACATTCTCTTGAGATTAGGGTTCACACATTCTGCTGAGTTTAGGGTTCACACATTCTGCTGAGTTTAGGGTATAGAGCATTTATGGTCATTTATGAGATTAATACATACTCACTAATTTATGGTCAGTAATTTCTGAGATTAGGGTATAGAGCGTTTGCTGAGATTAGGGTTCAGGGAGTTTGCTGAGATTAGGGTTCATGGCGTCTGTTGAGATTAATGTATATAGCGTTTACTGAGATGACGGTTCGAAGTGTCTGCTGAGATTATGGTTCGTGGCGTTTGCCTACTAATAATGCTCAATAATTTATGGTCAGTAATTTCTGAGATTATGGTTCGTGGCGTTTGCTGAGCTAAGCGCATGACGTATATTATTTGTACCAACTAATATATACGTAGTTAAGCGCATGACGTATTTTAGAATAGCGCATACTCCATGGATGTATATTACTTTAGCAATTGATACTCAAGGATACGAATTAGTACTGGTACTTAATTGATGTATTTTTCAGTAATCAAATAACTAGCTCCATGATGGTCAGTAATTGCCGAATATTATATGTACCAAGGTGCTAGCAACACATGGATGGCCACACTAAATCTGGGATTACTTTTTTGCGTTGGGACTTGGGAGCTGCAGGGGAGTGGGCAGTGGGCGTACCTGAGAAATCTGCAGCTAACTGTTGTCTTTGAACAAATTAAAAAAAGTGCATGCAGCGCATATATGTAACAATCATGTGCGTGCATGGCTAACATGTCTCTGCCTTTCGAAAATTAAAAAAAAAGTCCTTACATGGAGTAGGAACGGACCGGAGTGGAGTACTCCAACTAGCAGACAGCAGGGCCGGACCGGAGTTTGCCTCGTCAGGACCACGTGTGTGCTGCGTGCGCGTGCGGGCTCTCGTGAGCTGAGGGCGCGCGCTGGGCTTTGGCTGGCTCGCGTTGTGTTAATTAGCGCACGCGGGGTTTGTCTGGGTGGTCTGGTCGGGACGCGCCGGTGCAGTGCTTGGGTTCGACGGGTGTAGAATCCATTCTACACCTGGGGTGTAGAATAGCGCCAACCGTTAAAGGGCACGATGAGCTGAGTCATCTGTAGCCTAGGTGTTTATTTATTTATATATAAATAAATAAATAAACTAGCCCAGTCATCTGTAGCCTAGGTGGCGGGCACCAACTTGAGGGGACAGCCATAACAAGGGTGTCGTTGCTCATGTACTTTTCGGTCACGTCCACCTGTTCAGCCGACATTCCCTTGGGCAGCCTCCAGTCGAACTCATGCAGCAGCGACGCCACGGTGAAGGGCACGATGAGCTCTACCATCGGCAATGCCGGGCACAGCCTCCCCGCCGGGTGCCCAGCGGGATGAACTTGTGCTCCTTCCCCCACATGTCCAGCTCCGTTCTGTGTGCCCGATCCAACGGTCGTCCGACAAGGAGACCATAGAGAACGTGACGTACCCCATCTGCTCTATGGGAGAGCCTGGTAGATAGTCTTGGCGAGCTCAGGCTTAAACTCGCCGCCGTGCACCATGGCTATGACCACCGGGACGAAGCACGCGCAGAAGTTGACGAAGGCGACGGTAGGGTGGCCACGCCCGGTGTAGCCGTGAGCCCGTGAACCCCTATAGCGAGGTTCATGACGGTGGCCAGCGACGCTCCGATGAGGACCGACTGCTTGTACCCGGTATGGAGGACGGCGTGGAGGACTGCGATGGCGACAAGGATCTGACTCCCCAATATCTGGATCTCGGTCGCCCTCACGCCCTCACTATGCCAGAAATCTCTATCTCAGCGACACCGATTAGTGACACAAAAAGAAAATGTGTCACGATAGTCTATCCGTGGCGCATGTTAACTAGATGCGCCACAAATAAGCGGTTGCCCATGCTCTAGGCCCGATACGCGCCATCGATAGCAGCTTATCGCTGACACTTGTAGACAAAACGCCGTCACGATAAAATTTGTGACGCCGTGTTGGTCAGCGCGTCTCGGATATATAGCCATATCGCTGACGCGGGTTAACAAGATCGCCATCGATAAGGAAAGTGACACTTGTTGTGTACACGCGCCACCGATAAGGACACATATTTGTGACTCGCTTTGTTAAGACGCTCGCCGCAAATAACGAGGCCCCAAAATGCACCGAAATTTGGTTGAGGCCCGGTGTAGGTCCGCTACGAACCTTGGCCTGCTAAAGGCCCACACTCCCACTCCCCGAAACCCTATCCCCTTCTCGCCTCCCCGAGTCCCGACGCCGCACTTCCGCGCACTCCGCGTCACGCCCGCCGCGAGCCCCGACACCCCATCCCCAACGCCGCTCCTCCAGTCCTCCCTCCGCGGGGCGCGCGGCGCCCGCGAACTCACCTCCACGCCCCCCAGAGCGCCGGCGCATCTCCTCCTCCTCCGCTGCCGCGCCTCGCCCGCCGCTCCTCCCGGAACAAGCTCGCGGGCCTTCCTCGTGGGCGCAAAACGAGCACGAGCAGCACCACGCCGGGCGCCGAGCTCATCGCGGGTGAGGCGGCCTCGCCACGGGTGAGGCCGCTGCGGCCTCGACGAGTGCCGAGGTGGCGCCGACCGCGACGACCTTGTCAAGTGTGAGGCGGTGGCGCCGACGAGCACGAGTACTACCACCGCGCCGGCAAATCCGCTGCCACCTCCTCGTCCCTCGCGCAGGCCCCCTACGACGCCGGAGGAGCCCGTGGCCATCAATTGGTGAGAGTTCTGCCTATCCCCCACTATGTCTCTCGATCGATTCCACACCACGCCTCGATTTGATTGCATTTCGACTGTTTCCCTTAGAAATTGTTCGATTCGTTAGTTGATTAGTCCGCCCTAGCTCGACAGTACCTTTGATTCGGTCATGAGGGTCAAGCTTGTTTTAGCACGGCATGGTGGAGCCGCGAGACCTTGGTTTACAAATATGTCAGATCCGTTTCTAACTGTAAAGTCGAAGTATCAAATGCTGCCATGGTTTACAATTATGTCAGATCTCGATAAACTGAAGTAAAAGATTTGAGGCCAAAATAATGCTTCAGAAATTAGTTCCAAGGATATTTAGCAGCAGCCACTCATGTTATCTTTGGATGTGTTGATAAAGCTGCAGATTGTAAATAATCTGGGTCTAATTTAATCTTGTTATATTTCCATAGGTCGTGTATGATGCAACTGACCAGGAGAGCTTCAACAATGTGGTTGAAGAGTTAATGGCTTCGTGTCCATATATTAATTAGTAGTGGAGATGACAAATCCTAAAATAGTAAGTGCAGAACCTATTTTGCTTCGTGAGTTGAAGTACTGTATGGCATGTGTAGTCTTAATTTGTTATATATGTTGTGTCTGCAGCTTATTGAAATTTGGATTGTCCCAACTCAAAGTTCTGCCACTTATTCTAGAAGACAACTAGTGCCAAGCAACTGCTATGAGGTAATTTTAAGCAGTAGTTCCATGTAGTTTCATTGATTCTCTTATCAGTCAAGTCAATTCAATGTTTCGATGAAGTAGCATTTTTTAATTCCATGTATTTCATTTTTGCTCTAGTTGACCTGTATATGATCTGATGTTCATGGTGTTCTTTATTCTCAGTTTGAAGTGGACTACTGCCCTGACCATCATGTTGGTACATGGGGGTTTTATTTTGCTGTTATTTTCTATTAAAACAAACCATGTGCCTGCCATCTAGATCTGTCAATGCTTGTGCTGAACAAGCATTGTGCTGGACTCAAGGTGACATTAACAAATTTTCGAAGGGCCTGATACATACTCATGGTGTTCTTGTCTGACTACATTACAGTCTGGACTCTGTTCTTGGAGGTGCACAAGACGGAGATAACTGGTACACACAGCTGCCTAGGAAGGTAAGTGAGCTTAACTGGAATCCCTCCGAGTCTGATAAATAGAGCAGTAATAGCTAAGTGGAATAAATGGTATACTGTTTTATGCATGTAGCATCTTCAAAGCTGTTGGTAAGCTGTGCACTTGTTCAAAACACTGAACTTGGATAAAGTGGCCTTACTTTTCCCAATGCATTTTTGGAAGGTTTACCGTAGCTTAGTTTAATTGCCACTTCAAATTGCAGATTTCTTTTTGCTGGGATTACTCTAAGCCTTCTTGTAGTTGCTATTGTATTCTACATAGAGTTAGCTATTGTTCTGAATCTCTGCGTTCGCAGGCCATAGTTCTGTACAGAACTGATTTCTTAGGAAGAGGGCAGCTACCAGTGAGGCAAATGCACATGGCTAAATTCATGAGGAGCCTTCAGAAGTTAGCTGATGAGGTCACTTGTAAGTTAGCATTCTGTGCACTGCAGGTACTACATTGCTGCCATTATCAAAGTATTATGTTCCAAAGTAGCATCAATAAGGTGAATGGCTCTCTATAATATAATTGGTATTGTGCATCCAGAAAAACCATGGAGCAGTTAGCTGTTAGAAAACCAGAGTACTGTTAGAAATCTGCTCATGTATTGTGATCTACTAGGTTGTGGTTCCTTGGGCAACTGTAGCATAAGTTGTATCCAAAGTTTATAAATGATCTGATTGAATGGATGAAACATGTGTAATGTGTGAGATAGAACTGCAGCTAGCAACATGTGGGGGTTTATTTTGCTGTTGTTTTCTATTAAAACAAACCATGTACCTGCCATCTAGATCTCTTTTGATGACTGAGTCACTGGACAACACAGCAGCTGGCATCTTTTAGCAACCGAATTTTCAGCATTTAAATATCTTTTGACAGGTTATCATGGCTGAAGGCAAATACATGCATTGGCAATTGATAGATAAATGTCAGCAGAGGACAAGCACAGAAGCTTGCCGACTCCAACAAGAATCTGTAAGAACATCGTAGTAACTTGCCAATATATTGTAGTCCATATCTGTAAGAACATCGTAAGCACATACCTGGAATTTCTGTACTTGTTCATGAAAGCATGCTGCATGCCCCTTTCCTTGTCTTCGTTCTTATTTGATCAAAGACCAGCTGCATGTAGTGCTTCTTCCCTTTGCAAGTCATGGTGCTATGTCTTAACTGTTATCATTGTGAAGCCTATGATGCCATTAATTTTTCTGAACTGATTATTGTTGGCTCAGTTCCAATATACATTTGATATGGTGATTTATGTTATTGCACGGCTCCAATATACAATTGTTTTTGCAGGTCCAGCACAACATTAGTAAGGGCTACTCTAGCTCGGTCCCTTGTAACTTCGTTTGTTCTAAAGCAGACTGCATTCTCAAGTAGATGTATCAGATGCTGATTTTTTCTTTTCCTGTGTCTAGTAACTGATTTTTTCTTTTCCTGTGTCCAGTAACCTCTCCACACCTGCAGGAGCAGATGGACAGCAGGTACTCTTTTTCTTTAGTGCAACAACAGGTTCGGCAATAGTATTCTAGAACTAGAACTAGAATAGTCTATCTTCTACCGATGTAACAAGAGCTCAACCATTCTGGAACTAGATGAGAGGAAAGGAAGTAGCCAGAAGCTATATGTATTGCCATTTATTCTATATAGCAACCTGTCACCTCTTCATATTTATGGTGGATACTCCCATGTAATCTATAGTTTAACAGACTTGCAGTATGGAATATGAACTGTGTACTACTGTGAAATGTACCATATTACAAATAAAATGTTAGCTTCAATGATGTGTGTGTATGTATATGGATGATCCTATATATGTATATGTATATATATATATATAGGATCACCATATTTTTTTTTTTTCTGAAATAGCTATTGGTGACGCGTATTGGCTACATATGTCGCAGATAACACCTTATCTCGCGACACGTATTGGGGCTACATGTGTCGCAGATAACACCTTATTCTGCGACGCAGCGTGGCTACATCGCGCCACGAGATAACACCTTATCGTGACGTGTAGCCAATATGTGTCACAAATAAGGTGTTATCTGCGACACATGTAGCCAATACGCGTCGCCGCAGATAGCACCTTATCGCTGACGCCGTAAATACGCGGGCCGCGTATATGCCCTTATCTCTCGACGCAAAAAAGGTGACACTTGTAAACGTGTCGCCGATAGCAGTTAACAAGTGTCGCAGATAGCGATTTACGGCATAGTGTCCACCTAGGGGTAGGGAGGAGCACGCGGTGGGAGGGAGGAAGTGAGGCGGCGGCGGCAACCGGCGAGGTCGGGTGAGGGAGAGAGAGGAGTGGAGAGGGAGGAGAGGAGACGGATGACGAGCACTCGAGGAGCCGAGACGTGGTGTGGGCGGCGGACGCGAGGGGTGGGTGCCCGGGCGGACGCGAGAGGAGCCCGTAATCGAATGAAATAAAATTTCGGTCCGGACTTTGAGTGGACGATGGGGCCGTATGATGACGTGGCTTCACCACAGCCCGAGAACTCCCTAGTGGGGTTCTCTTTACAGGGGTAGTAGATAAGCATATATTGGCTATATAAATGATCCTATTATGCTACTTTACACACAGCATCATGTAATCCAATTCATTATACTGCAATCAAACGGCTCCCTCCGTTGCAGTCAATACGTGGATATTTGGCACTCATGCCAAGAATTTCCCATCTGCAAATATCGGATATATTTACACATACCGATATCACCACCATATAGTATACATCATAGGCATTGGGATCAATAGAGGTATCATTATCCGTCAATTAATAAAACCTCAAGTCCCTCATGAGACTCATTTATTGCCTGTATGCTCGTATATTTGAGGATAATTCCAGGCATTAGGGGGAGATTTATACCACAAAGAATGCCAGGAATCTGAATAAATATCACACACATTCATATTTAATCCTCATATCCACGGGATAAAGATTCTGAACCAATTGTTCAGCACATCTTATATTTGAATAATATTGCAAATAATCTGTCGAAACATTTACTTGTCATAAAAGTGTCATTAAATCCAAATCTCTATTTAATGTGCCGAAAAGAGTGGAGGCACCAAACAAAAACCACTCAACTCCTGAATCAAAATAAGAGGGGGAGAAGTATGGTCACATGAGATATAGCTTCTTGCAAGCATTCTCGAGATTAGGGGGAGAACATTCTCCATGACAGTAAATGCAAGTCAACCTCACGTTGATTGACACCTTATGGATATTTATCCAAAGCCTATAGATGTTTCACATCTAAAAGACCAGCACATATGTGTACGTACACAAAGTCAGGCGCTGCGTCACTGGAACATCCTTACTTCATTGTTTGGGAAATACACGGAGTTGAAAAGGACAACATTTCCACATGCTTTATTGATTCCATAGAGTCAATCAATTCAAAGTCTACTAATTGTGACCATACAACTGGATCAAGGCCAAATCACCATACAACTGGATCATGGCCAAATCCTAGCCAGGCAGAGTGTTTAACACTCAAATTGGTCGAACCAGAGGTGACAATATGGAGAATTGCTTTTGCTACAATGAGAAGTATTTACTTCTTCACACATAGTCTTCTTAATGGAGGCATGATGGAATACTAATTCCATTTGGTGGTGAAATAGCAAAAGCTTTGGCATATGGGTTTATGCGAGACTTCGGCATCATTCATGATGCAACATACCCAAATGGTATGTGTGAAAATTATGTTCCTATATTCATGATCATTGGCAGATCTCAATTGAATTGGACAGATTCAAACATATGAGTCTAATGGACTATGCACTCTGAATCTAATTTCAAATCGCAATACAGATTGTGTATAGAAGTCACTACATGGCTTCAACGGTCAAGTTGATTGTGGTTCAACTGACTAAGTGAGTTTCTTCCATAGAAGATTTACTCCAATTAAGATGGTTGTCTATATTTGTTCGTAGTGAAATCTCAATTGGATTTTCACATCATCTCCTAACAGCAAATGGCATATACAAACATCTTATGACGGAATTTGAGATGAAATATTTGGGTAACCAAATTAGCTAGAGTATACTACTTGAGCACATTCCTTTAGGAATATTTATCAATCAGTCAACCTATATCCAATTGATATTTATGCAATATCTAAAATGATATTAGGTAACTTTAATGGTCATTCAATCCCTAAATATGAATGTAGATATATTCATTCATTGGGTTGATAATCGGATGACATAAACTCAAAGTTTTGTCTTCTAACTAGTGCTTTCAAAGCGTATATATCTTGTAAACTGCAACATGCCTGATATTGCATTTGTAGATGACATGTTAGCTTAAAGCGCTACTTTATGGCACATAAGATCTTGGTTATTCTATCAAGACTTGACCATTATAGAATAAGCATATATTGGCTATATAAATGATCCTATTATGCTAATATATTGACTGATTTCATTGTTGTGTAGCGTTTATGTGAGAATTATCTTCATTCTAATGAATAGCTTCACCCATCATTCTCAAACATCACTTATTGTGTCGTTGCATTAATGAATGATCCACTACATCAACTATGTAGTATAGGTTCCATTGAGCCATCTACTACTATCTACGTGATAGTACTTCTTGCATTGCTTAGATGCAGCAGATTACATAAAGAGTAATATGTACATTACTCTCGGTTTTTACATCCTCATGTACTATAGCAGATTGAGGAGACAAACATCTTGCAAACTTAGTGTTGTGATAAATTTTTTAGATTTATTCATGATGTATTGCAAGATTCAGGGAGTATCCTCCTGAAAAGTAACATGTCCAAGCATCATATTGCACTCTTTTCCTTTGTGAGTTTTTCTATACGGTTTCTCATAAAAGGTTTTTAATGGGGCAATATCAATACAAGTAAATGTCATATCTTCTGTTTTCCTACCAGGTTTTTAAATGGGGATATCAAATGACATAATACTATCCTCCAAACTCGCTTATGGGTTTTCCTTCCCAAAAAGGTTTTTCTCATTTGAGTTTTTCCATGAGGAAGTATTCAACAAATGCTGGATTTTTAGGAGTTTTTCGCAGCATATCATACAATATATCTCCTCAGATTTTTCCCACAGAGTTTTTGGAGGAGACGCACTGTACGATGAAGATCAACTGATCAAGGGGGAGTGTTGGGAATCAAATATGACCAGTTAATTACACTCTCCAAGGGGTCAGACCTGTTCGGGGAAACTTGGCCGCTACTCTTCCTCCATATATAAATATGTGATCTACAGTGCAATAAAGACTACAGTTCATTGTCCCAGATTTGTTTCTTTTATTACCTCCTAAGAGGTCATTTGCGTACCCTCACAGGCCTAGTTTGCATTCTTCTCAGTTTTCATGTACAGCAGCATGTGTACAACGCCCAAACGATATATATCAAAAAGATGACAAATTGAATGAAGGGTCTAATTATTCTCCGAAATTTTTATGATTTTGTCATCAAACTACACTTTAATCTTTTGGGTATAAAAACAACTTGTGCACGTGTAAAAAAAAAAAAAGAGACGTGTATAAGATTGCTTGGCAAAGATTGGCAGGGCCGGCGACGCCTGCTTCTAGTGCGGCGTGTGGACCTATTCTATGGGATGAGCGATGCATGGTGCATGAGAAGATCTTGATCTTGATCTTTCTATGCGATCTGCTGCCGTTGATCAGCCGTTAGTAGACATTGGCCGAGATGACGACGTTCAGGAGGCGACCATGCAAGCGGCAAAGGCAACCTGGCTGCTCCCCAGTGGTGCGCTCTGCTGCCACGCCTGTGGTGGGTACGCGAGCGATGACAACCATGATGTGATTTTTCTCTGCAGTATGCATGCAGGACACTGCACGCGCATGTTGGTATATATGCAGGCACATCTGATTGACCGTAGTAATAATATATGGAACGTGTATCGTCTGGAAGTATTTGTTAATGATGTTGTATATAACTATACTAGAACCACGCATGCATAATATGTTTGTGTGCATGCAGCTACATAAAAGCATATACATAATACATGATCGATGTCCAATTGTCCACTACTTCCTCTGTTTCTTTTTATTGCAGTTCTAGGTTTGGACATAGAAATAAGAGAAATAGAAAAAGTAGAGGGCGCGCTGAAAATGAGGAGAAATGAGAGAGGAGAGAGAGAGAGAGAGAATGATGTATTGGGAAGCGAGAATGACATGTATTGTGACAAAAGTTGTGATTCCTATAATGACATATAATTTGAAACGGAGGGAGTACATAATATTTATAGACATGTGGTTCAGGTATACGAGTACTTGTCTCTGTAGATGATGTTGTATGCTGCTTGTCATCAATTTATTTTGCACCGTCTTGCCAAGAAGAAGAAGAAGAAGAAGACGAAGAATGTGCTAATCATGAACTTTTGCATCGTGTCCCCGCAAAATGAACTGATCACTCGGATATATATCTTACACGACAAAATAATAAATTATGTGTCCTTATTACGGAAGCACCATACATGCCATGCAACGACATATATATAACATATGTGCTTGTTTCTGACCGGTTGAGATCATGGTGAGCGCTCAACCGATCGCTGCAGCATCCGTTGTGCGCTAAGATTTGTGCTCCTGTTCTCATTTGATATTTGTAAAGTTTTATTTAAGTATCGATATAATCTTCCTCTTTAAAAACTAATTTGCAACATTTTATAACCTTTCTATAAGCATTGGATCTAGAATAAACGGCTAAAACCGTTGGTCGAGTGGGCCCCTCAATCTTATTAACCGGTTTATCTTAGACGACATAGTAATAATAATTAACGTGTCATTATTCAGAAGAGCACCATGCATGTCATGCAGCGACATATATATAAATAAACTAGCCCAGTCATCTAGGTGTATAGCCTTGGTGGCGGGCACCGCCTTGAGGGGGACAGCCATAACAAGGGTGTCGTTGCTCGTGTACTTTTCGGTCACGTCCACCTGTTCAGCCGACATTCCGTTGGGCAGCCTCCACTTGAACTCTTCCATAAGTAAGAGCATCCCCAAGACTCCAACGCCTTCCTCAAATGCTTCCACATAGTCGTTTTAGAGGAATCTAGGAAGAAAACAGCTGCCCAACGCCTTTCTCATTCCTCACCGCAAAAGTTCGTGGACGGAAAAATGCCGCCGACAAGCGAGAGAATTTCGCGGACGGCGTGGTTCCTCATCCGTCATCTCCTGTAGAGCCACGCACAGAGTTCATGTGTGCCAGCGAAAGTAAACGTCATAGTCTGGAGCTCGAGCAGCATGCACCTGTCAAAAGGCCGATGATTCACGCTGCCGCGAAACGAGTAGTGTCCCGCCCGGTCGATTTGCGCTGCCGCCCGAACGATCAAAGCCGTCGCCACCTCCAGAAAGTTGCACTACCACAGAACATGTCATACGAGACACGTCAAGCGTGACGGGAAGATACTGAGGTAGTAGCCGGTTATTAGTTTTGTTAATGTTTTTGTTGTGTTTTTCTATAATATTAATCTATGATTCAGATTTGTTTCTTTTATTACCTCCTAAGAGGTAATTTGCGTACCGTAACAGGCCTAGTTTGCGTTCTTCTCAGTTTTCACAGCAGCATGCGTACAACGCACAAAAACGATATATATATATATTCCCTGATTTGAAGCCAAGAAAATGTGAAAAAGAAATAAATCGAATGAAGGGTCTAATTATTATCCAAATTTTTATGATTTTGTCATCAAACAACACTTGAATCTTTTGGGTATAAAAACAACTTGTGTACGTGTAAAAACAAAAAGAGACGTGTCTAAGATTTCTTGGCAAAGATCGACAGCGGCCGGCGGCGCCTGCTTTTCAAGTCCGGCGTGTTGACGTATTCTATGGGATGAGCGATGCATGGCGCATGAGAAGATCTTGATCTTTGTATTATTCCTACATGCTTGATCTTCGGCCAGCTGCCGTAGATCAGCCGTTGGTAGACATTGGCCGAGATGACGACGTTCAGAAAACGACCACGCGAGCGGCAAAGGCGACCTAGGTATTCCGCCAATGGTGCGCTCTCTCCTGCCACGCATGTGGGTACGCGAGCGATAAAACCATGATGTGATTTTTCTCTGCAGTATGCATGCACGGCACTGCACGCACATGTTGGTATATATGCATGCATTTCCGTAGTAATATATGCACGATGAATCCATATAATTTTCAATGAGGTATATATATAGTGTGGCAACATGAGTTTATGATTTATGCACATGCATAATACTTCTTCCCAGTTAATCTTCGTAAGGTCTATGTGTCAAGAACAAGGAGAATAAAAATATGTTAAATCTAGTGGTAATAAAAATATATTAAATCTAGTGGTCTATAATATGCACCTAGCCAATTATCGTCTAACATGTCACTAGGTCCTCACATATATTGGAGGGTCCCCTACATATATTTAGTGGTTCCCACATCATATGAAGACCAATGTGAGATTTTTCTCTCTTGCTTATATGAAGACCAATGCGGACAGAGGAAATATAAACCTATAATATGTTTGTGTGAATCCATACATAAAAGAACTAGGAACCACGCATGCATAATATGTTTGTGTGCTTACAGCTCCGCACAGTATATACATGCATGATGTCCAGTTATCCACTGCATAATATTAATGGGCATTTAAAGAGGGGTTGAAGTCTTGAAGAGATCGATCGGCTCTTCTACTTCATATGCATTTGTTATCAGCACGTCATATGGTTCAGGCACAGGAGTATACTCCCCTGTATAGATGATGTTGCGTGCTGCTTGTCATCAATGTATTTTTGCGCCGTCTTAGACTACTCCCAATGGAGAGTATCATACTGCATTTAATGACTGCCACATAGGATGTTTTGCTGACATGGCATGCAATTAAGGAGGAAAGAGAAGAGAGTAGTATCATCCTCATGAGAGCAGGTTCAATAAGCTTGGCTATAAGCCATCATGCAATAGCCCAGCAATACAACAATCAAACCTTCTTTCATATATTCAATGCCATATTTTATTGCCCCGTGGGCCCCCACCTAACCTTTCCATTGGTTCCTAGCCACCAGATTTTTGTAACCGCATCCATCCCTCATGCAAAGCGTAGAGAAGCCGGCCCCGCAGGGGAACCGCGCCAACAGCCCGGGCGATGCATGTAGCGCCAAGTCCATTCTCTCTCTTCTATTCTCTTTCCTCCACTTAGGATTTTCTTTGAGTTGGCTTAGCTATAAGCCATATTGTATTGATACTTTATCCAACACGATGGTAGAGAGAAAGATCAATTAATGTTGAGTCCATAGATGATACTTTGCATTGGGAGATCTTTTTAGATGTATCATATATCGTAAAACGTGACGATACTATCTCATGATACCATGCAATTTGGGAGTAGTCTTAGCAAGAAAGAAGAACAAGAATGTGCTCATCATGCAGTTTTTCATCGTTTTCCGCACAAAAATCAGTTCACGACCCATATATATCTTACACGACATTATAACAATTTACGTGTCCTAATTCGAAAGCACCATGCATACCATGCAGCGACATATATATCAATTGATCGCTGCAGCTTTTGCTGGGGCTAAGATTCATGCTCCTGTTCTCCTTTGGTTTTTGTAATCTTTTACTTATGTATTGATACAATCGCTCCGAACTATATATCTTAAACGACACAATAATAATTAACGTGTCCTTATTCAGAAAAGCACCATGCATGCCATGCAGCGACATACATATATATATATAAATAAACTAGCCCAGTCATTCAGTAGCCTAGGTGGCGGGCACCAACTTGAGGGGACAGCCATAACAAGGGTGTCGTTGCTCATGTACTTTTCGGTCACGTCCACCTGTTCACCCGACATTCCCTTGGGCAGCCTCCACTCGAACTCATGCAGCAGCGACGCCACGGTGAAGGGCACGATGAGCTCTACCATCGGCAATGCCGGGCATAGCCTCCGGCCGGTGCCCAGCCGGGATGAACTTGTGCTCCTTCCCCACATGTCCAGCTCCGTCTTGCCCGGGGAACCGCTCCGGCAGAACTCGTCCGACCTTTCCCACGCGGGCGTCGTCGCGCATTATCGCCCATGAGTTGAAGATCACGGTGGCGCCCTTGGGCACGACGTAGCCTCCGATCTCCACGCCGCCCTCCACCACCGTGCGGCGGCAGGAGGGGCGCCCGCCGGTGCGACCTCATGGACTCCTTCACCACGGCCCGGAGGTACGGAAGCTTTGCCGCGCCGGCGTCCGTGATGGCCGCCCCTGCTGATTGGCTCCGAGGGGCGGCCTTCATCTCCGCCAGCGGCCCATCACGCTTCGGGTTGTGCGGTGCAGCTCGCCATCACCCACTCCACCGTGATCTTGGTGGTCTCGGTCCCCGCCGCTAGGATGTCGAACAGCATGGCCCCCACGCCACGGCGGGTGAGCTTGCGGTGGAGACGGCGCAAGGAGCGAGTCCAGACGCCGTCGTTCTTCTAGCGCCCCGCGGGCGGTGGCCGCCAACCGCTATCGATTATGTCATCGAGGATATGCAGGACTCGGTCATGCGCTGTGGTCGACCATCGGCGAATGCCTTGCACATCGAATCTGCGAATCAACGGGAAGAAATCGGACAAGTTGGGCTTGGCGAGCACAGGCGACGATCTCCCCATGAGCTCCCCCGAGTTCGTCCCGGCGTCGATAGAGAAGAGCACGTTCGTCGGGAGGTTGAACACGCCCGTCCCGAGCACATGGCCGACCTCGACCTCTTGCCCGGCGTCGGGCGGAAGAAGTCCACCACGCCCGCACCATACGCTCCCGGGCGCGGTGCACCGACGCGCCGCCGAGGTCAGCGTGGCGAGAAGGCGTCGCTTGACGCGGCGCGCCGCGGGGACTTCCACAGCGGGTCGGAGCTCGGCAGCCACACCATGGACCGGTCGGGCGTGCGCCCGGTGGCGGCGGGTGTCCGGACCGTCCGGGCGGGCGGGGCGGCGGTCGTGCTCGGTGAATACCTCCCGTCTGCGGCGTCCGTGAGGAGACGGCGGCGGTGGTGACCAGGCCGATCTCGAGTGTCATGACGGCGCCATGGGCATGCGCCCGGGCTTGTGAGATTTTCGTGGAGGTTGCCGCCAGGTCGAGAAGGTTCCCGACGATGGGCGGTGGCCTAGGGCCAGGCGGCAATCGGCAAAGCACCTACTCTTCCCTTGTTTGTTATCACGCACCCGGGCAGTGGGACAATGAATGCTATCCATATGGATGCAAACCAGAGCTCACCCTCCATTTGGTGCGTTGTTTGAGGCTATCAAGGGTGCCCTCTGCTGCGTATAGAGGGCTCTATATGCTACCCTATTTATAGGCCTACACCGTTCCTCTCTACGACCTAGCTAGCTACCAAACAAGCAATATTGTGGGTTTGATATTACTGCTGTCAATTGTGAGTGCTTTTCGGGAAAGAATTTTTAACACAACATTGTATCCATCCCCCTCTTTATCGGATCTACTCCCTCCATCCCACGTTGATCTTCATATAAGCGAGAAGAGAAAAATTTCACATTGATCTTCATATGAGGTGGGAGACCATTAAATATATGTATGGGACCATCCAATTTATGTGGGGACCTAGTGACATGTATGATACTAATTGGCTAGGAGCTTATTATGGACCACTGGATTTAATGTATTTTGTTGCTCCTTGTTTTGATGCATAGACCTTATATGAAGATCAACGTGGGACAGAGGGAGTATACAATACGAAAATTTCATATTCAGCTGCGCTCATGAGTGTTGCTTAATATGAAATTTCAAAATGCATAAAATTAAAGATGCCACGATATTAACAATGTGCAATTTTATCAATTGTTTCTGCTAAAAATTCCTTTCAAAATAAAGCCTCAATATTATTATACGCAACATACTTTTCAATACAATGTCATGGACAACTCGAATGTCTTACCTCACACTGCTTAACGTCATTCATTGTCCTTACCTAACTCTGCTTGTTTTCCACATTATTCAATACCAAATTCATAATCTCCTGTAGAAGGTCCAATACGGCATCTGTGAAGACGGTTTCGACCCTAGCAAATTTCGCTAAACAACAGTCTCTCTCACGGTTCCGGTCAACCACCGACAAAAGATTTCACTTGTCTTTTATACAGTTGGTTAACTTTTTTTTTTTTCTCACGGTTTTGTGTTTTTTTTTCAAACTTCCATCGTAAGAGAGACATAGGTCTGACACGGTTCCAATTTAACATTTTTTAATAATCGGTTCGAAATTAACACGGGCCATGTGGGTGCTTGCATTGTGTAGTTGTGCCACGTGCTTAAATTTGAGTGGTTTTCAAAATGGCTTCCATCAAAATTCCGAGGTCACCTATCTGTTCTAAATCATGCTACCACGTCAAATATTGAATTCGAGAGAAGCATAACGACAATATGTTGGCCCATCTCCAGTGACATGTTTTACAATTTTCGTGAGTTTAATGATTATATTCTCTTCGTCATTTGGATGTTTTTCCAAATCCTTGGTACAAAGTTTTGTTTTTGGTTGCCAGTATTTGGAAGTGTTGTCCATTATAGCACCTCGTCAAATGTGCTTATGGCTTTGGCAAGCTTTTGAGAGAACACAATTGGCAGTTTTGTCCACGATCCGTAGTTGTTTTTTTTTCAAAAAGATTTCCTAATTTTAGATGTATTACATGATTTCTGCATACTGTATATATATATATATATCTGGCTAAATTAATACTATATTTTTTTATTAGTATAGTACACATGTATACTTGGTTACGCCTCAACTATGCTAACTGCGAGTATATATTAATGCTAACATATATTAGCTGTTCGTAGCATGATCTTGGTTAGGTAGGCCTGAGTGCATGCGAGGTATTTAGATCCAGTCATCCAGATGCAGATGCCTAGAAATTGCACCGCGGTGCCGGGCTGCTGGCGGTGCTTGGAGGTCACGTTGCATGACGTACGTTGCAAAATCATATCGCGAAATCTGAGCGTGATGAGAGAAGCTTGCATAGCAGGCGTGCTATTTGTTTAATTTGAACGCGTACATTGAACAACGTTTGTCCATGTAATGACGTGACATGCATGCTGATGCATGACAATACCACGTGACAATAAAAGCAATTGTAGTTCAAACCGATTCGCGCTGATGCATACTCCCTCCGTCCCTAAATAGATGTCATTCTCGCTTCCTCGAAGTCAACATTTTCAAATTGCCGGCAATTATATATTAAAATATATAAATATTTATGCTAAGTAATTAGTATCATCGAAAAGATCTTTAAGTCTAGTTTTTTAATAAATTTATCTGAAAGTATAAATATTGCACGTATTTTCTACAAACTTAGTCAAAGTTGAGAAAATTTGACCGCACGCACCCCATAGCGACATCTAAAAAGGGACGGAGGAGTACGTACCAACGAGACTATCAGAGAGGACAACGCCGTCGGCGCCTGCTTGGCACATGGAACTTTGAGGACACAAAGTTAAGCATGTGGCACAACTACACAAGCACCTGTCTCGCTTACGTTGGAACTTCGAAAAAACACATGACCGCGAGAAGAAATGTTACAAAGTCAACCAACTATATAAGAGACAAGTGAAATCTTTGTCGGTGGTTAACAGGAACCGTGAGAGTGACTGTTGTTGAGTGAAATTTCTTCGCTGATGCCGTGTTGGACCTTCTTCACAGGAGATTGTGAATTTGGTATTGAATAATGTGGAAAAACAAGCAGAGTCGGGTAAGGATAATGAATGACGTACGGCAAGGAACGTGAGATAAAATATTCGAGTCCATGACATTGTATTGAAAATTATGTTGCGCATGATAATATTATATTGAGGCATAATTTTGAATGAAATTTATTTTAGCAGAAACGATTGATAAATTTGCATATGTTTATACCGAGGCATCTTTAATTTTTTGCATTTTGAAATTTCATATGAAGCAACACCCACGAGAGCAGTAGAACATGAAACTTTATGTTGTGTATATCGGCTAAACAGGGGGATGGATACAATGTTTTTTTCTTGAGGAAACAGGTGGGGCAAGCCCCTACTGGATAATATTTTAAAACAGGGGGATGGATACAATGTTGTGTTAAAAAATTCTTCCCCAAGCATTATTCACAATTGAGAGCAGTAATATCGAACCAACAAGAGTGCTTGTTGGATACACATCAATTCAGTGCCTATCTCTACCGAACTTGCTACAGAAAATAGCACTTAACTAATGCAGGAACTGTCCCATTACACTGTACTTCTCTGCACTAATCTGTGGTTAATGCAGACAACCCGCTCCCTTTCGTGGCTCGCGCGCGCCGGTCAGCGCCGGAGCTTGGTCGCCTTCTCGATGTGCCGGATCGGCTCGCCGCAGCAGAGCAGGCACCCTGCCGTGTTGATTCCCATGTCGCCATCTCGACGACGTTCTGGGGCTGGCGTTTTGCGTCTGCGAGCCTCGTACGTACGTGTAACAAAACGCCCAACCTACCGACTACCAAGTCAAGCAGTGGCGTAGCCAGGGGAAAAAAAAGCAGCTGGGGCGAACTTCTAACGACCGACTAAACCAAAAATCAAGAACATTGCAATTCATATCGCATTAATGCATCCATACATTGCAATCACACAATTTTAATGCGAAGTTGAGATATTACCTCAAATTTGAAAAATAAATTGATAGTTCTTGCACCAATACATGGTAAAATGCAAAAATAAATTGATAGTTCTTTGCCCTCGGCCAACACCCACGGAGCCACCCCTGCCACCAGCCTTTGAATCCGCCGGAGCGGGCGGGCCGCTCTCAATTCGCGGCCAACACTAGAGCCCCCGATCGTCGCGGTCATGGGCAGCCCCGGTAGTGGCGGCGGGCGCAATCCCATCCTCCTCCTCCATGAGCTGCCTCCGCCCGCGCGCGGCCGCGGGACCTGGCTAGGGGTTGCGCGGGTCGGCTGCGCCTTTTCCTTTCCCGTGTGTGTTGTGCGACCTAGGCGACGAGATTAGCTGCGGTGGCGGGGTGGCGCGACCTGGAGACGGGCGTCACGGCCAGACGGCGAGAGGGCGGCGGGCGGGAGTCGGGGCGCGAGGAACGAACAAACGCGTCGGCGAGAAGACGGACCGATGCTTGCTTCCCCGTGCGTGGTGCGTCGCGGCGCCTGTTTTCTTTTTCTTTTTTTGTTTATGTGTGCTGGATGCGGATGGGCCATTGAGTGGCAAGGTAAAAGCTAAACCCGAGGCGTCTGCGCAGACATGATCCGCAGTTCAAAACCAGCGACAAAAGGCAACGTGGGCGTCCAAGCCAAGTGAAGGGGCATAAATATATATTATATCTGAGCTCTTGCCGTTTGTAGAAGTCACAACTTAGAATTTATCTTGCTTGAATCAGCTTACTATTTTTAGCCGTGGACTCAAGTGTTTTTTTTTTTTTTTTTTTTTTTTTTTTTTTCGACGAGAATTTAGCTGGGGCAGCTGCCCCAGCTTGCCCCAACGTGCATCCGCCAGTGAAGTCAAGCCGTATGACGTACGGCTGAGTGTTTGCATGGAGAGATTTCTTTCAGTCGCTCAAGAAATAAAAATAAATAAATGTTTTTTGAGGAAATCGGGAGGGAAAATCCCCTACCTATATTAATCAAGAATCAGAGTTACAAGACCAGAAGAAACATAATTACTACAAATTTCAACAAAGCATCAATAAAAAAATTAAAGAAAATAAATCAAAGTATTCCCAATGGATGGGCGGTCTTCTTTATACTCCCTCCATCTAAAATCTTTGGTCTCTTGGGAGTTGCAGCGAGACCAAGGCACCGTTAAAAACTCCACAAATCCTTTAACCATGTATTGAGAAAACACCGTCACATCATTAGTTCATTACCCATGAATGTCATGTCTGTGCTGGAGGGAGGAGCGTCACATGCACGGTTTTTTCTCCCGCCGGTAAACCGCGGTAAACCGCGATTTACCGTAAAACCGTCCGTCCGGTTACGGACCGGCCGGTATAAAAGAAGCCAAATTCAAAATGTAAAATTTGAAAAAAATCGTTGAAAAAATTCTGTAAAATAGTTAAGTGATTTATAGAAGCCAATGGTGTAAAAATTTTTCAAATTTGAGTTCGTTTGGTATAAAAAAATTTGAATTGAAGTTTGAAAAAAAAAAAAACGTCTTGGCCGGCCGGCCCGTCAAGGCCCATGAGGCCCATTGGCCTCCCCGCCGCGATAAGGCTTGCCCACGCTACCGGGGCACCGGAAGCTTATCCGCCGCCTCGCGCTCGCGTCCGCCCGCCCGCCCGTCGCCGTCCGCCAGCGGCCGGGAAACACCGCCCGGGCGGCGGCTTCTGCGGGCGGACCGAAGCGGTTTATCACCCGCCCCGCCCGCTGACCGGGCGGATTGCTTGCCGGTTACTACGAGCGGTTTGGCCGGTTTGGCGGTTCTGGGCGCCGGGTGTAGCCGGACCGAGGGAGGTTTTTTTTTTTTTTTTTTTTGATTTAGGTTGATTTATGTGGTAGGATTGGGATTTAGGTTAGTTTTTGAGTTAGGATTCATAGATTTAGGCGAGGATTTGTGTTAGGATTTAGGAAATATTTAGGTTAGGTTAGTTTTTGAGTTAGGGTTCATAGATTTAGGAAATATTTAGGTTAGTGTAGGCAACTTTTTCCATTAGGATTTATGATTTGATGTAGGATTTGTGGTAGGATGTATATTGTAGGAATACATTGTTGGTTTCTATTGTGTAGATATATTGTATATATATATATTGTAGGTATATATTGTATGGATATTATATAGATATATTGTATATATATATTGTATATATATATTGTATATATATATATATATTGTAGGTATATATTGTAGATATATTGTATTGTATATATATATTGTTGGTTTCTATTATATAAATATATATTGTTGGTGACTTTGTGTTGTCCGTATGGTTTATGCAGGTAGACAATGTCTGGGAGACCGAGAGACCCGGTCTGGGAGCACGGTGAAAATCTTGCTCCAGGTTGGAAGTGCAAGTACTGTCACACCGAAAAATCCGGCGGTGGTTGCACAAGGTTCAAGCAGCACTTGGCTGGCCGCGGGTCTGAGGTGTTGCATTGCAACCATGTGCCTCCGGATGTGCGTGACTACTTCCGGCGAGACCTTGACAAATCGAAGATGAAGGGTAATGACAGGGCTCGTGACAGACTGGCACGTGAAAGTGCTGCACAGGAGGGTAACTATGTCATGCGCGATGAGGAATATGAGGCTCAGGTGCAGCAAGCAGTTGAGCAGTCGAGAGCTGAATATGAGTACCAACAGAGGGTGCAGCAGACAGGAGGACATTATGAGCGTGGAGGGGGTAGTGGTGGTGCAGGTGGCAGTGGTGGTGGACGTGGCAATCCACTTCAAAGGATGTTCAGCAGCAGGAGATCAGGTTCACATAGGGAGACTCCTGTAGTGGTGGAGGACTACCAGGCGGCCCGTGGTGGTAGCAGAGGAATGACCCAACCAAGGATTGATACAGGGCCTGTAGTACCCTGCCGACGAGACGCCGTCCGCCACGAGCCGCGGCTCTGCACCTTGGCCGCCGCCATTGCTGAACACGGACGGACGGGCACTCACCCATCTTGCACACGCACTGGCAACCACCTCCCACACATCTCCCACAACCACCGACTCCACCAACAGTTGTGCCTTGAACCCTGACGCACCAGCCACCTCGTATGGCTGAGCTTCAACCGGAGACGACGCCGGCCGAGCCGATTCCGGCAAGCCGTGCCGCTGCTCTGCTTCGACGTCTGGCTGGACACGGCCCGTTCCGTTCCGTCCCTGTGTGATTAAAAGAAGAAGAAGCCAGAGCTGGCCCATGCGTCAGAGGAACATGTCGCACTCGTCAAACAACAGCCCACGTTCACGTATACACTAGGCAACTAACACATACACTAGGCACAGTTAGTTGCTGAAGCCATACAGAGCAATGGAAATCTATTTTCCCTACATTGTTAAATTCCCAGAAATTCCTAGAAATACTAGAGTCTTCCCAGAACCTATCTATACCCTTATCTATACCCTTGCCATGACATCTTGGTCATTCCCAGAATTTTCTATAAAACCTAGAACACCTCACTGTAACACATGTAAATCCTACCTTGTCCATCTCCAACCCTTTTCCATACACGTAACCACCACCATTATTATTCCAAATATTATCCTATCTTTTGATCCAGTACCACCATATAGTTCTATGTTTGCTTTATGTTTGTGTTTACTTTTATCGAGCAGTAGTCTCATGTATCGGCGACGATCAACAGAGGACGCCGGTTACCAGGAGAACGAGGACCCGGACTACGTAGGATCGGAAGGAGAATACAACGAAGGCAAGTCCTAACTCCCACATCTTTCCACCACCATAAGTTTATACTAATTTCATTATGATATTGTTATGTATAAATATTGTGATAAATGAGCAATGTGTATATGATGAGATTTAACTTGTGGACGGGAGTGAGTGAGGGTAATTTATGTGGGATAAATTACCTTGGCAGGTTCGCCTGTGTGGGTTCCTGCAGGAGATACTCGCTTCGGTCGTATAAGGACCGGTTCATAGGCCATCTCACCTAGTCCGATATACGTACAGCCACATGTCTATATGGGTAGACCTGATCTCACACCCCGTTAGGTAGAAATATAATTTCCACTAGGAGGCCGTGGCATCGGGTTAACGAGGGGAGGACACGGTTCTTTGAGTGATCTTCCGTGGTCCGTCGGCATGGTTGCTAAGTGGTCTTCCATGTAAAATGTATTGTTGTGCCGTGTGCGAGCACCCTTTTTATTTAGAACTGGATGCTGAGTGATCATCCATGGATGCTGAGTGATCATCCAACCACAATATATTTTGGGATGCTGTGTGATCATCCTGACATTAAGTGGGTTCCGGCCCCTGAGTAATCCGTGGTGGAATTATATGGAAACCTAAGGTCGCACCATCCGGGTACGAGGTCTTGTTAGTGCTATCCTGCCACTGATCATGGTTGGATTGTATCTATCATGTGGGGAATTGTGTACCCCTCTGCAGAGTGTATTAAACCTATTCGAATAGCCACGTCCTTGGCATGGGCAACGCTAGGATGAGGTCCCCTTTGATTAGATTTGTCTATAATAATTTTGTGCTGATGTTAATTAAATAATACTGTAACCCGGGAACTGGCGGGAATGGTGATTCTCCCACAGGGCCCAAACCTTACCTTTTAACAAATAATATTATCACCCCATCATCCACCTTTGTTAGGGCTTGCTGAGTACTTTATGTACTCACCCGTTGTTGACTCACAGATATCAATCCCGAGGAGGACTACAACATCGACGAGGAGGACAATTGCGAGGACTAGGAGACGCGCAAGGATCTATGGATACGTTCGAAGGAGTTATTAAGATATAGGGCTTCGACCGCTCAAGCATGCCTGTGGAGTGTTGCACCGCTTCGTAGTAGTTTCATTTGTAGTAGTTACCACCCCATGTAATAAATCACCGCTATGCGGTATTAGAACATCGCTAGTTATGTTATCCCTTTGGCTATGTCATGAACATGACTGTTGTGAGACCTTAATGTTTATGTTGGCAATAAAGCTCGGTACTTTATATTAAATCTCTGTGCTATTTCTGTTATGTTGTGCGTATTTGTGCGGATCCTGGCGCAAATACAAATGCACGCGGACTCTCAAAATGGGGGTCTTACAGGGCCCTGGACGCCGAAGGGCAAAAATGCCAAGCAAGCTATTGGTAAAGCTTGGTCAAAGTGGTTCCATTATATAGGAGTACACGGACGAAATGCCGACAATCCGTACTTTTATCGGTGCCATCCGAGAGACACGTAAGTGGGGTAAGTACCTATACTTGGAGATTGATGGTTTCAGGTGTTCTCATTATTCTTCCGTGTTCTTATTATTCCCTTTATTGTTTTGGTGAAGGCATCACGTCACCCACTGGAAGGGAGATTGATGGCAAGTACCTAGATGAGAATGAGAAAGACTTGAAGGATAAATACGCAAAGTTTCGAAAGGACCGCCCACCTATGGCGTCACTTTGATGTGTGATTCTTGGACTGCCCAACTAGAATGAGTGTGATCAACTTCATGATTTATTGCAATGGGATCATATGGTTTCACAAGTCTATTGATGCATCCGGAAAAGTCAAGATGCTAAGTACTTGTACGGTGTATGTGCACCTCCTAAACATAGTTGTCATGTTGTTCTTTTTAGTTTATATATATGTATATAAATAATAAATGTTGTGCCTTTTTTTCCGGGAGATTCGCGGTGGTGATGGAGATTGGCCCCACCATATTGTCCATGTGGTGACCCGACAACGGCTCCAACTACAAGAAAGCTTGCAACCAAGCGAAGAATGAGTGGGCTCACATTGTTTGGACACCTTGTCTTGCACACACCATCAACTTGATGTTGAAGAATATTGGTGAAAGGCCCGATCATTCGGGTATGATAGACGTGTGCAAGAAAATTTCAAATTGGTTGCACAACTATTCCGGGTTGAATAATATGATGAGGAAAGCAATTGGTGGTGAGTTGGTCAAGTGGAATGCCACTAGATTTGGGACCAACTACATGTTTATGGAGAGTTTTCTTCGGAAACGCGAGAAGTTCATGCAAAGGATGGGATCTCCCCGAGTTTTTGCAAAGCAAGTGGGCAAAGTCTGCGAGAAGGTGCATTTGCTCATGCAAGATTGTCAAGTATCCGGTGGTGGGATGGATTGGCCTACATCATCGGCACAGTGCAACCAATTTACAAATTCCTTCGTTTCGCCGATCAAGACAAGCGCGAACATGGCTGATGTGGTGTACGAATACTAGAGTTGTAAACGGGAGATGGAGTCATTCTTTGGAAGAAACAAGCGCACATGGAGCGAATATAAAGCGATTATGGACAGCAGGATTGCCGACGCCTACATCGACGCGTATGTGGGAGCAGGTATGATAATGGGTTGTGTTTATTTCGCAAGCTATATATATTTAATACTTACCGTTTGCTTATACGAATTTATGTTGCAGCTGCTGTATTAAATCCAGGTCTCTCATATAATCTGGATCCAACTCCAGAAATGCTCGGTGGCCTAAAGGAGACATTTCGTGAGAATGACGGATCTCGAGAGCGCCGTCTGCGCATTGCGGGAGGCTGAGATTTTCCGCCGTAAGATTGGTGAGTTTGGCAATGAATTGGCTCGAAAAATGGCAATTGATCCAAGGACATCCCCATGTAAGTATTTTCTACCTCATATACTGTGGCCCAATAGGTTTCTTATACTGAAACATATAGCTAATATAATGTGGTACCTTTGCAGCCGGTTGGTGGATGATATTTGGTAGTAGTACTCCAATGTTGCAGCGCCTTGCTTTGCGGCTTGTTGCACAATGTGTCTCCTCCAAAGGATGCGAGCGAACTGGAGTATATTTGCCTTGCCGCATACCAAGGTTCGAATAGGTTGTCGCGCAAAAAATTGAACAAGCTTGTTTATGTCAACTACAACCTTCGGCTGCGACTTGCGGATGTTACCCCACCAAGGAATTATGATGATGATGACTTCATTGACCGGTTCACCAAAGTCTCATTCTATGATCGGGCGCAATCCGATTAGGGAATGGATGGAGTACGGCCGATCTAACCGACCACCGGTTCTTGATGAGGATTACGGCGAAGTGGACGTCCCTCTGCCATCAAATATTGTCGGGTACAATTTATATTTGTATATATATATATATATATATATATATATATATATATATATATATATATATATATATGTATGTCCACCTCACCTTCTATTATTTGCTTGTGTTGGCAGTGACCATATAGCAACCAAGGATCTACGTCAGGCGACGGGGGATGATAACATCAGTGATTGGGCCCGTAGAAATGTGGGTGAAACTCACATGGGGAAGAGGAAGCAGCAAATGCCGCCTAGGAAGGGTGGGTCGAAGCGGCGAGGAAAAACAAACCGGTGACACGACTGACGATGGCTCCTCAGGTGATGACACGACTGACGATGGCTCCTCAGGTGATGACACGACTGACGATGGTGGGAGCAATCAAGGCGGTGCTGCAGAGTATGGCGGTGGCGGTGGTGGAGGGTATGGCGGTGCTGGTGGGAGTGGTGCTGGTGGGAGCGGTGCTGGTGGGAGTGGTTATGCAGGTCTTCATTTCACAGGTATCAATTGCACTTCAACCTACATACGCACAATTGTTTCTGTCTATGACCACTAATTATGGTTGATGGCAGGCAAGACCCAGTTCACACATGCGACTCAAGACCGTGACCATGGCCAACCGGACTCGCAGAGGATGTACGATTCAGCGGCGGACTACGGCACTCCACAGTACTCCTCATCCTCCTACAGCGAGACCTCGCAGCCTTCTTATACCTATCCCATTCCTGACGTGTCCGCGCAGCCTATGACTAGATGGGTGTACGAATGGGAAGACCCCGATTTTTACAATCGGTTGGTTGAAGAATGGGAGACAACAGCAGTATGGTCGGGGCTAACTTGGCAAGATTACAAGGCTGGCCTGCTTCAGCAGCGAGGTATCTCTATTATGTCTACCGCCGAGTATGAGGAGTCATGCCAATATGGGGTGTTCCCGTATATGCTACGCCGTTGATTATTTGTATGCCATCACATTTTGTTACCGTATTGACTTATGCTATTTATTTCCGCATTGTGTGCCACTTTTTACATCAAAATGTCCAAAGCAACTACCAAAAATTCCTTCAAAAAAAAATTAAAAAAAAAAAAAAACTTCCTGGCGGTTTGGAATTTATACCGCTCAAACCGGGCGGTATAAATTCCAAACCGCCCGGTTTACCGGATTTTTACCGTTCGCCGGCGCCGTTTGAATTCAGTTGAATTCAAAGTTCAAACTGTCCGGTTACCGACCGGTTTATCGAATCGGACCGTTTACGAAAACCGCCGCCCGGGCGGTTACGAAAACCGGTCGGTAAAAAACCTTGGTCACATGCACATGCATGCATGCATGTACCGGAGGAGAGGAGCGCAGAGTGTCTCGTTTTATTGTGGGGACGTACGAGAGGGCCGGGGCGGACGGTTCGCTTGGGGAAGAGAAACGCCATCATCATAACTCACAATTGGATTGGGGAAGGAAAAGGGAAGAATGGAAATGAATGGAGTGGATTTAGTTTTGATTAGGGGGGGCGGTGTTTGAGGGAAATATAAAAGATTCTACCTCTAGCTGTATCGAAGGGAATAAAAGGTTTCTCCCTCGAACTCCCTCTTCCGATCCAGAAGGTAAGTGAGTGGAGCTACAATATATTTGGTTTAAAAGGATCGTGTTTTGTCATCCCGAGGAATAGAATGTCCTGGAAAACTCAAAACGTCCAAAGATTTTCGATGGAAGGAGTAATTTGAAGCCACCTAGTACTGTCAGGATACGAATGAAGCCCAATCCGAGGTCTGGTTCTCGAATGAGTAATACAGTATTAGCTCACAGGTTATATTATATTAATTCTGGAACACCAAACACGTCACGAACTAAAGAGCGGGCATGATACATAGGTCCATGCATGCGACTCTTCACGTGCATGATATAGCGGTAGGATTAATTACCCTTGTATTATTGGCTTGCTTCATCATAATTAATATTTGATTCCACCTTTTACTTGGGAAATAAAGTAGCTAGCTAGACAGCTGCATATATGGTAGCCATCACCCATGCGTGCGTACAAAGAGCTTGTAATTTTCGTGGACGAAGTACAAAAAAAAAAAGAAAAGAAAAAAAAGTGAGCACTAGTTTTCGCCACGATTCAGCTTTCACCAACCCACCGCAGAAAGATAATAAGCCTATATAAACATGCACCAAGACCTTAACGAAAAGGCTTCCAGGCCAAGCTATAGCAGACAAGCAAAACAGAAAACTAGCTAGCTGGAGCATTTGAAGCGTACGCCATGGAGCTCGGCCTCGTGTCGTCGGCGTCACTTGTCCTATTCGCTCTCTCGGCCGTGTATGTCTACTACATGACGCGTGGACGTCGGAGCCGGTCGGCCATGCGGCTGCCGCCGGCGCCGCCAGGGCGGTGGCCGGTGATCGGGCACCTCCACCTCCTGTCCGACATGCCCCACCACGCGATGGCCGACCTGGCGCGCGCCATGCGCGCGCCGCTGCTCCGGCTGCAGCTGGGCAGCGTCCCCGCCGTGGTGATCTCCAAGCCGGACCTGGCGCGCGCCGCGCTGACCACCAACGACGGCGCGCTGGCGTCGCGGCCGCACCTCCTGTCGGGCGAGTTCCTCGCCTTCGGGTGCACCGAGGTGACGACGGCGCCGGCGGGGCCCCTACCACCGCATGGTGCGGCGGGTGGTCGTCTCCGAGCTCCTCTCGGCGCGCCGCGTGGCGACCTACGGCAACGTCCGGGGCAAGGAGCTCCGCCGCCTCCCTGGCGCACCTCACCAGGGACACCTCGCCGGAGGCGCCGCCCGTGGACCTCAGCGGGTGCTTCCTCAACCTGTCCAACGACGTGCTCTGCCGCGTCGCCTTCGGCCGCCGGTTCCCGCACGTCCAGGGCGACAGGCTCGGCGCGGTGCTCGCGGAGACGCAGGACCTCTTCGCCGGGTTCAGCGTCGGCGACTTCTTCCCGGAGCTGGAGCCCGTCGCGAGCACCGTGACGGGGCTCCGGCGCCGGCTCAAGATCTGCCTCGCCGACCTCCGCGAGGTGTGCGACGAGATCATCGAGGAGCACGTCAGCGGCAAGCGCGTACGCATCCCCGGCGACCGCGACGAGGACTTCGTCGACGTGCTCCTCCGCGTCCAGAAGTCCCCGGACCTGGAGATCCCACTCACCGACGATAACCTCAAGGCCCTTGTCCTGGTACTACCATATGATCGACACGCCTCTTTACTTATTAATTTATATCAGACATGAGACATTACACAATCTATCTAAGACAAATACACAATTTAGGACATGTTCGTGGCCGGCACAGACACGACGTTCGCCACGCTGGACTGGGCGATGACGGAGCTACTCCGCCACCCGCGCATCCTCAAGAAGGCGCAGGACGAGGTGCGGCGCGTGGTCGGCCGCGGCAAGGCCGCCGTCGAGGAGGCGGACCTCGCCGAGCTCCACTACATGCGCGCCATCATCAAGGAGACGTTCCGGCTCCACCCGACGGTGCCGCTGCTGGTGCCGCGGGAGTCCGTGGCCGCCTGCACGCTCGGCGGCTACGACATCCCGGCCAAGACCCGCGTCTACATCAACACCTACGCCATGGGCCGGGACCCGGAGGTCTGGGACGACCCGCTCGAGTACTCGCCGGAGCGGTTCGAGAACGCCGGCACCGGCGGCGAGATCGACCTCAAGGACCCGGACTACAAGCTGCTTCCGTTTGGCGGGGGGCGGAGGGGTTGCCCCGGGTACACGTTCGCGCTGGCCACCGTGCAGGTGTCGCTGGCCAGCCTGCTGTACCACTTCGAGTGGGCGCTGCCGGCCGGCGTGCGCGCCGAGGACGTCAACCTCGACGAGAGCTTCGGGCTCGCCACCAGGAAGAAGGAGCCGCTGTACGTGGTCGTCAGGAAGAGCGAGGGGTACGAGTTCAAGGGGGAAGAGCTGAACGAAATCTAATATACATAAGATATATAAGAATAAAAAAACAACTCAAGGGTTATGTGTCTTTATATCTCGTATTTCTTCTCTTGAGCGGATAAAATAAGAGTGTTTTTCTTCTCCTGAGCGGATAAAATAAGTGTTAATTTTTGACAGCGAGTCTCCTCCAAATCTAGGTTTCAAGGATATGTCGACCATGTCCTCTCAAGACTTGGCTGCTTCTTCCGTCCAAGATTGCGATGTTTTATCACTACACGTGATCACGCACTTGTGCCATTGTACACTCTATATTTGAGAGATGATTATTTTATTTCCAACGGATATTCAATATTATCTTCGAAGAACGTGACATGATTTTTTTTTGAAACATAGTCTCGAATGATAAGGTTTGTGTTAGCCTGGTTATCAGAATTTATATCACATCACAACAAATTAAATTGCCCAACAAATTATGGATTGGTAAGGCACAATTACTCACTATATATGATTAATGGGTGAAGACACAGGCAAGACAAATGGACAGTGAACGAGGATTCATAAACAAATTCATGCCAACATATATAAAACAAAGGTACATAGATGTATTATTCATTTTCCGCTAAAAAGTTAAATGTATTATGCATGGAGCAATAGATACACCATCATCATCTGCTTCCAAAATCATAATCTTGAATTCAAACCTAAACTCCGTCCCATAATCATGACTAACTCCTGATCTGATGTGAAAAACACCTTGGGGACCTTGTAAAAGGAACTCCCACAATTAAAAATGTGATTTGATATAATAGCCATGTTCAATGTGGCAGCTTCAGGTGCTATACATAATTCAATCATACAGATATCCTCCCTGCATAATTCAGTGAAAAATACTGTAGACTTACAATAATATTGATTTTATAACCATTTAGATTTTGATCGATAAAACAAACTTTCACAAATCATGTGGTTGGCGAATTAGACCAATCCATATGCAATAAATCAAACGCTGCAGGTCTCAGCCTTCTATATGAATGAAAGATGATGGTCAACAAACAAGAACGAAATAGATGTCTAAAAACAATTTGAAATATGAATAACAACGACGAAATGTATTGTTGACCTGCCAGCTAGAAACGTTCACTACAGAATCCGCTTCTTTGCCGAGTGCAAAGAAGTTTGCCGAGTGGCAAAAGTTGGGCACTCGGCAAAGAGTATCTTTGCCGAGTGCCAAACCGAGCACTCGACAAAGACTACTTTGCCGAAAGTGCCCGCCGTCGGCGATGTACAACACTCGAAAAAAGAATATATTTGCCGAGTGCTTAGCCGTCGGCAAAACATTGCACTCGGCAAAGGAAAACGAGAGCAAACGGCCACGTTCTCCGTGACCTTTGCCGAGTGTCCAACGTTACACACTCGGCAAACCAGGGCACACTTTGCCGAGTGCCGCACGTATAGGCACTCGGCAAAACGGGTCTTTGCGGTGTCAACCTTGGCACTCGGCAAATTATCCTTTTTTTTTTTTTTGCACCATTTTTTTTGTGTTGCCTTGGTACAGTAATTACATCTCATGTTCATAATTTGGGACAATTTCAAGTTGTTTTGCTATATTTCATGAATTATTTCTATTTTCTTGTATTTTACGGACCACTCCAAATTTGAACTAAACCGGTACATGAAATAATGGACTGCGCTCATTCAAAAAAATGTTATTCATGATGTTTGGCGTATGTTTAGGCTCAATCCAGGGGACTCGCGTGAAATTTCGAACATTTATGTGTCGAACATGACGAGTTACATGCGGGAAAGGTGTTTTTTAAATTCTATAAAATCCAAACGAAGTTGAAAAATCACGAAAACTTGGCGAGGTGTCTTGTCATCTCATGAGGAGGCTGTGGAAAAATTTAAAAAAGTTTCGAGCAAGTTGTGACGTCGGATGCCTAAAACCCCGGACATCTTCCCCACATATCATGATCAAGTGTAGAGATGTCCGGGTTTTAGGCATCCGACGTCACAACTTGCTCCAAACTTTTTTCAAACTTTTTCCACAGCCTACCCATGAGATGACAAGACACCACGCCAAGTTTCGATTTTTAAACTTCGTTTGGATTTTATATATTTTAAAAACACTTTTCCCGCACGTAACTCGTCATGTTCCAGATATAAATATTTCAAATTTCACGCGAGTCCCCTGGATTGAGCCTAAACATACGCCAAACATCATGAATAACAATATTTGAATGACCACAGTCCATTATTTCATGTACTTGCGCTTCAAATTTGGAGTGGTCCGTAAAATGCAAGAAAATAGAAATAAGTCATGAAATATAGCAAAACAATTTGAAATTGTCCCAAATTCTGAACATGAGATGTAACTACTGCATTTTTATGACACACAAAAAAATATGGGACGAAAAAACAATAAAAAATTAATAGTTTGCCGAGTGCCATGTTAGGCACTCGGCAAACACGTTCTTTTTGCCGAGTGCCCGGACGCTGGGCACTCGGCAAAGGGTATTATTTTTTAAAAAATAAAAGCGATGACTTTGCCGAGTGCCACTTTTCCCCGCACTCGGCAAAGCCACATAAATATCGGGGGCAACAACCATTTCAGGTCATTCTCGCCCGCCCCGACCGCCAAGCCCTACCCCGCCCCGCTGTTGGCGGTCATTATCGAGCATATAACACCGCCAACTCAGGTTCATTTCAAGGAAAATAAACAATCTCTCGGCGGTTCGGGCGACTTTCAAGCGGCAGCCGCATGCGGTGCAAATTTTCATTCCCGCCAAGAACAAATTCGAAGCAAGGGGAGCCCTCCATTCCATCCTCCTCTCCACTATATAAAGAGAGGCACTCCTCACTTGTAACATCATCATTTTGATCATCATACACATCATTACACTCCATTCACACACTCCACTTCATCACATCTAGTACACATTGGAGTAGAGGAAAGGAGCCAAGTTAGAAGTAGAAGGGAGTGAGAGAGGAGGAAGTGTGGAGAAGAGGAGTAGCGACCCCTCCGCTTCCCAAAGTGCACGGAGTTCCGAATCTGGGCTCCGCTCCGCACTTGTACCTCTATGGATCATCCTATCGATTTGAGTAAGAGATCCGTGTTCTATCTCCAAAGAATTATCTTCGAGTTTAAATTATTACTTTAATTATACGTTCACCGGTTCGTTGTTTACCATATCGGTAGATGCTCTAGTAGAGGACTCCTGATGAAGACGGATGCTCCTGGCCAACGCTAGAGTACGTGATAAGTAGTGTAGACGTGGTGTCTAAACTACACGTCACCCTCGTTTACCAATCAGTCCACGGTAGTGAGGTAGGCGGCAGGTGGTGATAGCCCTGTTCGACCTTAGTATTCCTCCACGTCCGGTTGTGCGGTAGTCCGAGGCCGGACCCTTCGGCGCATACCCCGAGAGCCGGTGGCTACGTGAACGTATAAGAAAAGAAGTAATTTGGCTTTAGGATAATCCTCTGTAGTAGAAACTCACTACCCAGTTCACCCTTTCCATCTTCCTCCTGGTAGCTAGTCGAGCCTGACTTAACGCCCGTTCCCTGTGGAAATCGATACCCTGAACACTTCCGGGTGAAGTGCTACAACGGTATTTCCGTGCGCTTGCGGACTATTCTGCTTACGCTAAGAAACACCAACAAGCATTTCTGGCGCCGTTGCCGGGGAACGGTTGTCGTTATAGTCTTCGAACCTAGTCTACCCGTGTATCCTACATTATCCATTTCCACCCCGCCATTAAAACAAAAATCTAAAAAATTATGGAGCACCCAACTATTGCAAAACTGTCTGCTCCGAGTGGCGAGCTCTTAGAACGCCCATCTTCTTCGAAGCCCATCACAGCTTCGAGTTATGAGCTTCCGCCTCGGCCTCACGGCCATGGTTCGATCAATCCTTCTCGGGATATGATTACGAAAATCCATACCATCACCTGAGGGAGTTTGAGCAACTCTGTGCTTGCCTCACCATTGAAGGCATGTCACAAGACACGTTGAGGTGGAAGCTATTCCCTTTCTCACTTGAAGAGAGAGCGAAACAATGGTTCGACCACAACGTAGGGAAGGTAGCAGGTGATTGGGAAGAATTGCGGGCAAGGTTTTGCCAAGCTTTCTTCCCTATATCCCGAATTGCTTCCCTCCGTCAAGAGATAATCTGCTTCCAACAGGGAGAGAAGGAGTCGTTAGGTGCAGCCTGGGACAGATTCTCAATTTTAACGAGGTCTGGTCCAGAACTATCCATTCCCGACCATGTGTTTGCTCAAAGCATTTCTGGCTAGGTTTGACTAGAGAGTCCGCCCTCTACGCTAGACACGGCCGCAGGAGGGTCGTTTACACACAAAACCACGAGGAAGGGGAAGCCCTTTTAGACCGAATACTTGAAAACACCCCTCCTCTAGAACCCGTCCGTGTTGAGCCGATGTCCGAAGAGGTTTCGTCGCTTCAAGCCGAACCTCTAAAAATACCAGACCCCGAACCAAAGGAGGAACCCCTTCTGGGAGACCTCCCGTATATCGAGGACGTATTTCTTGATGATTTCGGAAATACCTCGAGATACGAAGTCGGTAAAGAGACCACCCAGTTCTGTCACCCCTAGAGAACCTTTAACCACCGACTCTCTATGAGAGTCAATCATGGGGGTAACATCTTTCATGAGCAAAATGAATGGGTACACGAGAATGAGTCGTCTTCCGAAGAAATTCAGATTCGTACTCCCTCGTTCCCCATTCAATGCATAATAAAAAAAAAAAACAGAAACGGTGTTGTATAACCCAACCGTGGGCATTAACATCATGTCGAAAATCTATGCCCAAACTTATTTTGAGGAAGAGAAACGCCGCCCACAATAAAAACTTTTAGAGCTGATATGCGTTCAACTCTCCAAGGGTTGGGGGTTTTACATAATGTTTCTCTTTACCATGAAGGTGTCGGAATGAGCCTTGATTTTCACATCTTTGACATTGAGGATTTCGACATTCTAATTGGCCATCCCCTAGAAAAATTATTCGCTGATCCGCCAATTACAGGGGAGTTAGATGTTAAATTAGGAAGAGACACGTTCAGGCTACCTATACAAAAATCCAAAAACACGATAGCTGAACCCCCGTCCCCCAATAAAACTATAGAGGTGGTGCCAAAAAATACCTTTTGAAACTCCTCGAAGAATCCTTAGAAAGAGACTCCAAATTCTTTCGTTGAAGAAATTAGCGAGATAGATGAATTTATCGATCTCCCTAAAGAAGAAGAAGAAACGCACCACCTCCCATTAAGCTAAAAGCCCTTCCCGAGAAGGTTTGCGCTATGTTTTTCTAAACAACGATAAAAATGCTCCCGTAATTATCGGTGACAAACTAACCGACGAGGAGTCATCCAAATTAATCAAAATACTTTGAAAAAACATAGGACGGTCTTCGGGTATTCTTTACATGATCTAAAAAGGGATTAGCCCTCTAATTTGCTCTCATTGCATCCCTGTTGACCCGAAAAATCACCCTCACGCGAACCACGGCCGGCTCAATAATGAGATGAGAGAAGTCGTGAAGAAGGAAGTCCTCAAACTTCTTCACGCCGGATAATCTATCCCGCACCACACAAATGACCGGGTTAGCCCCGTCCGTGTGGTACCAAAGAAAGGAGGCATGACGGTAGTTGAAAACGCTAAAAATGAATTAATTCCACAAATGCCGTCACGGGGTGGAGAATGTGCATTGATTACCGAAAACTCAATGCGGCAACAAAGAAAGATCACTTTCCGCTCCCCTTCATTGATGAAATGTTGGAGCGGTTAGCTTAAACACTTTCTTTCTTCTGTTTCCTCGATGGGTATTCAGGTTATCACCAAATTCCCATCCACCCTCGATGATCAAAAGCAAGACAACTTTCACATGCCCGTATGGAACGTGCGCCGTATAGGAGAATGTCGCTCGGGTTGTGTAACGCACCCGCATCATTCCAACGGTGCATGATGTCAATATTCTCGCACATGATTGAGGAAATCATGGAGGTATTCATGGACGATTTCTCTCCGCCTATGGAAAAACCTTTGACAACCGTCTTGAGAATTTAGATCGAGTCTTGCAACGATGCCAAGAGAAGGACCCGGTACTAAATTGGGAAAAGTGCCATTTCATGGTCCGAGAGGGCATCGCCCTTGGACACCTAGTGTCCGAAAGAGGGATTGAGGTAGACAAAGCAAAAATTGAAGTGATTGAAAAACTACCTCCCCGTGAACGTGAAAGGAATCCGTAGCTTTTCTAGGCCACGCAGATTTTATAGACGGTTCATAAAAGATTTCTCACAAACTTCTAGACCGCTAACAAGCCTCGCTAGCTAAGGATGTGCCTTTTACGCTCACTAATGAGTGCATGAAAGCTTTTCTCACCATTAAGAAAGCACTCATCTCAAAGACCAATCATTCAACCACCGGATTGGTCGCCGCCTTTTGAAATCATGTGTGATGCTAGTGATTACGCCGTTGGTGCAGTCCTTGGCCAAACCAAAGATAAAAAGCATCACGCGATTGCCTATGCCAAAGAAAAACACTAAATGGAGCTCAACTAAACTATGCCACCACCGAAAAAAAGAGCTCCCCGGGCAGTAGTGTTTGCTATCGATAAGTTTAGGTCTTACTTAGTGGGATCCAAAGTAATTGTCTACACCGATCATGCTTTGCTTTGAAATACTTGCTCACTAAGAAAGACGCTAAACCCGTTAATAAGATGGATTCTCTTACTCCAAGAATTTGATTTAGAAATTAAAGACAAGAAAGGAGTAGAGAACACTGCTATGGATCATTTGTCGCGTCGCAATTCACTAACATGCAGGAGTTACCGATCAACGATTTCCTACGCGACGACATGCTCCTCAAGGTGGAGGACGTAACCCCATGGTATGCGATATTGTGAATTACATGGTTTCAGGTTACGCACCACCCGGCGAATCCAGGCACAAGTTGCAAGTTGAGAGTCGCCGCCACCGTGGGATGATCCGCACCTATACACAGTATGTGCCGACGGCATGCTAAGGAGATGTGTACCCACCGGAGAGGGACAAAGAAATCATTGAAAAATGCCATGCAGCCCCGCACGGAGGCCATTATGGAGTACATCGCACTCAAGCCAAGATTTGGCGGTGTGGATTCTTCCGCCAACGATGTACCAAGACACAAGAGAATTCATCGAAAGATGTCAAAAGTGTCACCGCAAGGAGGAATCACATCAAGAAATGCAATGCCCCTCAACTACAATCTCCAAGTAGAAGTCTTCGATGTTCGGGGTATTGACTTCATGGGACCTTTCCCAAAGTCCCATGATAGTGAATACATCCTCATCACAAATCGACTACGTGTCCAAGTGGGTCGGCTCGCCCGCCCTCGCCGATGCCAAACATGCCAGGAAAATGTTCCATGAGATCATTTTCCCGAGGTTTGGAACACCAAGGATGGTCATAAGTGATGGAGGATCACACTTCATAGACAGATCCTTTCGAGCTTTCTTACGAGAGCTGGGATCTAAGCACAATATAGCCACACCTTACCATCCTCGCACAAGCGCCAAGCGTAAACGCCGAACAAGCAAATCAAGAACATTCTGCGAGAAAACCGTCAATGCAATGGGGAAGGGTTGAAAGACAAGCTACCCGATGCACTCGGGCATACAGGGGACAGCTTATAAAACCCCCATTGACATGACACCATTCCAACCGGTCTCTACGGAAAAAGTTGTCACTTGCCGTAGAACTCCGAACATCGAGCCTACTTGGGAAATCAAGACATGGAACATGGACCTTAAGCTAGCTGGGAAAAATAGACAAAAAACAGTTAACCGAGCTAGAGGAATGGAGGGAGAAGGCATATCACAAAGTGCCAAGCTATACAAAGAAAGAACAAAAAGATGGCACGACCACGAATCCAACGTAAAAACTTTCCACGAAGGAGACAAGGTACTACTCTTTAACTCTCGTGTAAAGCTATTCGGTGGAGGGAAGCTGCGAAGCAAATGGAAGGGGCCATACACCGCCGTCGACGTCGCACCTCATGGCGCAATCACCATCACCGACGATATGAGTAATTTATCAAAGGTAAATGGCCAACGTTTAAAAGTTTTCCTTGAGCCTTCTCCAAATAAATATATAGAGAGAAAATAATGTTGGTAGATTTTGAGCAATACAAAAATAATTCAATAATTGCTGCCAACATATTGGAAAGAAAACACAATAAAAATAAATAATAATTTTAAAATTACATAACCTTTACTTTTTTTTTTTTAAAAATAAAGAACACATCACCTAAACTGGGGTTTTTCTCTCAAGCACCACTATAGCAAAAGAGTTCAGATAAGATAATGATCATGGGAATAAGTCGTGCGCGAGGCACTCTCAGGCTGCGCGGCGGCCGGCGCATTGGGGCGGCCGGCCCGCTTTTCAGCGCCCCGTGCCTCCCCGTTTTCTCACATGGATTAATCCCAAATGATCCTATCCCAACCCCCGTGGTGCACGGTCACGCCTCGACGTAAAACTCTATAAATTGAACCCCAAGTTCCTCATGACAAATCACACCAAAACCATCTCTTCTCCCTCATTCTTTCTACTTGCTCAACCAACCCCATGGCCACCACAACACAAGTTACGCCAACTCTCCCATTGGAACACAAGACCTGTTTTGTAGTGAGAGCCCCTTAGTTTCACCGAGTCCCGACCCGAAAAAACCACAAAAGAAAGTCCAGCTCTAGCACCTCCTCCAACTACCCACCAGGCGCGATCGTTTTTCATCTACGGGTACGAAAAGCCGTAAGGGGGGTACGCCAAAGGACTCATGCGCAAACCCCATGTCGAAAATTCATTAGGCCATCCTTAGGTGAAAGGTTCGTTAGGACACCTCAAGTCACTAGGACTACAGATAGTGACGGGGAAGAAAGCAAGGCACCACCACCTTCCTTGCTAGAAAAATATGAAGCCCTTAAGGACCTTTTTTGGGGAGGCCATAGAGGAATTAGATACTTTACGCACAAAATTGCGCCACCTCTCTCGATGACATGGAAATTGAAGAGTTCAAGTTTAACAATAGGGTGGCAAAGCTAGCAAGAATAGCTGAGTATCATACACTCCGAGTAAAAATCATCCGATTGCTTCAGGGCTTCCTTTTTAATTTCTTGCATTCTTTTTATTTATTTCCATTTACTTTGTAATTGCCTAAGAATCAATAAAGTTTGTCTTTGAATATTTTTTTGTGCACTTGTTTCTCTATTTTCTCGTTAACTTCTATAAAAGAAACAAGTGTGGGGAGATTAAATTCATATACTAACTTAAAAACATAGACAAACTTTATCCTTTCTCACAATCCATTATAAAAAGAGCCACACATTATCTGAATTCTTGTGCTTTGAGAGAGAGCATGATTACTTGAATTTCTCCTTCCCTCGTGCAAATAAGACTTGGTTTTTCCTATTTAAAAAAAATAAATAAATAACTCAAAATAATTTTCCTGGGATAATCAAAACATGAACCAAGATTCAAACAAAATAGCTATTTCCTTATTTATTGTATCTCGTCAAATTTAAAGATTAATGTTTGAGAAAGTTTTATGGTCCCAAGATCAAGTACATGTGCACAAATAAATTGATATTTCGAATATGATGAAACCTGTATGCTTCAAAGTCATGGGCTGTGCTAAAAAAATGGGCACGTGCCCACATAGAAAACAATGGGTACATCGATGCCCGCCTATCTAAAAAAAAAAAAAAAAAAAAAAAAAAGAGAGAGAGAAGAAATAATGAACAAGTGTCCGAGGGCTTAGTAGAGCCCACTTCTCCAAATAAAAAGAGAAGAAATAATGGACAAGTGTCCAAGGGCGAGTAGAGCCCACTTCTCCTCCAAAAAAATTAAAATGAAAAAATGAGTAGCAAGCCCATGACCCTTTGAATGCAAAGAGGCATCATAACTAAAAAGAACATTACCTATGCACATCTTTGATCTAGGAATATGACACTTCTCTCCATTAATCTAGAAATTGACTTGACATTTCATACAAGGAAGTAAGCAATTTTGTTGGTACTCTCAAGTTTGATTAAACCCAGGAACGTAACACAAATTCTTTTCAAAAAATTTGCAAAAAAAACAACCAAGTCTATTTGTGCAGTGTAAGTAGAAAGAAAGAACTCTTGCTTATCTTCATCGCACGATCATTCAAGGTAATGTGATAGAACACTTTGGTTTTTGACAAAGGAAACAGCCTCACGAAAAACTTAAAAGATTAACTTTACTCGAGGACGAGTAAAAGCCAAGTGTGGGGGAGTTGTTGGCGGTCATTATCGAGCATATAACACCGCCAACTCAGGTTCATTTCAAGGAAAATAAACAATCTCATGGTGCATATGCATTTATTTCTAACCTAGTTCCACTTGTATTGGTCGAAAACATATTTTGTAGGAACAAAAAGTGAAAACTAGTACAAATACGCCCAATCAACGGTGAAAGCACAAAACCGGACTACGCCTTGCCAAGGGAAAGGCCAACAGTCCAAAATCAAGCAAAACGGGCCGACGCACCTATGTGACGGTGAAACAAAGTGGACCAAAAGGCGGCACGCGAAAAGCCCGGCTCAAGCCGGGCCAAACTCGGGCCGGCCGCCCATCACGGCGGCGGCCGGGGCGCAGATTTTCGGCGGATGTTCCCGCCCTTTCTCTCGGCGGTTCGGAGCGACTTTCAAGCGGGCGGTTGCATGCGGTGCAAATTTTCATTCCCCGCCAAGAACAGCTCGAAGCAAGGGGAGCCCTCCATTCCATCCTCCTCTCCACTATATAAAGAGAGGCACTCCTCACTTGTAACATCATCATTTTGATCATCATACACATCATTACACTCCATTCACACACTCCACTTCATCACATCTAGTACACATTGGAGTAGAGGAAAGGAGCCAAGTTAGAAGTAGAAGGGAGTGAGAGAGGAGGAAGTGTGGAGAAGAGGAGTAGCGACCCCTCTTCTTGAAAGTGCATCTGAGTTCGAATCATGTCGGCTCCCGTCTCCGCACTTGTACCTCTACGGATCATCCTACTGATTTGAGTAAGAGATCCGTGTTCTATCTCCAGTAATTATCTTCGAGTTTAAATTATTACTTTAATTATACGTTCACCGGTTCGTTGTTTACCATAACGGTAGATGCTCTAGTAGAGGACTCCTGATGAAGACGGATGCTCCTGGCCAACGCTAGAGTACATGATAAGTAGTGTAGACGTGGTGTCTAAACTACACGTCACCCTCGTTTACCAATCAGTCCACGGTAGTGAGGTAGGCGGTGGTGGTGACAGCCCTGTTCGACCTTAGTATTCCTCCACGTCCGGTTGTGCGGTAGTCCGGAGGCCCGACCCTTCCGGCGGACCGGGGAGAGCCGGTGGCTACGTGAACGTATAAGAAAAGAAGTAATTTGGCTTTAGGATAATCCTCCTCAGTAGTAGAAACTCACTACCCGCCTTCACCCTTTCCATCTTCCTCCCGGTAGCTAGTCGAGCCCGACTTAACGCCCGTCTCCCCCTCGTGGAAATCGATACCCCGAACACTTCCGGTGAAGTGCTACAACGGTATTTCCGCGCGCTTGCGGACTATTCCGCTTACGCTAAGAAACACCAACACCCGCCGCCGAAATCGCCGCCGCCGCCGCTGGCCACCCTCGCTGAGCCCGCCCCGCCCGGGCTCGCTGGATCCGCCTCCCCGCCGCCTCGACCCCGCCCGCCCCGACCGCGCCCGCCGCGGGTCGAAGCCGCTCGCCGCCGCCCGTCTCGCCGCCGCCTGGCTCGCCAGAGCCTGGCTGCCGCCCCAGCCTGCCGGATCCGCCCTCCCCGCCCGCCCGACCCCGCCCGCCCGACCCCGCCGCCCACGGGCGGAGCGCCGCCCGCTGGCGCGCTGTCCGCCCGCTGCCGATCCGCCCTCGCTGGCTCACGGCCGCCGCCGGCGGCCGGGCACGGGCGCCGGCGGTCCCCGGGAAGCGCGCCGTCCCCTCTCCCCCCGGGCGCCCGTCCCGCCCCCTCTCTCCCATCGGCATAGTGAGGAAGGGAAGGGAAAGAAGAGGAAGAGGGAGGAAGGGAAGGGAAGAAGAGGAAGAGGGAGGAAGGGAAGAAGAGGAAGGGAAGAAGAGGGAGGAGGAAGAAGGGGAAGCAGAGGAGGAAGAAGGGGAAGCGGAGGAGGAGGAAGAAAGTGCCTCTCGGACCGGGTCGTCGCCGTCGTCGCCGACCGGTGCGCTTCGCGGTGATCGACGCCGTCGTCGCCCGACCGTTCTTCTTCGGCGGTGATCGACGCCGCCGCCGCCGACCGCTGTCGCTGCGGTGATCGACGCCGCCGTCGCCGACCGCTGCTCTTTTGCCGCTTCAGCCAAGGTAAGCCCTATCTTTCTAGTAGTGGTTAGTAGTAGTGGTTAGTACTAGTAGTTAGTAGGGTTAGTAGTAGTAGTTAGTAAATAGTTTGGTGGCCTTCGTGCCCATATTGGTGGTTGTTATATTGCTGGTTGGTGGCCTTCGTGCCCATATTGGTGGTTCGTGGCCTTCGTGCCCATATTGGTGGTTGGTGGCCTTCGTGCCCATTCTCGGTATATGCATGTGGTTGTTGGCCTTCGTGCCATGTTTTTTGCAGGTTTTGGGAACCTCCCCGTGCAGGGGAGGTGCTGCCGAAATCTTTTGGTGCACAAATCTTTTTAGAGGGATTATACTATATATTTCTATTAAGTCTCCACAAAATTGAAACTAATTTCTATATATTTCTACATGGTCGGGCGTAATCTTCCACCGCCAGAAGTCATAGGTAGATGTGGCCATCTAACGACCCGGATTTGACCCCATCCAAGAAGTAAGTCCGCCCACCATAGCGGAAAATGTTCCAATAATAGTAAGTATTTGTATAATTAATTTGTCAAATATATTTGTATATGTATATTTACCATTTATATGAATTTTATATGTATTGCAGCCCAATTGACCAAATCACTTGGCTTAAACACACTCTCTCGTACTTTGGTGTTCAAGAAGTGGTTGTCCAAAGCACTCACATCATCTTCATAGTGAATTAGGACAACAAATCCAATGTCAAATTAGCTTTTCCATCGCCCTAGAAGGAGAGGTGGAAATCCTATAAACATCTCAGCGGTTGGATCAAAGTCGCATGTGAGCCACCAAATGTTACACAAAAATATGCCGTCATGGGATGTGTAACGAAGCTTCAAGAACATGGGTACACTCTGCCTACATTCTCCTTTTGTTGATGACAAATTTACAAGTAGGAACGCCGCTTGATGATATTATTATGGGATTTGTCGCAAACCAGGCTCGGTGGAACCAAAATGATGTGGTAATCTCGATATGTTAATTTGTCACGTAGCTTATACCTAGAATTGATGTGGTACTCTAGAGATGTTCTCATATTTTTTTTCGAATAATTACAGTTTCAACCTGCATGACTTAACCTAAGCCGGTTGTAGTTATGCATCCATTCTTACCCGCATAATGTCTCGATTGGGTTATGTTTGGACATGGGCTAATCCAATACCAACGTGCACTACGATGGATATCGCAAAGGTGGTTGCTCGTAAGATTGAGATCCAAATGACATATCCAAATAGCGTTAACCGCCGCCGATGAGATCATGTCGTCGCCGTAGTTGTGAAGCAAAGGAGGATGTATTAGTGAGAATGTTGGTCTACATTTGGGAGATCTGTGCATTAAAGATCGGTGACCTACACTTCACTCAATTTTGGCTAGAAGGCCGGCGGCAACGAACTCGTAGTGAAGTTGTAGTATAACTTATAGCACTTTAAATTATGCACTTTAAATTAAGTAAGTTTGTATGGATGTGATATATATGTGAGCTGTTTTAAATTATGCAAGTTTGTATGGATTATATATGTGAATTTGTGAGATATGTGGATTATATATGTGAATTGGTGATATATGTGGTTTATGTGTATATATGAATGCTTATGGTATATGTATATGTGTATTTGCAGCAATAATCAATAGAAACAAAGAAAAAAAATGAAATTCTCAGCTTTGCCGAGTGCCGGCCACTTCGCAAAGCTGGGTATCCAGCAGCAAAAATGGCAGCTTTTGCCGAGTGCATGGGCGGCACTCGCAAAATGACCATAACTTTGCCGAGTGCCTTCTTATTTGCACTCGGCGGTTCATTTTTTTGGTAAAATAAATAATTTGCCGAAGTTCGACATTTAGCACTCGGCAAAGGTTTGAATATTTTAAAACCTTTGCCGAAGTGCCAAACGCTAGGCACTTTTCAAAGAGGCGCCATATGTATCGCTCGACGCTATACGCCGAAATACTCGATATGGCACTCGGCGACGCCCGTGCCGAAAGTGCCCGACATTTGGCACTCGGCAAAGAATGGTTTGCCGAGTCATTCTTTACCGAAAGCACTTCGCCGAAGTCTGGTACTCGGCAAAGGGTTCGCCGAGTGGATACAAGCCTTTGCCGAGTGCACCCCGCACTCGGCAAAGCAGCCGATTCCTGTAGTGGTTAGAGGCAGTCTAATTCGCGGGCTTCCATCATTTACTACCTTGTTCATCTCAAATACTGATAGGTTTGAGGCGTGCGAGATATATCCATAGATTCATGATGTATATATAGAGCAGGGACGGAGCCAGAAAAATTTTAGCACGGGCTGAACAAAAGACACCTGCTCATAAAATTTTAGCATGTTCTATAATCCGTATTCAGGTGGGTGCAGATATCGCTGAAATTTATCAATCACTTGTCGGGTCAGTGCAAACACTCCGTGTATAAGACTTTGTGGTTGCAAATTTTGATAGGGTCGAACTCCGATAAAAGGCAAAACTGTGATGGCACTGATCTGAGTGTCTCAAGAAAATATGGAACAAGTTCCTTATGAAGTTACTAACAAAATTGCCTGTGCGTTGTCACGGGCTACCCGAGAAAAAAAACCTCAATATTATTTTAATATACTTATTAGTGTTACTCACACAACCATATTATATTTATTTGAAACTTTATGATTTACAATTTTATAAGAAAATAATAGATAATATCTATAAGATTTAAAAAATACTGTGAAATTACAACCGGTTCTTTCATGTATAGATTCATTGTGTTGTGTTCGAAGATTCATAATTCCCAAATTCGTTTTATGTACAACATGATCCAATAATTGACATTTTACATGGGGAAAACACAAGCCATACATCTGGTAGACTAAACTTCATAGGAAAAGTTTGATATGCTGACAACCATTATCAGGAAAGACATTGTATACAAAGGCAGAATGAACTTCATCCAAAATAAATCCTAACTACCATGTCCCACTTCTCGCAACCTTTGGGATTGCTCGACTTCCACAAGCGCTTCCCAAAAAATGATTGACCATCACCTCTAAACATTGAAACCGTATCAAGAAATGAAAATCAGGATAAGCAATTATGGGTTCAAATGTGTGACATCTTCTATTTTTTCTCTGGAACTGATGCACATAGGATTTATCTTTGAAATTTCTAGATTTGTCTTTGAAACAAGAAATAGGTGACAACTGCTTATGAGGCCCGTCAATTATCTTAATACAGCTCCACTACTTGAAGTAAAGCATCATAAATCTACTTTCATCTCAGCCTGCTCTCAAACGACACCTAACACGTGAATTGATAAGTCAGATGCTAACAATTAAAATTGGAGTAGGTAAAACTTTGTGAGTTGTGAGTTCTGATAAGAATACCTCGCATGCCCCAGCAGAGTAAAGCATCTAATCTGCTGGCAGCATCAACTAATTTGCAAACTGAAAACACCATGTACTGATGGATTAGATGCTTGTAGTTGAAGGATTAGACTCCCCTTTGCTTTGTTCAGCTTCCATAGATGGGCTTAAAGACTCCTGAGGTTCTCATGAAATCAGGGTGAAAAATGAATAATCATTCATAAAGGACTTTTTAAACAAAGGCAAAGTGCTTAGCGTTCAGTTTAATATCACAATACTCTATTCTGCAAATGTATTAATCAAAAACAAAATGCTTTGTGTTTTCACAAAGTGGACATCAGTTCTCGTCATGGTGTCCTGATGGATCACCTACAAGTCGGATAAAGAGACAGTTGGCTTGGATCATTTGCAGACCCAAAAACATACTGAGCCCAGAATTTATAAGACAACCGTAAGAGAGATATGCAAACATATACTCCATCCTGAAAATGATGACGTGCAGCAAGTGCAAATTTGATGTCCTAAACGACATCAATTTCATAATGGATGTATTGTATGTAGAGAAACATATTTGAAAGATATTTGACAACTTGAGGAATTATCTGAACATATTTGACAGGGCTATTTGAAAGATACTATCTGAACACAACTGAATCCTGCGAACACATGGTTGATTTAGGTCACATGTGTTTAGTTTTGTGATTGAGTGATTGTCAACGCTCAACATTTTACCTCTATTTTCGTTTATCTTTTATGCTTCGCTACGCTCACCGCACACGTGGAGTGTGTCGAAGACGTATTCTTGGTTCGTGTTGTACAGGTGTGGAGCTCGGAGATGGTAGCCGACGGCGAGGTGAAGGGGCCAAGGAGGACGTGCCGGGCCGCCGGACGGACCGAGGTGAAGGACGGACGTGAGGCTTGGACCGAGGGACCGAGCGCTGGGCGGCTAGCCATGGTGGCTCGACACCGGACATCGACGAGTGCAAGAGGACGGGCGGGACCGTGGTCGATCGGGTCAAGACGGCGAGTGTGCAAGCAGAGCGGGGAGCTCGGACGACTTGGTGACTCGGGCGGTCAAGACGGCGATGACACGTGTCGAGGAGGTTTGGTGGTTTGCCCTCAAAACCATCGGGCGCAGGTTTGCGGTTTGGGCCTCAAAACCATCGGCGGCGGGTTTCGCGGGTTTGGGCCTCAAAACCCGGGCGGACGCCCGGTGGACGGAAGGACGGCGCGGGCGGCATCGGGAGGTTGCGTGGATGCAAGGCTACCGATGAGGAGGCGCGTGGCCGCCGGATCAAAATTACCCGTAGTCGACCAAAATAGCCCTAGGGTTAGTGGTTTGGCTCATATGTATCGGAGGGCAAAATAGGGATGAAAAATAAGGACCATATATAGAGGATGGTAGCCATCCTCCCCTTCTTGCCTCTTTCCATTTTCGTTTCTATTTTCCCCAATTTTAGGTTCTTGTTTAGAGGTCTAAGAACAAATTTGTGGAGATTTGGTAGTGATTTTTGTTGGGGAAGGGGAGCCCCAAAGCTCCCTGTGCCCTCCGGGCTTTTGGATCAATTTGTTCCTCTTTGCTGTGATTTTGGCTGAAATTTCTGGATCTCGCATGCTCTGCTGTATTTTTCTGTTCGGTGGTTTTTGTGCAGGCCGGCGCTCTTGATTTTCAGCACAGCAGGAAGAGCAGGGGACCTGCAGCGCCCGGCCACGAGCTGTGCCAAGTCCTGGCCGGCCACCGGGTCCTCTGTTTGGAGCTCTGCGCCAGCAGGCAGTGGGCAGCGGTCAAGCAAGCAGCTGGACAAGGCTCTTCCTTGGAGCTCGTGTAGGAGCCACGGTGATCAGCTTTGAGGAGGCCACGCTCGGCCTTTCCTTGGAGCTCGATCTGCTCTTGCGCGGATCAAGGCAGCCAAGGCAGGAGACCTGCAGGCCTGTCTCCTAGCGCACGGGAGCAAGCCGCTGGTCAAGGGCGCAGGCTCCACCTCAGGCCACGCACGGCAGCTCATCCCGGCCAGCAACGCTCTGCAGCGGACAACAGCAGCGGTCAAGGTCGATCTTTTTCTCTTGATCTGTGGAATTGGCCATCGAGCCCATCTCTCATCTTGTGCAGGGCAGCTAGATCGAAGTTTGCTTGTGAAATTCCTAGCTTTGATAATCTCAGCTTAGTGCTTATTTTCCACGCTCACAAGGTGTTTGTCGAAATACTCTCAGCCTTGTGCTTCGAGTCCAGCAGGAAATTCTTGTGTGTGTTAGAATTTAGAGCAAGGCAGCAGTGCTGTGCAGGGAGCAGCCCCTCTGCTTGTTGGTTCGAATTTACAGGAAGCTTTTGTTTTTGATCGATTGACTTCTCTTGCTTCGAGAGCATCAAGTGCAGCCTGTTGGTATTTTGGTTTATCAATTCCTGTCTTGTCTCAATCAAGCTACAGGAAGCATTAGTGATTGTTTATCATTTCAAGAAATGAATCCATAATTGATCTTGTGCTTCCAGTAGCTTAGCTTGAGTTAATTTCCTTGTGAGGATTTCTTATCAGCAGCTCATTTGTGCTCGATTTGAGAGCCGATTTTTGCGATGACTTCCTATCGCTCCGAGGAATTTATGTAGATACTCGCACGAGTTGACGTTGGTATTTTAGTTTTGGGAACTCGCTTCTTCTCCATAGAAGTCGGGTGACTCATTCTCTCCCCGGTTCGATCTTTGCGCTCCCTCGGTCGTGTGTCATCTTTTGAGGTGTTCCGCTGTGTTCCTAGGGAGCATCCACCCGATCATTTGGGTCGTGGACATCTCGGTGTTGTCTTTGCTTGTGACACTTTGCTATCGCTAGCACGTGTGTTACCCGCCTCCCGCTTGAGTTTGTTTTTTTAAGGTTGGGGGTTGAGCCGATGACCCGAAATTGAAAAGAAAAATCGAGGCTCCCATTCACCCCCTCTGGTCGCCGCCGCTTCGGTCCTTCAATTGGTATCGGAGCAGGTTAAGGATCATATCCACCTTAATCGGTCCGTGATCCGCGTGAAGGCTTACATGGAGAGGTTTGGTCACTATGGTGGCAAGCCTCCGGAGTTTGATGGCACCAATTATCCCTATTGGAAGATTAAAATGCAAGCACATCTTATGGGGATGGATTGGAGAGTGTGGGAAATTGTCGAGGATGAGAACTACCAAGTGCTAGCAGCTCGAGTGGGTGAGGAACAAATTGCCCAACACAATGCCAACAACCGAGCGAGGAGTGTTTTGTTCTCTAGCCTCAAAGACACAGAGTTCGAGAGAGTTGCCACTTGTGAGACTGCTCGTGAGGTGTGGAAAACGCTTGAGAGCTACCACGAGGGAACCCCACAAGTCAAGGCCCGCCTATATGAGACCTACAAGAGAGAGTATAACAACCTAATCCAACTTGATGGCGAGTCCATCGATTCTCTTTTTGCTAGGTTTCAGACGATCTGCAACAAGCTTCGGGCGAACAAGCCGTCGGAGAGGCTTGATGAGCACGAGAAGGCGATGAGGCTCTTGTACGCTCTGGATCGGAAGGTGTGGGACGTGAAGGTGTCTGCGATCATGGAGTCTGCCAACTACGACACCCTCACGCCCGACGAGCTCTACAGCAAGCTCAAGTCCTCCGAGATCGAGGCCCAGATCCAGGCGAAGCTCAAGAACCCATCTCGCGCCCGAACGCTGCTCGCGCCTCGTGGTAAGGGTAGTTCAAGTTCTTCTGCTAACCCTTCACAGATCTCGTTTGCCTTGTCTTCTTTGGTGTCTGTGACAGAGGAGCAGATGGAGAGTCTTGGGGACGACGAGCTGGCTCTCGTCATCAGCCGATTCTCGCGGTTCCACAACAACCGCTTGAACCGTCGGCGTGGCGGCGCTCCCAAGGGCGGATGCTTCGAGTGCGGCGATCCGGACCACTTCATCGCCGCTTGCCCCAAGAAGAACAAGGACAAACACTCCGGCGAGAAGTACTACGACTCCGGCAAGCGCAAGGACAAGCGTGAGTACATCGCCGGCAAGTACAAGTCCAAGAAGGGCTTCGACAAGGAGGCGATCAAGAAGAAGTACCTCAAGCGCGCCAAGGAGAACAAGGACGCCTTCTTCGCCTCCCACACAGCGATCTCGACAACGACGGGCAAGCTTCCTCCAAATACGAGGAGCCCGAGCGCAAGATCGAGGACGACCTGAATGGACTTTGCTTCTTCGCCGACTCCACGCCCGGGGCTTCGCACCATGGCCTCGACGGAGCGGTGACCGACAGCCAAGCCACACGACAACTCTTCTTCTCCCCCGAGGTATCTCCTACAATCGAATCTCTCTCGATGAGGTTGACACTTTGGGCGAGGCGCTTGTTTGTCAAGAGAAGTTGCTCAAGCGAGTAGCTAGGGAGAGAAAGGAATACAAGGAGAAGTGGGAAATGACTATGGTGGAGATAGAGTTGCTTAGGAAGCCTGTGGATGTGTCTGATGAGACTGAGTGTGACGCTTGTGCCATGCATATGTCTACCATCATGTCTTTGCAATCCAAGTACTCCGCTTTGCTAGATGAGCACGTTGAGCTGAAGGCTAAGCCTATGTTGTTGAGTGCGTGCAAGTCTTGTCCAGGCTTGCAATCTGAGTTGGCAGAGAAGGTTGCCAAGCTTGCTGTGCTTGAGAAGGCTAGCTCAGATAGCACTGTGCTGAAGTGTACTAAGTGTGAAGCTTTGGAGATGGAGGTCATATCTTGTAGGCATGACAAGGGGAGAGTAGAAGAGGAGAACAAGTACCTTCGCTCTGTTCTGAGTTGGGTGTCTAGTGGAGAGCCACAGCTTGGCATGATGATGAGTCAGTTCAAGAGGGGGACTGACACAATGGGATTAGGCTTTGCAATAGGTGGGAAGGGTGAAGTAATCTATGGCAAGGTTGGTCAAGGTAGTGGTTTGAGCCCGAGTGAGAAACCCACAAACACTTCCAAGTTGACCAAGATCACCCCACCTGAGCCTACCAAGCCCATTGTGCAAAATGGCATTCTGCAAGAGACCCCAAAGACTCCACCTCCCAAACAAGTGTGGCTTCCTAAACCAAACCACCTCAGGAACCCACTTGACACTTTGTCCAAGATCCCTGAGGAAACCCTTCCTAAAGCCAAGACCACAACAAAAGTGAGCCATCCACCCAAAAGAGTGAACCAGCTACCACCCAAGAAAGAGGTGAGGTATCACTGTGAGTACTGCCAGAGAGATGGTCACTTGTTTGAGTTTTGCTTTAGGAGGAAGAGGGATGCTAGGCGTCAAGTTGAGTTCGAGAACCGTGACTTGTATCACCCACCGCTTGGCTTGTATGAGAGGGGTGTGCAGTCGGTTCAGAGGCAGTTTGCTAGGCCAGGAGGTAGGAGGCCTCAAAGGGCTAGGCCACAGTTTGTGAGACCCCGTGGTGGTCGTGCTCCGCAAGTGGATGTTGATCCTCGCTTTGGGAGCTTTGAGTTTGACACGAGGAGAGCACCACACTTTGTTGTGCGTGGTGAGCACTTTGGGAAGAAGGGTCATGGGATGTTTGTTTTGCCTAACACCTATCTTGCGCAAAATGGTCAACACTGGTATTCTCCTAAGTATACTAACCCCAGTGTTGTGCCATTTGCTCATCCCATGTTTTTCCAATGATGCAGGTGACCGAGTCTTGGGTTCCCAAGTTTATGCCTGTTAACCCTTTGGGATCCAAGACTTGGGTTTCTTTGTCCTCTCATGTGTAGGTATGAGGACGTGGGGTGGAGAACATGTGCTTGGTGGAACTTGATCCTTTGTATGGTGTGATCAAGACTTGATGGTTCTCTACAGTCACTTTGATGGCCTCGAAGAGGCATGTGCCTAATTGTGACACCTACACACAGTCTGTGAGCTATCATATACACTCATGCCTTGTACATTCATGATTTCTCTACTTGTGGTATGAGGTAGTTGTTCATTTGCTCACTTGTATATTGCTTGCATGTATCATACTTGTATCATGCTTTTATATCCCCTTTAGCATGTATTATCTTGTGTATTATATGCCATGCTAGCCTTTGTGCCCTTTTTGTTTCCTAGTTTTCTTTTGCTAGGTGTCTTTGGTTGAGGGGGAGTTAGGAGTTTGCTATCCTTTTTGTGGGGTAGTTTTGTAGTTGATGTACACTTATAGCTTTAGGTTTGTTTTGATTTGTGCATCATCTTGTATCATATTGCATTCATCATGTACACTATTGCACCTTGAGCTTCTTGTTTATATTGATCACAATGAGACTATGCTCTGTTTAGTGTAACAATTACATGTTGGTGCTTACAGCCTGTGCTCTTTCTGCTTAATTGATATATGTTACGAGCAAAGCTGTTTTTCATGTGAACTTGCTTAATAACGATGAATCTTGTAAAATGTTCACCATTAAGATAGTTCCTAGCATGTTTAAGTTGTTGAGATCCTTTGTGCTTATCATGTATGCTAGGTGACTATGTCTCATTCACTGAGTTATACACTTGCTTAGATGACCACATGCTTTTATCTGCTAAAATCTGAAATCTAAGCTAAGTGTATGGAAAAGATCGAGATGGGTCCATACCGTCCCACATCCAAGTCTTGGGACTGCTGCTCATTGCACTTGAGTTGAACCTGAGCTTGGTAGTGTTTGACCCAGACCATTGTCTTAAGCTTCTGATTGCTCACATGCATAGGCTTGACATGGTTGATTAGTAAGGCTGACGATTGTGGATAACCACTCGCACTCATGCTTTGTCCAATGCTTGTAACCGCTGCAACTCCGATAACTTGAAAATTTGACAAGTGTTGGCTTTGTTTGTTGCATGATGTATAAACTTTGCTTGGGGTAGTTCACTTGATATACATGTGTAGCACTTGGTAGATTTCCAGCTTACTTGTGCTATGTGCTTTTCTTTGTGGTGGACACTTTTTCTGAAATGCTTAAAACTGAATCAAAATGCTTTCAAGTCATATTTCATATCTCTTGATCAGTTTGAGCATCGTGTTAAGCACTTTACCTTGTTGCCATGACACTACCTAGAGCATCTTCTCATTTGGATTGCTATAAACTTGAAGCTCTCTCATTGTATTTTCATGCATTTCATAGCTTGATTAGTGCATTTACCAACAAGGGGGAGAAAGATACAAAGACAGTGACTGCATTTTTCCAGGGGGAGTAGCACTTTGAGCTAGATGTGTTGAGCCTTTTGCCTCTGTCTTGAGGGTCTAGCTGTGTGTGTGTGAAAGTAATTGCTTTGGAGTTAGCTAGTGGTGTTGAGCCTGTTCTACCTCTTCTTGAGGGCTAGCGGTTGGTTTAGCTTGGTTGTGTCGAGCCTTTTGCCCATGTCTTTGGGAACCAAGTTTTGCTCCACGTTTGCTATCCAGTGATTTTGTCTTAGCTTTTGTCTAGCTTGTGTTCACATGGATGTGCTATCTTCTACCTTCTTTCTTTATGTTGAATGTTGACAATGCACTCATCAAGGGGAGATTGCGAACACATGGTTGATTTAGGTCACATGTGTTTAGTTTTGTGATTGAGTGATTGTCAACGTTCAACATTTTACCTCTATTTTCGTTTATCTTTTATGCTTCGGCTACGTTCACCGGCACACGTGGAGTGTGTCGAAGACGTATCTCTTGGTTCGTGTTGTACATGTGTGGAGCTCGAGATGGTAGCCGACGGCGAGGTGAAGGGGCCAAGGAGGACGTGCGGGCCGACGGACCGCGGAGGTGAAGGACGGACGTGAGGCTTGGACCGAGGGACCGAGCGCCTGGGCGGCTAGCCATGGTGGCCGACACCGGACATCGACGAGTGCAAGAGGATGGGCGGGACCGTGTCGATCGGGTCAAGACGGGCGAAAGTGTGCAAGCGAGCGGGAGCTCGGACGACTTGGTGACTCGGGCGGTCAAGACGGCGATGACACGTGTCGAGGAGGTTTGGTGGTTTGCCCTCAAAACCATCGGGCGCTGGTTTGGTGGTTTGGGCCTCAAAACCATCGGCGGCGGGTTTCGCGGGTTTGGGCCTCAAAACCCGGGCGGACGTTCCGGTGGACGGAAGGACGGCACGTGGCGGCATCGGGGAGGTTGCGTGGATGCAAGGCTACCGATGAGGAGGCGCGGTGGCCGTCGGATCAAAAATTACCCAGAGTCGACCAAAATAGCCCTAGGGTTAGTGGTTTGGCTCATATGTATCGGAGGGCAAAATAGGGATGAAAAATAAGGACCATATATAGAGGATGGCAGCCATCCTCCCCTTCTTGCCTCTTCCATTTTCGTTTCTATTTTCCCCCAATTTTAGGGTTCTTGTTTAGAGGTCTAAGAACAAATTTGTGGAGATTTGGTAGTGATTTTTGTTGGGGAAGGGGAGCCCCAAAGCTCCCTGTGCCCTCCGGGCTTTTGGATCAATTTGTTCCTCTTTGCTGTGATTTTGGCTGAAATTTCTGGATCTCGCATGCTCTGCTGTATTTTTCTGTTCGGTGGTTTTTGTGCAGGCCGGCGCTCTTGATTTTCAGCACAGCAGGAAGAGCAGGGGACCTGCAGCGCCCGGCCACGAGCTGTGCCAAGTCCTGGCCGGCCACCGGGTCCTCTGTTTGGAGCTCTGCGCCAGCAGGCAGTAGGCAGCGGTCAAGCAAGCAGCTGGACAAGGCTCTTCCTTGGAGCTCGTGTAGGAGCCACGGTGATCAGCTTTGAGGAGGCCACGCTCGGCCTTTCCTTGGAGCTCGATCTGCTCTTGCGCGGATCAAGGCAGCCAAGGCAGGAGACCTGCAGGCCTGTCTCCTAGCGCACGGGAGCAAGCCGCTGGTCAAGGGCGCAGGCTCCACCTCAGGCCACGCACGGCAGCTCATCCCGGCCAGCAACGCTCTGCAGCGGACAACAGCAGCGGTCAAGGTCGATCTTTTCTCTTGATCTGTGGAATTGGCCATCGAGCCAATCTCTCATCTTGTGCAGGGCAGCTAGATCGAAGTTTGCTTGTGAAATTCCTAGCTTTGATAATCTCAGCTTAGTGCTTATTTTCCACGCTCACAAGGTGTTTGTCGAAATACTCTCAGCCTTGTGCTTCGAGTCCAGCAGGAAATTCTTGTGTGTGTTAGAATTTAGAGCAAGGCAGCAGTGCTGTGCAGGAGCAGCCCCTCTGCTTGTTGGTTCGAATTTACAGGAAGCTTTTGTTTTTGATCGATTGACTTCTCTTGCTTCGAGAGCATCAAGTGCAGCCTGTTGGTATTTTGGTTTATCAATTCCTGTCTTGTCTCAATCAAGCTACAGGAAGCATTAGTGATTGTTTATCATTTCAAGAAATGAATCCATAATTGATCTTGTACTTCCAGTAGCTTAGCTTGAGTTAATTTCCTTGTGAGGATTTCTTATCAGCAGCTCATTTGTGCTCGATTTGAGAGCCGATTTTTGCGATGACTTCCTATCGTTCCGAGGAATTTATGTAGATACTCGCCACACGAGTTGGCGTTGGTATTTTAGTTTTGGGAACTCGCTTCTTCTCCATAGAAGTCGGGTGACTCATTCTCTCCTCCGGTTCGATCTTTTGCGCCTCGGTCGTGTGTCATCTTTTGAGGTGTTCCGCTGTGTTCCTAGGGAGCATCCACCCGATCATTTGGGTCGTGGACATCTCGGTGTTGTCTTTGCTTGTGACACTTTGCTATCAGTTAGCACGTGTGTTACCCGCCTCCCGTTTGAGTTTGTTTTTAAGGTTGGGGGTTGAGCCGATGACCCGAAATTGAAAAGAAAAATCGAGGCTCCCATTCACCCCCTCCCTCGGTCGCCGTTTCGGTCCTTCAAATCCCAAGTGATGCCATAAAATTACGGCTCTCTATCATGGATATCTAAGGTTTTTCAGTGTCAATTTGATAAAGAAACAAAAGGGCAATGTTTGAATACCATGGACATCTGGGGTTCAGAAAATCAGGACATGCATATGTTGATGGTAAGAACATAAGTGAATTTGTAGCCTAGCTCATACTCGTGGACCACAATAGAACACTATTCCCGTGATAAAATCAAATTGCACTGATATAATATCCCCGAAAAACAACATCGCCAGTGTCTACAGTTGGTTGTATCTCCATCTGTATAGGGCGCATTCCAGTTTTGTTCTACGATGTCTTCTTCATGTGAGACAAATCCAACATGGAATACAAAAAAATCATCATGGAACTAACCTGGATCAAAAATCAAGTTGAATATGTGCCCGTGTTGCAACTGAAGTCAAAAAGAAAAAGCCACAAGACAATGTAGTTCTCCTTGTACCTAGCTATAACAGTGATAAGACATTCAGAGAAATGTATTCCCGACATAAGTGAATAGCATATGGATAGTGCACCATTAAGTGATTTCCACTAACAACCTCTGTAAAACCATATTTAAACATCAGAATTAGCTTTGATGGTACAGAAGCTAACATTGCAAAACTAAACCTTTTTTTTTTTTTTTAAGATATCACAATTTAAGCGATTCAATCACTCTTTACATGGTCTTTTTCAGTTTCTTGAATAACAGCAGATCAGGCGCACATGCCCTAATGCATGCAACAGAAATGAAACCCAAATCTGAGTGCATGCAGCAACTCTCAATGTCGCCAAAAAACACAAATGGGCACATACTCTCTAGCCCATGCTAGTGCTTCCCTCGAGTGCCTTAGGAGGCTTGCATAGGAACAGCCATGTCTTGATAAAAAGGAAAAACCTTATCGGAAGATATATCAATCCAATTTCGTTCTGTATAAAGATGGTGATGCAAATCCTTGCAGTTTTTCGATACCCTTCAAGTTCAGAAAAAATTTTGTGAGTAAATGAAACTTGTTTGCCAGTGCCAATTACAAACATGTAGCACAGGTTTCTGATTTCTGAGCTGTCCTGTACATTTATTGAACTACACAAGAAAAGTTGTTATCTGAAACTTTCCAGACCGATCCAAAATTTCTCTAGAGAATGTGAAGCTTTTTACCCTTCTCATATGTTGTCTTAAGTTTTTTTTATTGTTCTTTGATTGTGTTGAATCGGGAGATAAAGTTAAGCAGCTCTAACTGACAACTTTCTTTATCCATCATATGATCAGATGGATGCTCGGTTACTCTAGGATGGTTAATGACAATTCATGCCAGATCTATATATCAACTAATGATTTGCTAGAAATATTTCCGAGAGGTAGAGACATGAGGAAAAGTGACAATTTGGTTACCTTCCCACAAGTTGAAGAGAGTTGGCCGTTGTTTTGCAGTCGCTCTGGTCAGGAGGGTCCTGCTCGATCCGGTCCTCAGCAACGCCGTACATTCCTCTTGATCTTGACAGAAGGTAGACGACTCTTGGCCGTCGGCTTCACGCTCCGCAGCACAATGTCATCCTCCTGCAGTTCGAGAGCCACCTCAAGCAGCTCCTCCCTGTCGTCCGAGCTCCTGGCGTCGAGCCCGTACCTGCTCAGCAACCGTGGTAGACGCCGTGCTCGCGACCGACGTCTCAGTAGCGTCGAGCCGGCCAGCGCATCATCCCCGTCATCCCTTTGCATCTCCTGGCCAGCGCCACCTCTGCATATGTGAGATCCACCAGCAATTCACAAGGCCCAGACAAAAAGAGTAAAGAAATCATCTCCCGCTGCTAATCTTGGGAAGAAGAAATAAAAAAACAGACAAGATTCGTGCTCCAAGATTCATCAAATAAGCAGCATCTGCTTTTGAATAGACATTCATCACAGAATTGGGGAAGGACATGGAGATTGACGGCGTTGAGCAGTAGTCACACACACCATCGTCACATGACGTACAGGGCAGGGCGACGAGTCCTTGAGATGAGCCAAGCAGCGAGGAAGAAGGAGGCTGACCGATGCGTCGTTGGGATGAACTGAGGATGCGATGGAGGCGCCGTCGAGCAGCTGTTTTGGGGTCGCCGCCATCATCGGAGGATTCGTGAAGGAACGCGAGGATTTGGATCGATGCGCAGGCAGCGATTTGGATCGGGATCGGGAGAGCAGGCCGGGGATTTGGAGAAAACAGAACGCCTATCTACTCGCGCGCGAGATTTGGATAGGGATCTGGAGAGCATGCGGGCGTGTGACGGTGCGAGAGCAAGAGCAGGCGGGGGCGGCGGCCCCAGCAGCCACGGCGAGGAGGGGACGGGCACGGCGAGGGAGGAGGGACGGCGGCGCGAGGAGACACGGCGCCGTCGAGCGAGCGAGTGAGAGAGCCGATGCGTTTTTTTTTTTTTCATCGCGGTGGGGGTGCGGGCGTCGCGTGTGAAATTTTGTTGAGGAGGGCACGCGCGACGTACGCAGACTGTGAGACGGTCAAGACCATCTTCCAGCGCGGCATGCCGCCGGCTAAGCGGCGCCGTTTCGAGTTACTCCTCGATGGAGTTTTGACCTCTCCGCTTCGACCTCAATCTCGAGGGGATTGCCGACGCGGAGACCTAGTCCAGCTTTTAGGTGATTTGGTTTGTCGCAAATTGGTCAACATATAATCCCATCTGTTGTATCCAGTAGTGGGTAGGTTTTGCATCGGTAATGGTTTGGTTACCGCTGCTTCTTGTTGTTTGAACTTTCTTCTACTTAATGAAAAACACGCAACGGCGTGGTCTCGAAAAAAAAAAAAAAAAAAAAGGAGTAAAGATTATGAGTGCACGTGCACTTGGCTGGGTGCATCTAGCTTCACCCCTTGATGACACGTTGGTGCAACATAAGGTATGTAGTGCAGGTTTTTATTAGTTTATTAGGTAAGTGCACATGCGTTTGCAAAGGGACCTGAATTTTATTATATAAAACAAAATTGCATTTGATAAAATATATGTAAAATATTAGATATCTAATGCAATATCTATTTTGAGAAAAGAAACGTGCACCGCCTGCAGGGTTATCTATTTTGGTTGAGGTATGGTTCTCCAAAAAAGGTGTGCAAGCGAGTATACGAGAACTAAAGGTATGCTTTCTGCCATGACGGTTGTGATCTGAAGAAGGTTTCCGTGCTTGCCATAATCTAACTGATCTATGTGGATCAGTGGTAATATCATGATCTTAGCGAGGTTGTCCGATGGTAATGAGCTGCCTAACCGCTAAGCGACCTAAGCCTGCGGGAGTGGGTGGCGTTAGGGCCCAAGCGGGGAATCCTGTCGGCATGGGCTGTGGGGCGGATCGCGTTAGGACTGAAATAGGGAATTCTGTGGGCTGTAACGTTTGCAGTGGGCCTGTGGGAGTGGGCTCCAGGGCGGATCGCGTTGTGCGGGGAGTTCTACGGGCAGCAACGTTCGTGCGTGGTGAGCCTTGTGAGGGTGGTCATGTGAGGGCCCAAGCGGAGGAGGGTGTCAGGTGGTTAGGAAGGAGGTACCATCCTAGGTGTTGATGAAGAATTGTTTGCAGGCTTTTTAAGTACGTAGTAGAGAAGAGATAGAGATAGAAATTAGACGACCAAACGTCATACCTAGTCAGAATGTGGATGAAGAATTGTTTTGATTAAGCTATTTCATCTCGTCCAGAATTTCATGCTTTCGCTGACGGAAAGGTTACATGGTCTGAGCCACCAAGACATTCTAGTACACTGCTGTTTTTCTGTAAAGCATGGAATCTGTTTGGAGTCTTCCCGACGATTTCGCCGAGCTACTTTGGTGAGCAGGATGATTAATTCTTTAGCTCCAGCCCCAAGCAAAGCGCCCATGCATATATGCTCTCTCAAAGCCAATACCAACAGCCATTACAAATCAAAGACCTCGTTCCAGATTTGCCACTAGCACACATACTGTCACTGCTCTGCTCGCAGCACACATGAAAAATCATAGTTATCTCATAGGATAATCAGCACCGCCAGTCTGATGTTCTCTCTACACAAGTTTGAGTGTACCTAGCTCTCAATGTACTACGTACAGATGTTGTCTTTTTATATTACAAGTGGTTACTATCATATTGTTTGCGCCTTTTATTTCCGCCCCTGCTTTTCTCCATTCAAATACAGGCTACATACTGTCAAAACAGAGACCAACATATAGTCACTTTTGCTATCAGTGAGTTTTATGAATGATCTGGATAAAAGAGTCGGAAGATACTCCCATCATTATCATCATATAGAAAGATCATGACTCAAATATTAATCCTGTAAACAACCCTGTCAATTATGAAAAATGAAGAGACATAGATGATTCAAGGAAAGAAAACAAAATATAGGAATTAACTAATGCTCATAATACATCATTCTAATATTTTTTTGAGACAAATGCTTCTGATAATTGACAAAGCCCTGTGAGCTGCGTGTGATCGGCAACCTTAACCCCATCTTTAATGGCGTCAAAGACAACATTTTGGTTCCCTCGCCCAAGAAACTCTAGTGCTGATGACTAGAAGGAACATTAGTTTGGATAAAGCTATATAGGCGGGCAAACTTAAGACACCCATCACGCATCATCGCATTGGCATTTGTTATTGTTGGCTCGTGGCACAACTACACATGCTTGTCAGCAGTATTCGATCGGCCATGCAACCATGCATATTTTACATTTTTTTGTAGATAATGGATAATAAAATCCGCCTCTACATCTAAGGATGTACACAGCCAATTATTACAGAGTTTTGGAAAAATACAACGCAAGCCGACCGTCCTATAACATAGACAAAGGAATTAAAGCAAACGGTAAAAATGCTTCCACCCTCTATTGGTAATTTCTAAAACAACCATCTCAAATTTCTTGCTCATCACAATGAGGGCGTCCTTTGCTTGCTCATCACGCTGTAATCGGGCCCCAGAAGCGTAGCCAATAAGCTCCCCCTGAAGATAACCTGCATAATAGAGTTAGATTTAATTTTTTAAAAATCATGTCATTGCGACATCTCCAGATAGCCCAAAGATAAGGCAGCCAAACCAACCCAAATCAGCGGCTTAATCTGTTTATGTTGATTATTAAGCCAAGTACCGAACATATGGTCAATAGAACTAGGTTGGTTAAGGTTAGTAGCATAGAAAATAATCCTCCAAATCATTTTGGCAAAAGGGCAGTCAAAAAAGAGGTGTTGGATAGTTTCATTCATGTTACAACACAAGCATTTCGACTCCCTTTCCAATTTTTTCTAGCTAGGTTGTATTTAGTCAGAATGACACCCCTTTGTAGAAACTAGAGGAAGATTTTAATTTTTAGAGGTATTTTTTCATTTCCAGATCCTTCTATGTTGAAAGGGTGGATTTGTATCTATAGCATCAAGATACATAGACCGGACTGAGAAAAGTCCAGACTTTGATAAGAGCCATTTAAAATAATCCTTACCATCCACCAGCGTCACATTGGAGATCTGAGCTACTAGGTTAAGCCACTCCAAAAGGTTATTATCCACTAAAGACCTCCTAAAGGAAATGCTAAGGGGATTAGAGGACATAACTTTCGAAAATCCGTTACATGACGATCCCGTGCTATATTATATATAAGCTCGGGTATCTAAGTTTGAGAGGCTTATCACCTACCCAAGTATCCTCCTAGAACCTTGTGCTGGTTCCATCTTTAATTAGGAAACAACCTTTAGCAAGTACCTCGTCTTTAATATGCATGAGGCCTCTCCAGAAGTGAGAGTCATTGGGTTTGGCTGAAACTTGGGTTAGGGTCTTGGATCCCAAATATTTATTCCTTAGTAAGGATTGCCAGGTGCCATCGGTGTTTATAAGATTAACAATCCATTTGGCCAATAAACATTTGTTTTGTAGATACAAATCTAGAATTTCAAGCCCACCTTGATCCTTAGGGCGACAGAGGATGTCCCACTTAGCGAGTCTATATTTGTGTTTATCTCAGACCCTTGCCGTAAGAACCATGATCTGAAGTGATCAAGGTTTTTGAGGACTCCTTTGGAATCTCAAAGAAGGACATCATAAACATTAGGAGACTGCTTAAGACAGAGTTGAGCAGGACAAGTCTCCCCCCAAAGGATAGGTATTTAGCTTTCCAGCAAGAGAGTTTTTGTTCAAAGCGTTCTTCAACCTTTCTCCATTCAGAATTTAGGAGTTGTCTATGGTGCATTGGGATTCCTAAATATCTGAATGGATAAACCCCTGCATTACATCCAAAGAGTTTTGTATAATAATGTTCCATCTCTTTGGCAGCACCATAACAGAAGATTTCACTCTTGTGAAAGTTTATCTTAAGACCCGATAATTGTTCAAAAGCACAGAGCAAAAGTTTGAGATTTTTTGCTTGCTCCGGGTCATGATCCAGAAATATAATGGTATCGTCTGCATATTGTAAAATAGATAAACCATCATCAATTAGGTGTGGAATAATCCCTCTTATTTGTCCATCAGCTTTTGCCCTATCAATGAGAAGAGCTAGCATATCAGAACGATGTTAAATAAGATAGGCGACATAGGATCTCCTTGTCTTAGGCCACGTTTGGTTTGGAAGTAGGGACCAACATCGCCATTGACCTTAACCCCTACACTTTCTCCCCGTAACCATATTGTGGACCCATCTACACCATTTAGGGAGAACCCTTTCATGCGTAGAGTTTGCTGCAGGAAGGACCATTTGACCTTGTCATACGCCTTTTCAAAATCAATTTTGAAAATGACGCCATTTCTTTTTTTTGGTATGTAATTCATGGATAGTTTCGTGTAGAATAACTACTCCCTCCATGATATTCCTTCCTGGCATGAACGCCGTCTGAGTCGGACGAACCACTGTCTTAGCTACTTTATTCAGTCTGTTAGTTCCCACTTTTGTGAAAATTTTGAAACTAACATTAAGGACACAAATTGGTCTATATTGCTGAATTGTAGTAGCATTTTGAGTTTTAGGAATTAGAGAGATTATTCCAAAGTTGAGACTAAAAAGATCTAGAGCCTCCTCATGGAATTCGTCAAAGATAGACGAAGATCGCCCTTGATCACCCCCAAAAAAACCTGATAGAATTCGGCAGAAAAACCGTCGTCCCTCGAGCTTTATTATGCTCCATTTGGAAGATGGTTTCCCTCACTTCAGATTCAGTGAAGTCAGCGACGAGGATAGCATTTTCCTCTGGGGATACTTGTGGAATATCTAGAATTTGATCTTCCATCAAAGTTACGTCAGACTGTTCTGGTGATCCAAAAAGATTTTTATAATAGTTTGTAATGTGGCTTTTGAGACAATCATCGCCAACAACAACACCTTGATCATTTTCAAGTCTATAAATATGTTGTTTTCGATGTTTTCCATTAGCCACTAAGTGAAAGAACCTAGTGTTTGCATCTCCCTCTAATAAGGATTTAACCTTGGCTCTCTCATACCATTTTAGTTCCTCTTCTCTCAAAAGAGTAACTAAGCGCTCTCTTAGGTATTGCTTGAGATTGATCTCTTGATCAGATAGACAATCAATCTCAGGTTTTTTATCTAGATCGTGTAAAAGAGCTAAACGAGTCTTCTTCTCTTTCTTATAGGATCCTAGCAGTATTTGCAGCCCATCCTCTAAGATACTGTCTGAGTCTACGAATTTTGGATTGCCATCGTTCTAGAGGGTTGGATCCCGAGGTTTCAGATTGCCATACATTTGCAACCATGTCATAAAAACCCTCCCTTATTAGCCAACCCCTTTCAAATCTGAAGGTTCTAATCCTGGTCTGGTGGGTAGAAGCACCAGTGCTAATAACAAGGGGAGTATGGTCAGAAATATTCCGATCTCTAGATTCAACCATAGTTAGAGGGAATTGATTTTCCCATTCCGTACTAACTAAGACTCGATCAAGTTTTTTGAAAGTTGGATTATCTCCCGGTCCGGCCCAAGTAAATTGGCGGCCTGACATGATAATCTCTCTAAGATCAAGAGATTCAATAATAGCATTAAAGAGGGTTGGCCATTTAGGATCAAAGTCCCCGGTGCTTTTATCCTCCGGGTTTGGCATAATATTAAAATCCCTCCAATAAGATATGGAAGGTTTTCTTTTGAGCACGTGTTAGCTAGCTCGTAGAGGAAAGCACTCTTGTTTTGAGGTTGTGCTGGTCCATAAATAGAATAAAGGACAAATTTGAAGTCATTTAATTTATATCTTAAAGTGAACTTCACATAGAAATCCCCTTCGTCAATGGCTCCAATGTCAAAAATGGTAAGGTCGACTCCAAGTAAAATACCCCCTGATCTACCATGAGGAGCCATAGCATGCCAAAGAAAGTCACGCCCACATAGATTTTTGAGAACATGATCGGGGAAAGAGTCACGACCGGTTTCAGAGAGAGCTATAAAATTAATCAAGCTCCTCAACTAAATCTGCCAAAAATCGTGTTTAGCCAAGTCGGAAGACCTCTCGCTATTCCGTAAAACTCCTTTCATTTTATAACTATTTTGGAGGGAGTTTTTGGCTTCTTGGGAAGCTTGCCTTTTTTGAATTTTTGGCATTATTATATTTTTTCCTACGCCGGATAGGAGATAGATCTATGATATGATCATTCTCCGCATCAAGCAAGTCCTCATTTAAATTCCCACAAACGTGGTCGAAATCAAATTCCCGGACGTTCTTCCCTTTCATCATCACTAAGAAGATTAGTAACACTAGGTTTTGATTTCTTTGAATTAGCACTAAGAACCAATCTATCAACCTCTAGATTTTTAATAACAACGACATCGTGAGGAAGTTAGGTTGATGCCTACCCTACCAAGGTTTGAAATAATAACAGAATCAGAAATGCTAGAGAAAGAGGTACCTGAAGATTCAAGGTTCTTTTTCATCGCCATCCGTTCGTCTTGCATAGGGTGTGCTCGTGCCTTTCCCGCATTCCTTTGGCTTCGTCGGTTGCGGTGAAGGGACAACAGGAATGGCGGCATGTTCCAAAGCCGCACCCACCACATTCGATGATAGGGGCAGCGGCTCAATGTGCCGGCCCTCCGAGCCGATAGTGGACTCGGAGGGGGCGAGCGCACCTCCACCACGGGATGGGCGAGAGCCCGCCGGGGTCGCCTCGAGGGTGGGTATCTCGGCGCTTGCATCACCACCAGCAGACGGGCCGGTTCGCAAGACCGACTCTCCACCAAAGCATGGGTAGCGTGGTCTTCCAAAGACAAACCGGTCTACTCGATTACATCGGCGGTTGTTGCCCGACGCTAGGCCGCTGAGCGCTGCTTGAATGCAGTAGCGGTCCGTCGAGCATCGGCTTCTTGGGCTGCATCTCATCATCACCCTGTGTTGAGCTATCAGCCAGTCCCTCCTCCACCCGTAGTGGTGGTGTAGGAGAGAGCAACTGGTCAAGAACCGGTGACACAGAGTAGGTGAGCGAGCCAGCCCCCCACCAAAGGAGATGCAAGCAAAGCATCCGTGCAGTCCGTCACACCTGAGGGGTTTGAATCCCCAACCACTTCATCTACTCCACTTCCGAGCAAAAAAGGATGATGTTTGATTGGAGGTGCTAGCATGGCATTATAGGTGGCTAGCTCATCCTCAGTCAATGGTGAGTAGCGCTTCCATTCTTCACCCGTCTCCTTCTCAGCCAAGACTTTAATGCTTATTTCTTCAAAGAGCTGCTCACAAGCCAAATCCAAAGCTTCCTGAAGTATAGCCGCCTGTTTATGAGAAGCTCCACTATGCGAAAGAGAGGGTAGAGTGCCATCAGTAGCAGAAGAAGAATTGCCCTTTTCAGGGCCCTGTGGTTTTGGATCATCATCATCATCCTCCGCTTCTTCCATCTCCCGATCACCATCAAGGTCTTTATCATCATCTCCCAAGAGGTCCTCATCATCGATTAATTTCAGGTGCCACTTCATTTGGCTTGAAATAAAGACGAAACAAGTCCCGCTTGACACGTATATCAAAGAAATGGTGGGATTTTTTTAACATCAAAAACCACCACCAAGATTCTAATCTCTCCTGTCTGACGAAGGTGATAAACATCAACCTTTTGGGTTGCACTGATCATCATTCCAACAGCCCAAAGTGGTAAGAAGGAATGAAGTACACGCGGTACATTGGTGACCGTCACCCAAACCTTTTCCAGCACTTTGATGGTGTCGTGGTCTTATACCACGGTCAGTAATCGACTGGCTAGTGCGTGCAACGATGGCCTAGCTCTAGAGACAATGACCCCAAGTTTTATACTGGTTCGGGGCAGATCGAGCTCCCTAGTCCAGTGTGTTTCACTATCCGAGCTCAAGACTCGTACTGGGGTGAATACAAGTCAGGCGAGAGAGGGAGAGGGCTCCCAAGTCTCTGTGATTGAGGCAAGTGCCAGTATCGAGCGTGGGTGTGTATGAATCGGGCGGTGAGGTTGCTTGAATTGCTCTGCCCTCTCCCACCGCCGAGTGGTCCCTTTTATAGTGCAAGAGCTCGGCGGCGAACAAGGCTGAGGGCAGGTCGGAGAAAAAGATAACAGGGAGAGAGTACAAATGATCGTGCAATCTATAGTGGTTGGCATGGGCTTGTGTGCGCTGAGTGCGCTCCCCTTCTTTGGTCGTCGCCGTACGCCGGATTCCAGGAAGTGGATGATGTCCGGTCCATGCCCTGTCTTCAGTCGGAGTAGGAATACGCCCCGTCGGTATGGGCTTGGGTGACGTTGGTCTTGCGTTGCTCGTACCCGGATTTGACCAGGGGGGAGCAGGTAGTCGTACTTGAGCATGGCGGGGTGAATCTATCACCTTTTACCCGTCACTGTGGCCTGGCGTGGCTACAGTGCTCATCAGGCGGAGTGGTTGGCCAACTCTGTACCCGATGGCTTCTTCGAGAAGACAGGCGGATGAGCTGTAGGTCGTCGCTAGAGCTCGAGCTCGTGCGGGACGGAGTGGACTCGATTGACGAGCTCCCGTTTGTCTGAGACAGGGGAGAGCTCGGCGAGTCGGAAAAAAGGTCCCCGACTGAGCTCGTTCCCACGCATAGTCAGAGAGCTCGTAGCGATAGAACTCGAGCGAGTCAGAGAAAGGTCTCCGACTGAGCTCGTGCTCGTACGGGGTCGGAGAGCTCATGGTGGTAGAGCTCGAGCGAGGCGAGAGTCGTGGCGTGACCGGGGAGCTCGTGGCGATAGAGCTCGAGCGAGGTGGAGAGTCGCTCGTCGGTGAGCTCGAGCCCGCACGGAGCGATAGGGTGGTTTGTCTTCCTGCTTGTCTCACGAGCTCGGATGATACTTGGGCCTGGTCGCGTCTTTTTTGTTTTGAAGTGGGTCCGTTTTACGCCATCCCAAATATCGATCCCTCACAAAGAGCCCCCGAGTGTGCGGGAGAGAAGGAATCTCCTCTAGACGTTCTCGCGATGGCCTCGAGATCGTGGCAAGGGTGAGGACCGTGGTCGAGGTTGACCTTGTATGTGGGTGCGCCGCGAAGCGCACCCACGGGGTGTAGCCCCCGAGGCCCGTGAGAACAGAGGTTCTCGCAAAGGCTTTAAGAAATTCGTGTTTTTGTTCGCTTCCCCCACGGTGCGCCTCATGAGGGGGGTGAGCTCGTGCTCAATTTTACCTCGGCGGCCGAAATCAAGTGCCCGTGAGCTGCCGACGGGTAGGTGGGCGAGGTCCGAGCTCGAGCTCGCTCGTGCGTCCGTCCGGGCGACCGATCTCGTGTTCCAAGGGTTCGACCCTTTTCGGTCCCCGAGCCCTTGCGTGAGGCTCGAGGGCTTGGTGCCTCCTCATCGATGAGGATGACCTAAGGTCGTTCCGCCCCCTTGGCGACCCAAAGCGCACTTAAGGAAAAGCCCCCAGCTCTTTCGCGAGCTCGGGGCGGGTGCCGTCGATGCCGCTTTCCCTTAGCGCCCCTCGCTCGTTGTGTCTCGGGGGCGGTCCTCGAGCTCCCAAGGGAGCCGGCCTTCAAACCCCGAGATAAATCATTTTTGTTCGAGCTCTGTTCCTTTCGAGAATACGACCGTTGGGACCGAGCTCGAACGTCCCCACCCCGTGGTAAAAAATAGCCGTTGGGATATAACCGTTGGAAATATTACCGTTGGTTGCGCAGCTTGACGCCACATTTACTGCACTCGCTCGTCGTTCCGCCACGTGTCACACACGTGCCCGCTATGTAGGAAGCGGCTTTGGAGGGGGATTTGACGTGCGGTGGGCCCTCCTTCCGGGTTTCGCCTCGGCGCATCCGCGCCGAGCCGTCTATAAATAGCGGGGGCGGAGGGATGGAGCAGTCTTTCCCTTCCCCTGCCTTCCTTCGAGGAGAAGCAAACCGCCATCGTCGCCCTTTAGATCTAAAATTCCCTTCCTCCTTCCCCTTTCCGCATCCCGCAACCGCTTCGCCGGAGAAGAGGAAGATGGGCACATGGCGGCCGTCAACGGTGTCCATGGCGCTGTTGGAGAGGTGCACCATTTGCGGCGGACTCCCGGCGCTGACGGCGGCGGAGGAGTGGCAGGTGCCGCTGTCGACACACGCCGTCCCCAACCCGCTGGAGGGTTACGTGGTCTCCTTCGCCGCGTTCCACGATCGAGGACTCGACGTCCCCACCGACGACTTCTTTCGCGACCTGTTCTCATACTGGGGCGTCGAGCTCTAGCATCTTACGCCAAATCGGGTCCTCCTCCTCTCCGTCTTCGCCACCCTCTGCGACGGGTGGCTCGGCATTGCACCGAATTGGGAGCTTTTCCGCCAATTCTTCTTCACCAAGATCCAGTACCTCCCCGACGGAGGAAGGGTCCCCGCCCCGATTGGATCCGTGATGATCCAGTTGAGGGGAGGAGGGATGAAGGCGATCTTTCTAGAGGGCAAGCTCCCCACCTCCAACACCGGGTTGCAGGGGGAGTGGTTCTACCTCAGGAACGATCCCCACCACCCCCTTCCCCGGTACACGGGGCGCACGTTTTTGGAGGCGAACTCCGTGTGGCGGGAGGGCCCCCACAGCCACATGTCGGAGCGTGTCCTCCGTGACGGAGAGGGTCAAAGCTCCCTCCGCGAGGCCGGGCTGACGGTGAATCACATCATCACGACATGGCTCGGCCGCGCCGTGGTCCCTTTACGGCGTCGCGAGCTCCGCCTTTGGGAGATGACGTTGGAGAGGGCTCCCTTCACGGGGGCCGGCGACGGCGCCGGGCGACGGTCGTCGACCGGGTTGACCGGTGGGTCAATCACATGATGGGGGCCGGCTCTTGGCCGGGAATGCGCCCCCGGCCCTCCCGACCGAGTCGACATCGGATCTCGTAAGTCCCCCGACTTCCTTTCTTTCGCCTCGCCGTTGTTGATTAACTATTTGAGCTCGTTCGACTCTTGACTTCCGTAGGTCGGTGTGGTGGATCTCCCTCCTTCGCGCCCCCACTTCCCGGGGAGAGGCCAACGGAGGCAGCGGCTGGCATGCCCCAAGCCCTGATTCTAAGCGAGAGCGCCCGATTGGTCCGGACGGTGACGAGGCGGCTGATCCTTGAGGGATCGACGCCGACACCTCACGGCTAGAGGCGTCGTCGGCGAGGCCTGGTCCCGCCGCCAAGGTGGTGAAGACCTCGGCAGTCGAGGGGACGTCGCCGGCCCTCGCAGCCCTCCAACGAGGTGGTCCCGTCTTCTTGGTCGCGGTCCCGGGCGTTGACCGAGCTCGCTTCCACGGGTCGTGCTCTCGAGGACGAGAGGAGGCGTGGAGCTTGAAGGCGCCGAGGCGAAGAAGAAGAAGAGGAGGATGGCCGATGAGTAAGTCCCGAATCTTGTGGCATCATCGTTGTTGTTGTGCTCATCTATTTTTGCGCGCACTCACCTTTCTTTCGCTCGTTCGGGGTGGCCAAGCCCCCGCCGTGAAGCGCCCGAAATTGGCGGGGACAACGAACTCGGTGTGGTGGCGACTCCTTCCCCGGCCACGGGGCTCCTCCCCCACGATGCCTCTCGGTCTCCGGCGCCCGGTGGGAGGCGGGGGATCCGGGGCCGGCGCCGAGCATAACGACACCATCGCTGAGCATCATCTCGGTATCTTAGGCGCCGGCGACGATGGTGAGCTCGATCGCCGAGCTCGGACCTCACCATCAACGGGCGACCATCATCTTGGCGCGGCGCCGAGAGCTCTACGGCGAGAGCTGACGCCGAGCTCCAAATCTTGATAGGCTGGCGGAGACGGGCCCTTCCACTGAGGTCCGCGACCGGCGGCCGCCACCTCGAGCTCGAGGTCACGGAGCTTCGCCGAGATCGATCTTCCGCTACGGCGCCTCCGAGGACCGAGGGGGTGGCGTCGGCGCCGGCGCGCGGTCCGCCGCGGAGAGCGTCCTCGTGCTCGACGTCGAGGAACGCGCCGTCGGGTCGGAGGGGGCCACGGCGCGGCCCGGAGACGGAGCGACCGCGACACCCCGCCAAGGATGTTGCTTTGTGACCGGCGGCGTCGTTCGCCCGACCACCGAGGGATCCCCTTCCTCGAGCGTCCCTCCGGAGGATCTAGGCAGCGCTCCCGGATTCCCCGGCGTCCATCACGCCATGGCGGTTTTCCGAGGACCAGGCGCCGCGGATAATGGAGATCGATCGGCCGCCTCGTCGCCGAGGGGCGCCGCGCCCGAATTCCTTCATCGGGTCATGCGGTGAGGGTTTTTGCCTATTTCTTCGTCTAATGAAGCCGCCGAGCTCTCTGAGCCCGGCATTCACGTGTGCTCATCGCTCATCTTTTCCTCCGCGGGGGACCGCGGGGAGGCCGCCAAGGGGTACAACCGGTGGCGACGCCAGCCTCAAGGCCGAGACCTCATGGGGCGGATGATGTCGCTTTGGGCGGAAGTGGCGCGACCTTGGCCGATGTACATCCATCACAAGGACCTAGGCAGGCGGCTCGGGGACGCTGCCGCCCATATCTGCGGAGCGGGAGCGCGTTGCCCGCGAGGTTCGTGAAGAGGTCGCCGCCCAGCTGCAGCAGGCGGCCAAGCGCCAAGAGGAGGTTGACCTCGCGCACAAGCGGCAGCGAAGATGAAGATGAGGGAGCTCGCCTTGCTTCGTAAGGCGCTAGATGATAAGGAGCTCGAGCGCTCGAGGCTCGAGCTCCAAGCCAACCGGCTCCGGGGACGGAGGAGATCGCGGGAAGCTTGAGCAGCGCGACGTCGAGCTTCAAGGTGAGTTTTCCCGGGTTCTCATCCGTCCTTTTCTTGGTATGCAAAGCTAATCGTCCTCATCGGGCGAGGCTTCCGGTTCACGATCATGGAGTCCGCCCGAGCTGTGGTGTCGGTACCACGCCGAGGCGAGCGGTATCGGCTCGATGCCGAAAAACTACTCGTTTTAGCGGAACCGGGGAGGACCTTTATAATATTTTGTGGTGTAAGCGAGCAGCCCTTTGCTTTTTGTCTTCTTTTGTTTCATGACTTATGTTCTGATCTGTTCCCTTGCTCGCAGGCGAGAAGGAGAACTCGCAGAAGCTAACTCGCTACCTCAACGGCAAGGAGGGAGCTCTTGCCTCCGCCGAGGCCACCCTGAAGCATACGCAGCTCGAGCTGCGGACCAAGGAGGGCGACCTGAAGCAGAGAACGGACGACCTCGTGATCGCGACCACCGAGCTCCTCTTGAAGCGAGACGGAGCTCGAGAACAAGCAAAAGGAGCTTGCCGAAGTTCCGTTAGCGCGCGATCGAGGCCGAGGATGCGCCGAGAAATCGGCGCGAGCACAACGACATTACGTGCTTGACGTGGATGCGGCCCGCGTGCCCTTGGTGTCGAGGAGATGGAGGATCCGGCCCGCCGAAAGTGTTGCTCATCCCGCGCAAGGTGACGGAGGACTCCCGCCGTCGCCCACAAGGCGGTTAGCGTCGTCTTTGCCCACTACCCCGGGTTTGACACCGAGGTGGTGAAGAAGGGGTGGCGGGTCGACAAATGCGGGAGGAGCTCAATCGGCGGCTGCCATCGCCGAGGCCGCATCGTGAAGATGGCCGACAAGCTCTTCGACCTTATCGCGGAGGAGCTCGAAGTCTTGAGCCTCGTTGCCGGTGAGGGAGAAACCGGGCGAGGTCCAGGAGCACGAGGGAGCCCGCCGAGCCTCGGGAGTAGTTGTAGGAGCTCGAGGCTGTTAGCCTCTTTGTTTTGATTTTGGATGCCATAGTCCTCGAAACCGAGGCTAAATGTAAATATAACGCTAGCTCGTCTTTGAGCAACCAAGTGTTATTTTCTTCCCTTGTCGCATTTTATTGTTAATTGTCCGAGTTCGAGCTCGTATCTCGGTAAAACGAGCGGCGGGCCATTCCTCGCCGGGCTGCGGGGCGCCGAGGTCGTTAGGCGCCGCGCCGTGCCTTGCGATGGCGATCTCGAAACTGAGATGCTTAACACGTTATGCGAGCTCGGGGAGGAGATGAGTACGAGGTTGGAAACTTAGACGATCTTGGGGCTCGGGCTCGAGGTCGTGTAGCGCGACCTGTGTGAGCTCGGTTTCGCGCTTTGAGCTCGAGGTTATCGGGAATTTGCGAAAAAGTTGTGTGTTAAAAACGTGGGGTGTGCGCCCCACTCCTTGTAGCCCCCGAGCAAGGGCGGGCCCCGCTGGAAGCGGAGGGCGGCCGTTGCTCAGTCAGTCTAAAGGAGAAAAGAGCTCGAATGCTTGCACAGATTGGCGCATCGAATCAGTGTTTTTTATTGAAACTTGCAGCTACAATATTTCGAAGTACATTCAGGGGTAAAAGTGACGTAGCTGTTCGATGTTCCATGCGTTGGCGAGGACTCGGCCCCTGTCGTCCTTGAGCTTGTACGTGCCTGGCCTCAGCACCTGGTCGATGGTGAAGGGCCCTTCCCATGGCGCCGCGAGCTTGTGGCGGTCTTTCGTGCTCTGAACTCGGCGGAGTACGTGGTCGCCGACGCTGAATGCCCGTCCCTTGACGTGGCTGTCGGGGTAGCGCCGCATGGACTGTAGGTACTTGGCGGAGTGGAGGAGCGCGATGTCGCGGGCTTTGTCGAGCTGGTCGGCCGCGTCTTCGAGCGATGCCCGGTTGCCGTCCTCGTTGTAGGCCTGGACTCGAGGTGAGCCGTACTCGAGGTCGGTGGGGAGCACGGCCTCGGACCCGAAGATGAGGAAGAAGGGAGTGCGCCCTGCGGCCCTGCTTGGAGTAGTGCGGAGACTCCATACGACGGCAGGGAGCTCGGCGAGCCATCGACCAGCGAATTTTTCGAGTCGCTTGAATATGCGTGACTTCACACCCTGCAGGATCATACCGTTAGCTCGTTCTACCTGTCCGTTGGTCCTTGGGTGGCTGACCGAGGCCGTGTCCACGCGGATGCCGTGCTCGTCGCACCAGTCAAGGAAGACCTCCCCCACGAAATTGGTGCCGTTGTCGGTGATGATGGAGTTCGGGACCCCAAAGCGGTGGATGATGCAGGTGAAGAATTTGACTGTCTCTTCAGCTCGGCACCGGGCAATGGGCATGACCTCGATCCACTTCGAGAACTTGTCGATGGCGACGAGCAGGTGCGTGTAGCCCCTGAGCGTCCTCTTGAAAGGCCCCACCATGTCGAGTCCCCAGACCGCGAAGGGCCAAGTGAGCGGGATCGTCTGGAGAGACTGAGCCGGGAGGTGCATCTGCTTGGCGAAGAACTGGCAACCCTCGCAGTGGCGTATGACTTGATTAGCGTCGGCGACGGCGGTGGGCCAGTAGAAACCCTGCCGGAAAGCCTTTCCGATAAGAGCTCGTGGGGCCGCGTGGTGACCGCATTCGCCGACGTGGATCTCCTTGACGAGCTCTTCCCCTTGCTCGAAAGTGATGCACCGATGTAGGATGCCAGAGGCACCGCGGCGATAGAGCTCTTCTACAATGAGGACGAAAGACTTAGCTCGGCAAGCTGGCGCCGCGACTCTTCTCGGCCCGGAGGCAGCTGCCCTCCCTCGATCCACCTGCGGGAGCGGGATCCGCCCGGTTGGGCTTGGGAGTTTTGGGACCGAGCTCGATCCACCCCCGAGCCAGCCCCAAGCCGGCCCCGACCGGCGGGATTCGGGCTCACAGCCATGCAAGCGGTTGTGTTGGGCGAGCTCGAGCTCGTGGGGGTGTTGACCTCCATAACGTCCGAGCTCGGGGCATCGGTGGGCGAGCTCGTGCCTACGTCGGCCGTCGCCGGTCCACCCTTGAGTCGTATCGAAGGCGTATGCTGCTCGTGCATGAAGAGACCGGGCGGCACGGGCAGTCGGTCCGACGCGAGCTTGGCGAGGGTGTCGGCGTCGTTGTTGTGGTTGCGATGAACGTGGTTGAGCTCGAGCCCATGGAAGTGCTCCTCGAGCTCGCGGACCTTTGACAAGACGCGGCCATCTTCGGGTTGACGAATCGGCCTCCTTCATGACCTGGTTTTTTACGAGCTCGGAGTCGCCCCGGACCTCAAGGTGCCAGATGCCGAGTTCGCGGGCGATGCGTAAGCCATTCACCAGGGCCTCGTACTCGGCGACATTGTTGGAGGCCGGGAAATGAAGGCGGATTGAGTACTTCATGCGCACCTTGTTTGGCGAGATGAAGGCCAATCCGACCCCCGCGCCGTATTTCTTGACGAAACCGTCAAAGTACATCACCCAGTACTCCACGTCGTCGGGTCTTGGCGGCTGTTCGACCTCGGTCCATTCGGCGACGAAGTCGGACAACGCCTGCGACTTGATGGAATCTCTCGGCGCGTACGTGATGTCGGCCCCCATCAGCTCGACGGCCCACTTGGCCATGCGTCCCGAGACCTCGGGGCTGCGGACGACCTCGCTGTGGGGGTATTTGGAGACGACGGTGACGGGGTGCGAGTCGAAGTAGTGACGGAGCTTGCGCCGGGTGATCAGCAGCGCGTACACGAGCTTTTCGAGCTGCGAGTACCGGGTCTTAGTGTCGGAGAGGACCTCGCTGATGAAGTAGACCGGTCATTGGACTTTGAGCGCGTGCCCCTCCTCCTCTCTCTCGACGACGAGCACGGTGCTCATGACCTTCGAGGTCGCCGAGATGTAGAGGAGGATGGGCTTGTCCGGGGCGGGTGCTACGAGCACGGGTGGATTTGCGAGGAGCTGCTTTAGAGAGTCAAGGGCTTGTTGGGCCTCGTCGGTCCAGACGAAGCGCTCGGACTTCTTCAGCAACCTGTACATCGGCAAGCTGCGTTCCTCGAGTTGAGCTATGAATCGACTGAGGGCGGCCAGGCATCCCGTGAGTCGCTGTACGCCTTTGACGTTCCTGATTGGCCCCATGCTCGTGATGGCGGTGATTTTTTTGGGGTTGGCCTCGATGCCGCGCTCGGATACGACGAAGCCGAGCAGTTTGCCCCTGGGGACTCCGAAGACGCACTTCTCGGGGTTGAGCTTGACTCCGAACTCGCGGAGCTTAGCAAAGACCCTTTCGAGGTCGGGAACGAGTTCGCCGGAATGTTTTGTCTTGACTACGATGTCGTCGACGTACGCCTCAACAAGTTTTCTAAGAAGCTCCTTGAAGACCTTTTGCATACACCTTTGGAAGGTGGCGCCAGCGTTTTTCAAACCGAAGGGCATCGTTATGTAACAGAATGCGCCAAACGGAGTGATGAAGGAGGTGCGAGCTGATCGAGCTCGTTCATCGCGATCTGGTGGTAGCCGGAGTAAGCGTCAAGAAAACAGAGTGTCTCGCACCCTGAGGTGGAGTCAACGATTTGGTCAATGCGCGGCAAAGGAAATGGATCCTTTGGGCATGCCTTGTTGAGACTCATGTAATCAACACACATCCTCCATTTCCCATTCTTCTTCTTTACTAGTACAGGGTTGGCTATCCACTCGGGATGATACACCTCCTTGATAAACCTAGCGGCTAATAGCTTATCAATCTCATCGGCGATTGCCCGGAGGCCGAGAGCGTCGTCGAAACACCTGAGCCTTTGCTTCACCGGCCGAGAGCCGGGTTTGATGTTCAAGGAGTGCTCGGCGACTTCCCTCGGTATGCCTGGCATATCCGGGGCTCTCCACGCGAATACATCGAGGTTCGTGTGGAGAAAGTCGACGAGCTCGCTTTCCTATCCGGGGGTGAGCTCGGTGCCCATGCGCAGGGTACGCCCTTCCTCGTCGACGACGACATCCTTGGCATCCTTCTCGCTCGAACGCACTGTCACCTTCTCGAGCTCGCCACCTTCTTGAGCTCGGGAGTCTTCGGCGCTGCCCCCCAGCCGCCATCTTGGGCAGCATTTGTTCGATCTCGACGGTGATGTCGGCGTCAGATGGCAGCGAGTGTCGCAACCGACGCGCGGCCGAACGCCGAGCGGTGATGACCCCTTCCGGTCCGGGGGATCTTGAGCTTGAGATAGGTGTAGTTGGGGACGCCATGAACTTGGCGTAGCATGGCCGCCCAAGAGCGCGTGGTAGGCCGCCCCGAAGGGCAGCACTAACGTGAGCACCTCCTGCGCAGAAGTTGTCCGGTGCCGAACGTGACGGGAGGTCGATCCGCCTCGAAAGGGGACCGCTTCCCCGCACGCGACCCGTGGATCGGGTCCGGGCGAAGGTCGAAGACGCGCCTTTGGGGATGCCGAGCTTGGAGCGCGTGGATGTAGAGGAGGTTGAGGCCGATGCCGCCGTCCATCAGTACCTTGCCGAGGCGTTTGGTGCCGATGATGGGGTCGACGACGAGCGGGAATCTCCCGGGCTGCGGGATGTGTCGAGGGTGATCGGACTTGTCAAAGGTGATCGCCGAGCTTGACCACTTGAGGTATGTGGGTGTGGCCAGCTCGGTGAAGAGGACCTCGCGGCGAGTCAGCTTTTGCTGGCGCTTGGACTTGTATCCTGGTGCACCGCCGAAGACGACGTTGACGGCGCCTTCCTCGATGTAGACGTCCCCGTCGCCGTCCTCGGCTGATTCTCTCTCCGCGTCCTGGTTGCCGTCCTTGCCGCCACCTCGCAGTGTGCCCATCACGTGCTTCTTCATGAGACAGCAGTCCTTCATCTTGTGCTTGACGGGGCCCTCGTGGTGCGGGCACGGGCCCTCGAGCATCTTGTCGAAGTGCTCCTTGGGGACGAAGGTCTTGCCCCCCTTGGCTCCGGCTTTCTTTTTGTCCGCCATGGCCACGAACTCATCGTCGTCCTCGTCGCGACGGCGCTTGTTCTTCTTCTTCTTGCCTGCGCGGGAGCCGGACCCCTCTGCGACCTCGTCGTCGGCCTTGGCCTTGCCTTTACCGGTGACGGCGGAGACGGCATCCTCTCCCTCTGCGTGGCTGGTGGCGAGGTCAAGGAGCTCCTTCACGGTCTTGGGCTTCTTGACGCCGAGCTCGCGGATCAGGCTCTCGCAGGTGGTGCCAAAGGTGAACGCGGTGATGATCTCGGCGTCGGAGGCCTCGGAGAGGTTGTTGCAGAGCTTGGAGAAGCGCCTAATGTAGTCGCTAAGGGCTTTCCCCCTTCTTCGCTTGCACCCGACAGTCCCACATCGTGCTCTCGCCTAGTGTAGGTGCCCCGAAGTTACCGACGAAGACATGGTGAAGATCCTCCCAAAGTGGCGGATCTCCCTTCCGGCAGGAGCTCGAGCCATGACCGTGCTGAATGCACGCTGGGTAGAGGGGGAGGTTGCGGATGATGAAATATTCGTTGTCGGCGCCGCCGGCCTGGCAGCCGAGGCGGTAATATTCTAGCCACGTGGCGGGGTCCGTCTCCCCATTGTACTTCTACACCGAGGTCGGAGCTCGGAAGCGAAGGGAATGGGGTGTCGTGGATGCGCTTGACCCGAATGCCCTTGGCCTCCTCGAGCTCGAGCTCGAGCTGCGGTGCTCTTGCCTCGGTGGCGGGCTCTGAGGTCATCGCTCCGGCGTTGGGCTGCGACTACGGTCCTCCTGGCTGTCGTAATGGCCGCCTCGCCACTTGTTGTATGAGCGCGCGGGGTGGTCGTCGTGGTGGTTGTCGCGTCGGTCGTCGTGTCGGTCGTCACGTCGGTCGTCGCGGCGATGTCGGTCGTCGTCTCTTGGGGCCAGCTTCTCCGCTCGAGCTTCCTCCTTGCGCCGGGCGGTGGCGTGTCCCGCGCGTCACGGTTCTCGCCAACTCGCCGGCGCACGTGGATCCGTGAAGCGTGGTTCGAAGAGGCCTCGTGCTCCTCCTGGAGCCATCGATGAGAGGCCGAGCTCGCTGCCTGCTGAACCGCCGCTTCCGCGAGGAGCCTCTTGAGCTGTTTGTGGGCTCGTCGAGCCTCTGGATCCTCGGGTGCGGGGCAACGTCGCAGGAGCAGCGTGGCCGCCGCGAGGTGCGATGCCCTCCCGAAGACCGGCGGGAGCTCGTCAGCACCCTCCTCGCGGTTGATGCGGTGGTGGGCGTCGCGAGCTCGTGCTCGCACATGCTGTCATCCCCCTTGCTTGGCGAGGATGGCCTCGCGCTCATGAGCTGCCTCGCGCTCGAGCTCGTCAAGCTCGTCTAGGCGGGCCTTGACGCGGTCGACCGCTGGCTTGGCGCCGCCGGCCTCGAGTCTTTGGGGTATGTGCTCACCGAGTCGCCGAGGGGTTGCTGTTCAATGCGCCGTCGAGTCTGGCACATGAAGCACTGCCGACTCGGGTCGACGTCCATCAAGCTCATATCCTCGAAGGCAGCCTCGAGCTCCTGGGTGTCGGTTCGCTGGGGCCCGATCCCCCAGTAGAGTGGGAGACCCGGGCTGCCCGTCGGGGTACATCTTGGCGTAGGCCGCCATGAACTCATCGACGGACAGAGGCCCTTCTCCTGCGAGCTGCAGGACGACGTTGGCGATAGAGTAGGTGACATCGCCGAACAGGTCCTGCGTGGGCTCGGGCCCCAGGATGTTCGGAAGCAGGTCCTTGACGAGGATGAAGAAGCGATCCGCTGCCGCGTGGATCGGGCTCGTGGGCACGAAAATCGAATTCCGGCCCGTGTCCGCCAACACGGAGTCAGCGGCGCTACAGAGGCGACGCGGCACGTCCTCGCGCCGCATCAGCTGGGGGAAGACAGCCCCGGCGCGAGGCTGCTCGGGATCGGTGCTGACGAAGTTGAGCGCTCCGAAACGCATCACCGGTGCGCCGGTCGTCGAGGGAGCGGAGGAAACCATCGAAGTGGTGATCGTCACACTAGCGCTACCCCTACCTGGCGTGCCAACTGTCGTGGTCTTATACCACGGTCAGTAATCGAATGGCTAGTGCGTGCAATGATGGCCTAGCTCTAGAGACAATGACACCAAGTTTTATACTGGTTCGGGGCAGATCGAGCTCCCTAGTCCAGTGTGTTTCACTATCCGAGCTCAAGACTCGTACCGGGCTGAATAGGGCTCCCAAGTCTCTGTGATTGAGGCAAGTGCCAGTATCGAGCGTGGGTGTGTAATACTGTGTATGAATCGGGCGGTGAGGCTGCTTGAATTGCTCTGCCCTCTCCCGCCGCTGAGTGGTCCCTTTTACAGTGCAAGAGCTCGGCGGCGAACAAGGCTGAGGGCAGGTCGGAGAAAAAGATAACAGGGAGAGAGTACAAATGATCGTGCAATCTACAGTGGTCGGCATGGGCTTGTGTGCGCTGAGTGTGCTCCCCTTCTTTGGTCATCGCCGTACGCCGGATTCCAGGAAGTGGATGATGTCCGGTCCATGCCCTGTCTTCAGTCGGAGTAGGAGTACGCCCCGTCGGTATGGGCTTGGGTGACGCTGGTCTTGCATTGTTCGTACCCGGATTTGACCAGGGGGGAGCAGGTAGTCGTACTTGAGCATGGCGGGGTGAATCTATCACCTTTTACCCGTCACTGTGGCCTGGCGTGGCTACAGTGCTCGTCAGGCGGAGTGGTTGGCCAACTCTGTACCCGATGGCTTCTTCGAGAAGACAGGCGGATGAGCTGTAGGTCGTCGCCAGAGCTCGAGCTCGTGCGGGATGGAGTGGACTCGATTGACGAGCTCCCGTTTGTCTGAAACAGGGGAGAGCTCGGGTGAGTCAAAGAAAAGGTCCCCGACTGAGCTCGTGCCCGCGCATAGTCGGAGAGCTCGTAGCGATAGAACTCGAGCGAGTCGGAGAAAGGTCTTCGACTGAGCTCGTGCTCATACGGGGTCGGAGAGCTCATGGTGGTAGAGCTCGAGCGAGGCGGAGAGTCGTGCGTGACCGGGGAGCTCGTGGCGATAGAGCTCGAGCGAGGTGGAGAGTCGTTCGTCGGCTGAGCTCGAGCCCGTACGGAGCGATAGGGTGGTTTGTCTTGCTGTTTGTCTCACGAGCTCGGATGATACTTGGGCCAGGTCGCGTCTGGGCTTTTTGTTTTGAAGTGGGTCCGTTTTACGTCATCCCAAATATCGATCCCCCACAGATGGGCTTAGCATCATCAACATACTCTTTAAACAAAAGAGTACCTTCCTTGTTCTTTGTTGTAATTGTTTCAATAGCTACCATGCGGTCCAATTCCTCCTTGCTGGGGAAAGGGACGATGTAGGTCTGGCCTCTCACTTCCTGCACTTCCCACTGCCAGCGCACAGGGATGATCCTTGATAATTCAGACAGCAGCAAACGAGAGGAAACCTCACCGGATTCCACAGTGATTTGGGCGGCTATTGAGTTCTGGGAAGAAGAGACAATGTCATTGAGGTTGGCAGCTTGGATTTGGAAGAAGCCCATGCCATCTTCAGCTGCACCGCAGTAAGCAACCGAAGGTTTTGGCCCGCACAGCAGAGGACATTGGTTTGTGTAGTGATCCTGTAAGCAAATTACGCATTCCAGGTTCCCAGGTCGCTTCCTCTTTGGCCTGCCAAGGTCCTCCACGGTTGGAACTTCAGGCGCCTCTTGATCCGTGGCCGCGCGGACACGGGCGTTGTCCCCTCCCTGCGGCTGTGTCCCCTGGGCAGCAGGGTTCGCAGCTTGAGGGTCAGGGAGGGCACCGGCAGCGCCACCCGGGCCCGGGGCGGCATTAGCGATGGCGCCGCCTGTAGCTTGAGCCGCGCGGCCCCGATCGGCAGTGCCACGGCCACGATCCGCAGCGGGGGCCTCGCCCGCGAACGGCGGCGGCGCCGCACCCACGATCGGAAGACTCGCCCCCACGATCGGCAGCGGCGGCGCCCGCGCCGCGACCGACGCGCGCCCCGACCAGGGCCCTCTCTGGTTTGCCGCCACATCTTGATCCCGATCCACGGCACCACCACGACCAGCCACGTATTGGCTCCAACGGTGAAAACGACGTCCCGGCCACCGGCCATGAGGATGGCGTGATACGTTAACCGTGGGAAGCGATTCGCGGCACCACAGATTGATGAGGCGGCGCCTAGGTTTTCCGGTGATTGGTGTCGAAGTGCGTGGTCGAAGAGGGGTTACCCCGGGCCTACGCCGTATTGGTTGAACCCAAAGGGGGAAAGGGTTTGGTTCAACCGGTGCACGATTTTGCAACTCACGCCTCCGACCAGCTTGTTTTGAATTTCTAAAATCCAAAAACCCGGATCGAGGCCCCGATGAGACGGCGTCTTCTTCGCCGCCCGGTAGTAGATCGCCTAGCGTCACCGGCGGCGTGATCCCGGTGGTGGAAGCGGGCCTTTCGGAGAGATTTCCATGGCGGCTTCACCGGCCGTGGCAAAAGGGCACCGCTTGACTCTCTCCCCAGACGCGAGGCCGATCCGACACCGCCACCGATTGAACTTCCGGTAGCGGGTCGAGGAAGCGGAGATTTGCAAGGCGCCGAGGTAGAGTTCTTGGCCACCACTTGGTCCGCCGGGCTCTTGGCAAGGGAATCCACGTCTCAAGGTATTCACATTCGGATTCGAGTCGAATCCCGCAATTTGCCGTGTATCGGTTGCGGATTCGTCGAGGAGAAGAGATGGAAGTCCCTCAAAATGAGGCGACGATCCACCGCTTCAAGATCGAGACGGCGAGGGGATCCTTGGCGTGATCCGCCGCAAAAGCCTTCTTGATTGACGGAGCTACGGTGACCGCCGGCATCACCCATAGGATTGGGGAGTCGGCAACCACCGGTGAAGAGATCACCGGACGGAGGAAGGGGGTGGGGGTGGGTGCCGCCGGCGAGCACCAGCAGGTTGGCGGCCGCCGGCGAAAGCACGGATCGGCCTTGGGGGCCGCCGGCGGCGCGCCGTCGAGCAGCTCTCTTCGCTGCCCAGCCCCTCTTCCTCCTCAATCCCCAGCCCCCTCTTCCTCCTCTCCCTGACCCTCTCCCTGTGTTGAAACAAGTTGGAAAACATACATATAAAAAAAAAAAAGTTGGAAAATATAGTCTGGCGAGACTAGAGCAGCCCGTGTTTGCTTGATTCTGGGCGACGGGGGATCATTTCTTCACGGTGTTTCTTGGGCACAGCCATCCGTTCTTTGGTTGCACGCCGGCGGACCGGCAACGTAACTACGTCGCCTCTGACGTGGCGCACACCGACGGTCCGACGCCTTCGACTTCCTCGTTGAAATTGTGCCGCGCGAAGATTAATTAGCCCGGCGGCGCCGCCACGCCTGTACTCTGCTCAAGAGCAAAGGCACCGGTACCCATCCCTCCTACCCCTCCCCTTGTCATGGAACAAAAGAACAAATGGCAGAAAGTGGGTAGTTCATTGGCACCCAGGAATAGATAACACCAGAGCAGATCCGGTGCATTCTTGCTTTAGAACTAGAAAATTACGCGTGGCCTTGCCGCGCTTGTCTGGCTTTAGTTAGACGGTGGATGACCCACGATTCAACGTTTTGATTGCCACACCTTAGGCATAATTTGCTAATCTTTTCAAATTGAGATCAAAACATGTAAATCTAGCTCTACGGTATGCAAATTAAAGTATCTATATAAAATGCAAACCAAAAAGTTTCACGATTGAGCAAGCATGTAGAGCGTCTTGGTCTTGTTCCCCTGCTACGAAAAAGGCTGAACTCCAGCACTTCAGAGTTTGCTTAGGGGTAAGCGTGGTCAACATTAAACACTGAGCTTAGGGGTAAGGGGACCTATGAGTCAGACATCTACTACACCTATATGGAAATCCCCCACTAGGGGCTATTTTGGGAGTTCTCAGGGTTATGATTGGGCCACGTCATTGGTAACTGCAACGTAGCAGCGCGGCGCTCCCCCACCCGCGCGCTACCCATCGCGTGGTCATCCGCTCGTCGAGGCATCCTCCGGCGGATCCCAGTATGCAAGACAGTTGTGATGTTTCTTTGGTTGAAGAAGGGTGGCAAGTTTTCCTGTTTTGACCAACATTGGCAATTCCTTGATCTTGACCATGCATTTAGAGAAGACACCAGGAACTTTATGAAAGGCCGTGTAGTTACAGACCCTCCACTAGAGATGACGACAGCTGCTACCGTCCGTGCTCAAATTGATGCTCTCATGGTAGACGACAAGTCTAAAGATGGTCACTTCGTGGGTTATGGCCAGGATCATGCATGGACTCACAAGTCGGGCTTAGAGAGGCTCCCCTATCATGATGATCTTCTTTGTCCACATCACATTGATACAATGCACACTGAAAAGAATCTCGGTGAGGTACTATTTGGAACAATCATGGACATAGATAAATCAAAGGACAACGTTAAGGCTAGAGTGGATCTGGCAATGTTATGCGACAGACCGAAGGAGGAGATGAGGCCTCCTAAAAATGGCAAGAAATGGAGTAGGCCCAAGGCCGATTTCACGTTAAGCAGGGATCAAAGGAAAGAAGTACTAGAATGGTTTTAGAAGATAATGTTCCCTGATGGGTATGCGGCGAATCTGAGGAGGGGAGTGAACTTATCTACTCTGCGAATCAATGGGCTCAAGAGTCATGATTACCATGTGTGGCTTGAGCGACTTCTTTCGGTGATGGTTAGAGGCTATGTTCCTGATCATATCTGGCAAGTGCTGGCAGAGTTGAGCTATTTCTTCCACCAGCTATGTGCTAAGGAGTTATCTCGGGCCGTGGTTGCAGACATGGAAAAAATGGCTCCTGTGTTGGTCTGTAAGCTAGAGAAGATCTTTCCACTAGGCTTCTTCACTTCAATGCCACATTTGATTATGCACCTCCCGTATGAGGCACGAAGGGGGGGGGGCCGTGTACCATGGGTGCTATTCAATTGAGAGAGCCCTAAAGGTTGTTCGAAGAAAAAACTAGAAATAAATGCAAGATTGAACCTTCCATCACAGAGGCAACAGTTTTGGAGGAGGTGACAAACTTCACAACAACATACTATGCTGACAACCTTCCTAACGTGCATAATCCGCCCCCTCGTTACAATGCTAAGGAAAATGAATCGAAGCTCAGCCTTTTTCGAGGGCAACTTGGAAGTGCAAGTGGTAAGACCCAGAAGACCTTGAGTCGTGCAGAGTGGCGCACTATCATGCTGTACATACTGACCAACCTTGACGAAATGGCATCGTATATGGTGTAAGTCACTATTCTGAACAAACTTGTTCTCGACTACTCACTGTTTTGCATCCAACACCCTTGTTTCTCATCGGTACAGGCAATTTACTCATGAATTTTCAAGGAGGAGGGCGGCGCCTGAACCGCATGAATTGGACACCCTTCTTAAATGGGGTGCGGGCAATGGAAAACCCGATTTCATTTCGTGGTTCAAACGCAAGGTACGTTCCATTTTTGGTGCGTACTTAGTTTGACATTACTATCCTTCTTTAAACGGCTTGCCTTTGATATAACATTTCAGGGCCAAGACGATGCGAATATGGACCTCGAGTTGAGACAGGTTTCGGGTGGCTGTGATTTTAGGGTCCGGTCATTTATCGGTTATGATGTGAATGGATATTGATTTCACACAATAAGACACGAGGAGACTCGGCCCAATCGAAGAACGACAAACATCGGAGTTTTCACGCCCAGCCTTGATGGGGATGATTATTATGGAAGAATTGAAGAAATATACAAACTCACATTTCAGGGTCGCAAACCTCTTCATCCTGTCGTTTTTAAATGCCATTGGTTTGATCCTAAAGCAGTAAGAAAAGAACACGACAAACTTGGTATAGTCGACCTTTGATCAGATTCCAAGTACTCAGGAGACGATGTCTATGTTGTGGCTCAACAGGCCACACAAGTTTATTATCTCCCATGGTCATGCCAAATAGATGAGCGTCTAAAGGGTTGGGAGGTTGTGACCAAGGTATTACCACACGGTAAACTACCTATCCCAAACAATGAGGATTACAACTTTGACCCAAACACATATGAGGGAGAGTTCTTTCAAGAAGAGGGGCTACAAGGAAGCTTTGTGATAGACATAACCGATCCAGTCGTAATGGAAGTAGACAATGAAAGGGTTGAAGATGAGGACGATGGAGATGAGGTTGAAAATGTGAAGGACTTAGAATTACTTCGGCAATTAGAATTAGGCAATGACAATGCTACCGACATTGCTCCTCCAGATGATCATGAAATCAACTTGGAACTAGACATGTATGATAGTGATGATGCGTTCGGTGTCCCAGCTACTGCAGATGAGGATGATGATTATTTCTAAGTCATGTAATATTATGTTACCTTTTAATTATGTTATGTTCTTTTTGTAATATGTCTTGTTTATTTTAAATCTCTTTCTAATTATGTTTTGTTGATTTTTGTCTCTCTTTGCCAATGCAGGTAATTGAAAAAGATGCCAGGCGGAGGTGGGAACTCAAAAGCTTACAGGTAGGTCAAGTCCAAATACCGGACAATTAACGAGTTAGGAGGAGGCAGGAGGGAGGAGGAGGCAGGAGGGGGAGGAAGGAGGAGGCAGCAGTAGGAGGAGGCAGGAGGAAGGTCCGTCAGGAGGAAGGGTCGTCCAGCTCGTCCGCCTCCTCCACCACCAGAGGAGGAGGAGGAGGAGGCAAGAGTGGACGGGCGCAGGCCGGGGGGCGAGGACGAGGGTGAGGTGGACGATGAGGACGAGGATGAGGGGAGGCGGAGCGGAGGGACCGGGGAGGTGGATGCGGGGGGACTTTCAGTCCTCGTGGTGCGGTAGTGGGGGCCTCTTCCTCCGCACGACTAAACCCTACTCACGAGGGCACTCAACACTTCCAAAGTGACCGATACCTTTAGAGAGACGTCCGACAGTGCGGCTTGGTGGTACAAAGTAAGTAACAAGCTATTACTGTTTTCTCATTTGTTATGTTGAAAATCACAGTAAATACTAATACATTTTCTTGATTATTTGGGCAGGGGTTTGGTGCTTGTGCAGGAAGGTGATCACAAACGCCATCCCTGTGGTGTTATCGGTTTGTTGTTGAAGGAGCACTTCCCTGGCTTGGTGGACTTTGGTGGAGAGCGCGAGGTACCGGCCTGGTCGTTTGCACATTACACAGTTAAGCGCGATACACTTGATCAGGATGGTGAGGTGTACGCCAGTGTGGCTGAGCGTGTCAAAAGTGAGTTTTGGGTAAGTATTCTTCTCACTACATTGCTTTACACATCACATTCATTAGACATTCTTGTCACTACTTTGCTATATACAAGATTACTACAAATGGGAGGATGGGTGCGAGGAGGTGGCGAAGAAAGCGGTTAACAAAGCTTGCTACAGACTCTGAAGGACATGCATTACGAGGCGCCGCATCCGGCCATCATTGATTACAACAGAGAAAAGTATAAGAAAGTCACTAAACAATAGGCAAGGTTGGAGGAGTATAATCTGACCAAGGAGCAATTCATGGAGGTAAATACAGAGAACTAATACTAATTTCTTCTGAGATTAAATAGGCTTAATTTGATCGCCTCTTTTGATGACGTGTAGGTGGTTCCATGGTGGTGCGAGACGTTGCCAGGCTGCTGGGCGAAAATGGCGGAGAGGTGGTGCAGCGAGGAGTTTTGGCAGAAGCACAGGGAGGCCCGGGAGCGGCGTTTGATGATGCGAGGTCCAGCACACCACCAAGGCAACCTTTGTCTCTCGGCCTTCGCAGCTAGATGGGTACGCTCAATCCACTTATTTATTCTAAAAGCTCAAGTATGCAAATTTCTAATTATCCTGTTGTTTCTTTCGCAGACAAACTCACATGGTGGCGAGTCCTGCTCCGAGTTCTCGGCATGGGCAATGGCCCACACCGGCCCGGCGAAGTCCGTCAAGCGCTACAACCCGGAGGCCTCGGCCGAGACTTACAGCAACCCGTCCATACACTCCAAATGAAATGTTGGCTTCAATGCACCATGGTGTGTGCATATGGATATATGTGTTGTCAGCCATCGAGCCGTTGTTTTGTTGCAGGGCTTGGAAACCTCACCGTGCAGGGGAGGTGCTGCCGAAATTTCGAAGTTTTCATAACCTATCTTAAATCTTGTCTCACACATTGTACCTTCTTTGTGCAACACTAATCGACGGCGTCAAATAACCCTGTGCTTCGGGTGAGCATCAATCTGCGCCAGTGCAAGAATCTCCGTCTCAAAGAAATTCCAGCTTTCGGCGGGAACAAGGCAGCCTGGATCCGCGCCGTGAGTTTGTGCTTATGATGGACTTGTGACACATTAGTGGACTTTTGTGTGTTGCCTACATTAGCGGACTTGTGTGCTTTGTGATGGACTATGTGAATTGTGTTGTACTATGTGAATTTATGGATGGTTGTGACGACATATGTGATATTATTGTCATATCTATATATATATTTGTGATAAATGTGGACATGTGAGATATGTATATGTATATGTATATATATATATGTATGTATATATATATATATATATATATATATATATATATATATATATATATGTGTGTGTGTGTGGTGTGTGTGTGTGATTATAAACTGTTATATATGTGCTGCTGGAAAATATAAAAAACAAAAAAAAAAATATCTTTGCCGAAAGTGTATTGGCCATAACACTCGGCAAAGACATCACTCTTTGCCGAAAGTGTTGTGACCATTACACTTGGCAAAGACATCACTCTTTGCCGAGTGTTTAATTCAAGCACTCGGTGAAGTTTTTTTTAAAAATGTTGATTTCCTTTGCCGTGTGTTGACACTCGGCATAGAATGGCGTGTAAAAAAAATTAAAAATGCCTACTCCGTGCGTCGACACTTGGCATAGAAATTAACTAAAAAAACACGATTACTTCTTTGTCGTATGTTGGCACACGGCAAAGACAATTATTTTGCCATGTGTAAACACTCGGCAAAGGCTCCGTCAACAATGCCCGCCGTCACTTCGCTTTTCTACGTCGTGTGCACGTTACCTACTCGGCAAGGGCCGTTAGACACTCGGCTTAGCCTAAGCCGAAGTGCCCGATATTTGACACTCGGCTTAGGCGTCGTTGCCGTGAAAAATGTGCCGTGTGGTCTAAGCGAGTGTAACACTCGGCTTAGCCTAAGCCGAGTGTTTTTGGGCCTTCACCGTGTGCCTACGGCACACGGCAAAGGCGCCGGATCTGGTAGTGTTACATTGTTATGAAGCTGTTATATCTTTTTTCTAGAAAACTGTTTCCTTGGAGGCTCCCTTGGGTCAAAGAATAACCTTTAAAGCAAGTGCTCCCTCTTAATCTCTTTTTGTGTTGGAAAGTTTCTTAGAACTCTGGCTGAGAAGCCAACCAAATCCCTTGTGATTGGAGAAATTCCTATTGTTTGAGATCGTCCTAATGTTTTTCCAGAGGAGCTTCTAGGAATGCTGCCCCATATTATTTGTCTCGCCCATTTCAATAAGAGTTGAGGAAATGATTGGATGATCTGTTGTCCAAGAAATTGGTTCACCATAGTTTGTCGCCTTGGAAAGATCTGGTTCTCTTTACTAAGTAGAAGGATGGTAGTTGGCGGACGTGTGTGCATTATCGTGGCTTCAATGCAATCAAGAACAAGTATCCCTTGGCTCGTATTGATGAGTTATTTATTGTCTAAAAGTTGATAGGGTGTTTTCCAAGATTGATCTGCAGTCAGGCTATAACTAGATTGTGGTAAGATAAGAGGATATTGAGATGACGACATTTGTGACCATGTATGGGCGTTATGAATTCTAAGTTATGTCTTTTGGATTAACAAATACACCTCCTTGGTTTATGGAGACAATGAACAACGTGCTAAGCAAGTTTGATCAATTTCTGATGGTACTCAATGATGGCATACTAATTTTTTCACTGTGCTAGAAATCTCCTCACATGTTTCCATAAATACGAAAACAGGATCATACAAATACAGAAATGGGTGGGACAAAAGTAGAAAACGGGACTGGATTTTTTACGTCTGTTTTCATCCCTAGGTGAGGCTAGATGTTTATTCCTTTACCTCAAAAAAAGTATGTGCTTTCCTTCACGCACACCAGAGCATATGCCTTTCTTCATTGAGTCTCAACTGGTTTATGCTTCTCACCCTTTCTTTATCGAGTCTCAACTGGTTTATGCTTCCCACCTTTGCTTGCCCGAGAGACTCAAGCATCCTGATCTAGTGATTCTTTGGTTTTTCCAGATGATGTTCTTGTGCTTCGGGTTGCATATATATAAGGCTGATGCAAGGGACAAACTCCTTCACTGCTTAACTTGTTTTATATATATCCATATCCACATTTGTAACAAGGTGGATATAGATTGGTAGTGCTTCGGGTCCTGAAAACAAGAAACTCCTCCACAGGCTGTGCTTCAGATAAGATCCAAAGACCCTTACTTGGTTTCCTCCGCTGATTTTCTGTAACGCCCCGGCTAGAATCTCCACCGGGGGCTACCCTCAACACATATACACTAGGACTAAATCAAAACTGTTGCAGTAGCAACTGCTATGCAAAAGATTACGTGTTGGTAAATGAAAAGTGAATACTTGTGATGATGGTGCTACTCCCAGTTCCCATACAAGCCATGATGGTTTAGCACCTAAAAACCAAATAAACACAAGGGTGAGTGAAAACACTCAGCAAGTACATTCAGAACTGGAAGAACTATCAACTCAATAGAATTCAGGAATGAATTACTGGAACTCCAACTGAATGGTAGTTTCCGTTTAAAACGGACAGCACTTGAATACTCCTTAGCATTTACCGGTAAAGCCGAGCAAGTGGGGCCAGCACTTACTCACAGGCACTTGAATATAAGAACCAAATTGCACTTCCGGATAAACCGGCACTGGAATTGAATGTAAATGAAAACTTGATACTTGAATATAAAGTCTGAAACTTGAATATGAACCATGAAAGGTATAGCACATGAAACAATTGATTCAAAGAAAAACTCAAACAGAGGCCCGAAGCCCAAGCAAAGGTTCGTCATGCACTTGCCTTAATTCCGACGAAACCAAAGCATCACACGCTTGGTACTTGCAGCTTCCAACCTTCTCTTTCTCGTTTACTACACGTAATACATGATGTATTGCTTAACATGATGGAGTTCATAGCATGGTGCATGAAAGTGCTTGGATGAAAGACATAGCGACTTAATTAACCTATGCAATAGCAAGGAATGAGTATAAAACACTTTAGCTATTTGATTACCAACTTGATCATGCTTAACCAAGGAGCAACACATACACATTACCATAGCCAAGTAGGACAAAGGCAAAGAAACTTCATTTGACCTAAGCACTAGAAAGCAAGGTAGTTACTAATGAAAGGCTAAATTAAACTAGAAAGCATTTTTATTTGCTATCATCTCAAGTTCATCTTGGACATATCAAGAAGACAATAAACTTGCCATGAAAAAGCAGGGTTGGATGTGTCTCATGGTCATCAACCAATCCAAAACACATTTCAAGTCCTGTTAGGATTTATGCTAATCATTTAATAATCATTAACTAATAATTAGGGCATATAATAAAGGATATACTTAAACATCATCAAATTATTCTCAAACTTTCTGTGAAGGTTGATACTAGTATAAAATAGATACACAAGAAGTTTCATGATCATTGGATATTTATTTTAACCTACAAAAATCATGGAAAGTCCATTTATTAATTAAAAGATCTAATTTTAAATCATAACAAAACTAATCGTTTTGCTAAGCTCATATTTTTCCATGAGAGTATACATCATTACAAGCTCACACAATTAATTTCATATTTGTAGCATGTCTAATTATTTAGTTATGAAAATAATAAGTTTCAGCTGAAAACAGAAAAAGAAAAAAAAAAAACCCTGTAGCGAACTGTTCACCTGAGTCATGACTTGTGCAGCTAGGACCCTGAAAAAGCTTCCCTTCTAAGGGTAAATCCCTGGTCGCGAATTGAAAACAGAGGAGCGCCGGGAACGTCGATTTCAGCCGGAGGGGCGGTCGCCGGTGGCAAGGGAGAGGCTATAGGGCACGCCTGGGCCAGCGCACACCCGTCGGTTGTGGCGGCTTCGCCGGAGATGGCTGGAGGAGGACCGGCCACGAGCACCGGCAAGACTGCCACAGCGGCGCTGCTGCTGGCCGAGCTACGGCGGCTGAAGAAGCGACGCTATGGGCGTGAGGAGGAGAGGATGCGGCGGAGATGGTGGCTGCTGCTCGTAGTGAGCGAGGAGAAACGAGACGGACCTCCGGACGGAGCTCTGCTCCCTCCCATGGCGGACACGGCCACAGCGAGCAGCAGACAGAGGGAGAGGGAGTTTACCACGCACCCACCTACGCGTCCAGGACTGGAGACATCGCGCGGGCGCGGCCAAACGGCGCACGGCGGTGACACGGCAGGCAGCAGTTCGCCACGGTTACTGTAGCAGTGGTCCTTTTCCTGATTTCCTTCAAATTGCTCTCAAAAACATATAACAACTTGAAAATATTCCAAAATAAAAGTTGTCCAAAATTTTAGGTTCTACAACCTTGCTTCTTGGACCATCACCAAATTCTAACTGGTTTTGAAAGTAGAATTTTGAATTTTCGAATATTGAAATCCAAATTAGTGTTAACAAAATTGTTAAATAGCAACTATTGGGAATTTAATTAAGGACTAAACTATGATCAACAAAATCAACCAATTTTACAGTTACATAAAGCAAACTTCACACAAATCCATGGAGCACAAATTGGACCAATTTTATTCATAAAAATTCATTTAATAATTTACCTAGAAATTGAATTTGAACTTGAATTCCAACACAACCATGATATGTGACATATATAATTTGAAACATGAAATGCGTTATTACCATGATACTTGATAATTACACATGATGATCATATTTAAAATTTTCATTACTTTTTAATATCTAGGATGTTACATTTTCAGTCTTCTTGAGCCAAAAAAGGTGGTCGGATCATCTCCTCCTGTGGCTGTTAACTGCCATATTCGGAAAGCAGGTACGTATTATTGATTTAAGAATTTCTTTAATTCTAAATTCATGGACACGCTTTTACTTCAGCGCTTGATTCCTTGCGTGCAGTAACGTAAAAGGCAGTTACTTGCTGCATGCTGTATGCGAATGAGAAAGTATAGTAAGGTAGTATTATATTAGCGAGCTGTAGAAATTAGCACATCAGATTTGTGATGTGTTGGAGGAAAAGAAGAGGAAGCAGGTTGCAGATCTATATCTATAGCTAGTAGCTGCAGCACGGGCTTCAACAAGCTTGGTTTGGGAATGAGAGGATACAGTTGTGCTAGGTTCTAGCGGTGTATATATAATATATATGTATCCATAGTTACCTACTAGAAATGGTCGCCGCGTTGCCACTTGTGGCCATTAGGGCCTGTGATATTTTGTACTACAAATAATTTTTTTTTTGTGAATTGAATTCAAGAACTATTAATATTGTATTCACATAGGCTTTATTTTATTTTTACAGCTAAAATGTTTATAATCTACATAGATAAGGTTAGTTTTTTTTTAGTGTCATGGTTTGTAGCATGTTGTTGTAGTCGTTATATATTTTGGAGGGTTCATCATGATGATGGTATTATTTTAGTTATTTTTTTTTTTTTTTAAATGGAACTATCATATCGTTTTTATTATATGATGATGAGTAATGGGCAGTGTGTTGGGTTAGGGTTAGGGTGATTGGATAAGTATTAGGGTTAGCTATGTGTCGTTGTAACTATCTGAATGTAGTAAGTAACATTTTGCTTTTGTTGTTGAAATGGAACTTTCACTTTTTTTGGAGAAAAAAAGGGTTAAAAGTATTTATGAAGGAGAGAGAAGCAGTAAGTAGCCTAAGGTTAAAATGATGTTATTTCTCATGAGGAGTGCTTAACAATTTTTTTTATTTTAAGTTTCTTATTTGATTTTCATATTTACCCCTAAGAAACAAAGGTGAAAATGTTCGAGTTAAAACTATTTACTTAAACATGTTCTATTATGGATCCATTGCATAGATTTATTTTTGAGGATTCCGAAATGATTTGATTTTTTTATTTTATAATTTTCCTGTGATTAACTTTGTAATTTCAAAGTTTCACAAAATTTGTTCATAAAAGAAAAAGATTTGTAGGAAAGGAAACCAGACTTCGGACCGTATTCGGCCCATTAAGGCCCATGTAGCGGGAAAGTCGGCCCAAGTAAGATGGCGGGCCCCCTGGATTTGGGTTGATTTCGAGAAAAAGTAGAGGGCTTTTTATAAAAACCTGGGAGAGGAAGATGGACTGCGAGTTACATTTTGTCGAGTTGAAGGGGTTTTTTTTGCAAAATGGCGGGAATTCGCCCGATCTGGGCCGTCCGTCCGACCGATCGGACGGCCCGAGGCCGGCCGGCCCGGCGTGGCCACGCTGGATGGCCTTCTTTTGGGGCACAAATCGTTTAGAGAAGATTATATATATATATATATGATGAGCTATTAATTAAATTGGCCATAGACGATATGAAAACAAGAGCTGGTAGTTGGCTCTGTTAGTAGTCATGCTCTATATGCATATCCCCTGTGCGCATGAATATCGCCAAGTAGGAAAAAAAAAAAACGAAAGCTAGGGTAATGATTAAATGGCATGCGCATGTGGAGATTTATTATGAGGGTTATAGTTAGGGCCTCTTTGGCCGAGCTCTTCCCAGCTCCGGCTCTCCAACTGTAGCTCTATATCTTGGGGGACGAGGAGCCGGGCTGGAAGCCCCGGGATCGAGCTCCTCCCGGCTCCGATGAACATTACATGTGTCGGTGAGAGACCGAGAGGAGGAGGCTCCTGCCGGCTCCGATGTACAGTCGCGCTACAGTGTCATCGCGAGGAGCCGGAGGGCAGCTCCTGCCTGCCAAGAGGCCCTTAGTTGTACATTAGTGACGTACCTTCTAACGCTCTATTAGGTTCATGACACAATCTTGCCAAGCCAAAATTCTGCATGCCATTGCCATACTTCTCGAGGCTAGTGTTTGGTTCGTGACTCAAGTTTGGCTGCGATGCCCCAACTCGCTGCATTATTTTCCAGTACAAAACTCTCGCCTCGACTTGCCTAAAGTGTTGCAAACATTCATTCGCCAGACATGCAGCCAGGCTAGTTGACGTAATAAACCAAACAGGCCAGCCCTAAATCTGAGCACACTAGTAGAGAATACACTTTCGGTTCGTACCTCTAGTCCCGGCCATTTTTGAGCCCGGGACTAAAGAGAGCATTAGTCCCGATTGGCCATTTTTGGGGCACCGGGACTAAAGGGGGTTCCCAATTGGTATTGAAACCGGTGTGCATATTGGTGGCAGCCAGCTAAAAATTATATATGCCCTTTGAAACCAAATGGAGGGGTATTGCCTTGCAAAAAATACGTGAGAGAATATTTTAATTCAGTAAATAGAAAAAAATATGGGTCATCATGATAAAGACAGACAAAGCAAATGGTACAGTGAGTGAAAAATATATATCTAAGTAATGTTACACATAATGAATTCCATGACCAAAGCAACAAAAAACTACATTCCTATTTCTATATACAATTTGAATAGTTGAGCTAATGTAACATTCTGTGTTCAAAATCTGCTTATAATTATCGCCCATCTCCTCACGTGAAATGGGCCCGCATACGTATAGAACATCTTTTATACTTTCATTCTCACTTCGTGTAAAAAGGTTAACCTAGAGGTTATAGGTTTTGAGTTGGCTCTCATCCTCCTAAACTTCCAAGGTGGTATTAAACCCACCAACTACAACAACAAAACCACACCTTGGTGCATGGCTATGCTACTCTTACCTGCACGGGCAATGTAAGAGTGTGCATTATACCCCTCCACAGGCAATATGCATTGCAACACATGCACATGCAGCGAGTGTTGATGATCCGAATACTGTCTGTAGCCCCCTGCTCACTGTGTCCAAAATCTGCTTACGGCCCAGCCCCTCACATGAAGCATGTAGAACAGGCCTATACATAAATTGCTGTCATTGGTCATATAAACAACTTTTACATATTTTCAGCTTTTAAAATATGAATATATATATATATATGTGTATATATATAGGCCATTTTACTGTTAAATATATAACAGTAGACATATTAATTAGAATTAATATCATTAGTAATACTAAAATTAATATAATTTATCATATTAAATTAATATTTGTATATTATTGGTCATCTTAAAATCAATATCCTTTGTCATTAAATATTTTAAACTTTTAAGTTGAATGCGGGTTATTTTTAGATAGTTTCAAAATTATTAAAATTGCTATCCATCTATAGTGCATGAATAGTGGGCCTGCCACCTGGATCCACTTTCAAGATATTAAAGTCAAGTCTAGAGACCAGAGCATAGTCTCAAGGAGTAATTTATTCTTCACAATAGACTATTTGATGTATATCCATGTCCACATTTATAACAAATATGGATCCGAATTAGATACTAAAAAGAATTAAAAATTAATTTAGATACGTCCAATTTTAGTATCTATTTTAGAAAGTAATGCAGATACAGGTACCGGATACTTTGGATTACTGCTACCCATTTTCCACCACTACTCCAGAGGTCTCCCATTTCGTCCACAATGAAAGTATATATAGTTATTATATCCGCCAGTTACATTACAATTTTTAAATGTATAAAAATACAATAAAATTATTATTATACAGTACTTTTAATGTTTAAACTTCCAGCCCATTCTCATAAAACAAAAAATACTTTTTGACGGGCAATAGTGGTTAAATTTTTAATCATGTATAAATTTTTAAAACTTCGATTGCAGACATTCTACGATGACAAAATCTATTTTGGACTAAAGATAGTACTACTTTGTCTCTATAGTGGGTCCATTTTGTAAAACTGTTAGAATCCTGTTCTTCCCTGTTCCCTCGTCTTTATTTTGATGCAGAAATTGCTGTGGCTTTTTAGCTATTCACACCTAACAAACAATTCATGCTTTCTGAAACCAAAAAATTATTTACTGATTTTTTTTTTTTTGTAAAATGTGCCCATTTAATTTGTTTGTGGAAACTGGCAGCCAAAACAACTAGCACTACTTGTTGTTTATAGTATGTAATCAATTAGTTACTTTCCTTACTATTACTAATTGAAGACTTCCTTTGAAACTCCACATTAATCCTCACAAGATAAGCTAAGAAATCACAAAAAATAAAAAACAGGCAGCCATCAGTTCATGGACTGTAATCATTATTGATAATACCCCCTAAATTTGCATCTAAATCATCCCCCTTCGCAGGTTTTTAAAAATAACCTAAATAAACTAACCTCTAAAATCTGATCTAAATATCCTATGTCTGTCAAGGCAAAAAATATCACAAAGTACCTGTATATGCTTCTAAATTACTCACTTCTTCCACTGTTAATATAGAAAAAAACTAATTTAAGATATAATACATGATGTGCATTACCATGCAGACCATGTATACATATATGCAAGAAGCGATGAGCATATAGATTTCCATGCCAAAAACATAGCTGAATCTAATAATTTAACTAAAAATACATGCCAAACACACATAGAGGCATGATGAAAAGGCATAAAATATGAACTAGATGAAAAGATATATAAATTAATTGGTAGCTAAAGTTTATCTCATCTGGATAAAAATAAGAAAGTACCTATATGGTTGTTGTGTTAGAATATGAACACTTGAGTCGGAATTGAACTAAATACATGTCAAACACGCATGGATATGCAAGGCTAAGGAAGAACTATGAATTGAATGAAAAAAGTGTATATAGCAATTGGTAAACTAAACTCCCATCAATCCATATAAAAATAAGAAAGTAATTGCATAAGTATTGTTTTAGAATATGAGCAAATAAGAGAGACCAAAGACAAGCAATTTTAGTTAGTTATGAGCCTAAAACTTATCCACAAATTTCTAACTCCTATATCTCTTAGTGCCCATGCAACAGCATGGGTCGGTGGACTAGTGGACAATAGTGAGGTATCTGGCTCTTGCCACAGTCTCCGAGACACCAGTTTGGCCACAAAATTCTGTTGAGCTACATTTTCTAACGGATTGGAATTTTAACATTATAACAGTATTTTCAATTTATGTCTACACACAAAACCTTTATCCATCCAATATAAATGGTGATGGGAGAGTTGAAGCAGCATTTTTTGTCCATCCAATATGAATGGTGACGGGAGAGTTGAAGCAGCATTTTTTTTCCACGTGTGGCTGGAGTCAGTTAATAAATTTCTCTCATTTTTCTTTTATGCTAGAATATAAACTCCCTTGTTCTTTATGTATTTATTCATTTAATATGTTGCCATAGGATCCTCCCTTATATATGGTTATTGCTCAAAAATTATATATGTATGCTATGTTTAAAATAACTGGTTGCACACATCACTTGTTTACTTTACAGAAGGTAGAGGTAGTGAAATTCAGATGCTTCTCTAATTCAAAATTGTGAATGCAGGTCAAGATGACCCCAGAGAAAGTCAGTGTAAGCATTACCATGAACCCCCCTATACTTCTAGTAGACAGCTACAGAACGTATACATTAAATGGGTCAGCAGTGGTGCGCGTTGAAGCACCCTCATCAATGAAGAACCATGCCCCCATTGACCTGGTCGCACTTATCAATATTAACCAAAGCATGAGCTGGCCAGCGACATCACAAACAGAGATGCCATCTAGGTTGGATCTGATTAAAAATGCCATGAAGTTCATAATAAGGCAGCTTGGTGATGACAATCGCCTTGCCATTGTAGCATTCAACGATCATGTCATCAAAGAGTATAGCACTGGCTTTTTGAAATATCCAGTGGTCGGATGGCTATCGGAAAAATGGTGGATGGGCTTGTGGCTAAGGGTGTGTTGGCATTTCTTAACGCAATCAAAGGAAACAGTATAAAACCCATCCCCAATAAGAGCGTCGAAATGCGCGTGACATTCCCAAGTAAACCACCATGTCGGTGATCCGAAATGGAACTGTCAACGGATAGATCTTGCCATCTTAGATATTCATCCATAAAAGCGCACGGATCTATCATTGTAGCATTTCACCCGAAGTATTCGGGGGTATCGTTATTTATATTTTGCCAAAGGAAGGCATGTGATTAATAAATTAGCATGGCATCTGAATAGAGGAACATGTGTTTGCTTAGACCAAAATGTTCATAACAGGGGTAAGCAATAATGGTTCATGGATAGTGTGACACACACTTAAGAATCCACCAGCAAAAGGATAAAGAAAATAGATAAAGAATAAATGAATAACCTAATGGAGTAGTTCTAATGTATCTAGTCATGGCCATACAAATGAATAGTTAGGATCATATGCAAACTGATTTAATCATGGTTAGGTCTAGGATAGCGGGGAGACTCCCTGGATACCATACGGCCCGATAGGAAGCATTTACGAACTCCTACGTAACATACGAACGTGGGGGGGATTTCAAGGGGACGGTCAAGGCTTGTCACGACCAAGCCGCCTACCCCCTCAACCGTGGCATGCCCTCATATCCGCGGGTGTCGTAATATCCGAGCACCATGCCCGCATATTAGAGCACTACTCTTGTCCCCCCCCCTGGGATCCCCACTCGTCGAATGGACGGACTAGAACAAGAGCAAACCCGAAGGAACAACGAACCGATATCCCACCTCTAATCAAGTTAGGCATATGATGATCGATGAAGAAATGTGATGAACATGTCAAGATTATGATATGTAAACTATATGCTAGTTCATATACCAACACAAGAACATGAACAAAACTATACTCTAGTTCATAAGTTAGGCCAAGAACATAGATATAAGACTTGTAAATAGAAGAATGCTCCATAGAGTAGATGTATTACCAAAGCACTTTCTTCTAGGAGACAAGCCCTCCTTGTAGCTCTTCTACTCCAAGTGTTAACTAAGAAAGAATAAAGAAGAAAGAAGAAGAAGAAAGAAGAAGAAGAAAGAAGAACTAGAAGAAGAGAGAGAAGTAGAGGTGGTAGAGAGAGAGATTGCTGGTTTGCTGGACTCCAAGTGGTGTGTGTTGAGAGAGGGAGAGAGGGGCCTACTTATACACTTGGAGGAGGGGCCTAAGTGCTAATTTACACCAAAACCGACCTGGTAAACCTTCCTTGTACGCGCAAACCGACCAACTAAGGGCGGGAAACCCCGTTTGGAAGGTGCACGAACCGCCTCCCCGAGGCTGGGCCGAAACCGCCTCGGGGAGGGTGCGCCGCACCAGTGGTGGTGCGCCAAGACTGGCTCGACCTGGCCCGGGTCTCGGTGGGGTGTCGTCTTTCGCCCTGAAAAGTTGTGGGCGGAATTTGCTCGGCCCAGGTTTGATGTTTTGGGTCGATTTGCTCTTGGGCTTGGATTTTGCAATAATGCACTTTCCCGGAAGGCGTACTTTGGTCGATTTTCCACTTGCTTTTATTATAAATCTGCAAAATAAAATACAAGACACTACAAGTGGAATTTATTAGTGATAAATGTATATGAGTATAAAAGGTTTAATTTTACTCCCTTTATGGTAGTAAGTTGACGGGGAAAAATATGTCGTTGGTTACCGTCAACGGTGACACTAACTTTTAAACCAAGCTTGGAACATCTTTGTGAAGGTATGTGGTGAACTTAGCTACTCTATTTGATTCCCAATATGAATTTATTTAGGCTTATGCATAAGAATTAAATACTAGTTCATAAACTACCACTCCTCAAACATCGGTGACATCGTTGGCGATGTGGTGCATTGCTTCATCCTCTTGTCAATGACTATTTTAATTTTAGTGTTCTTTGGTTGGTAGTCGGTAGTGGGCACCTGCCTCCTGTGCCCCTAATATGATATCATATTTGCTTTTCGATCTCATTGTATGCATTGTTATCAAAGGTCTAGGCACTAGGAGTTCATTGGCAATGTCTTTACCTTATACAATCCGGGAAGTAGATCAAGTACAATCAACGCATTAAGGACTACATATGACCGCAATCGTCTGTTTCTCCGGATGAGGTCATGTGTGGTCTGCTCCCACTATTTCTCTTGATAGCATGGCCAAGGCCACTTGATCCATCCATAGGTATGGCTCAAGGGAGTGCTTGCGAGGTTGTTGAAGCGATGTTGAGTATCTTCAAGCAAGTGGGTGAGGTAATGGATCATTTGATCTAGAGCCGCATCCAACACCACCATGCACCTTTCACACGAGTTGAGGTCTGTAAGAACAATCTCAAACTCAATCACATCTTGTTGCACACTTTGCTTGGGAAAATTGTGGAAAGGCCACATCTCCAACACCCCCACCTAGTTGAGAAGTGTCATGGCCTTGTAAGCCACCACTTGGATAGTCATCTCATTTGAAGTGCCCCTTGCCAACAGTAGTGTGGCTCGATCCTTTGCTTCAACAAGGCACATTGGGATGAACATCATGGCATTGTAGTCCACCATGCTTAGATCGCGTATTTGACATTATCCGGCATCTCATTAACAACACGAGTGCGAATGATGCATGGTTAATCGAACATGCTATGAATAGATGAGAGCGATGCTCTAAATGTTATGGTTAAGCATGATTAAACATCATTACGTACTGATGAAAGTATTAGAAGTAGAGCACATAAGCTAGACATAGAGGTGCTAGTGTAGGGATGTTGTCTAGTTAAAGTCAAACCGGGCAGGGGTTAATGGTTAGATTGGCGAGAAGGGTTGGGTTAAGTTGTAGAGCCAGGGTGCACCGGAGGTTGGTGCATTCGGAGAGGTTTGCCGCTTTGATGGAGGAGCGGGGTCAAACTGCCGGCGATCATGGTCTGACCTGTACGAAGGTCAATTAGATCATCCAAAAGCCCAGTCTAAACCCTTGGGAACCATTGTTCAAACAAAGTTTAAGGGTCAACGTTCGACATGCGGACAGACCGGGGTCAATTCACGGTTCGGTGAGGCTAGCCGACAACCAAGCCACCCCCGGTGGATTGTCCGACGACTTTGAACGGAGTCTGTTCCTAGCGCTTCCTAGTGAACTAGGCAATTAATTTTGGTAGGTAAATTTGAAATGCATAAGGGTTCTCAAGAACTAGGTAATCAATAAAGGTTTGAACCATGGCGGTCTAGGGGGCTCATCTTACGTCGAATCAGAGAAAAATGGAGGGCCAAGGAGCTCAATGGTTTTAGTAACTTCTTTGTCACCAGAAGTAGTTGTTCCATCATTAGCAACCTGAACACTATATCTTGCTTTGTTGTTTGATCAATGCCATGACCTTGAGCTTTATGTGGGGCCCAAGCCTTGTGCAGTTGCTCATATCCTCCTATACTGTTCACTCCTATATCTCACTTCGCACATTGATGCATGGCTGTATTGATGTTCATTTTGTCTCCGAAAGTCATGGCTCTACCACCAATTCTATGGATTATGTGTCCTTTAGCTACCAAGTTGACCTTATGACCGCGAGCTAAGAGCAGCCAAAGCCCGGGTGAACCAAATTGGCTTGACTAAATGGGCAGGGTTCCAACCGAAGTCCCTTGCTTTTGCTTGCTTCCTTCCTCATCTCAGCTGCTTCCCTCGTCACTAAATCAAGCTCCTTTGTGGTCAAATTGAACGCACTCACTGGCAACCAAATAGCTATAGCTTCCAAAACCGAGATCAAACGCCACAAACATAAAACCCCTCTGCCAATTGTAGCCCTTGTGGAAAATCGATACGCCGCATTGCCAAATCGGGCCGGAAGCAATTCTCATCCGCGGCAGAGTTTAGTTTCATCCTGGCCTTGGCCTTCACAGCCTGCCAACTCATCACAAGTGCTTGGGTATTTTTGTTTTTTTCTTACGTAATAGCTAGCAGTGGTGGATAATTTATCAACATGTTGAGGGAATTTTATTTTATTTTTTTCTCTATTTAACGTGGTAATTTTTGGCACTGAGATTTAACACGCATCCTTCTTTTGATAGTCAAGTACCAAGATAATAGATAACTTTCAATGAAAAATAATTTTACAACTATAAATAGTATGATTACTGTTTTAAATATATACTGTATAATACCCATCGTAATGGACTATGTAGCATAGTGAAATAATAATATTTAATTCATGGTTAAGTACGTAGGATCATCTCTAATTGTAGTAAGAATAAATAAATGGTGATATATGAAGTGGCTAAGTAGGATCCTAACTATAAATACAGTAATTCCATAAATAAATAATGACATATGAAGTGGTTAAGTAGTTTTTACTTTATTGGTACTGCAGTTGTACAGTGAGATGATGGTATATGAAGTGGTCAACTAGTGCCAACTGTAATGGTAATAATAACAAAAATCAGATGATGGTATGGAGCCATAGAGGTCAGATCAAAGATCAACTCTAAAGGCAGTAATTACATGATGAAATGATCATATAAGCAAAGATTAATTTAGTCTACCATGAAGCAGCAAAAGCGAGTGTTTATATTCCATGAATTTGTAATGAGGTATTAAAAAACCCTCAAAATATTTATAATTAGTCATTGAAAAAGCTTTATATACTTCTAAAATATTTATACCTATATTAGTTTCGTCTAGGTTTGTCCTCAGCCAAACCTTTTTAGCTTTTACCGTGACCTTCCACATCTAAAGTTTTACATAGATTGACAATACAAGGTTGACATTACTAAATTCATTGTGAAAACAACTTTTATAATGTATAACTCCATTCATTGAATATAATATATTTATGGATGCTGCCAAACAAAATTAGAGAAATTTGAGTCAGGACAGACCTTGTTGGACCCACATATGTAATCGGATGAAGTAATGTATTCAGTCTTTACGTCGAATTTCACTTATTATTTCAACTGTAGCTGAGGTTGACTCCTTTTCTTTTTAAAAACATTGATTAAATTTGGATTTCACCTTTTTATTCTTTTAACTTATATATATACCAAATATTACAGCTCCTGGACGACCGAGCCGATAAGAAGCGTGAAGGCTTCATCATTCTCATTTCGGATGGTGTAGACTGCCAGTTCAAATGGGGCGATGAGTTGATCGGCACCACGGATCCCATCCGAAAGTACCCAGTCCACACCTTCGGTTTGGGCAAGGCTCACGACCCAAAGGCACTGCACTATATCTCTAACATATCCTACGGAATCTATTCCTCCGTATCTGACAACCTCGACAACAAGATCATGGAGGCACTCGCTGTCTGTTTAGCTGGGTTCAAGACCGTAGTAGCAGTCGACGCCTGCGTTGACATCTGGTCACCCAGTTTTCTGATAACAAGCTAGGATCGATTCTGGGGGTTACATACCCAGGCAGAATAATTACAGAGACATCTTGGTGGGCACGCTCTACGCTGGGGAGGTGAAAGACTTCATTGTCCACTTTTCTTGTCGTACCGGGAGTTATTCGGGGCCTTACTATTCAACTTTGAGCGGGATTAGTGCTAGGGTCACGTACAAGGAACCGCCGGGCAGGCAGTCGACCACCACTGACATCTCGGTGTCCCTCCCATTTCACGTGGCCCACAGCTCATATCCTCCTCCAAACCCCTGCCCACCCAACCCCATGGTCCTGCAGCAGATGGTCCGGTTCAAGGTGCTAGACTTGATTATAAGTGTTCTGAAGGAATTCCTGCGTACAAGGAAGGAAGCGAGCTTGCTGGAAGTGGAACGAGTTGAAGCAGTCCGATGAATCCTGGAAAGAAGCCCAGAGGAACTTCCTTGACCTGGGAGGCATCGACAAGGACATCAAAGCCATGGTGGGTGTCCTGAAGCAGGGCTTGGGTGTTGGATGCATCCACTCGTGGCTGTCGAGCTATCAGATGCAGCTAGCGCGCGACAACTACAGCCTTGCCAGGAGCTCACACGGTTGCAACCGGCCAATTCCGCACTACAGCGATGGACGCAATGGTGCAGGAGGCCCATAGGCAGCTGGCCAAGGAAGCTGTCTGCTGGAAGGGGTCAATTGTCCAAGATGCGGGGACGTCAATTGTCTGCAAGCGCGCCGTCGAGCTTCTGGATGGGATCAACAAGCGATTCGACCTCTGGTGCAAGCTGGAGCACGACTTGACGTGCACTAACCAACCGTCATCGCACCAGGAACAGGAAGAAGGCCATGAGTCCCGCGACCTCACCGCCCCTACCACTACCGGATTCTGCTCATTTCCGGTGGGGAAAACGTTTCCCGTCAGCCGTTCACGGGAAAGAAGGTAACTGAAGTGGCACCAGTCCACCTAAACTCGATCACGAGAAGGCCCTTTCCCATGAGCAACACAATAAGATCACAGGAAAGGTAAAACTCACGGGAAACTTCCTTTCCCGTGATGCACGGCCGACGGAAACGCACCCCCCCTTCCCGTGAGACGGGGGCTCACGGGAAAGGGAACCGCCGTGAGCCCCCACCCCGCTCCGTCCCTCCATCACCCTTTCCCGTGCGCCCTCCGTCGTCTCCACGGGAAAGAATTTCCCCGTGAGCAAAACGGAGGCCTGCGGGAAATGGACCCCATTTCCCGTGAGCTAGGGTTCAAAGGCCCTCACGGCAAATTTTTTTTTGGTTTTTCATCTCCAAACTTTTTCTACACTTCTTGCACATCATATGGCACTCCATGTTAAATTTTTGTGAATTATTGACTTTATTTGTTATATTTAGGTAATTATTCTTTTTATAGGAATTTTTAAAATGAGGCCAAATTTGAACTACAAGTGCTTCAAATTTTTGAAAAAATTTAGTAGAAAATTTATATTCCTCATACTCAACACAATGTAAGGCCTTGCATTTAAAAAAATAATGAAATCTGGAACATCTTAATACTGAAATCATGAACGCTAATCCCCTCGTTCGAGTGGTTTAAAAGTTCTAGAAAAAAACCAATGAGCAAAAAATCATAAAATTTGATAGTATGTCATGAGATCTTATGCCGAGGCTATGATAAAAAATTGGGAACGTTTCAAGACAAGTTGGCACGTCACGATGTTCACAAGCTCCAACATCTACGTAGAAGTTTCATGTTTGTTGAGAATGATCCGGTGTGATTTCATGTGGATGTGGCGAGTCAAGTTGTCGTTTGGCTATGAAACTTTTTCTATATGCAAATGACATCAGATATTGTGTCATGTCTATTTTCAGAAATTTTTTGGATTATTTTGGTAATTATTATAATTTTTGTTGTAGTTAAGTAAATACAAATAGAGATAGAACCACATGAAATAATTGTCAATTTTTCGCGCAAGGATCAATTATGTATGGGTGAGTGTATGTGACAAGGTATTTTTGAAGTAATCATGATCAAAATTTTAAAATATATATGCTAGAAAAAAAAAAAGAGAGCAAATAAAAACTTTTTTTCTCGAGAAACCCCTTTCTGTGTGAGCTACTCACGGAAATGGAAGCTCTTTCCGTGATCTGTTCACGGGGGAGGGTGGCGGACCCACCTCGGTGGCGGGCTAGAATATTTTTTTTCTTTCCCGTGAGCCGGATGCAGGCGCTCACGGGGAAGAGGTGCCCTTTCCGTGTGCCGCCGAGATCGGCTAACGGGGAAAGAGGTGGCGGGACCTACTTCGGTGGCGGGGTGGGATATTTTGTTTTTTATTCTTTCCCGTGAGCCCTTTCCCGTGAGCTGCCGGATGTGGCTCACGAGAAAGGCGTAAACCTTTTTTTAAGCGAAAAGTCAACATCTCGCCACACACCACACACACGCCACACGCACACACTCGCCTTTGCACACACACGCGCACACATCTCGCCGCCCCGCCGCCCGCCGCCCGCCGCCGCCCCCGCCGCCGCCCGCAAGCCAGGCGGCCACCGCCCGCCACGCCGCCGGCCGGCCACTGGCTGGCCTCGGCCGCCGCGGCCCATAAGGCCAGCCGGGAAGGAGTAGGGGGGGCGGGGGGATGCCGGGCAGAGGAGGAAGGAGGAGGAGGGAGGGAGGAGGAGGAGGAGGAGGAAGGGAGGAGGAGGAAGGAGGAGGAAGGGAGGAGAGGAGGAGGAAAGAGGAGGAAGGAGAAGGAAGGGAGGAGGAGGAAGGAGGAGGAAGGGAGGAGGAGGAAGGGAGGAGGAAGGGGGAAGAGGAGCTCCCGACGCCGCCGCCCGCGCGTGCCCCGACGCCGCCGCGCCCACCCCTTTATGACCTTGCACCGCCGCCGCCCGCCGGCCGTAAGAGAGGGAGGAGGACCGCCCACCGTCGTCCGTCCCAAGACGCCGTCGTCTTCAGCCGCAGTTGTCGGCCATCGTGCCCTTGATGTGAATGTGATTGTCGGCCATCGTGCCGTGTGCTTTGTTTGCGGGTATTGGAAACCTCCCCGCAGGGGAGGTTCTGGCAAAAATTTTCAACCGAGCCCGTGTGTTTCTTTGTATGCGAGAGGAGCCCTCCGGAGCCGAGTGCCTTGCCGAGCCGGAGTCCCTTGGCGGCCCTGATCTTCTTCCTCGCCGGCTGGCCTGACTCCACCGCGACCCTAGGTATAACCCCTCGTTCATGGTCGTAGCTAGATCGCGCAGCTCAGTTAGGCGTCTCCCGTTCAAAAGAGATACGGTTGGAAGTATGCAGATCCCTGCATACCTATAACCGTATCTGTTTCGAATTGTCCACATTTTTGGACAGCCCGAGGATGCGTAGATGAGTTCGTTCCATGCTCCACTCTGTCGATTCGAGTTTCGCGGCATCTCCCTGTTGTTCTTCGAATACACAATCTCACTCTTAGGGAGGGCGTGTATTTGGAGAACAAATGAGGAGGTGTCTTCTTGTCTCAAATAGGAGTGGAGCATGGAACTGACCTCATCTACGCATCCTCGGGTGGGATTAGGACCTATCTTCACCTATTAGATGGTAGGATCCTTGTGTAGATGCACTGCATTCTTATATTCTCGCGCATATGATAGAGAATGGATGACCGTGCGTGGATATACAATGGCTGGAGGAGTTTTGGAGATTATGACCTTGAATGGATTAGGAAGAGCAGTGCTTTCGTGGACAAAGCTTTTCAGAATGCTCGAGGTGCGAGTAAGGTTTGGTGTCCATGCAAGAAATGTGGCAATAAAAAAAGGCAAAGTAAGGATGACATGTCTAAACATCTTCCCATGTATGGATGGATGGAGGGGCTATAAGCGGTGGATCTTCCATGGTGAAACCGGCGTATGAGAGACGAGGTGGTAAGGCAACGCATCGATGATCTTGCTTCTGATGCCGGGATAGGAGACATGATAGATGACTTTCATGTCGGAAACTTTGGTGAAGGACTTGGGGATGAGGGGGAGGAGGAGCCAGAAGAAACCGCAAAGGCCTATTATACCATGTTGGAGGCGGCACAGAAACCCCTTCACGACTATTGTGAGGTCTCTCGACTAGATGCCATTTCACGTCTTATGGACTTGAAGGCCCGATGCAATATTAGTCGAGACGGCTTTACCGACATGTTGACTATCTTTGGGGGCTTGCTTCCACAAGGTCACGAGCTGCCAAAGAACATGTACGAGTCGAGAAACTCCTCAAGGTACTCAAGATGCCATACGAGCGCGATACATGCTTGTGAGAACGGGTGCGTCTTATTTAGGAAAGACTACAAAGATGATACGCCTTTGTCCAAAGTGTAAATCCTCAAGGTTCATAGAGGTAGACCCCGGTGACGGTGAGAAGAGGCAGCTTAAGATCCCCGTGAAAATCCTACGGTGCATTCCCTTCATACCGAGGTTACAACTAATGTACAAGACCGAGGAGTCTGCAAAACAGATGACATGGCACAAAGATGGGCGTCGCTACAATCCGAGATAAGATGGTACACTCATCCGATGCGAAGCATGGACCCATTTTGACAATATTCATCCCGACAAAGCTATGGAGGCTCGTAATGTGCGTGTTTAAGCGCCGGCAACAGATGGGTTCAATCCTTATGGAATGATGGCTGCCCCATACACTTGTTGGCTCAGTATTCGTTATCCCGCTCAATCTCCCCGGGCGTCGCTTTCAAATGAAGAACATCCTTTTGTCTTTGATAATTCCTGGCCACCCGAGAAATAAAATGGGTGTGTTCTTAGAGCCTGTGATTGATGAATTGATCAAAGCTTGGAATGAAGGGTTTTGGACGTACGGCCAGAGCTTTGAAGAGAAATTTTAGGATGTGCGTGTGGTACCACTACTCCCTGCATGATTTCTTGGCGTATGGGATATTACGTGGGTGGTGTGTGCATGGCAAGTTCCCTTGCCCAAGATGCAAGACGGCTCACGAGGTTCACTTGGTTGAAGAAGGGTGGCAAGTATTACGTGTTCGACAAGCATCGACAGTTCCTCCCTCCCCACCATGCATTCAGGCTAGACAAGAAGAACTTTTACGAAAGGTCTCCAAGTTACGGACCCGGCCGGAGATGATGACAAATGCCGAGGTACGTGCTTAAGTGGATTCTCTTGTGGTTGATGAAAAGGTGTCTTTGTGGGTTATGGCGAGGATCATGCATGGACTCACAAGTCGGGCTTAGAGAGGCTCCCCTATCACGATGACCTTCTCCTTCCACATAACCTTGATTTAATGCATACTGAAAAGAATATCGCCGAGTATTTTCTTGGAACATTCATGGAAACTAGCAAGTCAAAGGACAACGTTAAGGCTAGAATTGATCCGCGAGTTGTGTGACGTAATCAGAAAAAGAAATGAAGCCTCCTAGCAATGGCAAGAGATAGAAAAAAAACCTAAGGCCGATTACGTGTTGAGCAGGCCCCAAAGGAGGGAAGTACTTGCAATGGTTTCAAAAGTTAATGTTCCCCGATGGGTATGCGAAGAAATCGAGGAGGGGGTGAACTTATCTACTATGCGAATCAATGGGCTCAAGAGTCATGACTACCACATATGGATGGAGCGGCATCTTCCGGTGATGCTTCGAGGCTATGTCCCCGATCATGTCCGGCATGTGATGGCGAGTTGAGCAATTTCTTTTCGGCAACTTTGTGCTAAAGAGTTATCTCGGACCACACTAGAAGAAATGGAAAAAATGGCACCTGTGTTGGTCTATAAGTTGGAGAAGATATTTCCGCCAGGCTTCTTCGTTCCGATGGTGCATTTGATTTTGCACCTTCCATACGAGGCACGGATGGGTGGCCCCGCACGATTTCGTTGGTGCTATGCTATTGGGAGAGTTACGAAGCATGTTCGGTCCGATTTGTAAAAATAAGTGTAAGATTGAGGGTTCCATCGCGAGAAGCAAAGGTTCGGCAGGGAGGTGTCGACTTCACATCAAAATACTATGGTGACAACCTTCCTAGCTCGCATTATCCACCCCCTCGTTACAATGCTGATGTAAATTAATCAACCCTCGGCCTTTTCAAGGAGAACTAAATAACATCTCGTTTCATATGCTAATGAACTGTCTCATTTCATATATCCCGCTTGAGCTTGTAGGTACTTACCGATCCGGGTATGCACCCCGATCTCATACAGGTTGCCTGTGGGTCGTGACACCAGGGTTAAGTCATTTACCGGTTATGACGTGAATGGATATCGCTACCACACAACGAGCCATGAGCGAGAATCGACCAAACCGAAAAACCACAAATACCGGAGTTTTCACTAAAGGTGATGATGGAACTAGCACTAAAGGTTATTATGGAAGAATTGAAGAAATATACGAACTCCATTTCTCTGGTACTAAACGGCTTGCTCCCATGGTGTTTAAGTGCCATTGGTTTGATCTGAAATAACAAATTCAGACCTCGAACAACTTGGGATTGTTCAGATTCGACAAGATTCCCGGATGGCCGGAGATGATGTCTACATTGTGGCTCAACATGCCACACAAGTTTTTTATCTCCCATGGTGTTGCCGGGGACGGCGATAGGCTTAAGGGTTGGGATGTTGTGCGAAGGTATTGCCACACGGTAGACTACACTGTCCCCAAACAAAGGACGATTACCATTTTAATGCAAACACATATGAAGGAGAGTTCTTCCAAGAAGAAGGGCTACAAGGTAAATTCATGATAGAAATAACCGGCCCCAACGAAATGGAAGTAGACAATGAAAGTGTTGTTGATGATGAGGAGGGGCGAGGAGGTTCGAGATGCGAAGGACTTACAGTTACTTGAGAAATTACTTAAGGACAATTGCGGTGTTGACGCCGTTCCTCCTCCCATGGATCCCGCCAATCTTCATATGTTGGAAGACGTGAGACATGGATGATAGTGATCATGAGGATTATATATGATCCGGCAAATTGAAAATCGTGACAAGAATGAGGATTATTTCTAATACATGTAATACTATGCATCTCTTAATAATTATGTTCTCGATTATTGTTTTTTCATCTCTTCATAATTATGTTCTATTTAATTTTGCATTTTACTAATTATCTACATCTAATTGCAGGTGATTCAAAAAGATGCCTCGAACGAATATTCTCAACAAAATGACCAAGAAATTAGGTAAATTCAGAAGTGTATCCGAGCTAGGGCAAGGGCAACAGGAAGGGGAAGCGTCGAGCCACCACCACCACCACGGGGTAGGGGCGGGCAGGGGCGGGCGTCGTGCACCCGACCACCACCGCCACCACCGGAGGAGGAGGAGGAGGAGGAGGAGGAGGAGGCGGAGGCGGCGGCGGAGGACGCGGACCTCTCGGGGCGTCGCGGCACGCGACCCGCTCGGCGTCGCGGACGCCGCAGGAGGGGACTAGCCAAAGTGCGGGAGGGGGTCCCTCTTCCTCTGCCGTGGCGTGTCTACTTGCGAGGCCCCGCCCGGGACTCACCGGATCGACTACCCGCCGAGGACAAGAAACCGACCATAAGACCCGGTACAACCAAGGTGATTTACTTTACATTTTAGCACTACCTTCTTATTTTTCTCGTTGAAAATCATAATAGGAACTAATAATTATTCTTGATCGTTTGGGCAGGAGTTTTATTGTTACCGCGAACTCGGTTAAAGGTCGCCTTCCCAATGTCATTCTTGGTGTTTTGGTTAGGAAGCACTACCCGGCCTTATTACCGTTGCGAAAGGGAGCAACCTGTCACGCCGTTCCACCAAGTACTTGGAGTTTGACGACAACGTTGATGACATTGGCAGAAAATATAATAACAAGGCACAGCGTGTGATCAGAGAGCTGCGGGTAAGTCTATGTCGCACTATAGTGTACAAATACATTGCTTCAATTTCACATGTTTGAAATAATGACTCAATACATTGCTTCTATGTGCGGGATTACTTCAAGATCGAGGAGGGATTCGATCTTTGAGGCGGATGAAGTGGCTACGAGACTTCGTTTCAAACTTGTGTCGACATGTGGTACGAGGCACGAGGCCAGGCCGTCGACATACTACGGGACATACGACAACGGGAGGCTCGATAAGGAGGAATGGAAAATGTTGAATCGACCGCAGAGAACAATACATGCCGGTAAATATTGAATGGTCATACTAAGTTTAATTATGCTTAATGTGATTTTTAATATGTTTTATACTTGGTGTCCTCTAGGTGATTCCGCGATGGGTGCTTGCCTCATAGGCGGTCTTTGGGAGCTTCGGTGGACAAGTGGGTCGATACAGATTATGAGCAGGGTCCACAACGACTACGGGGACGGCGTGCCATGATGCCGGTGTACCACACCATCAAGGCAACCTTAATCTCATGGCGTTCCAAGTTAGATATGTAAGTGTTATCCAATTCTTATTTTCTAATGCGCAACTCTGAATACTTTCTAAGCATCCTACTTTTTTTTCTCACACAGGAGGAGACACATGGCATGCCAATCAGCACGCTCGAGGCCTTTGCTTGCTCCCACCTAGGCAAGTCGTCGGATCCCGCGGTTGTCTACAACCCCGAGGCTTCGTCCGACGTCTACACCAACCCGACCGCCTACGAGAAGATCAATAGGTACACCGAAGTGGCGAGGGAGGTGTATGGAGAAAGCTTCGATCTCCGCGGCCACGACATTGAGGGGAACATCGCCATGATCGCCGGAGGAGGCAAGAAGCACGGGCGGTACTATTTGGGTGATAGCGTTATCAACCCGCACCGCACAAAGACGCTATCTGAGCTCCGAGCACGCTCGGGAGGCCCGGTGATACGCGAGCGGCCAACCACTTACCAGGCTACGGTCTCCAGACTCGAGGTTTATTTTTTTTATAGGTTCATTTAAGGTTCATTTATCTTTACATACTGTTTCATTTATCTAACTTTGTGTTGAAATAGGCCCGAGATAGAGGAAGAGAGGAAGTGACGGGAGGAGGCCGAGGAGAGGGAGCGGTTAAGGGCTCGTGGTGGAGGCGAGAGGGGGCTGAAAGCAAACCCCGAGAGTATGGAAGCTCTCCTAGGGTATCTCCAGCGTGTTGGAGGCCGGGTTGGTGTAGAGCTGCCGCCGGAGATTGCCTTCCCTCCACCACCACCGCCCATCTACGTCCCACCGCCCGTCTACGGTCAAGCGTCAATCTTCCCTCCACCGGGCCGGAGCCTCTCCCGTGAGTTTGTCTACCGTAACTTTCGAAATATGCATATATGAATGTGAATGGATATGATCTGGAGTTTTGAATGCACCATGAGATATGCACGTGGACATGTGGTTGTCGGCCATCGAGCCGTTGTTTTGTTGCGGGTTTTGGAAACCCCTCCGTGCGGGGAGGTCTTTGCTAGAAATTTCTAACTATTTATCTTCTTTTTTTCAAGTCAACCTTGAATTTTGTCTCACAAATGCAATATCTTTGCCTACGTGCGTGCGAGAATCTATCTCAAGCCTCGAACCCATCTCCGAACCAATCTCCACGGACCCTTGGGAACAAGGCTGCGAACGGTTGGTTGCCGTGGCCGTGAAGTTGTCTTGATTTAGGTTCAGAACTTGTGTACTTGAACTTGTGGTTGCACTCATGGAACTTGTGAACTTGGATTTTATGTACTATTCGTGACTTGGTTGGATTTTATGTAATATATGTGGTATATATATATATATATATATATATTTATACGTGTCAATTATGTGCCGGAACAAAAAAAAAAAAAAAAATTCTTTCCGTGAGCAACTCACGAGAAATCGACAAATCTTTCCCGTGAGCACAGGGCAGCTCACGGAAAGAGACTAAATCTTTCCCGTGAGCACAGCTTTAGCTCACGGGAAAGGAGGACCCCCTTTCCCATGAGCAGAGCCGTTATATCTCACGGGAAAGACCCCTGAAACGCCATTCTGCACCTCGGCCACGTAGGCCAAAAACGGTGTCCACAGGTCCCCGTTGACGCCCCCCCCGCTAACTCTTTCCTGTGAGCTAGACGTGTTCACGGGAAATGGTATCCCGTGAGCGTTATATGTGCTCACAGGAAAGGCTGCTTTCCCGGCCTTTTATTTCCCGAGATAGATATCCCGTGTATTACCCACGGGAAAGCCTCACGGGAAAGCACCTGGATCCGGTAGTGTAGGGGGGACGTCAACGGAGCGAGGCAGCATGACATATACCTGGTACGTAGGTTGCTTGCTGTATGGCTATACGCACCAACATCTGTGGATCTAATTTCATTAATAAGGTCCCATGCATTCTGTGTTTGTCTTAGATGCAGGCTGCCGATCACGCGATCAAGCAATGGCGGAGCTTCCTCACATCCGTGGAGAAGACGCATGGCCATGGGCTGGACAAGTAGGCGCACGACGAGGCCACTGGCAGCCACCTCAAGCCCCAGAACCTAGCGTGAGTGGTGTTGTGTCATGCAGACTCAGACATGAATACACAATATAAATAAATAAATTTAATGAGAGCGAGAGGCCCTGACACCAGTGCCTCCGACTCCCTCCGATCCTCAGAATAATATTTGTGCGTACTGTCCTCCTCTTTCTTTCTTTATTTTTAAGATTACATGGTTCACGCCCACAACACGTCGCACACTCACCCCTATGAAACACATACGCAAAACCCTCTGTCATGAATCAACTGTACAAACACATCAAGGTGTGCAAATGGTGTTTACTTCAAATTAACACTAATAACATTATATATGATATATGTGTGTCATAGTTTGAATCTCACTCTTTGTGATATGGAAAATTTGCAAAATGGTTATTTAATTCTTTGGTGTTATCAAATGGATATATGTGTTGTTTAATTCCATGTTCTACTAAGAGGTGGAAAATTTTGGTTTTATCATGTTAAGAGGTTGACAGTAAAATGATTATCTAATACTCGTTGGGAGAGTCGAAAAAAGTCTGCAACCACTCAGGTATCAAACACGTCAAATAAGATTATATAATACCTGAGAACTTCAACAGATGAGCCCAAAGCATGGCTTGACAGAGTGAAGATACCGAGGAAAGGGATTTGAGGTACTAAGTGATGGTGAAGGGCAAGCAAAGGCTAGGGGATCAAGGCACCAAGCCTTAGGTGAAGAATAGACTACTTGCACCTAGTCGAAGTACCAATCAAAGCATTCTCACTACCACAAAACCAAAAATTCCTTGGAGGCCAAATTTAAATGCTAAGGAATACGTTGTTTCCTTTGGTGACGCTAGTAAACAATCAAGGAAATGTATAAATAGAGGTGGGCAAACATACGATATATGGTGGGGTTACCAGTTCCAAAAAGCACATAAAGCGCCAAATCCCTACTACAAAAACTAGATTTCGACAATATCCAAGTTGGATATTAATCTAACATAGCACAGGCTCTCGGCAGGAAGCCCTTCATCCACTTCATGATATCTTCTTTGGCATGATCAAAGAGCTCCTTGTCCTCCTCCTTCACCGACAGCCTCCACTTCTGCATCAAGGATATAGCAGAATAGATGACATCAGAAGGGGCTTAAGGATGATCCAAAACGAACACCGGAAAGCACAGATGACAAAAAGCATTGTACTAGCGATTCCTAGTTGATTTTAAGACAAAACCATACCTTTGGACCACAGGAATAAAGAGTGCACAAAGTTCTGACAGATCAACCTTGGCTAGCCTTAATCTCCATCAGCAACCAATTCTTCCTTATATTCTTCGGTAACCTTAAAAGAGATCTCAACCGGCGGCCATTGTCGTTGCTAAGAATTCTATACGCGTTAACGTCATCACGACCCAAGCCATAGCTAGGTATCTCTCGAAATGCCTCAAAGATTTCTGAAGCTTGTAGCGTTCGATTGCTGGGCATCGCTGTCTCCTATTTGCCGTCATAAACGAGAACCGACGATGACCTCTCAATGTCAATCCGGCTCTAGCCTCAAAAATAGCCTCATCTCTTCTGCCACTACTTGGGTAAGTATTGAAGAAATATGATACCTTGCTTGGTATTAGCTTGTCTCGCTGTAACAATACCCAACATGGATGGAATGTATAGCTTACACACGAACGGTCCAACGTCGTGATAATGTAACAAGCGTGACATGTCAAACGGAGCTTCTTTTTGTCACCTTACCTAGCTTTCACCGGAAGGGAAGCACCGCCGCCGCTAACAGCTAGCGGCTAGGTCACGCCACCACGCCTCCCGCTCGGCGTATTCTCCACGCAAATCCAGGTGCTCCTCGGATCTACTCCCCCGGGGTGACAAGGGGCGTGGGGGAAACGAGATGGCGGTTTCGCGTCCTGCTTGGCGGCGCACCCGGCGGCAGCGTGCGTGGTGGCCATGGCGAGCTTCCGGCGCCGCGGGATGCTCGGATTCCGTCGAGTGCCAAGCGCGCCCCCCGTCTACGCCATCGGCGGCATCTTCTCCAACCCTCCCCTTCCCCGCTACACAGGTATTGCGGCAGAGGGAGGAGCCCCTGCACCCCGGTGAGGACCTTCCACCCTATCATGTCAATTCGTGCGTAGAGGCGTTGGGTTTGGGGCAAATCCAGCCGGAAACTCCGCGGATTGCTCGTGTATCATCGGTGGCGAGCGTGAATCTCGCCCGGCGCTAGATCGTTTGGTTCCGGAATCCCAATTCGTTTGCATATGGCGAGCAAATGATCGGAGACCGAGATCCGATCCTGCGATTCCTATTCATTCCCTATGAATCCCTCTCCGAGAGATATGAGACAGAAAGCCATGGCGGGGAAATTCCTCTTTGAATCCTTGGATGAATCTGCGGTCAAACTCAAGCATGCCCCAATTGAGTTCCAATGGAACCTCCGTGAGCCAACTATGGCGGAAAACAGAGGCGCCAAAATCGTGGATAAGAAGATTGACGTTGAACCTGACAAGGTCGGGTCGCCTTGTCAGCAACGATGGTTCCGGCCACCTCCATTGGTACAGGTGGTAACAGGAATACTGGGCCAACGCCCTGACATGGTCAAACGTGGCTCCTCGCCGTTAAGCTCTGCTGAGGGTGAGCCCAAGGTGAACGGTAATTCTACCCAACAACTCCCTGTTGTGGAGGAAATTCCAGAACTGCCCTTAACCCCCAATTGTTCTTCTGCCTTGAGCTGCTTTGTTGGTCACCTCTGGTCCAACCCTAGCCTGTCAATCTGGCTCTCAATGTCAATCTGGCTCTAGCCTATCAAAGTAGCATCATCTCTTCTGCCACTACTTGGGTAAGTATTGAAGAAATATGATACCTTGCTTGGTATTAGCTTGTCTCGGCTGTAACAATACCCAACATCTTCTTGGTGGCGTGAAACTGACTGTATCGTTTTGCTTCTCATGTTGACCAGTATCTGCCATAGCATCCGGCTGTTCCATTTGGTATCGCGCATCCTAAAGCAGATGACCTCCGGTTCGTCGATGCTCACAATGGGTCGGTCAAGTGGATCGCATGGCAGATCCTTGTAGGCGTCGAGCACCCAGAGCTCGCTTGATTCGTCGACCATGCCGCCCTTCACCCACTCCATTTCACCATTGCCGATCCTCATCATCCAAGTGTTGATGGTGTAGGCGTGTAGAGAGTGTTTACAGTCGCAAGAAGAGGCGGCACCACAACAGCAGCGGCCAAAGATGTTGGCGAATTTGAGAGCGCTGCCACCCTCGGTGGTGCAAACGTTCCGGTTTAATCCCCTGCCATAATCATGGGGATCCATGGGGAGCTTTATGAACTGCACCGTTGGTGTCTCCTTGAACACATCGAGGACCAAGACGCCGCTGCACAAGTAGACCCAACAGAGCCAAAGGTCGTCGACAGGGACGACGGTGTTCCATGACGCATAACGAATATCCCAAGCCTCTATGCATTTGAAGTGGTAGTGTTTCCCCACACGAACGGAACAGGGGAGAGGTTGGCTACCGTGTCATCGCCATCGCTGCGCGTCCTGAGATCTGCCACCACGAGCTTGCCCTCGCCACGACGCAGGAGGCCGGTGGAACCATCAAAGAGTTCATAGTAAGGCGGAAGCATCAACAACGACGGCGGCCGTGGGGGCTCCGCGCCGTGGGCGCCGACGTTTTAGACGAAGTGCTCAGCCCTGTAGTATGGTTGATTCTTCTCTTTGATATGAACCTGGATGAGCACAGAGTCCCCGTGTGCCGCGAGCACGTTGGATTTCTCCTCATTGAGACCGTCGGGAATCCGGAGGAATACACGCGAAAGTGCCGGGGGCTCCACGATGTGGAGGGAGACTTGGATCGGGTGGCAGTTGCTTGTGCGGGCGGCCGCCGGTGTCTTATGGTCGCCGCCGTCGGTCGGGAGCACAAGGAGGAGTCCTCGACCTTGATGATCTCCCCAAGTACTCCTCGAGCATCACCCACCGTGGGCGGGGCGGCGGAGGAGGATGAATTGGATGGAGATTGGGCTTCCATAGTCGCCGCCGACAACGTTCGTTGCCCTATCCCGTATTGTGTCCGTACCATAAGGATGGAGGTTGGGCTTCCATAGTCGCCGCCGACGACGTTCGTTGCCCTATCCCGTATTGTGTCCATACCATATATATGGAACATGGTGGGATCCTTTTTTTTATCCTTGTTCCAGTTTCTGGGTGGGATCTTATGGCTCTGATTGCGCAGGATTCATCTTTGTTTGCTCAGACCCTGAACCAGGAGTTGGAAGCGCCTTTGCCAGACTTTCCAATTGAACACGATGCGGGCGATGCAACTCGGCAAGGAGAAGGCTGAACCCTGGTGCTACACTACAGCAGAAGCTTTGGCAGTTTACCATGGCTTGATGTTATAGTTGTCATGCTAAAGCCGTTGATCTGATCCCTAGAAGGAAGAGTTTTGGGCATAAGGCATAATTGCTCTATTGCGGCTACCCTTGCTATGTTATCCGATGCTGTTCACAAAGCGGCTCTTACTATAGACCCGGCTATCTCCGAGTTGAAATTGAACCCAGCCCCGGGTTTCCGTCCATCAATCCAGAGCTCAAGACAACCGCGATACTTAAATCGCTCAAATAGCCACCTTAGACGGATACAGCCATTAGAAGAAGAAACTTTGAGAGTTGGACTCACATTTATTTCTTTTTTTTTCTTTTGCACTGGCTGGCGCAAATCTATATATCGACTTTGTGACGAGTTGGCCTCGACTTCGTGCCAAGTACAGTCCCAATTACAGTTTCAACAAAGAAGTACAGTCCAAATTACACCCCCGGCCCTAAATTTGTTTCTGAATTTGTTTTAAAAAGTAAACCATTTTAAACTTGATGAATAACGGACAAACTACTCCATGAAACTTTTAAAGTTGGATAAATTGTTCCCTCAAAAAAAAAAAGTTGGATAAACTATTTTTACATAAAATAGTTCAAAGCGGTTTTCATAGTAGTAGTTTGGCTGAGTTGACAAACGGGCCTCACATATCTTTTACTACTACATTAAATATTTTCGGTGGCAATTTTTATGATTTTTCATGGCGGTTTTTGAAAAAGTCACGATAAATCGTGGCGGTTTCTAAAAAGGTAAAAGACTTTATTGTGGCCAAGCATCCGTTTGTGCAATAGCATATGCACACGTAGCCGCCTGCCACGCAGCGCGCACCGCTCAGCTCCTCAGCCCTTCTTGTCCATCGGGGACCGAAAGATAGCTCGAGTGGCAAGCCTTCCGGTGTGGAGGCTGCCGTCACGGTTCGATGCCGGTCGAACGCAGCGTGATTTCCTACCCGGGAACAAAGTGATTCCTGAATAAATTCGTGATGGCCCATCCGACCGTCTTTGTAGCACATACACGTGCAAAAATAGAATACAAGGCTTAGATCTTAGTTTAGTCGTAGAAGGTATTGTGTGTGTGGTGTGAATGGGTGTGTATGGCGTGAGTTTGCGGCTGAGTTCGGATATTACAGCGTGTACTCGGGCCTCTCGAAAAAAAAAGCCCTTCTTGTCCACTTGTTCCGCTTTGTTTCTTATCCACTCGTTCCCATCCGTTCCCCGTCCTCTCTCCCTCCTTCCCGACGACGCGCACTCTGCCGACCGCACCAACCACCGCACCGCCCGCTGGTGCCGGACGAAGCAAGCAAAGCCAACCAAGCATATTCACGGAGGCGTGGATCCGGGAGGCATCCCCGCAGCGGTTCTCCGATCTTGGCGTCCCTCCTCCGGGGCCCGTCGGGTAATGGCGACCAAGGAGAGCGGCAGCGTCGTTGCGGGAGGGAGAGGAAGAGGAGAAGCGTGGGCGGCATCTGCATCGGCTCCCAACGGGGACCGCCGGCTCGAGGAATTGCCCCATCGTTGTGTCGTCATTGTCCTCCGCAGGTGATCGATCCCCCGCATCCTCCGCTCCTCCCCGCCGGCTTGTGTCCACTTTGGGTTTGGTGTTTTGTTCTGCCGCCCCAAATGTCTCCGTCTCCCACGGATTGGCAACCTGCTTTCGCGCTTAGTGGGTTGCCTGCCCGCTTTTGGGCAACTTCGTCTTCAATCGGATCGGGGTTCCGGTGTAACGGCTGGTCCCCCTCATCCGGGGGTTTTTTCCCAGAGAAATTATGAAATATGACCCGTCATTCGCATGCCACCACAAATTTGACCCGGAATTCGCATACCTTATAAAATATGACCCATATCGTGCGGTGTTATGAAATATGGCCTTTTGAGGATTTTGGGATTCTAAAATTCGAGAAATTGTCTTGTGCTGTTTGGGACATGGGAAAAGACTCATCTACCCTTTCCTTATTCTTCTCTCCTTTCTCTTTTCCTAAACGAATCGACACCGGCCTTACTCTTCCGTCTCACGGCCGCGCGAGAGCGCCGTCCAAACCGCCGGCCTGCCCCCGCGCGCCCACCAGTGGCGGCCACGCCCTTCCCTTCCTCCTGCGCTCCCGCTGATGGCAGCCTCAGACTCGCTCCCCCTGCTGCTGCTTGTACTAGCATCAGCGTCGCGCGGCGCGGGGAGAGCCGCGAAGGCAGCCGGGCCGGGCTCCGGGAGCTCCTCGATGGCAGCGGAGGCGGTCTTGCTGAGCCAATCGGTGGCCTTGCTGAGTTGCCGAGCCTAGCCTTGCTGGGTTTGCGCTGGCTGGTTGTCGGCATGCTAGCTAGCAAGCAAGCAAGGTGCAAATTGAAGTTTGGTACTAATCCATCTCGGCCAATCAAGCAAGGTGAAAATTGAAGTTTGGTACTAATCCATCTCGTACTGCTCTGTTGAGCGTAGAGAGCCGCCGCCGCCGCTGCTTGGTTTATGCCTCGCTGCATGCCTGCAGGCTGACGGCGGGAGGTTGAGGATGGAACTGACAAGTGGGACCCATGCGTCGGGAGGGGCAGCAACGCTTTTTTCCCATGCCGGGACAGTGAAAAACGGACCTGAAATTATTGAAATCCCAAAAATCCTCAAAAGGCCATATTTCATAACAATTCGTACGACATGGGTCATATTTCGTAAGGCATGCGAATTCCGGGTCATATTTGTGGTGGCACGCGAATGACGGGTCATATTTCATAATTTCTCGTTTTTCGAGCACAGCACATCACGGCACGTCGTCTGGCCATGAATTGCCTAGTTTTGGTGCTAGCGGTGTCGCTGATTTGATGAATTTGTGTGCGAGGCGGGCATTCCTATTTCTAAGGGGTGTCAGTTGTGTCTTCAGTCTTTTTTGGATGCTAATTTTAGGTGTAGGCACACGTCACATCTGTATTGATCTCACTGAATGGTTCTGGTTTGGCAATCATAGTTTCCGGTGTGCCCTTGTACTGCTGTATTTTTTCATTTTGGGACCGTGGTTTCTTTTCTTTGGACCTACTTATAGGAACGCAACTCCTCAGGTGTATAGACTCTGCTCGAACTCCTATTTCTAGGACATAAGGTAATCTGTTAGTTGAACTGGACTTAATACTATTCAAATATGATATACATTGGCAGACAGGTTTGCACAATTGCACTTCATTCTACTAACGTCTTGGATTGTGTCTCTGTTAGTCACACAATCTAGGATCATATTGTTTTGCTTGCGTTGCACTTGTTTATAGTTCAATTGCTTGCTAAAACATGTCCGACACATAAATGAGCTGTTTACCGTGTTAGTCTTTTTAGGGTTATTGGATAAGATCAGAGCTTGTTGAAATGAAATCGGTTGCCTAGACATTATGTTTATGTGTGCCAGGTTGTTAGATATGCAATATCTGAATTTTAGAATTTTGTCTGTATTTGAATAATTTTGATTTTTCACTGTTTGTGTTCTCTGGCCATTTCTATTAAGTACATATGTTTCTGAAGGCTATTATTAACATAATTGCTCATTTGAAATAGAATGTAATGGCTCTGCTTGGCACAACTTATTTCTTAGCTTCTCCATAGATTAAGCAGAACCATGCTAAACAACAGCATCCTCCAGCTCCTTATTAGTAAGGAAAATGTGAGGATGAACTAACTAAGCAAAATAATTGGAGTGTGCCTTTTCACGTTACAAGGTCTTCTAGCTGGAAAGATGACTGACAAGGAACAGTATGATAGCTTGCATAATTGTTCTTGATCTTTTTGCTACTTTACCTTTGTTGCACTTTATTGCAGCTCAAAATTCTAAATCGGATTGCTACAGTAAAAGATGATGGAACCGTGGTTGTTGATGTGCCAAGTGGTCTGGAACCAACTATAGCTGGTGGAACTGAGGATATTTATGATGGTTCCAGCTGGTGGTCAGTGAGATCGACTTGTCGGCCACGATCTCGCTGCACGACGTGAAGCCGCTCGCGCTGTACCTCATTGGAGACAAGGTTAGCACATTGGATCTCAACTATGTCGCCTCTAATCTGGTCCTGATCATCTCTGCTAGTCTAGATCTGGTATTTATGTATTAAACATCGTTAACTAAACTGCCATTACTAGACAAGCTGATATATACAACTCTAGACAATTTAATATCATTAGCCAAGCATGGTATTAATAATGCGGTGGCAATAATGTGCTCCTAAATAGGCAATTTGTGTATTCTTGAGCCTAATCTGAATGTATGCTTGAGCCTGATCTGTCCTCTAAATCTGAATTTATGCCTACTCTGAATGTTTGATTGTTAGCACAATGGACTACTTTCCAATTAGAGATGCAACTAGGTTTAGTTCTAACTCTCGTGAGATCGGTTTTGTTATTGCCTGGGTCGATCAATGTGGGATTGGTGTTGTGTTGGGGTGCAGCAGCAGCTTGCGGGCTGGAATCTTAGTAGTTAAGGCTGCAGGTGGTGATACTAAATTGCTTAACTAGTAGTAATTTGTGTTGACATCGTTCTATAATGCTTACTGAAAGTGATGTGCAGAGCTCCAGCAGTGTGGCCGGCAGTGTAAGTTCACCTGTAGCCTGCTGCCTGCATCGGTGTTCTGTTATTAGGGTGTACAGCGAAGTCTGCATGTGCTTTTATGCACCTCTAGAGAGACACTACAGGGATACACTACTGTAGTTCATTATTATTAATTATAATGGCATTTGCTTGGTTGTTTAACGACTTATTATTTTGTTATAATCTCTGATCAGATTACTGATAACTTGCTTGACTAAACATATTAATTTGCTTAACTGCTAATATTAATTTGCTTAACTAGTGATATTAATTTTCTTAATAATGAACTTGTATCCATGGGACAATGATGAAGTAACAATTGGGGCTTAGACATATGCTTTGTGAATTTGCATGTCTTGTGTTTGATGAAATGGCCATATCAGGTGTGGTTTTTTTGGCGCATGGGGATTGTGGTAAGAGGATTGTTAGGGGATTATTAGGGCATTGTGGTAGAGGATTGTTAAGCTTGTGGCATAGCAGAGGCTGGTAAGACCCAAATGGTTTGCTACTGCAGTACTGCCTATGGGCTATGCAGATGTCAATTTAGTATAGGTCCATTAATATGTGCATTGTTGCTGTGCTTTGCCTCTATTTAGCTGTAATATGGCTTTTTGCCTCCATTAATATGTGCATTATGGCACCGCACACACGAATTTGGTCAGTGTCGTTGCAATTCCAATGTCTCCAAGCATTCTGTCTTTTTTTTTCCTAAATGATAGCCATTGTCTGCTAGGGAACAGCTGGTGGAAGTAGAGTATGATTAGTTAGTTCACTACAGCAGCATGTTAGGATAGTCATTTCAGTATGTAATGTCATTTTGCTACGAACTATGTGCTTTCAGGTTGCAATTTTAGTTGCAATTCCAGCTTGTAATTTTAGTATGCAATTCCAGTTTGCCTTACCCCAACCCTGATTAGTTCATATATATGGCTAGCTGGTGGCCTCGTTTAGTTCATACTTTCTTCTATTGTTTTTCGAATGATGATGGAGCTGCTGCTGCGGATATTGACCAAGAGTTGTTTCAGTATTTATTTATGTTGTTGTTAGTGGTTGTGGTGTGTCGTTGATGAGAAGTGTGTCTAATTCCTCCACGGTTGAGTCCTCCTGCTCTTGCTCCTGATATTGTTTTTTGTCTTTCCTCCTTTTTGGAGAAAGTTGAAATTGTAGGCTTGATCATTTTTTTTGCTCAGTTATTCAATGTCATCTATGTACTTATCCTACATTTTTCTATTTAACTGCAGATGGGACGCCATCAATAGGAGCAACCATGTGCCGCAGCTAGAATAGAAGGTTTAAGATGTATATCGCTACAGTAAACAGCAGGAACACGTAGGGATCAGATCTGCTTATGTAGTAAGCAGTAGGGGAACTGCAATACTTTTTTTCTGTGAACTGAATTGCTTATACTAAACAACTAAATTGCTTATGTGAAAGAACTGAATTGATTATCAGTTTTGTCAGATCTGCTTTTTGTAGTAAAAGTTGATATCAGGTGGTGCAAAAGAACTAAAATTGGTTCTAGTAGCATGTCTGGTTAGTTCCAGATTTTTATTATTGTGTGATTATGGTGTCTTATATGATAGGATCATATTCTTGCATGTTTTCTGTTTTTCAGATGAATTTTTGGCCTGCCTTGTTACGTTTAATTGATAGAAAAAACAGGGGGAGGGGAAGAAGCTTCCTGGTGAGAGGGAAGAAGCTCATGTATAGTTTGCTAGAACGGAAATGCAAATAGAGAGTAACAGGAGAGAGGGAAGGTTCCAGGTGGGCACGCCCACAGCTACTTTCCCAGGATGGAAAGTGTGCTTTTTATATTTTTATTTTTGGACTGTGCAGGCCATAAGACAAGTCTGCACATGCATATGTTAGTTGCCTCCTTCTAAAAACCGTCACGGTTAATCCAAAAAAAAAAAAATAAAAAGAAAAAACCAACCAGAAAAACTAGCGGCCCAGATCTGGGTCACCGCCGCCGGATCTAGGCCGCGGCTGCGGATCCGCCGCCGCCGCCCGCTGGATCCACGGGGCTCGTGCGGATCCGAGCTCGGGGGCACCGGATCAAGGGGTGGGGGTGCCGGATCGAGGGTTGAGGCGGCGGATCCGAAGGTTGGGGTGCTATCATGGAAGAGGGAGGTGGTGGAGGGCGTGGTAGAGGACGCCGTGAGTGGGCAATCGGTTTAAACCGAGAAATCGGTTCGGTATTTTCGGTTTTGAAAAAATTCGGTTCTGGACATTGACAACCGACGGTTGTTTAGAAAACACAAAACCGAAGCGAAATCGGTGTCGGTTATTTATGCGTTCGGTTTTCGGTTTCCACCGAAAACACCGAAGTTTACATCAAGTATGGAGAGGAAGTTGTGCTTCAGATCCACTTCGTAAGAGACATGAAGATTGTGCTTTAGATCCAAGTATTCGAATCTCACATATTGCTAATAGAGAGGAAAAGAATAAAAAATCGATGGACGGACGCCGAGATGCCATAAGACGGACGCAAGCTTTCCTCCCGCCGATTCGTAGATGTACTTTGCTGACTTTGCCTCCCCCGCCCGCCGCCTTGGTCCTCCGGGACGCCGCCGCGGCCGCGACCGCCCGACGCACCACCACTCACTCCAGCGCGGCTTGCCACTACACCGCCCCGCCTCGACCCCCCGCTGTTGCGACCGGGATCTTGCCCGCCGTTGTTCTTTTTTTGAGGAGGATTCATGGAGATAGGGTTAAGGAGAATGGAGGGCTGGTTGGCTTATATATGAGGTGATGCTTGGGCCTTTGCTGGGCTATTGGGCCTCGCGCGGCTTCACCGGGCGATTTGCTAGGAGCTCCACCGATTAGCGCCGCCACAAATCGGTTTTCTCGGTTGTTCGGTTCCCGAATGGAAAACCGAAGCCAAACCGACACCGAACTTCGGTTTTGAAAACCGAAACCGAAAACCGAAAAAACCGACATTTCGCTCGGTTCGGTTCGGTTCGGCTTGGTTTTCGGTAAAAAATATGCCCAGCCGAGAGGACACGGCCACGCCAGGAAGGCCGGGCTCGCCGATGAGCTCGGCGGATCCACGACCTCCATGGCCGGATCCACCGTAACCGCGTCTTTGGAGGTGGTGGAGACGGTAGCCGGATCTAGAGGAGCGGAGGCCGCCCACCGGAATCGCGGCCTCCATGGCCGGATCCACCGTAACCGAGAGCGGGAGGTGGTGGAGATGGTACAGATGGCCAGATCTTGAGGAGGGGAGGCCGGCCACCAAGTGAGCTCGCCAGATGTCGAGGAGGGAGGGGTGGAGGTTGCAGCCGCGTGGGGCGGACGGGAAAATGAGGGGTGAGAGACCGAGAGAGAGTGTACCCCTTGGAGGCCTCCTAGGTTTCCGTATAATTCCTACCATGACTTCTCGGGGGATTGGAACAGGTGATACCAAATCACCCAAACTCCGGTGTTACCAAAACACCACGGTGTTACCAAAACACCCAATAATGTCTATGGACTCCATGTCCTATCAAATATCGGCATCACCACGCCCAACTAAAACTTACGTTGAAGATCACTTAGCGCCCACGCCAACCGGATCATGGGGCCACTCTCCCCACATCTACTCCCTCGATACATCGTTTGCCTACTTCCGGCCTCCTAGGTCGAAAACTATACTTCAACCCAACGGGTGTGAAAATCTAGTCGTCCCATACCGACGTGTGGCATGACGTGATTATTCTCACTAGGTAGATGGTCTATGAACCGGTCCTTAGAGAAGCGAGTATATCTCCGCTAGGAACCCCTCACAGCGATTCTCGATGTGGTATTTAGGCTCTACCAGGACTACCACTACTCACTTCTTTTTTTATTGGTTATAGGTCCATTTTATTTTATAATTATTTCATAAAATTATCATCATAGCTATCATCAAAATGATCTCAAGTACACCATGTACTAGCATTAATCTCATAAGCTCATATACGCCAAGTATATTTATCAAACTCATAAATCATATACACCAAGTATATGCATCAACTCATAAATCATATACACCAAGTATATGCATCAAACTCACATTCCATATGTGATAGGCTATGATTCATCATTTCATGTTGTTATCATTATTAAGTTAAGGTTAAGGCCGGGGGTTAAGGACTTGCCTTGGTTGTCTACATTGTCGCCTCGGGATGAAATCCGGCCGCCGTTCTCCCCGATAAAGGTCCTCGTCTGCTACTCCCAAGTTCGGCAAAATTATCGAATAAATATTAAAGCGAACAAATGGCAATGAAAAGAGCCATGTGATAATGTGTGAAATCATAAGAAACGAATAAAGGTCGATTTTAGAAGAATTTAGGAAGTGGTTTGACCTAAATCGGAGTTATGGTTTGAAAGTTATGATTTTCCTAATATTAATTCCAGATTATAAACTTTGTGGGATTTTTATGTCAATATTTTACTGATATAAAAATGGTATAAAATACATGACAATTATCTCCACATGATCTAGTTTATTTACATATTTTTCTAGAATTTTTCTGAGATCCAAAAAATGGGTTTATAGCATTCTAGGTACAAATGCTGGGTGTACATAGCAATTTCCCTAGGTGCACACGCGCTGCGTGTCACCCACGTGGCTGGCCAGTGGGCCATGGGCCCAGCCCACGTGGCACATGATGGTGTGGGGACGGCGGTCGACGGAAGAGGCCACACGTCAGCACTCCGTTGGCTCCCATCGTGACGACGTCATGACGGGTGACGGCAGCGCCGTCGGGCCCCATCCACTGCACCCTCGTGGCAGCGGCTCGCCGGAATCCGGTCGGGACGGCCGTGCTTCACCCATTGCTCGCCGCGTGGAGCTTTTCAGGACCCCCTCATCACCCTGGTTCCATTGGTGGGCGTTACGGCTGCGGAGGTGGCCTTCCCCCACGGCGGCAGCGTACGCAGGCGGCACTGTCGGCGGCGATGCTCGGTGGTGGTGTGGTGCTACACATAGGGAGAAATAAGGAGAGAAAACGAAAGAGGAGACCGCGGGTGACTCTATGGACTCACCAATTTCCACTCTGGATGGCTCGTTCGTCGGCGACGCCCAGACCTAGCTCACGGCGGTGGAAAACTCCGATTGGGGGAAATCTGTCCCGCGCGGCGGAGTGGAAAGGGGAGGGGAAATAGAGAGGAGCAGGTCGTGTTCCAGCTCCAGGCGGAGCTTGGAGTGTTGGGGCGAGCTCGAATCGAGCACCGGGTGGAGGTATTTATAGGTGGCCATGGCGAGGGTCGCCGGGGAGAGATTTCTCCTCCGCCCTTGATCTTTTCCGACCGGGTTCAGGCGTGTGCTGGTGTCTAGTGGCGCGCTGCGTGTCCTGTCTCGTCATGGTTACTCCGGTGAGGCCAAGCCAGCCGTGCGGTCGTGTCGATGGCAGCTGGCGGAGGTCGCCGCATGCACTGTGCGTGGTCACCGTTGGCGCTGTGCGCATTCAAGGCGGGGGCGAGCTGGCTTCTGCGCGACGCGATGGCACGGCGGGGACGTCCTGTGCTCCTACTATGTGGGCATCCTTGTCGTTGACCTCGCCTGGCGCGGTGGCAGGCAGGCGGGCGGGTGCCATGCCGTGCGCAGGCGGCATGTCGGGGAAGAAGGGGGACAGGAGGAAGAAGGCTGGGGCGTGGTTGGGCTGGCCCAGTCATCCGTGTGGGATGGAAGGGAAGGAGGGAAGGAGGGGCTACTTGGCCGGCGGCCCAAATTCCATTCTTCTTCCCTTTTTCTATATTCTTTTTCTTTTCCCTTTCCTTTTCCTCTTTTCCATTTCTTCCAAAACTCCTTTTAGGTTTTTACTAATTATCTTGTACTTCCAAAATTCCAAAGTGCCCAACTAAGATTCAGCAAAAAAAAAAATGCCAAAGCAACAAAATGATTTGAGTTTTCAAAAAGTTCAAATTGTTAGCGAATTTTAAAATTGACCAAAAACCGGGGTGTTACAACTAGCTTTCATGTTAACTTCTCTAAATCTTTCCTAGTTCCGGTTAACATGACAGATTAGAGAGCTAGTCACCTTGCTAGTACCTTTGGATGCCAGTTGGAACTATGCCCTTTACCTAACTAGGTTTGCCTCTAGGGACTACAAAACCAACCATACAAGAGTTCACCCCCTTCTCACAAGGATTGAGAAAAGGTTATGTGGCATCAACAAATTCCTTTCATATAATGGTAGACTTATTATGGTTAACTTCGGTACTATCAAAGACTACCAACATCGATCTATATGTGCACTCTAAAGTTACTCCCCTCGTGGTAATCAAATAGATCGACATTTATAGAAATCATTGTCTATGGAGCAATGGAGAGATTGAGGGAAAAAGAAAATGTCTAGTCGCTTTGAAGACATGTTGTAAACCCAAGGATCGGGGTGGCTTGAGCATCCTAGATATTGATAGGCAAAATGATGCTCTCCTCGATGAAACAAACTTCATAAATTTTACAACAATGCAGAGTTACCATGGGTGAAACTAACATGGAGCAAATTTTATTGAAATGATGAAACCCCCTCAAATATCTCTTGTTTGGTTTTTGGCAAATTAGTGACACCTAAGGACTAATCTCTCAATGCTAAGTGTTTGACATGATTGGAGATTAGTCGTGCCGAGTTGGTGCATTGTGATCATAGAGGATGGATCGAGGTGATTCAAAAAGATGATCAAGCATGCAACTCGGTGGAGTCTTGAAGATCAAAGAAGGCAAAGGTATATCCATAGGGCTTTTTGATTTCACACCCAAGACACCATAGAGGGTGTGGGGTGGTTATAGGATCGATAAGCCGTACTATAAAGAGGGGAAAACTTTCGTACATATCGATCCTCACGTGCCTTTTAGGTTCAAGTCTCATATGCATGCATTCTAACCTAAAGTGCTAACTCCGGCCCTTGGTGGAAATGGTTTCAAAATGCTAACACATGGTGTCGAGGTGTTCTTCGGCGTGTCAAGAATAAGAAACAAGTGACGGAAGTCGGTTTGGAGCAAAGGCGAAGGAACGGCGATGAACGACTAAGATTTCGCAGCTCAAGGCGTGGCCGACGCGACCACCGGCCGGACGCCGGTCAAAAGTGACCGGACGCTCCGGTGAGTCGCGCGCGGCCAGAGAGCTCGCAAATGGCTCGGTGGTCGACGGCGGCCGGACGCGATCGGCCGGATGCATCCGATCGTGGACCGGATGCATGACCGGGACCAGCGACCGGAAGCTCTCGGGCGGGGGTCCAAGCCCGGGTTCGAGTTTGTCGGTTGTGGCCGGACCCACCGGACCGGACTCACCGGTGAGTCCGGTCGGTGCCCCGGTCAAAGCTACGTGAAAATGTGGTTTTCTCCCCAACAGCCACATTTCGTGGTGTGGGGTATTTATACCCCTTGGGCTGCCTCTTGCTCTCCCTCTTGGACATTTGAATCATTCCTAACTCTTGTGAGCAAGCAAGCAAGCCTCCCTCCTCTCTCATACTTGATTTGAGCTTCATTCTTGAGAGAAGAGTGATCCAAGTGCATTGCATCGAGTTCTTGCATCTAGAGGCACTTGGGGATCGTTGTGAGACGGTGGATTTCCCGTTTCTCTTGGAGGCACCGCTCCTAGCCGGCTTGGTGAAGTGGTGGAGGCGTTGGCAAGAGAAGGTGATTGTTCTTGGCCACCTCCTGGTTGGTTTGTGAGAGGATTACGCACTCCTCGTCGGGCAAGGAATACATTGCTCGTGCTTTGGGTACCACACTTGTTGAGTGGTGTGTTGAGGCTAGCAAGGGCACCGCCTAGCTCAAACACCATCCTTGTGTTGGTCGGCACAACCGAGAGTAGTTGTCGGTGTACAAGCGAACTCCCGGTGAACAAATCGAATTGTTCATTGTCTTGGTGATTGGTTCTCCATCACATTATGTTGATTGGTTCATCCCCTTCCCGGTGATTGGTTCATATCCTCTTCAAGTCGGTATAACAAGTTTCTCACTCTCGCTTTACTTTCCTTGTTTACCTTGAGTAGAGAGCTAGCACTTGCTTGTGTAGGTTGTTCTTGCTAGCATAAGGACCATATTAGGATTGCTCATTAGCTAGAGTAGTGGCATAGACCTTGTATGGACTAGAGATCATAGAAATATTTAGTCTTGTCACTAGAAGGCTTGCTTGACCATTAGAGCTAGTGCAAACCGCTTTACGCCGTTTTTATACTAATCGGTTTGTTTAGTTGAGCTTGTAGAAAATTTTTATAGGCTATTCACCCCCCTCTAGCCATCTAGGACCTTACAAGTGGTATCGAGAGCCGTGGTCACCATTTTTGAAGGCTTAACAACCTTGGTGTGATAGTATGGCAACCATTGTGTTCAACAATGTTGGGGGAAAGCCTCCTTTCTTTGATGGGGTCAAAAATTTTGATTATTGGAAGAGATGTATGAGAATGTACTTGGGATCAATCAATGACCAAGTATGGGAAGTGACCGAGAAGGATTATGTGATTCTTGATCCAACCAACCTCACTTCCACCGACAAGGTCAACAAGCAATGCAACATTATGACATTGAGCACACTTTACAAGGGAATGGATGTCAAAGTGTTTGAAGGCATCAAAGACCTTGAGAAGGCAAGTGAAGTGTAGGAGAAGCTATATGAGACCTATGAGGGCACTAAGATGGTGAAGAGTGCCAAATTGTATGTTCTCAAGAGTAAATTTGAGAACTTCAAGATGAAGAAGGATGAAAGCATCCCGGACACATTCCATAGGCTCCAAGTGATTGTGAATGATCTCAAGGCACTAGGAGTGAAGACATTGGATAGAGACTTTGGGCACAAATTCTTAATGTGCTTGCCCAAGAGATTTGCCATGTTGAGGAAGATTCTCTTTAGAGGTGCATTGAACACAATGACACCTAGTGACTTGCTCGGTGAAGTACTAACTGATGAGCAAGTTGATAGAATGGAAGATGAAGTGGAGATGGAAGATGACAACAACAAGAAAGTTGTGGCATTCAAGGCCGCCACCACCTCATCCAAGGCAAAGGGGAAAGCTAAAGCTCAAGAAGAAGATGATGAGGAAGTCAACCTTGATGAGATTGATCAAGAGTTTGCTATGTTTGTGAGGAATTTCAACAAGGTCTTGAAGAACAAGAAGTTTGGGCAAGGCTCTAAGAGAAGAAATGATTCATCCAAGGGCAATGAAGAGCCAAGAAAATGCTTTGAATGTGATAGTCCTTATCACATCCTTGCCGATTGCCCAATCAAGAAAGAGAAAGAGATGCACAAGGCAAACAAGGGTGGCAAGACCAACAAGAAGAGCAAGTCAATGACTTTCAAGAAAATAAATGATAGTGCATTTGTTTGCTCTTGGGATAGTGATGGTTCATCCGATGAAGAGAAAGAGAAGCCCAAGGCCAAGAGTGTAATTGGCCAACACAAGACATCATCCCTCTTCGGCTCATCACCGTCATGCTTCATGGCTAAGGCCACTAAGGTATCATTGCATGGGCATGATGAACTAAGTGATAATGAAGTAAAATATGATAGTGAAGATGATGATGATGATGATGAACCCACTAGAGATGACCTCTTAGAGATGCTTAAGCAAACTCATATCATGCTTAAGACTAAGGACAAGGAATGTAAAGCTTTGCAAAAGAGTGTAAAAACTTTTGAGCAAAACTTTAGGGAGCTAGAGGCCACCCATGAGGGTCTAAAGGAAGACCATGGGGAATTGGAGCTAGCTCATACACGGCTTCAAAAGGCCCATGCCTTGCTCTTAGAGAAGAATGATAGAGTTTGCTCAATCATCAAGAAGGATGTTGGTTTAACATGTGACATCATAGATGAACCCCTTGTGGTTGATGTTGAAGAACCATCTATTCCTTCCACATCCACATCAACCCACTCAAGCTCTACTAGTAGTGATGGAGTAATTTTAGATTCATCACTAAAAGTTGAGAATGAGACTCTCAAAAGAGAGGTGGATGAGCTCACCCACTCCTTGAGGAAGGCATATGGTGGGGATGCCCGCTTGCTAAAGTGCTTGGGTAGCCAAAGGTTTTCCCTTAACAAGGAAGGCTTAGGCTATGTCTCCAAGAAAGGCAAGAAGGCCTTTGCTACTCCAAAGCCTAGCTTTGTGAAGAGCAATGGGCTCTATTGCAATAGATGCAAGCAAGTGGGGCATCAAGAGCATAAATGTGCTAAAATGAACATGAACAAGAAATCAAGCAAAGTGCATTCCATATCTTTTGATTCTTTTATTTGCTTACCAAGGGTGAGAAGGGTGTCAAGGCAAAGTTTGTTGGTACACCCATTGTTGGCCCAAAGAAGAAGGCAATTTGGGTACCAAAGGCTTTGGTTGCTAACCTCCAAGGACCCAAAGGCAAATGGGTACCTAAATCTTATTGATTTCCTTGTAGGTGAATTACAAGAATGGGGGCAATCATTGGATTCTTGATAGTGGGTGCACTCAACATATGACCGGTTGTTGATGCTCACTAACTCATATTTTTACGCATCAACAATTCATGAAAAAGGACTAAAAAGATAAATCAACAATAGAATAGGGCTTTGGACTAATGATTTCCACGAGTTTTGGTAAAGTTGTGATTTGCGGGGACTTAACCGAAAACAATTAGAATTAGCGTGTCATACGACGGACGCAATGCAATGCAATCCAACTCCGAAACAAGTCTAGAAGGCTCCGGATTACTCCTGACGTGAACGAAACTTAACACCCAAGAAAACATCATCTAGAAGACTCCGGAAGCCACGACGCACCGCGGACCCGTGAGTGGGCCACACTCGGGCCGGGCCGCCCCAAATAACAGCCGGCCGGCCTCCCCTCTCCGCCACATCAGCCCTGCTTCCGAAGCTTCCTCCACCGCCTCCGAGATGCAATCTAATCCGCTTGTTTAATGCCGGTTTGATCCGATGGTTACGGTGGAATCCGAGTCCAACACGTGACGCCCTCTCCCGACTATATAAGCAGCCCCCAGGCTCCCCTGTTTCATAATGGATCTGAAGCCTCAAGTCATCATCAAGTAGAAGATCAAGTTGAAGCCAAGGCAGGAGAAGAGGAGGCGCCACCAAGAGATAGGATAGCTAATTAGCCGCTCTATATATAGATCTAGAGCCTAGTTTAGATAGAAAGTCGAGTTTAGAGAAGAAAGAGCGCCCGCTCCTGTTCTAGATCCGTAAGTCACCATGGATCAATATTATTATTGTTTTCCTACAACTTTATGCTATTCCATTACTATGCATGCAATTATTCTATTTTTACTTTATTTTAGTCATAGCATATTTGATATGATCATTATTCATGATAATTCAACGCGCTTATTCGTAGAGCTCCTAGTATATTACACGTGTGTGCTAGGTAGTAGAGAGTATGTAAGCATGGTGCTTAGATATAATTTACTTGCGGATTCACCTTATATGCCGGTCGTGTGGTAGATCGTAGTGGTGACAAAGACTATTGAGTCCTTTGCAATCCATCCCCCGTATGTAAGCCTAGTCGATAATGGTTCTTGGGTTAATCTTGTTTCGTTCTGATTTTCTTAAGTAATCTTCTGGGTGCACATTCTTATTTATGGTTTTGATTTATATATGATCTTATGCTATGCCTGTTTGAAACCATTTAAAAGAGTCTTTGTATGCTACATAAGAACTGTCCCTTTGTCTTAAATCCAATCCTAATCTCACTAGGAATTAGTTTTATGCTATACTCACTACGTGTGTGCCTCTGCCTGTCTCATTTACCTTATTGCTATTTATTATTGGCTTACCTTGTTTAAGTATATGCTGACTACCAAAATCTCATTAGTCTTCTATCACTGTCTTTAATCATTTGAACCACCTATCATATCTTCCTTGTGGATACGATATATATTTAAAACCCTCCCCGGGTGAAATGCTCACTGGACATCCGTGCGCTTGCGGATCTGTAAATATTTCTCTGTAAGCTAACAAATACCAACACCGGTGATGCAAGAAAGTTCAACATCATTGATTCAACTCAAGAGAATGGCAAGCCAATTACATTTGGTGATAGCAAGAGTGGCAAGATTCAAGGCATAGGCAAGATTGCGATAACCAATGACTTGATATTGTCAAATGTGGCACTAGTGGACATATTGAAGTACAATTTGCTTTCGGTGGCACAAATTTGTGATCTTGGTTATAAGTGCATCTTTGGTGAAGATAGTGTTGAGATAGTGAATACAAAAGATTCAAGCTTGATCTTCAAGGGAATAAGATTTGACAACCTCTACCTTGTGGATTTTGGTGCTAGTGAGACTCAAATTAGTACATGCTTGATATCACAATCTAGCATGGGTTGGCTATGGCATAGAAGACTTGGTCATGTTGGCATGAAGCAACTCAACAAGTTAGTGACACATGATCTAGTGAGAGGCTTGAAGGATGTTCACTTTCACAAGGACAAGCTATGTAGTGCATGTCAAGCCAAAAAGCAAGTTGCCAATACTCATCCAAAGAAGAGCTTCATGAGTACTTGCAAGGCATTTGACTTGATCCATATTGACTTGTTTGGCCCAACCGCATACACAAGCATTGGTGGCAACAAGTATGGATTTGTGATTGTGGATGACTATACAAGATTCACTTGGGTGTTCTTTCTCAATGACAAGAGTGACACATATTCAATCTTCAAGAAATTTATCAAGAGAGTGCACAATGAATTTGATATCATAGTGAAGAAAGTGAGAAGTGACAATGGAAGTGAGTTCAAGAACACAAGAGTTGATGAGCTATGTGATGACTATGGAATCATGCATCAACTTTCGGCCAAGTACACACCACAATCAAATGGCCTAGTTGAGAGGAAGAATAGGACTCTCATTGAGATGGCAAGATCAATGCTTAGTGAATACAATGTGAGTCAATCATTTTGGGCCGAAGCAATCAACACCGCATGCCACTACATCAATAGATTGTATTGCCATCCCATGATGAACAAGACACCTTATGAGCTATTGAATGGAAGAAAGCCAACCATTGCATACTTTAGAGTATTCGGATGCAAATGCTACATATTGAAGAAGGGTGCAAGACTTGGCAAGTTTGACAAGAGGTGTGATGAAGGGTTCCTACTTGGTTATTCCACCACAAGCAAAGCATATAGAGTGTGGAACAACTCAAGTGGTGTATTGGAAGAAGTCCATGATGTTGAATTTGATGAAACCAATGGGTTCCAAGATGAAGATGAGAATCTCAATGATGTTAGTGGAACTCAATTGGTTGATGCCATGAGAGGCATGGACATTGGTGATATAAGGCCAACTCAAGTTGATGATGACAAAGATGAAGTGCAAATCACTCAAGCTAGTGGTGCTCAAGTTCAAGATCAACAACAAGCTAGTACATCATCTCAAGCTACAACAAGTGATCAACCAAGCTCAAGCAATCAAGTTCCAATACTACAAAACTCAAGTGTTGCTAGAGATCACCCAATTGATCAAATTGTTGGTGACATTGCAAGTGGAGTACAAACAAGAGGAAGACTTGCGGCATTTTGTGAACACTTTGCATTTGTGTCACAAGAAGAGCCCCAAAAGATTGGTGATGCCTTGAAGGATGAAGAATGGGTTATTGCCATGCAAGAAGAGCTCAACAACTTTGATAGAAACAAGGTTTGGGAATTGGTAGAGAGACCAAAGGACTACAATGTCATTGGAACCAAATGGGTGTTCAAGAACAAGCAAGATGAAGATGACATTGTTGTGAGAAACAAAAAAGCAAGACTAGTTGCACAAGGTTACACTCAAGTAGAGGGTCTTGACTTTGGTGAAACATATGCTCCGGTTGCAAGATTAGAGGCAATTAGAATTCTATTGGCCTATGCATGTGCACACAACATCAAGCTCTATCAAATGGATGTCAAGAGTGCTTTTCTCAATGGCTTCATCAATGAGCTAGTGTATGTTGAGCAACCGTCTAGTTTTGAAGATTACCATTATCCCAACCATGTGTACAAGTTGAACAAGGCATTGTATGGGTTGAAGCAAGCACCTAGAGCATGGTATGAGAGGTTGAGAGACTTCCTACACAAGAAAGGCTTCAAGATGGGCAAAGTTGACACTACTCTTTTCACCAAGAAGATTGGAAAGGATTTGTTTGTGATGCAAATATATGTTGATGATATCATCTTTGGATCAACAAATCAAGAGTATTGTGAAGAGTTTGCCAAGATGATGGCAAAAAGAGTTTGAAATGTCAATGCTTGGAGAGCTCACATATTTCCTTGGTCTTCAAATCAAGCAAATGAAGAATGGCACCTTCATTAGTCAAGGGAAATACATTAGAGATATGGTGAAGAGGTTTGGATTGCAAGATGCAAAGGGCATCAATACACCAATGGGAACCAATGGATCATTGGACAATGATGAAAGTGGCAATATGGTTGATCAAAGGTACTATAGGTCATTGATTGGAAGCTTACTCTATGTGACCGCTTCTAGGCCCGATGTGATGTTTAGTGTGGGCAAGTGTGCAAGATTTCAATCCTCACCTAGAGAGAGTCACCTCACCGCATCAAAGAGAATATTGTGGTACTTGAAGCACACTCAAAACGTTGGGCTATGGTATCCCAAGGGGTCAAACTTTGAGCTTATTGGATATTCGGACTCCGACTATGGGGGATGCAAGGTTGGTAGAAGAAGCACAAGTGGCACTTGTCAATTCCTTGGAAGATCTCTAGTATCTTGGTCCTCAAAGAAGCAAACCCGGTGTGACACTTTCAACCGCCGAGGCCGAATACATTAGTGCCGGTAGTTGTTGTGCACAATTGCTATGGATGAGATCAACATTGAAAGATTATGGATTTGATTTCCATCATGTGCCTTTGTTTTGTGACAATGAAAGTGCTTGCAAGATGACTCAAAACCCGGTCCAACATACAAGAACCAAGCACATTGACATAAGGCATCACTTCATTAGAGGTCATCAACAAAAGGGTGACATTGCTATCCAACCTATTGGCACCGTAGATCAATTGGCCGATATCTTTACCAAGCCACTAGATGAGAAGAGGTTTTGCAAGCTAAGAAATGAGTTGAATATCCTTGACTTCTCCAACATGAGTTGAATGCACCCCACTATCATGACATGCCCCTACATCAAGCAAAGCAAAGGTATCATTGTTTGGCATGGCATTCATGATATCTAAGGACCTGTTAGAACATATAGACATATAACTTGTGCCTTAGGAAGCATTCATGAAAAATAAAAGGATTTCAATGTATGTATGCCATCACTATTGCTATTTATGCTTGTTTGATCTAGTGATGACATATGACATGTTTATGGGCTTGCAATCTCAAGTGTTGAATTTGGCTATCTTTTTCACACATATGCTTCAACATAGGCAAGATAACCCTTGTCATGAGGTGTGAAGAAGCTTGTCTTTGGTTCAAACCGAAATATATGTTTGACAAGTGATCCAAATTTGACCAAATTTGAGCACTATTCTCTCTTCCATAACACAACATGGTCATACCTTTTGTGGAAATTGTCGACAAAGGGGGAGAGATTAGTGCATGAAAGGTTTTGGAAAATTAAAAATTTCACATATTTTTGAAAACCTCTCATGTGGTTCATGAGTTAACAAGTGGTTCACACAAGTAGGGGGAGCAAGCTCATAGACAATTTGTTGCATTTGTTTCTGCACTAACATATGACTTGCTCATTGCACATGTATCTAAATTCCATATATACATGCTTGTGTGGTGTATGCTAGTTGAGTAAGATGCTTTACAAGTGGTTGATAACTAGCATGCATAGGAGCTAGCTAGATTTTCTAAATTCCGCTCTTAATTCAAGTACCTTGCTTATATTGTGATCTCACGTGGTACTTTGAGTTTTGATGAAAATCTAGTTACCTTGATGCTTGTTTGGTGAAAATGGCGCAACTCCGATTGGTATCACGCTTCAAAGGTCCATTTCTTTCACCTTAAGCATCATTTTGGTAACATAGCTCACCCTCAATTTCAATATTCATACATGTATGCAATGCTTCGTTCCAAACTCGTGGCATACATGTAGGGGGAGCTCATGCTACCAAAACCAAACTATGATGATTGTCCAATCCTATGATTGTAAGCAAAATGCTTGGACAACCGTTGTATGTTCAAAAACATTAATCATAAAACCTTTATGCGGGTTGTCACCAATTACCAAAAAGGGAGAGATTGAAGATCTCTTGTTTGGTTTTTGGCTAATTAGTGACACCTAAGGACTAATCTCTCAATGCTAAGTGTTTGACATGATTGGAGATTGGTTGTGCCGGAGTTGGTGCATTGTGATCATAGAGGATGGATCGAGGTGATTCAAAAAGATGATCAAGCATGCAACTCGGTGGAGTCTTGAAGATCAAAGGTCCCAAGGCAAAGGTATAACCATAGGGCTTTTGATTTCACACCCAAGACACCATAGAGGGTGTGGGTGGTTATAGGATAGATAAGCCGTACTATAAAGAGGGGAAAACTTTCGTACATATCGATCCTCATGTGCCTTTAGGTTCAAGTCTCATATGCATGCATTCTAACCTAAAGTGCTAACTCCGTCCTTGGTGGAAATGGTTTTGAAAATGCTAACACATGGTGTCGAGGTGTTCTTCGGCGTGTCGGCAACAAGAAAAACAAGTGACGGAAGTCGGTTTGGAGCAAAGGCGAAGGAACGGCGACGAAACGGCGAAGATTTCGCAACTCGCGGCGTGGCCGGGCCGCACCGGCCCGGACGCTGGTCAAAAAGTGACCGGGCGCTCCGGTGAGTGCGTCCCGCGAGAGCTCGCGAACGGCTCGGTGGTCGACGGGCGACCGGATGCACCGACCGGATGCATCAAATCGCGACCGGACGCATGACCGGACCCGCGACCGGAAGCTCTCAGGGCAGGGGTCCAAGCCTGGTTTGGGGGTTGTCGGTTGTGACCGGACCCACCGACCGGACTCACTGGTGAGTCCGGTCGGGCCGTCCCGCCGGCTACGAAAAATGTGGTTTTCTCCCCAACGGCCACATTTCATGGTGAGGGGTATTTATACCCCCTTGGCTGCCTCTTGCTCTCCCTCTTGGACATTTGAATCATTCCTAACTCTTGTGAGCAAGCAAGCAAGCCTCCCTCCTCTCTCATACTTGATTTGAGCTTCATTCTTGAGAGAAGAGTGATCCAAGTGCATTGCATCGAGTTCTTGCATCTAGAGGCACTTGGGGATCGTTGTGAGACGGTGGATTTTCCGTTTCTCTTGGAGGCACCGCTCCTAGCCGGCATGGTGAAGTGGTGGAGGCGTAGGCAAGAGAAGGTGATTGTTCTTGGCCACCTCCGGTTGGTTTGTGAGAGGATTACGCACTCCTCGTCGGGAAGACAAAGTGCAAGGAATACATTGCTCGTGCTTTGGGTACCACACTTGTTGAGTGGTGTGTTGAGGCTAGCAAGGGCACCGCCTAGCTCAAACACCATCCTTGTGTTGGTCGGCACAACCGGAGAGTAGTTGTCGGTGTACAAGCGAACTCCGGGTGAACAAATCGAATTGTTCATTGTCTTGGTGATTGGTTCTCCATCACATTGTGTTGATTGGTTCATCCCTTCCCGGTGATTGGTTCATAGCCTCTTCAAGTCGGTATAACAAGTTTCTCACTCTCGCTTTACTTTCCTTGTTTACCTTGAGTAGAGAGCTAGCACTTGCTTGTGTAGGTTGTTCTTGCTAGCATAAGGACCATATTAGGATTGCTCATTAGCTAGAGTAGTGACATAGACCTTGTGTGGACTAGAGATCATAGAAATATTTAGTCTTGTCACTAGAAGGCTTGCTTGACCATTAGAGCTAGTGCAAACCGCTTTACGCCGTGTTTTATACTAATCGGTTTGTTTAGTTGAGCTTGTAGAAAATTTTTATAGGCTATTCACCCCCCCTCTAGCCATCTAGGACCTTACACCCCCCCCACCACACACACACACACAGGTCGGTCCCAGTCCCCTGCTTTTTTGGTGGAAAGACGTTATGAAATTATTTAAGAAATTTCAAAGCTTCTCAATATGCTCCCCTAGTAGGGTGAACGCATAACTCTTCCTCGGTCCAGTAGTTGGACCAATCGAGCCTGAAAATCTCCTACCCCCCACTTCTTTCCTTTGCCAAGAAAGCTTAATCCTCCATCAATTTTTTTCTTGATCAAGAAGTGTATAGGCTCTTCTCTCTGCCCCTCTCCACTATTGCTATAGGGCAACTTAAAGATATTGAAGAGCTCCTATAAAGATGGAACTGGGTTGAAGAAACTATGCTGATCTTTGGATCTACTCTTGGGGAAATATAAAATATAGCAGCAAAAGGGCTTATAAATGTCTTATTCCCAATGAGGAAGTCTCTCTCTCTTATGTTGGCTCTGGGCCTCTAGCAATCTAGGTAAGCATAAATTCTTTTTTTGGTTGCGGATCACAGACAGGTTGAGCACAAGGAATATGTTTCGAAGGAAAAACATGAACATGGATAATTACACAGTTGTGTCTTGTGCAATACAAACACTGAAGAAACAAGTATGCATCTTTTCTTTGAATGCCCTTTCAGTCAGACTTGTTGGGCCACGATTCCCATTTTCTGGAATTTGTCTTTGCCACCTCTGAACATGGTGACTGAGGGTAGAACCAACTTTGGTAATGTGATCTTCAGAGAAGTCTTTATTACAGCCTACTGGTTCGTTTGGAAGACTAGAAATGCTATCATCTTTGACAATGCCCATGCTGATATCAACACATAGAAAAGAAATTTCATGGAAGAGCTTGGCCAAGTGTGCACTAAGGCTAAGCGAAGTAGAAGCTCCTCCCTTAATCTTTTTTTTTTTTTTTTTTTTTTTTTTTTTTTTGCAAGCGCTCCCTTAATCTTTGGGGAGAGATAGTTTTGATGTATAAGATCTTTGTTTTCTTTTTGGGCGTATGACCTTGTAACTTGCTGTACAGTTCATTCTTTCAGTTAATTGAAAAAAAAAAAAAAAAATATAGGTAGGGGGCTCCCCTGCTAACCTGTCTAAAAAAAGTACTCTTGCCGCACCCACGGCCAACATAGCACAACATCTCCGTCCACATCTGGCAGATCATCTCTAGCGTGTCGCAAATAGATGGTGTGTCTACTTGTCGGCCGACGAGGAACGCACCGAGCTCACATCCTCTCCACAACGTTTGATCGTAGGTAATGCTAGGGCAGAGGGCCCGGCCTCCTGGCATCGTAGCAAGCGACGCAGTTCCTCAGCAGAGGAAGGCATCCTACGTGTTGTTAGGAATGTGAGCAGGACTGAATGTGAGGTGTTTGTTTGAGCGTGGTGTGCGTGAAAGTGTATCTATAGAAACTATGAATTGATGAAAGTTTGACGTAAGCTGTTGATGGGCCGAAACCAAAACTGATAGCACCCCATGGAAACCCAAGGATTACGTACCCTGCGAGAGATGCATGCAGTGCAGGCGTGGCACGTGTCCTTGCCAAGCTCCGAGACGCCGCGACAGGGCCGGCGTGGCGTGCACGGGCGTGACTCGAGGACGTACGTTGTCCGGCACCCACAGGCCACAAGAGTCCATCTCCAAGGTCAAAGTTTCCGTCTGCAGTACATGGAAAACGGATCCAACGTTCATTATGTATAGAGAGAGAATCTGTACGTGGAGGACCATTCATTATTTCGGATCTACCCCTTCGGAATTTTATTTCGGCAAACCAACGACGTTGAGCGGTGGCGGCTGCGGCGGCCATGGAAGCCCAAACGGCGCAACCTCCTACCTCTGCAGGTTCGTCCTCCTCCGCCTTCCCGCGGTGGGTGACGCTAAAGAAGTATTGCAGCCTCGACGACTCGGCAGCCGGCGACACCAACACTATGGCGGTCTCCCGCACCAGCGTCGGCCACTTGATCCAAATCTCCCTCAGTATCGAAGACCCGGTGGCAACTGTGACCGTAAGCATCAAGGTTCCCGACGACGATCACGGCAGCGGCGTCGAAGTGGAGGATTGTGCGGTGGTCGCGGCGCATGGCGATTCTTTCCTCATCCGTGTCGGTTTCCAATTCGAAGAGGAACAGTATCAACAGGGCTACACGATCGACCACTTCGTCTACGGCGCCGGTGATGCCGCAACGGACCCGCCACGGCCGCCGTCGTTGTCGCTGCTCCCGCCTTGCGACGTGGCTGGGAAGTATGACCCGGAGAAGCGTGTGCCTCAACTGCATGATGCTTGTGCCCTCGGCCTCCTGCGCCGTGGCGAGGACGAGCTCCTGGTGGCGGAGCTCAGAACGCCGCGGCCGGTCCCCGAGCTCTGTGTGTACCGTACCGGCAAGTGGAGCCTCAAGCGTGTTCCCATCAGCTACAGCGACGTCGACCCCGATGCCGGTGACGCCTTGTGGCAGCAGCTTCCTTCAGTATGGAACAGCGTGGTTGTCCCGGTCGGTGACAGGCTACTCTGCTGGGTGCACTTGTCGCGCGGCGTCATGGTGATCTGTGGCGACATGTTCGAGGACAGTCCCAGGCTGCACTATCTACGGCTCCCGACGGGTCCCCGTTTGCGCCGGTGGTGGCAGCCATCAAGCGAGGACCGGAACGTGTGCACCACAGCAGGCGGCGATGCGCTCAAGTTCGTCAGCATCATCGACGGCTGCTGTTGCAGTGGCGCCACTGCCAAAATCTGCTGTGAACGTTCTGACCACGCCAACACCTACGCCGTCCACACCTGGACGCTGAGGATGGACGCCGACGACATCAAGATGGAGTGGGTGAAGGATGGCATGATCGATTGTGCCGAGCTCTGGGCGCTCGACACCTACAAGGGGCCTCCCGTGCGTCCCACTTGACCATCCCGTCGTGAGCATGGACGAACCCCATGTCATTTACTTCCAGCTGTCCGAGGCGCACCATGTCAAATATGCTGACCAATATACACCACTATGGCTGCTAAAAGTCGATATGAGAAGCAAGACCATACAGTCAGTCTCAAGCTATGAAGATGAATATGGGTTTCCAAACATGGGAGACATTCTAATCCCTAGCAATGTAACGTATTTCTTAAATCCTTATCATCATCCAAGTGATGGAACGTTGCTGTCAGCACAGACAGATGAGCATCAAGAGGCGGCGGCCACCCGTAGTCGTCGTTGATGAGCAGCCATTATTGGTTCCTGATGGAGATTAAGGCTAGGCAACCTTACTGACGACCCATCAGCTCTTTGTGCACCGCAGGTGCTTCACCAAAATTTCTTGCTATAAATGGCAAGTTGTGCCTTGTATAATTTATTATGAGTAATGATTAATGCTTTCATGAGTACATGACTGTTCTTTCTAGGTTTCATTTCTGAGTTCCAAGTGTAGGGATTATCTCTCTGCTGCAAATGTGGTGTTCACTTATTAGATTGTGATCACTTGGTCCAGATTCTCATCTCTATAGATCACCAATACTGGAAACGGCCCCTTTGCCGAGTGTTAAGGTAATCGGTGAAGGCCATTTTCCCTAAACAAAGGCTTTTCACTCGGCAAAGATTACTTGGCAAAGAGGCTTTGTTGGGTGTTTTTTTCCGGCACTCGGAAAACACCCGGCAAAGAAAAAAAATACAAAAAAAAATAGCAAAAACAAATCAAGGGAGGCCCCCACGATCTAACTCAAAATTTTCCAGCATTTTTCACAAATGTGCAGCCAGCAGGACTCGACCGCATTTTCACAAATGTGTAGTGGGGTTCAAACCCGCAAACTCTCTCTTATGCATCTCTTGTCTTACCGCTGCGCTACGTTGTGATTTCTGTTTAGATTCCGTATTAGTTCGTTCCTTGTATATTGTACTAAACCGAGTCTAAGTTGCTTGTTTGATGCCAAAACGAATTCAAATAAAAAAGTTGTCAACTACAAAGTTTCATAACTTTTTGAGATCCACAATTTTCATTTAGAAAGTTTTTCCATCTAAGGTCATTTGAAAATTTCAAATTTTAAATTTGACAGATTCTAACGTAGTTTTGCATCACTACACCACAACACTTTTTTAGGGTCAGATATCTGACGCTAAAGAGTATATTTGCAGATGGAAGATCTGTCGCTGAAGATAACCTACGGATGATCTGACGCTAATATCCCATTAAGCGATGATCTGTCTGTCGCTATAGATAGCCATGTTTAAGGTCAAACTATTTGCCGGTAAATACCAGTACAACGTCACTCGGTCTGTCGCTGCAAATAAATGGGCCCCACTCTGCTCACGCGGCCCACACGCCCTGTTTCAGCTCGCGTGCAAATTTAGGCCTGGCCCACTAGTAGAGATACCCTAGACAATAACCTGTTCCCCAAATCGCCTCTGTTCCAAGGCGCCTCCTTCCTCTTCCGGCTCACACCAAATCTCCCCCGGCCGCCGAGTGCTCCCAAATTGGGGCCAAATTAGATCCACCCGCCCCAAATTATGCCGCCAGCCAAATCGATCCCGGCCGCGCCGCCACCCAATTTCCGGCTCTGAATCACCTGCCCGCCCGCCCTGCCCCCCAACGCTCTCAAAGCCTACCCCGCCGCCAACGTTTTCAATCGCTGCTCCACCCCCCAACGCTGCCAACCCTATCTGTCCCGCCCCAACGCTATCCCACCCCGCCGCCAACGCTGCAAGGTCGCCCACCCCGCCCATCCCTGGAGCACGCGAGCAGCAGCACCTGGATGCGCGTCGGTGGACCTGAAGAACGCGAGCAGGAGCCCTTCGACGTGGAGCAGCAGCCGTAGCCTCCTACAGTGGAGCACGCGAGCGGGAGTGCTTCAACGGAGGAGCAGCAGCAGCCATGGCCTCCGATTTCTCCTTCTGTCGCAGATCGAGCAGCAGCAGCAGCAGCCGCCTCCGATTTGTGCTTCTGTAGCAGATCCATTGGTATGTGCAAAGGGCAAATACCCTCCCTGGTTCTTTCTTTGAAGTACTGAAAAATGAGATTCTTTAATTTGTTTTGGTGGCGATTGAGCTTCTAGTCTGTTTGGGTGGCGATTAAGCTTCTAATCTGCAACTAGTGCACTAGTAATACTCCCATTTGCCACTTGAGAAATATGTCTGTCATTAGCAGTAAAAGGATATATTTTGCACTTCTAGTTATCATGTGTGGGTTCTTGATCTGCCTGGTTGTTTAAGGGCGTAATTGTACTGTTCTGTGGCTACCTTAGGACATCCGAGATCATAGATAATTTCTGGCCCCGTGAACTAGGATTCAGAATGCTTTGTTATTTGTGTGGGAATTGATAAGTGAATTTTGACTAGGACTGTATAGCGGCTCCAAAGAAGTTATGCGAAATTAACGATCTTACATAGTGTTTGATTAGTTGTTGAATTTATCCTTCACTAGCTGCTCTTTTTGTACAACTTTTCAGGCCATGTTCCCATTGATTTTACTCTGCTATCTCAGGTATTATTTTTTTAGCAGTTGAATTGTCACTGTAGTAAATTATTATGCACTAAAACCTGTTCTATCACTCTAAATCTGTAATAATGCTCTAATGCTCCAAACATGTAATTAATTTGAATTTAGAACCTATAATACTCTATTACTCATTTGTTCACTGCTACCTGGTGAGAAGATGCAGGGTTGTTCACTTTCTGATTCTATCATTGTAAGCCCTGTCCAACTCCTCCCTTTCATTCTGTTTGCTTCACTTGCTGAAGCTATTACAATGTGATGGAATATTGAATGATATTTGATATGTAATAGTAATTGGGCTGATTAGTGAAGTAAATTATTCCACTATGGTGAGCATTCTAGAGTTCTGTTTGCTTCTTGTGGTTCCTTGCATCTGCTTGCTTCTTGAATAGGTGGACATCACATTTACTAATATTAGTACATACACACATGAGCTCTTGTACAGGTCAGCATCACAGTTATATCCACTGGCGGAGGCACGTTGGGGCGAAGCTGGGGCAGCCGCCCCAGCTAAAGTTGGGCCAAGTAAAAAAAACTAACGTTCCAACCCACATCCGCTTGCTAAGGAAAAAAAAAAAGGTAGCAGCCGCACGCTCCTAGGCTCCCAGCCACGAGCCACGGGCGCTAGCGCACACTCTGCAGCGCCAAGGCGTACCCGTCGACCCACCCGCTGCGAACGGTGCAACCCTAGGTCCCGCGCCGTGCGGTTAGCCGACCCGTTCGATGGGCGGCGGTGGCAGCGGCGGCTCGGAGCTTTCGGCCACCGGGCAGCGCGTAGCCACAGCGGCCACTGGCAGCAGCGACAGCTCATAGAGGAGGTCCAGGAGGGGATGGGATTGCGCCGCCGCTGGCCGCTACCGGGGCTGCACTAATCGATGTCTTTATCCAATTTATAGGTTCATATATTTCTTATTTTTATTTTTGCATTTTACTGTGTATCGGTGCAACTGCAAGAACTATCCATTTATTCTTAATATCTCAACTTCGCATTAAAATTGTGTGATTGCAATGTATGGATGCATTAATGCGATGTGAATTGCAATGTTCTTGATTTTGGTTTAATCAGTCATTAGAAGTTCGCCCTGTTGTTTTTTCTTTCCTGGCTACGCCGTTGGTTATATCTATTGTCAGAGTAGATGCCACCATTAACTTGCTGCTACATTAGATAGTTAAATTATAAAAAATTAACTTGCCTTGTTCAGCTTGTCATCTAATTCACCTGATAGTTAAATTATACATTGTATTGTCCGAGTAGGTTTTAAAAGCTTTTTGTGTACACTAATTGTGTTGTTTCAGATGTCTCAACTTGAGGGGATTATAAGCAACATGTGACATTAAGTGAGTGACTGATTTCCTTTTGTGCCTGTGACCTGTATGTCTCCTTATAGTGCGCAGATTGGCATATTCAAACATCTATCCGGTTCAAGCAGCATGTGGGATGCAACCAGCATCTTTGATCAGCATGTGTGCTGGGTGCAACTGTATTTTGGTAGCAACGATCAAGCAACAAGCTTCGATAGACTTGTCAGGTGGAGCAGATTGTGGTAGTAACTAGCTAGTAGGAAAGCTTATTTAGGAAGCAGTGGCTTTATGTTGCTTGATCCCATGTATGACTTAGGGATATAGTAGCATCTTACTGAGATGTATGCATGACTTCTCTAGCAACTTAGGTTCTGTACTGAGGTATAGGACTTTGTAGCAACTTAGGTACATAAACATATGGTGTACAAGACTAATTGGATGCAATAAATATTGATCTTTATGTGATGATCCATGTGTTTGTGTACCTTCACGTGACATGTGTACACTACAGTAAGCTTGAATGTGGATATTGATTCGTGCTAAATGTTTTGTAATTGTTTTTTTTTTTTTTTTGGCATATTTAATTGTTCTGTTGAACAATCTGTCGCTGTAAATACAGGGACTATTGGATCATCTGTCGGTATATGCTTGCTAACAGAGCATCTGTCGCTGAAAGTTCACTACAGACAATCTGCCGCTATAAATATTCAAAGCAATAGACAATCTGTCGCTAAAAGTACTGTCTAACGCTGAATATTTTTAGCGGCAGGACTTACACCGGCTGCTGAAGTCTGTCGCTATAACTTTTTAGGGTCACATTGTCTGTCGTTGTAACCGCTTTTAGCATCAGATCATCCATCCCTAATCTTGGTGTTGTGGTGTAGTGATGACAAGATGTTATCAAATAAAAAGGTTGTCAATTACAAAGATTCATAACTTTTTGAGATCTACACTTTCTATTTAGAAAGTTTTCCATCCGATGTCATTTGAAAACTATGAATTTCAAATTTGAATTTTTAAACTACATCGGATGGAAAAACTTTCTAAATGAAAAGTGTAGATCTCAAAATTATGAAACTTTGTAGTTGATAAATTAATTATTTAAATTCGTTTAGAGTCTCAAAAATGAATTTGAGAAACTGTTTTGCCGAGTACCGAAAAAGACACTCAGCAAAAAATGCACTTTGCTGATTGTCTTTCTTTTGGCACTCGGCAAAGTAGTTTTTTACACCTTGGACATCGTTGTCTTTCTATGTTGGTCTATTTGGTTGGTAAGGACGATGTCATCTTCAGGAACAAGAATCCATTTGTTGAAGATTGTACAAGGTATCTTACAGTGGAATCCCTCCTCCTGCTGCACAAGATGAAATTTGAGATCACCCCTTGTTAGATTCATGGATTGAGTCACATTTGTAATTTCCATGATTTTCTTTGCATTGTTTCCATCTTTGTTTCTTGAACCTCCTCTCTCAGCTTTGTAATTTGTTTAGTTCCTGGTTCGGGCCTCCCTTTTTTTACTTCTCTGCCTCCTCCTGAATTCCTGATCCCCCACCCCACCCCACCCTCCCACCCCCAAATAAAAACCCTGTATCGGAACCATCATTTTGGATTGTTTTGATTCATTTCAAGTGTTGCCTGAATACCTTTTCGCTGCAAAATTGGGTGATGACACCCTGTTTTGTCTCCAGCCACACGGTTCCTATCTAACACATGCCAATATACGGCAGGCTGAGGATTTGGAGCGCATGTGCAGGCATTGCCAGTTTTCTGGTCTTATATATAGACGAGCACGACATTACAGTCAGGTTTCGAACCGGTAGTAGTGATACTCGCCAACAATAAAAGTCTATTATCCAACATCTTCAGAGACGGAAAAAAATGGGATACAGGAAACAACTTGTCGCGAGCACTAGATTATTTATATTCTATACGTACAAAATAAATTTAGCTAGTACTATTGAAGTCTTTGACTAAAAAAAACATGAACTCTCTTTTTGGCGAAGGGAGAACCTAAAGCTTTTGCCCAGTTTCAAATCTATGGCAGTGGCTCAAATTCAAAATGGTGAGACATGTCTGACAGCAGCCACTCGAAGATGAGTTTCCAGAAAACTTTTCCTACACTAAACAGTAAACATCAAAGTTTGCAAATTCTTAGACGCTGAAGATTTAGCATATGCCTTGAACCTGCCTTCATCAGCCGAGGCTTTCCCACCAACTATCTTCAGTTCAGTCATCAATTCGATGGGGGCAGGATTTCTTAGCATCAAGAGACCTCCCCTTTCAATGAGCCAGGTGGATGTATCAATACTCTGATTTCCCTTAATGAAGCACGTCCACAATGGAGGATTTTGAAAAAAAAAAAAAGCAGCACACCAGTTGTGTGAAATACATCTAATAGTGACAGGTAGAATTTGGGATGAAAAAGTGATGATGTTTGGACATATAGCTGGGGAACACCAGATTCAGCAGTAAAAAGGCTTAGATATGCCATTCTCATTGGGCATATTGAGGCCTCACCTTTTTTCAACTAGCTATATATGGTCCTCAAGTAACATAGGCAAGCACAAAATTTTCTTTTGGCCACTTCTTAGAGGCAGATTGAACACTAAAAGCTTTTTTTTTGAGCACTTCGGGGATAAACTCATCCCCACCTGCTTATATTTCCGCAGATTCCGGCAAGCCGGTGGGTGAATGTTGGCCTTGTTACATAGTTCGTTACATCAAGAGATGGTGGTGGTGGTGGTGGGGGGGGGGGGAGAGAGATTACAACATCACAAAACATAACAATAGCACAATACAACAACAGGGGTAACCGGAGACTAAGCTGAAAGTTGCCGACCGAAATTCGATTCGCGCCACCGCCGAACAACATACTCGCCGGGTTCACCACGGCCCTTGTGCCCTGCACCACTCCTCGTAGCTACGCCGCTCCACACCGCTGCCCTCACTCCGAGGGCCAACACTGGAATGGGGACTAAGAGTGGTGATGAACACGCAGGCCCCAGATCGCTGAAAACGACGACCTCCCTTCAAGCTGATGGGGACATCCACCGGAACATCCGGGCCCCACGTACCATCCAACGCCGTCCACGGGGAGGAAACCATGGAGGGGAATGGCAGCAGCGGTGGGAACTCCACCCGGCATATGATTTTCTGGCACCATCAAGGAGAGCGCAGACGGAGCAGAGGCGCTAGAGGAGGACACTCGTCGGAACGTCGACAACGACCGACAGCCAAGGCCAGTCACACCCTTGCACACCAAGGAAGAAAGGAGCAAGGAGGGGCATGGAGAGGATGGGGAGAGCTCAAAGTGGCGTCAAAGGCAAAGGAGGCCGCAAGGACGATGCCTTCAACGGGGGAATCACCCAAAAGAGACGCGGCTCGGTTGAGTAGACAACGATGGCGGGAATCTTCAACGGCGCCTTCAAGGAGGGGCATGACGCAGGAGCGCCATCGTCATCGGACCAACTTAGAGACGGATAAGGCTTTCGCCCAGATTCTATGCCATCGGGCACGCCAGAGTTGGCCAGCCACCACCACCAGCTGCAACAGGATACACAAAGGCGAGTTCCATGACGCGCTGTCCCGAGGAATAGAAATCTCGACGACGCCTCCAAGGAGGTGGATGACGCAGCCTGCGCCATCGCCGCCGCCCGGACGAAATCGACTGGGTTTTCACCCGCTGTCTTTTAACATAGGAACTGGTTCGCCACCGCACATCTATGCCTTGCAAATCTTGAGCTTGAGATGGGGAAGGAGAGGGGACCTGCATGACGTGGCCGCGAGAAGAGGGCGTCGGATCCGCCCGGCCATAGCTCGCCTTGGTCGCTGCTCCACTGCACAAGCGCGGTCGCGCTCACATAGCCGCGCCCCCATAGCCACGCCCACGAGTTGACGAGGCCGCCTGGACGCGACGCGCGCATCTAGGCCGAGGGCCACTGGATCCACGCCACGGGACTCGGATCCACCACTCCACGGTCGTCGGCGCTCGTCCTGCAGCGGCGGCACCAGCGGGCTCCTCGCCCGGATCCCGAGCATCTCCCATGGCGCCATGGCGGGTTGCCCACGGGGCGCCGCGCCGCCGGCGAGGGCCGCACTGGGGGCGTTGGGGCGGCCACGCGCTGAAGCCCGCCGTGCGGCGGCGCCGCCGTCGGCCCCTCTAGACCTAGGGTTCCACTTTGGAAGAAAAAGGGGAGGAGGCAGCGGCCACGCGGGCTGCCTTGTTGGGCTCCCCAGGCGGGTAGCCGCCGCCCGAGCGGCGGCGGCGGCGGCGGGGAAGTTCGCCGGGCGGGAGGTTTGTCGGCGGGGGCGAATTCGCCCCCGTGTCGCTCTGTCTGAAGAGCGACGACGCTGGGGGGGGGCGGGCTAGAAAGCCTTTGAGAAGGAAGAGGAAGGTGTTGGATGATTATACCTGTTCCACGACCACACAGGTCACAAAGAGACCAGCTTCCATCTCTTTTTTGAATGCCAATTTAGCAAAAACTGTTGGAGCTGTAAATTTGGACCTCCCACCTTTGGATATGGTCAATGATGTAGAGCCAAGCGTAGGTCTTTATTCAGGGAAATCTTCATCACAGCCTTACGGGTGATTTGGACAACTAAGAATGTTGTAATCTTTGATAATGGACAAATCAACATCAATCTCTGGAAACATAAGTTCAAGGAAGAACTTGGCCCTGGTTTGCACCAAGGCCAAACCAGCTAGGCCATTAACTCTTAATGTTTGACGAGATAGCCATTTGTAATTTTCTGTTTTTGTTTCTTTTTTTGGGCCTAGAAGCCTTGTAACCTGTACATATTGTTGGCATTTCTTAACGCAATCAAAGGAAACATGTATAAAACCCATCCCCAATAAAAGCGTCGAAAATGCACCGCAACAATCCCCAATAAACCACCATGTCGGTGATCCGTAAGGGGGCTGTCAATGGGATAGATCTTGCCATTTTAGATATTCATCCGCAAGCGCCGCGGATCTATCATTGTAGCATTTCACCGGAAGTATTCGAGGGTATCGTTATTTATATTTTCCCAAAGGGAGGCATGTGATTATTAAATTAGCATGGCATCGAATAGAGGAACATGTGTTTGCTTAGACCAAAATATTCATAACGAGGGGTAAGCAATAATGGTTCATGGATAGTGTGACACACACTTAAGAATCCACCAGCAAAAAGGATAAAGAAAATAGATAAAGAATAAATGAATAAATGAATAACCTAATGGAGTAGTTCTAATGTATTTAGTCATGGCCATACAAATAAATAGTTAGGATCATATGCAAACTGATCTAAGCGTGGTTAGGTCTAGGATAACGAGGAGACTCCGGGTGCCATACGGCCCAATAGAAGCATTCTACGAACTCCTACGAGAACATACGAGCGTGGGGGATTTCAAAAGGACGGTCAAGGCTTGTCACGACCAAGCCGCCTACCCCATCAACCGTGGCATGCCCTCATATTCGCAGGTGTCGTAATACCCGGACACCATGCCCGCATATTAGAGCACTACTCTTGTCCCCCAGGATCCCCACTCGTCGAATGGACGGACTAGAACAAGAGCAAACCCGAAGGAACAACGAACCGTTATCCCACCTCTAATCAAGTTAGGCATATGATGATCGATGATGAACTGTAATGAACATGTCAAGATTATGATATGTAAACTATATGCTAGTTCATATACCAACACAAGAACATGAACAAAACTATACTCTAGTTCATAAGTTAGGCCAAGAACATAAATATAAGACTTGCAAATAGAAGAATGCTCCATAGAGTAGATGTATTACCAAAGCACTTTCTTCTAGGAGACAAGCCCTCCTTGTAGCTCTTCTACTCCAAGTGCTAACCAAGAAAGAAGAAAGAAGAAGAAAAGAAGAAGAAGGAAGAAGTAGAAGAAGAGAGAGAGGTAGAGGTGGTAGAGAGGGAGAAATTGCTGGTTCTTTGGACTCCAAGTGGTGTGTGTTGAGAGAGGGAGAGAGGGGGGCCTACTTATACACTTGGAGGAGGGGCCTAAGTGCTAATTTACACCAAAACCGACCTGGTAAACCTTCCTTGTATGCGCAAAACCGACCAACTAAGGGCGGGAAACCCCGTTTGGAAGGTGCACGAACCGCTTCCCCGAGGGTTGGGCGAAACCGCCTCGGGGGAGGGTGCGGCCGCACCGTGGTGGTCTTGTAGCGCACCCCCCAGGCTCGGCCTGGCCGGGTCTCGGTGGGGTGTCGTCTTTTGCCCTGAAAAGTTGTGGGCCGGGCTTTGCTCGGCCCGATTTGATGTTTTGGGTCGATTTGCTCTTGGGCTTGGATTTTTGCAATAATGCGCTTTCCGGAAGGCGTACTTTGGTCGATTTTCCACTTGTTTTATTGTAAATCTGCAAAATAAAATACAAGACACTACAAGTGGAATTTATTAGTGGTAAATGCATATGAGTATAAAAAGGTTTAATTTTACTCCTTTATGGTAGTAAGTTGACGGAAAAAAATATGTCGTTGGTTACCGTCAACAAACTCCCCCAAGCTTACCCTTTGCGGCGTCCTCGAGCAAAAGATATAAGTACTTGGTTGTTGATCGGGGAGTTGCTACTATGCCGATTACGTTTTACAAGTGCCGGGGTTATAATAAGATTTTCTACTAGAGTTTGAATAAAATGGCACATCTTTTTTCCCACCCCTTATTACCTTTCATCTTAGCGGGGCTTTCGGCTTTTCTCAAAGCCTTGGGCGGTCGCCAGATAGAACGGTTATAACGAGAGGTGCTTATCATTCATCCTTTTGATCAACTTTTTATCCGGGATTTTATTTAGATAATATTTTTTTTTTTTAGAAAGCATGGGCTTTATTGCTATATTATATATTTTTTTTTTTTTTTTGAGAGGTGGGCTCTGCTCGCCCTAGACTTTTGTCTTTTATTTCCTCTCTTTTTTCTTTTTTTTTTTTTTTTTAGATGTGTGGGCTCTACTCGCCCTCGGACACTTGTCCATTTTTCATCTCATCATTTTTTTTAGCATAGCCCAAAAACATTTCTCTTTTTAAAGTGTAGATTCTCGGATGTCAAGTTTCTCTTTTGGATGAAGTCATAGCAAATCCATTTGTACCATATCATATTTGGCAACAACTTAGACTAGATAGAGCATATGCAACCCACATGAATCGGGTTTTTCAGGATGAGTTTTTTTAGAATTAGCCACTAAACCCAAACTTTAGAGAACTTCGAATTATAAACTAGGCACAGGCAAAGCATAAGACAGAGCAACTATTCATCATTTCAACAAGGGACTAAGACTAAACATTTTTATAGCTCATATATATAAGCATTAAGGCACAAAGAAGAGCTACTTATTCTATTTTTGGATTTTTTTTTAGATTTTAGTTTTTTTTTCAATGCAATATTGCTGAAATTTAAACATGCTGAAAAAAATAAAATTTGATGGAATTAAATATGCAATGCAGTGATACCTGTGGGGGTCCTCCCCCAAGCTATCTGGAGGCCTACAGATCAGGATCGAAGCCTTGGTACCTCCAGAATGCTTCCTCGCGTGCGTTGCGAGTAGCCATGTTGGACTCCAATTGGGTCCATCTCTGGCGACTCTGCTTGCTCCCGATTCTGCCGCCAGCATGCGGTATTTTGCACATGGGTATTGAGCGTGTGCTCAATGTTCCTAGTGCGGACATCGAGGTGCTGCAGCTGGACACCGATAGCCTCCACCCCTTGTGGTGGTTGCACATCTTGGCCGAACCGGGGGGGGCATATCGTCGGAGCTGTCATCAAAGTCAAATCTGTTGGCCCTCCATGCTTCTGTATCTCCTTCAGGCCACTCGGATGGTGCCGGTGTCTGAGGCGGCGGCTCCCACCTAGGATCATACCCGGGTATTACCCCTGGGGTCCCCATGGGGTGAGGCCATGCTGCCTGGAACACCGGTGTAGGCTGTGGCTGTGGCTGAGGCGTGAAGTAGGGGCCATGGGAGGAGGATCCGACCTCCGGTCTCCTGATACTGCGTGAAGAGCTGGGGGTGTCTTTCCTGCGCAAGCTATCAACAGTCTCGAGCTCAAATGTTAGTACCCGGCATTTATACAACTGTAAGTCCGGGTTAGGTAACCGAACTATAGTTGCATAGCCAGGGAAAAGATGACCAAGCTCGCCAGATGGTAAAATCTTAACCAAGTGCCCCTGCACAAGCTGCGCAATGGTCCAATACTCCCTGGGTGTGGAAATGTACTCTATCTGCTGATTTTCCAAAGCTCCAATCGCAGAAGCGAGGCGTGTGATAAGAGATGTGCAGGTGACAGGAACAGCGACTTTTGTGATATTATGCAAAAGATTCCTGCACATCTCTACCACTGGAGCTACCTTTTCCTTGTGGACAACAGCATAGAGTAATTTTAATTCAATTTCATTCACCCATCTAACCCCGTGTCTAGGAAACAAAGTCAACGAGATCCAGCGGTGGATAAATCTAAGTGATGGGTGCTGGATCTGTGAGTGGCGAGGTTTAAAAGTTCCGGTCTCATGAGCACCGGATATCTCCTCCCAAAAGTGATGTCTAACAAAGCCGGGGAGAGCAGCATCTATGTTCATTGCACATCTATAATTAAAACCCCGATGTAACGAGCTAGGTCCGCCCGTAACATGATAAAGTGTACCAAAGAGGCGGAAAGAAATTCCTAGCTGGTTCTCTACTAGTGTGCATAAAAACTGAATTGTCAGGAGGCGAGAACCTTCCTCCTCGAGAGGTGGAATATCGTGCCACCCGACTGCTCTCCAAAGGATGGGAAATTCATTGTCCATACCTGATTGCTCGAGGAGCTCGTGGTCGATTCCGGGCGTGTCTGGAACACACGATCCTTGAGTAGGAGATATGCTTGCATCTCGGTCTCCACGAATGTCGAGGTGCGGCGGCGTCGGCTTCATCGATTGTCGGGGGGAGCTTGAACTTCTTCCTCCCCGACGGTGCAGCATCTTCTTGCATGGGAGAGTCTTCAAGGTTGTCGAAGTTGAGGGCGGAGCTTGTGCTTGTATGCCACGAACTATGCCTTGACGATCGCCTCAACCCGCTGAAGATCTTCCCGGCTTTCTTCATGGCTACTGCAAAAACGATTGAGCGAGACCTCGGGTGTGCAAGGGTTAGATGAAAGTATAAACTTTCACACCCGTGATCTTGCTCGGCACAATGTTTTTGGTGGAGAAAATGGAGTGTAGAACAAGTGGGAGAGAGTGTGAGAGTGAGAGAGAGTGAAAATGAGGGGTGTGTGCTCTCACACCGGTGCTCGGGCTATTTATAGCCGAGCCAACGGCCGAGGACCGCTCCACACAACGGCTAGGAGCCGTTGGCGAAGGCGGAGCCCGAACGGCGCCAGGGTGGGTGCGGCCGCATTTGGGTGCGCCCAAGCCGCCTGCCCGAGGCGGTTGTCGCTGCGTTTTGGCGTGGCGTGCACAACGGTCACGAAAAGTTCGTGGCCGTTGTTTGCTCGTCCCCGTTCGACCGTTTTCTCCCTTTTTGAATTTTCTCCAAAAATTTTCACATATAAATTTATTTTTGAATAGAAAAATTATTTTAAAATATATATATATTTTTTTTGTTTATAGTTTTTATGTAGAAAATATTTTTTTTTTTCTTTATTTTTCATGAAAGAATTTATTTTATTTATGAAAACTTTTTATTTTAGTTTTTAGAAAAAATATAAAATATTTTATATATAGATATATATTTATATATATATATATTTTTTCAAATATACCCCATTTTTTTTTTTTGGATATACCCCATTTTTTTTTGAGCGGGTTATTTATAGTCGCCTGTCGACTCTCCCCGCTTATTGGCGAGGTACCTGCTCCGGGGTCTCGGGCGAGATCCTTCAACATTCCACACCGGTCTTGATGATGATGATTGCTTGGGTGTGTTGTTGCTTGTACCCAATGAATGGGCACTTTACCGCCTTATCCTTGATATGGAAGACGATGAAGCCCTTCCCCGGACTGATGTCGGCCTTGGCGGATAAAGAAATGGTCTCCCCGGGAGGAGAGACACATCCTCCTTTGGGCCCATGTCCAAGACCACAAAGTCTGCGGGGATGTATTCATCTTGGATCTTAATCGGCATGTCCTCCAAGTATTCCCTCCGCCGCCTTGTTGTTTGATCTGCCATTTGGAGGACAAAGTTGGCGGGAGTAAAGCGTCCCTCCATGGATTTTGTTGAAGGTGATCTTGGACATCACATTATCTTTGGCCCCGGGTCACAAAATGCATTAGCAAAATTGTGGGGGCCAATGGCACGGTGATGATCGGACGTCCGGGATCTCCCTTCTTGGCAATGAATGGCGAGTCCACGAGGGATCTTCTTCACTCTACGGGTTGGCCGAGCCTCGGAGATATCATGTTAACCGACTCGTGTGGGACCTCGGGTTGCCACAGGATCCTTCCCGAGTCGTTAACTGGCACTTGGGCTGTCTGGGCTAGGCTGTGTCTCTATCATCTTGTTGAAGCCGAGCTGGTTCTTTCTGGTGATGTCAACCCTTCAAGCTTGTTATTTACACCCTCAAGGATCTTGTCTTGATGGCCCATCTTTTTGGTAAGATTTTCGTTAATTTTTCGCTGGACCAGTACCAGGTCCTTCAATGATGGCTGTCGAGGGTTATAGTTGGAGTTGTACCCCTGGTTACCTTGGAATGGTGGCCTGGACTGGTTGTTCCAGCCCTGCTGCGGTTGGCGATACCCGTTGCTGTTGTTGATGAAGGCAGCTTCTTCACGGGTCTCAGGGCAGTTATCCCCTGAGTGGCCAACCTCACCACACGTCTCACAGGTCATGTGAGCGTCTGTGGCGTAGACTGGGCGCTGCTGGGCGGTAGCATCGTCTTTGCGCTCCTCCGTCTCTGCAGCGAAAAGATCCATTTTTGCGGCAAGCATATCCGCCTCCTTCACGGTATGCATGCCTTTTTGTGTTTTGGCCGGGGCTCGTCTTCGCCCGGCTACGCTTTGCCACCATCTTATCAATCGGGGCTGTTGCGATCGATGGTGGCGATAGAAATGCGCCACCAGCAGGGCGTCGAGGTGCCCCTTGGATATGGCCGTGAGACCATTGTAAAAGTTACGGAGCACCCGGCCCGGTTCTCCATCCCATGGTGCGGGCATACCCGAGAATGTATTCTTGCGGCCTCTCCCACGCCTCCGGGATGGGTTCCATTGATGTCTGCTGGAAATTGGCAATCCTCCCCCTCAGGGCATTGGTTTTGCCCATGGGGAAGAATTTAGCGAGGAACGCCGCGGAGCACTTGGCCCACGTACTGACGACTTCGTTGTCCTTGTAGAACCATTGTTTTAGCCTTCCCCACGAGGGAGAAGGGAAACAGACGGAGCCCGATGACGTCTGGCCGTGACATCTTTGATGACGATAGTATCGCATAGCTCAAGGAAGTCTTTGGAGATGGCGTTTGCGTCCTCACTAGGTAGTCCACAAAATGGACTGGCCTGCACCATGGTGATCGGCCCGTCTGGCTTCGAAGTTTTTGTCGCCACATTCACCGTCGGCCCGGTGGGCACGTTGGTGACAGCGGGGAAGTTGAAAACGTAGCGGCGGCAAGGCCATGGCTTGAGTTGCGGTTGGTGCGGGGATGTCGGTCTCGGCTATCGGGGTTCGGCCGAAGAAGAAGCGGCACGAGACCGGTTCTTCCTTAGGAGTGCCTCTGGATCGGAGATGAAGTTTTCCGGCAGGAGAAACCTGACATACACTATCCTGTTTTCATCCACAACAGGAGAAAACATAAAAAGATTAGCCTGTATGAGCAAATGGTATCCACGCACCGCGTTCATATTCATAGCCAGGCTATTTATTATATTTTTTTTTTTCACAATGCCTTCCCGGCAACGGCGCCGAAAATGCTTGTTGGCATTTCTTAACGCAATCAAAGGAAACAGGTATAAAACCCATCCCCAATAAAAGCGTCGAAATGCACTGCTGTACGACAATCCCCGATAAACCACCATGTCGGTGATCCGTAAGGGACCTGTCCAACGGGATAGATCTTGCCATTTTAGATATTCATCCGCAAGCGCACGGATCTATCATTGTAGCATTTCACCCGGAAGTATTCAGGGTATCGTTATTTATATTTTCCCAAAGGGAGGCATGTGATTATTAAATTAGCATGGCATCGAATAGAGGAACATGTGTTTGCTTAGACCAAAATGTTCATAACGAGGGTAAGCAATAATGGTTCATGGATAGTGTGACACACACTTAAGAATCCACCGAGCAAAAGGATAAAGAAAATAGATAAAGAATAAATGAATAAATGAATAACCTAATGGAGTAGTTCTAATGTATTTAGTCATGGCCATACAAATGAATAGTTAGGATCATATGCAAACCGATCTAAGCGTGGTTAGGTCTAGGATAACAGGGAGACTCCCGGGTGCCATACGGCCCAATAGAAGCATTTACGAACTCCTACAGAACATACGAACGTGGGGGGATTTCAAAGGACGGTCAAGGCTTGTCACGACCAAGCCGCCTACCCTCTCAACCGTGGCATGCCCTCATATTCGCAGGTGTCGTAATACCCGGACACCATGCCCGCGTATTAGAGCACTACTCTTGTCCCCCCAGGATCCCCACTCGTCGAATGGACGGACTAGAACAAGAGCAAACCCGAAGGAACAACGAACCATTATCCCACCTCTAATCAAGTTAGGCATATGATGATCGATGATGAACTGTAATGAACATGTCAAGATTATGATATGTAAACTATATGCTAGTTCATATACCAACACAAGAACATGAACAAAACTATACTCTAGTTCATAAGTTAGGCCAAGAACATAAATATAAGACTTGCAAATAGAAGAATGCTCCATAGAGTAGATGTATTACCAAAGCACTTTCTTCTAGGAGACAAGCCCTCCTTGTAGCTCTTCTACTCCAAGTGCTAACCAAGAAAGAATAAAGAAGAAGAAAGAAGAAGAAGGAAGAAGTAGAAGAAGAGAGAGAGGTAGAGGTGGTAGAGAGGGAGAAATTGCTGGTTGCTGGACTCCAAGTGGTGTGTGTTGAGAGAGGGAGAGAGGGGGCCTACTTATACACTTGGAGGAGGGGCCTAAGTGCTAATTTACACCAAAACCGACCTGGTAAACCTTCCTTGTATGCGCAAACCGACCAACTAAGGGCGGGAAACCCCGTTTGGAAGGTGCACGAACCGCTTCCCCGAGGCTGGGCCGAAACCGCCTCAGGGAGGGTGCGGCCGCACCGGGGGTGCGGCGCGCCCCCCCTCGGCTCGGCCCGGCCCGGTCTCGGTGGGGTGTCGTCTTTTGCCACGAAAAGTTGTGGGTCGGGCTTTGCTCGGCCCAGTTTGATGTTTTGGGTCGATTTGCTCTTGGGCTTGGATTTTTTGCAATAATGCGCTTTCGGGAATGCGTACTTTGGTCGATTTTCCACTTGTTTTATTGTAAATCTGCAAAATAAAATACAAGACACTACAAGTGGAATTTATTAGTGGTAAATGCATATGAGTATAAAAGGTTTAATTTTACTCCCTTTATGGTAGTAAGTTGACGGGAAAATATGTCGTTGGTTACAGTCAACACATATGCCGTCCATGCATTTAATAGAAAAGCAAAGAAAAAAAAGGTAGGTGACTCCTTGTCGATGTTTTAACACCGTCAGCCCCGTCACGGGGTGACCCGAGGCGGGGTTTTGTTCTGGAGGGGTGGTCGGCGAACGTAGGAACTCGAAGGTAAATGCAGAGAGATAGTAATTTATACTAGTTCGGCGTGCCAGGATGGCACCCTAATCCAGTTGTGGTGGAGTATGTCGCGCCCTGCGCTTTGGAGTTCAGACCCGAAGGTCTGAGCTGTTGTGATCAAGCCTGCCGATCTAGGGAGCCCTGCCCTCCATTATATAGTCCTGGGGGCAGGAGTCCTAGTCGGTTACAAAGTGAGGGTTCCTAGTAGGATTACATGGGAGTTCTACTAGGATTACAAGTGGGGAAACCTAGTAGGACTAGAGTTTCTCCCATGTGAGGTTCTTTGGTAGTACAGAGTACTTTGGTGATCCTGAGCGTGGGGAAACCCCATGTGAGGATTACAAGTGGGGAAGGATTACAAGTGGGGAAACCGAGCGTGGTTGGAGTTCTTTTTCTGGCGACATGGTCCAGATGAGGTTCTCTGCAAGGTAAACATGAAAACATGTTGTAATTGATATTCCGGATATTATATTTGGGGGCAGGTCCCAGCCTTATAAAATGCATATAAACTTTTTTCGCGTCTTGCTCTTGTTAGGCCATGTGTCCCGATACGGTCGGTACTTGAATCTCAAAGTATGGAACCGAGGGCTTTCTGCCATGACCATGTGAGCCTCTTTTTTTGAAAACAAGTCCCCCGCGTTAAGGCATGTGCTACCTGATAAGGTTAGCGACCGTTAAGAGAAGACTAGAGCAATTTCTTTGCACGAAAAAATGCATGATGATATTTTTGTGTCTTCCCTCGCTAGGCCGGTTAATTTCCTGAAGTAAGTTAGCCTGTTAAGAACCTTTATCGCACTGATGGCCAGACCGTATCGCATAGGTTCTGGCCGTTCTGGCGCTGACCTGTCGCGCGTAGGAGCGTAGGCTTATAGAGGACAAGGTCGGCGTGTGCTTACTCGAAAATATTAGCGACTATTAAGGGAAGATGATCGGGTTGTAGAGGCAACATCACCACGTTTCCTCGCCGCCCTTTTGCCGAGAAGGGCAAGGTCGAATTCGAGCTCCGGGAGCTCCCGACGGCGAGCCGGTTTGGGTGGAGCCAACCACGACCAGAGAGGTGGACTGCCCTTCTGGTGTCGCCTTAATTCCGGGAACTACGCCGCAGGAAGGCATGTTCGACGGAGCGATCGTGCCGCTGCGCGTCCGGGGACTACGTCGCACAAAGACGTGTTCCACGGAGCGATCGTGCCGCTGCGCGTCCGGGGACTACGTCGCACAAAGACGTGTTCCACGGAGCAATCAACCTAGAGAGGTCTAGTCCTATTGTGTTGTTGAGGCATGAATAATATCCAGAAAATAATATTAAAAATATTACTTAGCTGTTTTGGACGTCCATGTAGTCGATCCCTGCGGTCGAGTAGTCGGAGTTGCCGGTCGCTTGCTGGCTTCGGACATCTTGCATTGACCAATTGAGGACTCTTGCTTTTTGCCATACGTGAAAGCTTCTTGCTTGTATACTCGTATGTGAGCCTCAATTAATTGGTTTGTACGTGTATGTACAAAGATGTCTTGGCCTTGCTTGCTCCTTCGGCTTGGAGTCGGACGGCATGTTTGTTTGCCGAGAGCTTCCCTCCTTGTGTCATCATCATGTCATGATGATGCTCGTGCCTTGCTTGGCTTGTCTTCGCGTGACGTAGCTCTTCTTCCGACTATTTTTGGTCGTAGCTTGCATGTCTTGATTCTCTTGCATGCTCCCGTACGCCGCTCGTTTTCTTGCATGTCCTTCATGCAGAGTTGGAGTCGGTCTTGGTTGTAGTCGAACTCGTATTGGAGTCGGACTGGCGGGAGTCCTTGTTGTTTTCGAACATGCGCCGCCGGGATCGAGCGTCTTGCTGATTCGGTCTTGGCATATTCTTCGTCCGCCGTAGTGTGCTGTCGTGGGATCTGCTGCCACGATCTGTCCAGCTTCTACGGATGATGTCGATGGAGAAAAAATTCTCGTGCGGAATTGATGGTTGATCCCGCCGAGAACGTCTTGTCCGATCTTGAAGTTTGCTGCGAGAACAGCGAGTTGTCGACGAAGCGGCGACGAAATCTGCAGCGGGTTGTCGATGAGGGCCGACGAGTGCCGCAGCGAGTCTTGATCTTGAGGTCCGTCGAGTTCTCGAACGCAAGCGCCGAGGGAATTTCCTCCCCTACCTGGCGCGTCAGCTGTTGATGTTTTAACACTGTCAGCCCCGTCACGGGGTGACCCGAGGCGGGGTTTTGTTCTGGAGGGGTGGTCGGCGAACGTAGGAACTTGAAGGTAAACACAGAGAGACAGCGATTTATACTGGTTCGGCGTGCCAGGATGGCACCCTAGTCCAGTTGTGGTGCAGTATGTCGCGCCCTGCGCTTTGGAGTTCAGACCCGAAGGTCTGAGCTGTTGTGATCAAGCCAACCGATCTAGGGAGCCCTGCCCTCCATTATATAGTCCTGGGGGTAGGAGTCTGTGGATACGGGATCACCAAAGAACTCTACCGAGTTGTTCGCAGGGTTCTATCCTAGCCTGCGGCCACAAACAACTCTCAGAAGGCAGTGGAAGCATAGCTACGGTGACTTCTGTTGTAACTAGGATAGAACTCTAGTCAGATCTCTGTTTAGAGTTTGGGTGTTCGACTCCTCGTCGGACAACCCTCTATGTATCCGACTAGGACCGTAGCGAGCTCCTTGGTCCCTTACGACTATAAAAGGCGACCAAGGAGCACCTCGTAGAGGAGAACGCAACTTGAACACATCAAGTGCTGTAAACAACACAACCGATCCTCGGTTGACCCCATCAATCAAAAAGAGGCTCACACCGACTGGACGTAAAGGTCTTTACTCGATCAAGGATCGAGGGCCCGAACTAGTATGGCAGCTGCGCAACAAACCGCCGGGCTCCAAGTTCATCGAGGCCCGAACAAACTGCCCGGTTCACCTCATGGCAGGCTCTCGGTCGTAAAACATCGACAGCTGGCGCCAGGTAGGGCCTCTCGTCGAATTTCAGCACGAGAGTCCGGCGGACCACGACATCATGAGCTCACCGGCGAAGAAGACGATCATCTTCGGGACATGGGCTTGCGAGATCGACGACGACGGCAAGACTCGGCTTACATTATCAAGGAAACCAAGACCGGAGAACCAGAACTCGCCGAGAAGCTCCAGCAACTGACGCTCATCGAAACCGCCTTAGAAACGGAGAACAAGCTCGAAGCATACTCGGAGATTCGCGCCAACGCGACGGAACCCGACTACGAAACCAACTCGGAAAGGGAAGACGTCCAGGGCATTAAGACGGACTCCGAAAGCAGCTCGAAGCACCACTCCCACCTCGACTCGGAGTACCACTTTGACTCAAACCAGGACATCTACTCCAACTCGGTCAAAGGAGGTCACGCCGACTCAAAGAAGGAAGGCGAATTCGGAAACAACTCCGGATACCAAACCGACTACCGTTCCAGTTCCCAACTAGACTACGCAACTCAGCATTTGCATACACAAGGCGTGTCAAGACAACATTCAAGAGGAAACTGGAGATTCCTTTGAAGGGCGCCAAAGAGGGCTAATCTTGACAAGAACCCCAGAGGAGTGCATCATCCACTGGCCAAGAACCCTCACCAAGGCAGACCGTCAGAAGGAAGAGACAACCAGGGAGGACCCTGGACGGAAGGAGTGGCGACCAAAAGTTATGCCTACCCGAGAAATACTGATGGTGGCAAGAACTCGCTCCCCACTTAACCGTCCAGATGCCCCTGACATCAGATCTACTGACGAAGGCCTATCAAACATCTCGGCGGATGAAAGAACCCTGGAAGACGAAGGAGAAGATCAACGTCAAACAAGGCTGAAGAAGAACAAGCTAAAGAAGGGACGCCGAGACGAGCAACTCCCACGAATCAAGCCTGACAAATACCAAGCTGACTTACGCGAGTATGAAAGATTGAAGTCTGAAAGAGAAGCTGAAGACAAACATCATGCAACTCACGGGAAGATACAAGAGTTGATCGAACGCCTTAGGACTGCTTCAAACCTGAATGACGAGGAGAGGCTCATCAAGGAAGCGCTGCAAAAAGCCACCCGCGAAAGAGATCCTAGAACGTCACAGTCAAAGGCAAACAACTCTCGTGCGCAAGGAAGTCGGTCCAACGTCTTTGAAAGGCTGAGCATGCCGGAGGATTCTAAGAACTCCAGGCCACCAAGGAGGGACGGTTGGAGAAACCGGAGACCCCCTAGGGAAAGCCTCGCCCCAAGACCAAGCTGACAAGAAGAAGTCGCAGAGTCAACCTATCGACCTGCAAGAACTCAATCAAAAGGAGGAAGAACCTCGGGAAAACTTGAGGAAAGAACTACGGGAGGCTACGACAGATTTCCATGCTTCGCAGAAAGATTGCAAGAAGTCAAGCTACCACCGAAGTTCAAGCCTTCAAATCACTCAAAGTATGATGGGAAAACAGAGCCCAGACAGTGGCTCAGAGTCTACTCACAATCTATTGAGCTGGCCGGAGGAGATGATGACGCAAAAGCCGTCTTCTTTCCCATGGCTCTAGAAGCTCTGCCGCTCCAATGGTTCGACAAGATCGAAGAGGGCTCAATTAGATACTGGGAAGACTTGCAGAAAGTATTCTGCGACAACTTCGCAGGAATCATTACCCATCCTATTACTCAAGCCGAGTTGAAGAGTCTTAAGCAGAAGCAAGGAGAATCCCTGAGAGATTACTACCGGAGATTTGGCGAAATGAGATCCCAAGTGCACGACATCACAGAAAGAGAGGTGATAGATGCCTTCGTAACGAAATCTTTTCAAGGTGGCAATTCTCCGACGCCTACAAAGGCAACCCGAGGACCAACGAGCAGTTCAAGCAAACTGTTGAGAAGATGATTGGCGCAGAAGAAAGAACCGAGATCGCTTTCAAAAAGAAAGAACTCGGAAGGGCCAAGAAAGAACGTAACAACTCTCAAAGAAAACAAAAAAGCGAGGGCCGCACAACACCGTCGCATTGGCAGAGAAGCTGAAAAAGCCCTACAAGCAAAAGTTCAACAACAACAACTACAACAGCAACAGAAGCAATATCAAGCTAGAAGACCTACCTTGCATATACCATCCTGGAGCTCAGCACACGCTTGGAAGCTGCACGATATTCCAGGACAAGTACAAAGGAGGAAACAACTCTACTCAAAAGCGGGACACTCAGGAAGACAGAGGAGAAGCCAATGACGAACCAAAAGCTAGATATTTTCGTAAAGCAACAAGATCTCTAAACGTCCATATTCTCTGAGTCCCGTGGATCAAAGAGCAAGAGACAAGACAAGCTAGCACTCCCTTCGATTATGGCAAAGAGAGCCCGCAAACGCCACGCTACCTCAATTGGTCTCAATACCCAATACAATTCACAAGGGAGGATCAATGGACAAGCGTAGGCAACGCGATCAGTATCCCTTGGTACTAGAACCCACGATAGCTGGAGTCACAAAGTGATGGAGGGGCAGGGTCTGAACATCATATTCTCGGAGACACCGGACAAAATGGGACTAGACCTCTCGATTAATCGCCCTCCAAAGACACCCTTCTTCTGAGTAATAGTTCCCGGACGAAAGCAAATGATACCAATCGGACAACTTACCTTGCCACCACCTTTGGATCTCCAACCAACTACGGACGAGTACATCAAGTTCGAAGTAGCGAGATCTCGAGTCACCATATCATGCCATCATGGGAAGACCGGCAATAGCAAAATTCATGGCTATTCCACACTACCCGTATCTACTACTGAAGATGCCGGTGCCATTTGGGGTTCTTTCCATCAAAGGAGACCTCAAAAAGGCCTTCGAGTGTGATGTACAGGCCATCGAGATTGCAAATAAGACCGGAGAGCTCTTGGAAAAGAAAGTGGTCAACAAGATGGTAAAGGAGACAAACCTAGAAGAACTCGAGATCCCAGCCAAGAAACAAGCAATCTTGGCACCCCCACAAGAAGCCGACGTCAAGCACATCGACTTGCAGACTGGTGATCCATCCAAAATGGCGATCATCAGTGCTCACCTATCTCCAAAATAGGAACTCGCGCCACCAGCTTCCTAAGGCAACACAAAGACATCTTTGCCCGAAACCAACCGATATGCCCGGTGTACCAAGGAGCCGGGCCGAGCATAGAATCGACATCAACGAAGGATCTAAACCCATCAGACAAAGATTGAGGAGGTTCTCACCAGAAAAGAAAGAAGCCATCAAGAAGGAGATCGTGAAACTACTCGCAGCTGGGTTCATCAGAGAAATCCTGCATCCAGATTGGCTAGCTAACCCAGTTCTGGTACAAAAGAAGAACACCTCGGAATGGCGCATGTGTGTGGACTACACAGACCTGAACAAGCACTGCCCGAAAGATCCCTTCGGGTTACCAAGAATTGACCAGATAGTGGACTCCACAGCAGGATCAGCCCTACTATCGTTCTTGGATTGCTACTCAAGATATCATCAAATAGCGCTAAAGAAGGCAGATCAGAGCAAAACCTCTTTTATCACCCCGTTCGGTGCCTACTGCTACAAAACAATGTCCTTCGGATTAAAGAATACCGGAGCAACATATCAAAGAGTGATACAGACTTGTTTAGGAGAGCAGATTGGCAAAAACGCCGAAGCATACATGGACGACGTAGTGGTGAAAACAAAAGAACCCAACACTCTGATCCAAGACCTGGAAGAGACTTTCATTAACCTCAAGAAGTGGAAATGGAAGCTCAATCCAACCAAGTGCGTTTTTGGAGTACCTTCGGGACAACTGCTAGGTTTCTTGGTCAGCAGCAGAGGCATAGAAGCCAGCACCAAGCAAATCAAGGCAATGACAGAGATGAAACAACCCCGAAGCATCAAAGACGTCCAGAAACTCACAGGGTGCATGGCAGCACTCAACAGATTCATATCAAAGCTTGGAGAAAAAGGACTACCCTTCTTCAAACTAATCAAGACCAAGGGAAAGTTCGAGTGGACTGAGGAAGCAGACAAGGCATTTGAAGAACTCAAACAGTACCTAACGTCAGCTCCAGTCTTAACTCCTCCTAAGGATCAAGAAGAACTCATGCTATATATAGCAAAGAACCAACACGCTGGTCGTTTCGGCAATCATCGTGGAGAGAGAAGAGCCCGAACACGCCAACAAGTTGCAGAGGCCAGTTTACTACGTGAGCGAGGTCCTCTCAGAATCAAAGGCCCGATACCCTCACGTGCAGAAACTACTCTACTCCATACTGATCACCTCAAGGAAGCTACGACATTACTTCGACAGCCACAAGATAACAGTGGTCACGGACTCCCCACTCGGAGACATCCTGCGGAACAAAGATTCAACAGGACGCATATCAAAATGGGCAGTTGATGTCACGCCCCACTTTTAATGGGACTTTTAATCACGCGTATTGGCGCCAGGATCACGCTACCAATACGTTTAGTGATCCACAGTAGTGAGAATCAGTTATATGAACAATCCCGAGCAAGAAATGTATAGGATAGAGGATCGTACCGTGGTGACGAAGGGACACCTAGCTGGGTTATGAATATCAGAGTAGCCAACTGTGAAGCGTTGGTATATCGTCCGGCACTTCTCCTTATTCCACGTGCATCTTGATAGTGGATAGGAATTGTTCAAATTCACCCCTACTCCTATCGATCGTCTTACGACTCCTACGTATGCGTATCCTTTACTTTGGCGACTTTACCTTCTTACTGTGCCGATGTCTCAGAAAAATGAGGGGTGAGTACAAAGGTACTCAAAGAAGTCCAAACCAAGGGTGGTTTGGTAATTTAAGGGTTTGGGCCCTAGCAGAGTCTCTAAAAAACTGCTCTTACTAGTTCCCGAGGTTATCTCATCTTACCATCACCTTCACATCATCACAAACGTTAGTTATTTCTAATCATAGATGTTCTTGCCTAGCATTCGCCCATTCCAAGGACGTGGCTATTCGAATAGATTTAATTAACTCTGCAGAGGTTGTACAAGTTTCCCCACACGATAGGTGTTGCCTCGACCACCGTCATGGCTTCTGACAAACCTAACGAGATCCGTACCCGCTTGAGTGCTACTCTAGGTATATTGGTATAATCTTCACCACGACTTCTCAGGGGTTGGAAGGACAACACGCCACCACAAGGATGACGCATCACCCTAGACAATATGGTGATACCAAATCACCCGCGGCTTTACAGGTAATACCTAATTACCCAACCTATACTGTCAACACCACTCTCAATCTCAATTCATCAATATGTGCCTCTAGCACTGCGCCACCGCGCCCAAACACTTCCGTGGAAGACCAATCAGCATCCACGCCAACCGACCATGGGGCCACTCTCCCCATGTCCGCTCCTAATCGATCGCTTGCCCGCTCCTACCACCTTGGATCCCAATTATACCTCAACCCAACGGGGTGTGAATCAAGCCGTCCCCATAAACGACGTGTGGCCGTATTTGTAAATATCGCACTAGGTAGAAGGTCTATGAACCGGTCCTTAGGGAGGCGAGCATCTCTCCTCGCTGGATTCATCCCCGATTGTGATTAGTCCACCTCCATGTAGACAATCACCACTCACCTTTTGTTGGAGGGTTCACATTATTACTCGAAGTTACATCGATCTTACTTAATCATCTTATCTCATTATTCGTCATTATAAAATTAAGGTCATGATTAGGGGTAAGGACTTGCCTGGGAGGTTCTTACTTGACGATCGGCACCGGCGATGAACGCCTCTCAATTGATCCGGATGAAACTCCTAATCCGGTCGATGAAAGCTACTTCAGCGATCGGCGATAACCTAGCTTGAACTATGACATGCAAAACAAACATGGAACTTTATGGTGATAAGGGGTTAGATGCACAGAGCTAGATTTTAGATAAATTATGGAAGTCGCTTTCATGCGAAACGGAGTTAGATTGCATGAGATATGGAATTTACAATATTAATCCCTAATTAAATCATTAGGGTAATATTATAATATAATTTTATCATGTAATAATATTGGAATTAATTACATGATCAAATTCTATAAATCAAATAATGAATTTACAAATTTTAAAAATTTTTCGACATGGGAAAGTCAACTTATAAACTTCTGTGTACAATAACCGGGTAGATCTAGCAATTAACCAAAGGTACACAGAACCACATCCATACGCGTGGACGCCACATGGGTCTAGGTGGACGCCACGGTGGGCGCCACGTAGGTGCCACGTGGGTTATGGAGTCGCCGTAACGGTTGGGCGGCGTTGGACGGAAAAAAAGGGCGACGTGGCTCATTTCCATTGGCTAGCATGGTGACGGCGTTTCGTCCGGGGCGGCGTCGACGGGAAAACGGGCTCGCCCTGGTGCGCCTCCACAGCGGCGCTTCACCGGAGTGCTCGCCTGAGTTGCCGTTCTTGGGCGGCTCCTCGCCGCTGAAAGTGGCTCGTGAGCATCCTTGTGACGCCCCAACCGGATGGAGCGTAACGAGGTGGCGAATCGCCGCTTCCTTCCTCGGCGGTGGCGGCCACGGTGGACTCCCGTGGGCGACGGCACCGGGCAAGACCATCGCCAATAGGGTAGTATGAGTGTCGCAAAATGAAGAGGGAAGGTTGAGGGAGTGTACCAGCCAAGCAATTTGTTGTGGGGACGACTACGACGGCGGCGGGCTTCTGACCTAGCGACGCGGCGGCGGAGCTCCGGATTGGGGGCAATCGCGATTCCGCGAGGAGAGGAGGAGGAGAGGGGTGGCCAAGATGAGAACCGGGTGTTCCGCAGTCAGCCGGAGCTCGTGAGGGGATTGGCGAGGTCGATCGAGCGCCGGGTGGGGCTATTTATAGCCTCGCCGCCGGCACTCGGCCTGCGTGACAATTCCGCCTCGGTGAGATCTTTTCCGACCGCCCTGTCGGGCCATTGATGATCTCCACCTGGCTCCTCGGTAGCTCCGGCCGGCGCCGCGCGTGTGCAACGTAACGCGGTGAGCTGGGCGTCGTCGTGTCTCGTCATCTACAGCAGCGGCTCGACGTCCGCCATGGCAGCAGTGCCCGAGCTCGACTCGTGGTGGCGCTATGCCGGTTGACCTGCACTGCTGTGTGCGTCGTCGTCTCGATGTCCGCTAGGAGGTCATGGGGGGCCCGTGCCCTCGCCGTCTTCAACAGCCTTGGCGCGCCGCGTCAGCCGTGCGCTCGGGCCGGACTCCAAGACGCGGTCTTGCCGGCCTGTGCACGGGTCAGCGGTGGCTCGCCCGACGCGTCACATCGCGAGGAGCTTCGTGCCGTCCCCCATGTGTCGGTCTCCCCTACGAGGGCAGCCGGTACGGCGGGGACAGCGCAGCCGGCCGGCGCTGTGAGGCGGTCGTTCGCGACCAGGACGAAGGAGGAAGGAGACGACGGCTCCCGGCGGGTCCCAAAGGACGGAGGAGGAGAGAAGGGAGCGGGCCCGCGCGTCGGGCTGGTCGGGCCGTCACCGGCCCGCGGCCGGGCCGGCCCACCTTCGTCAGCCGCGAGGAAAGGAGGGAAGGAGAGGGATTAGCTGGGCCGAGGAGAGGGGAGGAGGGAAGAAATGAGCCCAAGACTGATTTCCATTTCTCTTTTCCTTTTCTATTTCCTTTTTTCCCATTTCTCATCTCTATTATTCTTTCTCTCCTTATTTCTCATATGTGTGTAAACAATTTACATCATAAGTATTTATATAAGTACTTACACATTCCCATGACCTTTATTCATGGAAAATATTTATGCAAGGTACTTGTATAGATGTATATGTATACACACGCATGCCCTTTCTTCCTATTATTCCGTGTGTGGCTTAAATATATATTCTCAGAAATATTTCCACGAACACATGTATATCTCTACGACTTTTATTGTCGAGGATAACTTCCTGTTGTGCTCATAAAAGTATTTTTATATATATTTTAGTACACACGGGGTTCGGTGTTTTATTCCCGTGAGGTAACCTCAGAAATCATTTCTCATGCGATACATTTCCATAATTTAAATCTAGGGCTTACCTTGCATCTTCGCCACCATAAAGTTCGGCAAGCAACACGCAAGGAACCTAAATTTCTATATGGTGAAAGTTTGAAATGCGTGTTTTCAAAAAACAGATTTTTGGTTTAGCGGAAAATAATCAAGTTTTAGTTGTAATTCGAAAAAGTTCAAATTTTTAGTGAATTTTGAAATGATGCAAAAACACGGGGTGTTACAGTTGAACTTAGAGCTCTAAATCTAGAGTTCACCCCATAGAGAGCAATCAAATCCCGTGCACTTCCGCACTTCATAGCGAATGGACAGAGCTCCAACAACCCATACCCGATGACATCAAGAAGCATTGGGTCATGTACTTCGATGGTTCATTGAAGCTCGGGGGAGCAGGAGCCGGGATTTTATTCATATCTCCAGATGGAAGACAACTCAAATATGTGCTGCAAATCATGTGGCAAGCTACCAACAATGAGGCAGAGTATGAAGCACTCATCCACGGCCTCAAAGTAGCAAAACCTCACGGGAATCAAAAGACTTCAAGTGTATGGCGACTCCGCTTTTGTCATCAATCAAGTCAACAAGGATTGGGACTGCACTAAGGACAACATGGGCCTCTACTGCACAGAAGTACGCAAATTGGAAAAGAACTTCCAAGGCCTAGAGATCCTACATGTCCTCCGAGACGCAAACGTGGCTGCAAACGTACTAGCCAAGCTCGGATCCGACAGAGCTCAAGTCCCACTAGGAGTATTCGTCGAAGAACTCTTGAAGCCCTCAATCAAAGAGAACCCCGAAGAAGACAACATGGAGCCATCAGCTCTAACGTAAGTAATGATAATATCTCCGTGTCGCAGAACAACTCCCTGGATTGAAGATATCATTAACTTCATCAAAAACAAGACGCTACCCCAAGACAAAGCTGAAGCCACAAGGATCTTGAGTAGAAGCAAGAACTATGTGCTCATTGGGGACAAGCTTTACAAAAGAGCAGCATCATCAGGAGTACTACTCAAATGCATAAGCTCTAAAGAAGAAAAAAGAAATCCTCAAAGAAATAAACTCGATGCTTTGCGGCAACCACGCCAGCCAAGAACGCTTCGTAGGAAAAGCATTCAGAACTGGATACTACCGCCAACAGCTCTCAAAGACGCAGAAGAACTCGTCAGAAGATGCAAAGGATGCCAAATGTTTGCAAGACAGCGCATGTACCAGCTCACAACCTGATCGCATACCACCATCATGGCCTTTTTTCGTTGGGGGACTGGATCAAGTCGGACCACTTAAAAGAGCCAAAGGAGGATACGAATACATCTTCATCGCCATTGACAAGTTCACCAAGTGGATAGAATACAAGCCATCGGGTCACCTACAAACCATCAAAGCGGTCGAGTTCATACAAGAGATCATGCACGATTCGGAATGCCCAACAGATCATCACAGACCTCGGATCACCCTTCACTGCGGCAGAATTCGAAGATTGGGCACGAGACTGCGGCATACGCGTCGACTACGCATCAGTGGCACACCCCCAAGCCAACGGCCAAGTGGAAAGGGCCAATGGGCTAATCCTCGCCGGGCTAAAGCCAAGACTGTATCAAGAACTCAAAGACTACGGAGCTAAATGGATAGATGAACTCCCAAAAGTCGTCTGGGGCCTAAGAACTCAAATCAGCAGAGCAACAGGCTACTCCCCCTTTTTTCTAACCTACGGGTCAGAAGCTGTCCTACCAGCAGACCTGATATGGAGCTCTCGAAGGATCGAGCAATTTGAAGAAGGAGAAGGAGAACAGACAAGGAGACTTGAAATCGACTATGCAGAAGAAGTCAGAGCAAACGCCATCCTTCAGAACGCAAGGTATCTGCAAGGACTCAGAAGGCACTATGACAAAAGCACACGTCCAAGAAAACTCAACCCAGGAGATCAAGTACTCAAAAGAAATCAGAAGACAGAAGGCAAGCACAAGCTGCTCAGTCCATGGGAAGGACCCTTCATCGTCAAAAGAGTACTGGGGTTAGGAACCTATGAGTTGATGACAATGCAAGGAGAAGAAATCAGAAACTCCTGGCACATAAGCCAGCTCAAAAGGTTCTACCCATAATCAGAGACACTCGAGGCCACCAAAGATAGAAGAGAACACACAGAAAGCAAAACAACTCTCTCACACTTCAACAAGAAGAAGGCGGCCTGAGAAGAACTCTAGACCATCCAACCAAAGGAGAGGTCACCAAAACAAGCAGCTCCCTGGCACTTCAAACCAAAATGAAGTCGACCAGAGTGAAGCTACCTAACTCCCAAGGGAGAAGAATAACAGCCCGAATTGGCACTTCAAAGAAAGAAGTCGACCAATAGAAGGCAACCCCGACCACCAGAATGGAGGTCACCAATTCAAGGATGGAACCACGCGACGTCCTAGCTCTGGAATAGCGTCCACTCCTTAAATCCTAACGGGAGATCGAGGATCGTAACTCTGGAAAAGAGAAGGCGAGAATCGGCACGTTAGGTCGCAGAGGCCATCGAGGGTCCAGAAAGTGCCACTATGTCCAATGACGGCGGACGACCTTTCGAATCGGGCGTGAACGGTGTAGTGTTGTGAAATAGAAACCCACCGTCTCACATCAAGTCTCTCAGAAAGCAGAGCAGCCCAAACCAGGCATGATGGATTGTAGTGTTGTGAAATAGAAACCCAACCATCTTGACCTTCAGTCCGCAGTGCACTTAAATGGGCCCAGACTGAGAACCTTATATGGGACGTCATGTTATAGTCCATCGGACAGCATGGGAGCTCCCTAGCCCAGAAGCAGCAACCCAAAGTTAGAACAACTCTATTCGGAGCTAGACTCCACCAATCTATACTAGCAAGACTAATAAAGACAACGCTAGAGGCCTAAAGGAGAAACCTGACGGCCAGGAGCAAGCCTCCAACTATCGCGACAAGTCTTAGAAAAAGACACAAGTCGCATGTCAGAGGAAAACAACCCTGACAAAATCGGGGCACGACCCCAACCATCATTAGCAAGTCTAAGAAAGACAAGCTGAAAAACCCAGAGCAAAACAACTCTGGTACACGGAGCACGACTCCAAACTTCTACGACGAGTCTAAAGAAAGAGATAAGTCGCATGTCAGAGGAAAACAACCCTGACAAAACGGGGCACGACCCCAACCATCATCAGCAAGTCTAAGAAAGACGAGCTGAAAAACCCAAAGCAAAACAACTCTGGTACATGGAGCACGACTCCAAACTTCTACGACGAGTCTAAAGAAAGAGACAAGTCGGGCGACAGGGAAGAAACAACCCTAACGCACAGGAGCAAGACTCCAACCTACTTTAGCAAGTCTAGAAGAAGACTGGCTACCGTGACAGGGGAGAAAACAACCCTAACACACAGGAGCAAGACTCCAATCTATTCTCGGCAGGTCTACAAGAAGACTGGCTACCGTGACAGGGGAGAAAACAACCCTAACACACAGGAGCAAGACTCCAATCTATCCTCGGCAAGTCTACAAGAAGACTGGCTACCATGACAGTAAAGAAAACAACTCTTTATTGATCATTAAAGAAGATTACAAAGCGGAGATCAACTCCTTACAAGATACAAAGAAGACAAAAGGCTCCTACAGCGCTAAACATGCCAGCAGCACGGTGGAGGTTCCTACGGAGGCAACACGAACTCCAGAAGAACTCTTCAGCAGCACAAAGGAGCTCCAGCACCGACGGTATGATGAGCCCGAAGCCAAGAATGACGACCTAACAAAGAACCCACGGATGGAGTACCCGTGGATCGTCAGGACGAGCAGGGCAGCAAGAGCCCTCCAGAGTGCAGAATCCCTCAGAAAGAAGAAGGAAGCACCCCTGAAGAACCCTTACCCAGCAAAACTCGATGGACATAGCTCTTCCCTTCAATCTATAAAGGGAACAAGCCGGCCAAAGAGATCCAGAAGGACTCGGAAAGAACCCGACTGGACCACTCCAGGAGAGGAGATCACCTTAAAAGGTCACAAGGCATCCCGCACTTGCTCCTCAAACTTTCCCGGTGTGGAACTGCTGCGGGAATAGCCCGCCACTATTCCCTTTCACAAGGCATCCCTCACTCGCAAGAAAAGAACCTCAAGACCACGCCCGGGGGCTGATCCAACTCGCTCACTGGCATCATCATGGTCCAAAAGCTCAGAAAGGCTATTCTATAGAGGAGAGGAAACTCCAAGAGGAAGGAGAAGAAGTGAAGAAGAAAAACACTTTGGCTCCACACCAAGCCAGATGGCCCAATTTATAGGAAAAAATCAGCATGCCTATAGACTGGGTCCATAGAAGACGAGGCAACAAGCAATGAACGGTCACCTCAATTCAAGCAGCAGCCAATTCATTACGCTGACTGCAACACGCAGACATTTCCCGAAAAGCTAGGCACAGTAAAAGCGCACTGTGCGATCCGTGATTGCACGGAAAAAGAGAAACGGTCAAAAATCCTGAAGGGCAAAAAGAACCTCTAGGAGCTCTATCTACGAAAAGAACTCCGAGATGCTCGAGGGCTAAAGGATACCCGGGACAAGACTTTTTCAAAGAAACTCCGGGGCGAAAGAACTCAAAGATGGAGGAAAAGAACTCAAAGACCTTCCAGCTCTTTGTGCCAAAAAGCAAGAAGCTCGGGGGCTACACCCTACGGGTGCACTATTTTCGAAAGTGCACACCGTAAGAAGAACTCCAGAATGGAGAACCCGAAGACGGAGCTCTGGAACGAGAGGAACTCGAAGACGGAGGAAAAGAACTCAAAAGACCTTCCAGCTCTTTGTGCCAAAAAGCAAGAAGCTCGGGGGATACACCCTACGGGTGCACTTTTTTCAAAGCGCACACCGTATGATGATCTCAAGACCATATCAAGGCTTCATCCGAGAAGAGCAAAGACAGCTCTCATGACTCAACCTTGAGATGCTCGGGGGCTTGTGGATACGGGATCACCAAAGAACTCTACCGAGTTGTTCGCAGGGTTCTATCCTAGCCTGCGGCCACAAACAACTCTCAGAAGGCAGTGGAAGCATAGCTACGGTGACTTCTGTTGTAACTAGGATAGAACTCTAGTCAGATCTCTATTTAGAGTTTGGGTGTTCGAATCCTCGTCGGACAACCCTCTATGTATCCGACTAGGACCGTAGCAAGCTCCTTGGTCCCTTAAGACTATAAAAGGCGACCAAGGAGCACCTCGTAGAGGAGAACGCAACTTGAACACATCAAGTGCTGTAAACAACACAACCGATCCTCGGTTGACCCCATCAATCAAAAACAGGCTCACGCCGACTGGACGTAAAGGTTTTTACTCGATCAAGGATCGAGGGCCCGAACCAGTATAAAAACCCCGCTCTCAATGTCGGTTCTTGCAACAAACCGCCGGGCTCCAGGTTCATCGAGGCCCAACAAACTGCCTCGTTCACCCCGTGGCATCGGTCGTAAAACATCGACAGAGTCCTAGTCGGTTACAAAGTGAGGGTTCCTAGTAGGATTACATGGGAGTTCTACTAGGATTACAAGTGGGGAAACCTAGTAGGACTAGAGTTTCTCCCTTGTGAGGTTCTTTAGTAGTACAGAGTACTTTGGTGATCCCGTATCCACACTCCCTTGGCCCGTTCAAAAAAAAAGAGCTTACACATTCCTGATGGGCCATAGACAAATTCATGTGGGATTCCTTTGGCTTTGGAAATGCTTCTGTCAGCCAAAATACATAGTTTTTCTCTGACTTCTTCTAAAAACAGACTAAACACAAGGAACAATCTTGTGAGACTCCTATATATAACTGTGTCGTTTACCAACTTAATGTGGAGGAAGCAGTGTCTCAACTTTTTTTGGAATTCTCTTTTCTAAGGACTGCTAGAACCAGTTCAACATAGTACTCAATCAGGACTCAAGTTTTCCTCAAGCTTTACCACACATCAAATCTCAGGTGCACAGCCAATTCTTAATTATCTTAGTCATCCTTTTGTGTTGGGCCATTTGGACGGCTAGGAAAGATTTTATTTCAAGAATATCCCAGCTTTAGTAAATGGTGTTAAAGATGTGTTCTCAAGGGAGCTTAACATGTTGACAATGAGAACCAGGAGCGAAGACATCAAATATGTTTTTACTTATTATGGATCCAGAATTTTTTTGTAATCTCATATGTTTCTCTAATTTTTTTTTTTGGTCTTTTTTTGTTTCTTAAGCTCCTGTACGTTTAAATATACTAGGAAATATGCCCGTGCGTTGCAACGGGTGCATCGGTGAAAAATATTTTTTTTTTCCTGTCATTTTCTCTAACGGAAAAGATAAATTTTATTAAATATGTTGTGTACGTGAAAATAATATAATGGAAAAATAAACGTAAATGCATATATTTGTATTGGATGTGCAAACTGCAAACATGTTTTAAAACCGAACTTTTTATACTTCGTTTGGACGTGTGCTATTATAGCTCATATGAGCATGATGATAAGTTCAGGTTACGCATGGAATAGTTTACCAATTATTGCTTTTGTCTTTAGTTTTTTTCTCTTTTATTTTAATAATGTTACATATGAATTAAATCGTACTCCCCAAATAAGACCGTGCATAGTAATTATAGGATGGAAAAATTTATCGCATATCAAGTACCATTAGAGCTTCTCCAAGAGTTTACCAAATTTAACATGGCAAATCTTGTGATTTGTAACTTTGTAACTTGCAAAAAAAAAAAAAAAAAAGCCCACCTTTAACAGTTTGGCATATTTCATTCCTCAATATCAACGTTTCAGCTATTTAAATACAATAAAAAATGATAAAAAATATTTTTGCAAAGTGAACACAAAAGTTTTCATAAATTAACCAAGCCTATATTTGAATATTAGTGTGTCTTGCACTTTTACATCTGGACCCAAAGAAAGAGTTTCTATTTAAAATTCTACCCCTTCTTTCTGTTGCTCACGGAGAGCGTAATCCCGCCGCCGCCATCCGTGAGGAGGTCGGCCATGTCGCTACCCATGAAAGGAAGGAGCTCGGCGGCCATGTAGCGGCGGTGCTGGTGGAGCAAAGCGTGTGTGACCGCGAGGCGTAGGTGAGCAGGACGGGCTGTCCCCATGCTCGCTCGCCGCTCGCCGTGAAAGCTAAGCTGCTTGGCGTACGTCTCGATGGTGGCGTGCTGGAGGAGCATGGAGCCCTCTTTACCGGTCGTCGTAGGTACAATGTGGATGCGGACTGCGCTGCCGCGGGAAGGAGTTACGATGAAACTCAGGATGTGCGGGCGATGCAAAGCTGAGGATAGGGTGGATTTGGATTCCTATTTGGATACGTACAGTTTTAGGCCCACGGAGAAGGAGAGGGTGGATAGTAGGCAGACGGAAAAGTGGGCAGATTGGCGAAATTTTCTCTCTTTATCTATAGGGGAGCAAACCCTCCAGATTCATTAAAAAATTGAACTTACTGAATTTTTAATGAAACTTTTATAAATATAGAGATATAGTTATAATTAATTTATAAAGCTAAAATATTGACAAAAGTGGGCATTTGTCGTGTTTGCTTGTCAATGTTCCTAATAAGATCCAAAAGGGAAGAAAAAAATGTCTTGTGTTTAACCCAACTATCTAAAAAGAAATACTTCTAATCCAAAAGGAGAAAACAAAAATAGTCTAACCCATAACTCTAGGCTTTGGCTCTGTCCTCGGTGGATCGCCAGGATGGGCCTAGAAGGCAGGCGTTCTCACGACAAATCCAAATGCCTACTTGGGCTAAGACAGGGCAGAGTCGCCGAATAACACAAGGAACTTGAGCCTATTTACACACGGGTTGTTTGCAATGTAGAGATCGACTCATACGATTATTTGATGTCAGCCTGGGCACTTTTTTCCCAAAAACCAAAAACCGAAAACCGAACCGAAATCTCGGTTTTTTGGTTCGGTATTGGTTTTCGTTTTTGCACGCTTTGGTGTTTTGCTTTGGATTCGGTTTCTGGGTCAAACCGAACCGAAATCCCGAAACAACCGAACTTTGTTGCAAACCATGGACTTAGTGATTTCCAGCCCAACCCAACCAGGCAGTCCATGCACAGCCCACAAGCACCGAGTGACCCTGGTTCCCTCACCTCACGCACACGCAGTCAGTCAAGATTTCCGTCCCGACTCCCGACTCTCCCTCATTCCTAACCTAACCCTAGCACGGCGGCGAAGCGGCATAGCGGCGGGGCGGCGAAAGTGGGGGGCGGCGGTGAGCGGTGTGGCGGCGAGCAGCTAGCGGCAGGGCGGCGGCCAATGTCGAGCGGTGGGGCGGCGGCTAGCGGCGGGGCAGCGGCCAGTGTCGAGCAGCGGGGTGAGCGGCGAGTGGCGGGCGGCGGCGTCGGCGGTGGGGCGACGGCGAAGCCTCGGCGGCGCTTGGCGACATCAGGCAAGTCTCGGAGGTGCGAGTCCGGCGAGCGTCGAGCGGCGGGACATGCTGTTGACATCGGCTTATTTGGTAAAACCAAACAACCGGTAAAAATCCAAAACTGAAATTCTCGGTTTTGGGAATTCTTGTAAACCAATCGGTTGTCTATTCTTGGAAACCGAAGTTTTTGCCACCGAACCGATTGGCCGGTTTCTGCCGAACCCCGAGGCTGACTTTGATGGTATCATCCTTTGTACTAGTTAGCACTCGTGTATAAGCATCTTGCATTGGACATGCAACTAGTATATAGGTCCTTGAGCAAACGTAAGAAAGAGAAACTGTGTTTACGGTATTGTGTATAGACTATTTTGCTAATCCTTGGATGTTGTTAGATTTTACCTGATGGTTACCTAATTGCATTTGCTCCCATTGTTCATTTAATCGATCATTTTGCCTTGTTAAACTCTACTTTAAATGCTACATGATGGTAAATCGTTTCCATTTGACCGGTCATTTTTCATCTTTAAACAGTTGGATGTTTAGTCTAGTGCTTTCGAAAATAAATCATTAAAAGTTGGATGCCGTGATCCAGAAGAAACATGTATATACCATAAATGGAACACACCTCATATAAAAGATTGTATTTGAAAAAATCATATAAAAAGATTAGTAAAACAACGCCATGAAACGACGAATAAGACACCATGCTACGCCCTACGGCGTGGTGGATGGCAAATCAATATGAGGTGACTTTAGGAGGGTCACTACTCACTCGTCCTAAAGAAGAGGGACCCGGAGAATTACCGGTAAAAAAATAAAGCATTAAAGTAAAACACTGCTGCCCACGTGGCTAAAGGTTCACAGATCGACCCCATCATATCAGAACAGCAGCACCTATTTCCCCAGCAAAAAAAAAATTGCCGAGGGCGCCAGCGGCCTCTGAATCAGTTTCTTTCTCTGAAACCATTCCTGCTCCATCCCTGGTTATAAGCAGCTCACAATCTTGGCATTTGTAGGCAAGCTGCACAGTCAGAGTCAGAGGACCTCAGCTTTTCACACAACACGTCTTGGCTTCCACCACTTCCAGCTCAGCTTCACCAACCTCCAAGCATCGATCCATGGGTTTCTTCAGCACGCCGGCCAAGGTGTACAAGCCGGCGGCGGAGGTGGACCTCGGCCCGAACAGCGGCGAGCACTACATCAGCCCCAACGTCAAAGGTCGTAGTTGCAGACTTGCAGTCGTTAACGCACATGCATATGCCTGAATCGCCTGGTGATTCAGTTCAGAGTTCAGAGTCCTCTGCATCCAGAGGTGATCTCATCTCCATCCGTGTGTGTTTCCACCACGGATGCTGGCGTCTTTGACTGATGCAGCTCCTCGCGTCGCTGGGTTCTTGGTGAAGTTGCTGGCGTGGGTGCTCGAGACGCCCGTCCTCGGCTGGATCGTGCTCACCATCCTCAAGAGAGACAACCTCGTCTACAAGGTGCGTGCCTTGCCTGAAACTGAGCTTAGCCTGAAACTCTGAAACTATACTAGTCACTCACCACTCATCGTCGTCGTCGTCTCCACAGCTCGTCTCCGACGCCGAGATCCCGGAGCCACCGCTGTTCACCAACACCCACAGATGGCAAGAAGGTTGGCACTTACCACATTAACCCAGTACCTGGAAAATTTGACTGAATAATGAAAGCCTTTGCTGATAACAAACCGATGGATGCAATGCATGCTGCAGCGATCGTCGAGCAGAGCGTGCGCGCGACAGAGCCCGGCTTGTCGCCGGCGGAGCGCGTCCAGGAGGCCGTCGGCTGCATCCCAGCTGACCTGGAGCCATCGGCGGCGGCGCTCGCTGATGGCACGTCGTCGTCGTTCAGGCGATGGACGGTGCTGGACTTCCACAGGGCTTACAGCTCTGGAAGGACTACCCCTGTCATGGTAAACAACTCCATTTTTCTGTGTTTTTACCCTGTCCGGCATGGTGGTGAAATAAAACGTTACAGCTCGACTTTACGTTCATTGCGCGTGCATCCGTATCACTTTCACTGATCCCTGCATCCCTATCAGATTAATTTTCGCTGATCTGATCCCTATATCCCTATCAGATTAATTTGGCACCAAGTTTGGGAGGCAATAATAGACCACATTATTATTCCTCACTGACAACCAGAGTGTTGAATGCAGCTAGAAAATTTAGGTGGCATCTGAACCAATCAACATAAAGTTTTGCGTGCACACGGTTACTCTGAAATAATCGTGGATCACTCCTACCAATCTTTTTAAAGGTGGCTGCAGATGGTCTTTAATTTAGAGGTGGTCAGCGCCGTCTAGGGACGGCCAAGAACACGTGCCGTCTCCTAAACTAATTTTCTAAAAATAAAAAATTGAGCCTAAAATTAGCAGTAATTTTAGGGGTTAAACAATTCTAAAAAAATCCAACAACAAAGTTGTTCATTGGGTTGAGAGGAACAACTTTGGTTTTAACTACTTGTGCACCTAAAGTCATTTGGAAATTTTCAATTTCAAAATGTAAGATATTCAATAAAAACTGGACCATAAATGATTTTGAATAAAAAATCCACTATATTGTTTAGGATGCCTATGAAATCTATAACTCGATATTGGTTATTTCTCTATCCAAGGTCATTTGAAATTTTGAATTAAAAAATGTGACAACTTCATGTAGAATTTGTGGGCCCAAAGAAAACAAAGTTTGAACAACAAAGTTGTCTCTCTCTCTCTCTCTCTCTCTCTCTCTCTCTCTCTCTCTCTCTGGGTATTTCAACTTATATATAGAGTTTGTCATCATCCAACCACGTTTTGGAAAAGTTATGAATTTTACTCTAATGTTGTACCGATTTTTAGAAATGGCTCCAAAGATATGGATATTTTTATGGGGCGGCTAATGCATTTACAGAGAAGCTCGTTTGACAAACTATTTTTTTACGGTTTTAGATCAAGTTGTCTCTATTTAATTACAATGGAAGAAGTCTATTAAAATGGTTTTGTTGCTACAAATGGAATTCAAGCACTGTCATATACTCATACCATAAAAAAACATGACCAGAAGGTGAGAGGTCCCCACCATATTTCATTAAAAAGAAAACGATTCAAGAAGAAACCCACCGGGGACTGTCATATACTCATATCATAAAAAATATGATTGGAAGCGGAGAAGTCTCCACCGCAAGTCAAGAAGAAAGCAATTCATGTCTTCATTAAGAAGAAAGCGATTCAAGAAGAAACCCCACCGGTGGACTCTCATATAATCATATCATAAACTAAATGTGATCGGAGGGGCAATGGTCTCCAACGTATTTCATTAATCATTAAGAAGAAAGCAAGTCAAGAAGAAAGCAATTTAGGTCTTCATTAGGAAGAAAGCTATTCAAGAAGAAAGCGATTCAAGAAGAAATCCACTGGGGACTTTCATATACTCATATCATAAAAAAAATAAAAAAAAAAAAAAAACAACGGAGGGAGAGGTCCCCAACGTATTTCATTAATCATCAAGAAGAAAGCGAGTCAAGAAGAAACCCACTGGGGACTGTCATATACTCATATTATAAAAAAACATGATCGGGAGTGGAGAGGTCCGCACCGTATTCCATTAATCATTAAGAAGAAAGAGAGTCAAGAAGAAAGCAATTCAAGAAGAAACCCACTGGGACTGTCATATACTCATATCATAAAAAAAAAAACGTGATCGGAGGGGACAAGTCCCCACCATATTTCATTAATCATTAAGAAGAAAGCAAGTCAAGAAGAAAGTGATTCAGGTCTTTATTAGGAAGAAAGCAAATCAAGAAGAAAGCAATTCAAGAAGAAACCCACCGGGGACTGTCATATACTCATATCATAAAAAAAAACTTGATATATCGGAGGCGGAGAGGTGCCCACCGTATCTCATTAATCATTAATCAATTTGTGTCCCCACCATATTTCATTAAGAGGAGAACGATTCTCCCGGATGACGAAAAAAACCAACAAACCAATTCAGGTCCCCACCATATATTTATTAAGAGAGAACAATTCTCCCGGATAACGAAAAAAACCAATGAACTACGCCAACGAGGGGATTTTTGTTACCCCCTTCAAATTTATACCCACGTGTATTATTAACCCCAACAAACCAATTCAGGTCCCCACCATATATTTCATTAAGAGGAAATGATTCTCCGGGTTCACAAAAAGGACCAATGAACTATGCCAACGAGGGAATTTTAGTTACCCCTTCAAATTTACACCCAATTTAGGTCCCCACCATATATTTAGTTACCCCTTCAAATTTACACCCAATTTAGGTCCCCACCATATATTTCATTAAGAGTAAACGATTTTCCGGGATCACAAATAAAAAAAAAACCAATGAACTACGCCAACGAGGGGATTTTAGTTACCCTTCAAATTTACTCCCACGTGTTACCCTATAAAATTCACTGGGACGTGGATTCGAACTCGGGTGGTGAGAAATAACACCGGAGAGCTCTAACCAATTGAGCTAGAATTCTTTGGGTACGGTCGTATCATAACCGTGTTGTTTATTTTGCCGGCTGCATGCGTGCGTGCAGGTGGCGCGGCGATTCCTGGCAGCATGTTCAGGTCGGATCTGAACATGGGCTTCTTCATCAGCTGCGACCCGGGCGACGTGCTGCGGCAGGCCGAGGAATCCACCCGAAGATACCAACAAGGTGCGTCCTCCTGTCGCTCACGCCTCTCATCGGATTCCGCGCATGCAGTAATCTGTGAACAGATCGAAGAGCAATGCAGAAATCAATGGATCGCCGTAGAGTCGAAGCTACTGACAGTACGTTGCTGGCATCCATGTTTCAGTAGTAGTACTCTACAGTGTCCTCGGTAGTCGTCAGTAGTTGAGTACGCCTGCGTGCCGGGAACGAGCGTAGCTCGTTTGGTCACGGCTTCCAGGTGCGAATCCGGACGTCGTGGGTTCGAGCCTTGGCTCCCCCACGATTTCCCACCTGGTGGGAACAGTATGCTCCCAGTTTATTTCAAGTTGTCTCTCACGCAGATGTGTCCCAATGTCAAGTGACGTGCCCGCCACACAGCTCGGAGTCTGGATGATTTTCGAGTGTTCATCAGCTGCGTTCTAGTTCTAGGTGTAGTTGTAGGTTTGTTCGTATACAAGGTGGCGTGTGTGAGGTGTGCGTAAGGTGGCGTGTGTGAGGTGTGCGTGTGTGTGGTGTGAGTTTGTATCCGAACGGATACTACAGCTGTGCTTAGATGAGAGGTCGTCAAAAAAAAAATGCCTGCGTGCCTCAATTTTCACGCCGTGATCGCCATTGATGACATTGAGCTCAGAACTCAGCACAGTTCTAGAAGCTGTCAGCCTGTCACCATAAGAGCATGGTCAATAAGACTTGGCTATAAGCCAAGCCAAGTCATCAATAGCCAAGTTAAGAGCCTCATGTATACAATAGCTAGTGTCTTCTTCTACTTCAAATACTATTTTTTTATTTAAATGGGAAGGAAGAGAGAGGACGTGGCATTACCATGTGACTGCTCACCTGCAAAGCACCCTCGGGCTCCGTGTGACGCCCGGCGACGAAACCAGCGCCAAGCTCGGTCCTCTCTCTCCTCCAGCTAGGCCAGGCAGCTGACGTGTTGGGCGAATCGCCCATTGCTGTACCTGCCCTAACTAGAACCCAGCACCATTTTTACTGCAGGGCCAGTGGCCAGTGCTGCTGCATGTCCAGGGCCAGGCCACGGCCGGTTGGTACATGCGCGCACAGTTAGCTGCAGCCAGCCGGGCACTGTGCACAGTGTTAGGCCGGGTCGATCGCAAGGACTGAGAGCAGTGATGCAGCCGGGCATCGATCTGCAGGGCCGGCCCGGATCGAGATGGATGGAACGAGCAATGAGTGAGTGTGGTGTACCAGCTCGATGAACAGTGGCGACAGCTGCGCGCTTCACAGGACGGCACGGCACTGCCTGCCCGTGGCCGCCGCCAGAGCCTGCCCCCGGCCAGAGGACGGCCCCGGCCGGGCCGCCTCGCTGAATCGTCTCCGGCCTCTGTCTGATGACTGATCCCATATACTAGGAATAGCAGACTCTGATGATCGACGGACGAAGCGGCGTTTCAGTCCCAGTGGCATCGGATCGATCGTCTCCGGAGGATCGAGTCTGCACTGAATGTCCTTGGACCAAAAGAAAAAACAGTGCTCAAGCGAGTTATTACTAGGCTCGGCAAGATTTGATAGTGCATTAAAACCGTGAACGGATGTCTGCAACTCTTCATGATTGATGTACGTTGTACGGAGTATGGTCCTGGTCTGCCTGTCCGATCCATCTTATCGCTGCTCATCGCTGGATTTTTGGAATGGGCCAGTCTCATTCATTGCTGCTGCATCAGCAACAGCGAGCATGTGGCCGTAGTATGCAGCATGCCGGCCGGCCGGCCGGCGGCCGGGTAGGAATTGCATTGCAATGCATGCCCGCCTGACCTGTAGCAATTGAAGAACGGCAAGGGGACAGAGGGCAGAGATCGCATCGCCATCGCCATGGCGTCGATCTTCTCCTTTTTGCTGCCCGCTCAATGTCTGTCACTGTATCATTCGTCATATGCAAAATTTTTGCTTGCATGCGTGATGTGTGATGATGATTGGATTTGGATCTTCGGATGGTATGATGATGCAACGGTTAATTTTGTGGTAACTACGATTGCAGGGGCACCGCTGTCCGCCATGGACGGAGTGCTGGTCGCCGTCAAGGACGAGCTCGACTGCTTGCCGTACCCGACCACCGGTAAGCTCGGACTCATACTACTTGTCAAGATATAAACACAAAAGTAACCTAAGGTCATTAGGATCATCACAAAAAGAATGCAAATGTTGGTTCCTAGGAAATCAAACAATCTTCAAGTTTGGCCAAAAAGAATACAAACCTCACTTGAACTTATGAACCCCTGGCACAATATTTTTTTTTTCTCACAACAAACAGTATTAGCCGCAGAAACCATCAGCCGAACAGCCATGATATCTATAACTCCTATAAAGGATAACCCCACTAGAGGAGTTCTCTGAAAGATGCGTGGCATGCCACATAGTCAACCCATCAGTTTCTGTTTCAGTTATTGACCTTCCTTCCATGCATGACGAGTGAAATCAGAGGAGACACCGACGCACGCTGCAACAATTGATCCACCAAGAAACGGAAAAGGACGAAGCTGAGCCGTCGCCAACAATTGATCTCCATCAGGAAACGGAAACACAGGTGAACCGTCAATTGATGAGTATATATTCCTTCTGCTTGCGGCCAGCAAATCAGAAGACCGATCCTGCCGTCGCCACTCAATTCAGTTATAATCTAGCAGACCGATCCTCTCCCAGACGAGACTACGACGGCGCTACGCGACGGGATCAGCACCCGCGGGCGGCCTCGCCATGCCTAGCTCGCGGGGAAGGGAAGCGGGGCTAGCTGCTCTGGCCTCACCAATGGTCGCTGGCCGCCGGGCACCGAGCTGCCGGATCGTGTATCGCCGCCGCCTCGCCTTCCTCGCCTCTGTCCCCGACCTCAGCGCCCACCTCGCCTCTTTCCTCCGCTCCGCTCGCCGCCGCGCCTCCGCCTCCTCGCCGCCGCGCGCTTGAAGCCTTCGGTTCCCTCCCGCCGCCCGCTGCCCTGCGGGCGCACAACGCCGCCATCGAGCTCCACGCCAGAAGACGGCAGCATGACGCCGAATGCACGCACCTACACCGCCATCATCGCCCCACCCGCCTCCGCGGGGTTCGTGGACCAGCGCCGAGGTGTTTTGCATCCTACCGCCGCTATGCGTGCAGCGGACCACTGGGGCAGTATAACGTGCTCACCGGCGCTTGGCGTCGGGCAGGTATGTTCGACCAGCTTCGGTGGCCCGTCCCACGAGATGGTGGCTGTGGATGGCGTCATGCTCGGGCCGTAGATGCGCTTCGCCATCACCGCCATGCGGGAGGCTGGCCACATCGATGGCACGGAGGATTTCGTCGAGGAGCTTTCACCCAAGAAAGGATCGGATACGCCCGTGGACGACGCCGAGGTGATGGGGACAAAGGAGGACGGAGAAGGCGCGAGGACAAGGACAAGTACCGCCTCGTTCACGGCCGAGGAGGCCGACGTCCTCCGTGGATCTGTGGACGGCGAGGAGGCCGCTTCGCATCACCAGCTTGCCACGCCGCCGCCCGTGCCGGCTCCCGGAAAATTGATTCTCCATTTATATGGCCTATATTATTAGGTTTGGGAAAATTGATCCTTAGCACCTTACATCAGCATCCATTGGCACATGAATTATGTCTCCATTTAAGCTATTCATGTTACGTATATTTAGTTATCTACACCAAGATGCTAAAATTATCAACTAGCATGTATTATGATATTTATTCATTCATATATTAGTACATATAAATAGTATAATTTCACCTGCAATCTCCGCAGCAACGCGGGGGTATTCCCTCTAGTTATCTACATTTGAATCTCCAATTAGGTTATACAGTAACTATGAAACTGTACAAATTCATAAGTAATCCAATGATACTCATTACACATCATAACCATCAATATCTTTTTTATTTATATTAAGTCAAAGTCAAGAGTGTTTGACTTCTTGATAAGCGAGGATTACATTCTTTTTAGGAGAGAGGTAGTACTCCAAATTTGACCCAATCGACAATCGTTACAAAATTTAGTGCCATTTTTATCATCAACTAAGGCCTTGTTTAGATTGCTAGAATTTCTAACCAAAACTTCCGGGTTTTTCCACTCTCTCCCATCACATCACATTAAGTACACCAAAAGACATATGTTCGGATTATGAAATGTAGATAAAAAAAAGTAACTAATCACACGTTCTGTTTGTACATCACGAGATGAATCTTTTTGAGCCTAGTTAGTCCATGATTGGACAATATTTACCACAAACAAAACGAAAGTGCTACAGGAGTGCTACGGGGAGTTGGAACAGTTATTTTTGCTAGTTTTTAGCAATCTAAACAAGGCCTAAATGCTATGATCTTTTTGAAATTCGGTCAAAAAATTGGCATAAGATTCACGGCTCAAAGGTAAAAACAGTGCAACCAGTACTGTTGTCTCGTGTCATTCTGTGGGCTCACCTACTAAACACGACAAACAGTGCACCTAGCACCAATAATGAATGCACTGCAATGACGACGCGTCGTACGTACGTGCAGGCGGCACACGGTGGCTGGCGTCGGCGCGGCGGTGCGCGGCGGACGCGGCGTGCGTGGCGCAGCTGCGCGCGTGCGGCGCCGTGATGGCCGGCAAGGCCAACATGCACGAGCTGGGTGCCGGCGGCAGCGGCATCAACCCGCACCACGGCTCCACGCGCAACCCCTACAACGTCGGCAGGGTCTCCGGCGGGTCCTCGGGCGGGTCCGCCGCCGCCGTCTGCGCGGGACTCTGCCCCGTCGCCCTCGGCGCCGACGGAGGAGGTAAAATAAACTTCTTGCAGTGTTGTCCGTGCGTGCGCATGCCGGTGGCGGTGGCGCTGACGTGACGTTTTGGGGTCTGTTCTTGCAGGGTCCGTGCGCATGCCGGCGGCGCTTTGTGGTGTCGTTGGGTTCAAGCCCACCGCCGGCCGCCTCTCCAACTCCGGGTGCGCCACTGCACCTCTCCTACATATATGAACACGGAACAGAATCCAGGTTATGGTAATGGTCATAGACACTGTTAACTGAAACGATTAATGTTTGTGTGTGTTTCAGGCTTCTTCCTCTGAACTGGACGGTTGGCATGCCGGGGATCCTAGCAGCAACGGTCGAGGACACGGTGATCGCGTCGGTGCCGCCCAGCCAGCTTCTCATTAATTTCTTCCATAAACCAAATTATCTCATACATTTCTATTTCGTTGTACAAGTATATATGTTCATCATTCATCTACATCCAGCCCAGCCAGCTAATGAAAACACCAATCACAAATGATGTCTTTGTTTGTTTCCCGACTACATTCTTTCAGGTATGCGGCCATTGCTGATCAATCAAAACCAAGCCCTTTGCAGGTGACACAAAGCAGGATTCCGGTCCATTTCAGTGACTATTCAGTATAGATTGGCTGATCGAATTGTTGACCTTCTCCTGTGCAGCAGCCTGAACTGAACCTGCCGATGCTGGCATGCACGCGGTCCATGCCTAACATCAGGCTCGCCAAATACGCAAAGGTCAGCCAGTCAGTCGGCCTCTGAACTTTGGTCACGAAGTCTGAAACTTATGCCTGAACATTGTGCTGTCTGACATTTGCGACAAAAATCAGTGGTTCGACGATAGTTCAGAGGACATCAGGAGCCTGTGCGTGAAGGCTCTGCAGATGCTGCGCTCGCACTACGGTTGGGAGGTACGTAATTCAGTGCAGTTTAGCATCTGAAGAATAACATTACATACCTGCAGTTCTTCATTTCATTCTGAAAATGAAACTCTTTCAATATCTTTGGCTGCAAAGACTGTGGACGTGACTGTCCCTGAGATCGAAGAGATGCGGCTGGCGCACTACGTGACCATGGGCTCAGAGTGCACTGCCTCCCTCGCAAAGTATCTCGACAACATGTAAGCAGAGAAGTTCAGTTAGCCGGCTTGGTCAGTTCGTTCTGAATGCCTGATGCAGCAACTGGAACTGAAAGTCTGAAACTGAACTTTGTTGTATTGCAGGGACAGGTCAGAGATCGGGTGGGACGTGAGGATCGCACTCAGCGCCTACGGATCCTTCAGCAGCAGAGATTACCTCAACGCGCAGCGCCTCCGGTAGGCCGTTACGCATGCCTCAAATGAACAATGCCATTATATATTAATCTGAAAATCTGAATCCTGACGCTGCAAAACGAACGACGACTGTAGATGCCGTCAGATGTACTTCCACGAGAAGATCTTCGAGACGGCCGACGCCATCGTCACGCCCATGACAGGGTATGCAATACATACGCGACTCCAGCCTCCTTTTGCTCCATGGCGTGCATGACATGGCTGCTGCTGCACTTGCTGTGTAGGGTGACGGCATACGCGCTGCAGGAGGACGCGCTGAGCACGGGGGAGCTGGACTACATCAACGGAGGTAAAAATGTCTGATGCGACGATGCATGATTGATCAAAAAGAAGTGATTCAGTGCATCTCTGAAACTCTTGACAGCTGAAAGAATCTTGCAGCTGCTCTGGTGCGGTACTCGATCGCGGGCAACTTCCTGGGGCTTCCGGCGATCACCGTGCCGGTTGGGTACGACAGGGGAGGGCTCCCTGTGGGGCTCCAGTTCATCGGCCGCCCGTGGTCGGAGGCCACGCTGCTGCACCTCGCCTACGCCATGCAGGAGGCGTGCGGCAAGGAGCACCGCCGGAAGCCCAAGGTGCACTACGACCTCCTCACGAAACAGTAGCTTCAGCAGCCTCGAGCAAAATGGTGACCGTGGAGTCAAAGAGGCGATTAATTACAGCTATTGGGTGATTGATTGTAGTCGTGCGTGATCATCAGATTTGTGTGAATGGTGTGGTTCAGAGAATAATTCAATGGACTGAAACTAGCTAAGTCTGAACTGATTAGCTGACAGCATTGAAGTCGTTGATCTTGAATGGAGGGGTGAGATGGATGCAAATTTACACCGTGACTTTATGAAGCAAAGTCACTAAATCGCTGATCCCCAAACTACACGCCTTAGAAGACGCGTAAGTCACTGCAGTGGGAAGGCAAAGACCTCTTCAATGCTTTTAAGAAGGACCTTGACCGAAGACTCAACTCAAATGACCAACCTCGCTCTATAGCTGCTTTGGTTATAACTACATGAGCCCACAGATGCATGTTCAGTTCATGTGCTTGAGTAGCAGGTGCCCCCTGTGTTCTTCAAGCATGCATCCCACAGCTAATGCTCTGCTCATCCTCCTTACCATCATAGGAACCACCTCGTTCTTCACAAGTGGTGCGCTGCAACTGCAACCCCAGCCCCTCATGGTGCCGGCGGTGCTGGCGCATGCATGGCCTCTGAAAGGGCCGCCTTGCTGGCCTTCAAGAAGGGCATCACCAGTGACCCCGCCAGATTCCTGTCCTCATGGCGTGGCTGGGACTGTTGCTGGTGGAGAGGCGTCACGTGCAGCAACCGGACAGGCCATGTCCTCAAGCTTGACCTTCGCAATCGAGATCCGGACATCTACTCCTTTGTGCCGACGTTGTACAAAAATGCTTTGGCGGGTGAGATAAGTCCCTCTCTGCTTTCCCTGGAGCATCTAGAGCACTTAGACCTCAGCATGAACTACTGGGAAGGAGAAACTAGCCCTATGCCTTCCTTCTTGGGCTCCATGAAAATTTGAGATATCTCAACCTATCTGGCATACATTTCACCGGTACTGTGCCTCCGCAATTTGGTAACCTGACTAAATTGCAGTGCCTTGACCTTGGTGACACTGTGCACTCAGCGGACATCGCCTTGTTTACAAATCTCTCAATGCTACAATATCTTAGCATGAGCCAGATTAACCTCTCGTGGATAGTTGACTGGCCACAAAAGCTTAACATGATTCCATCTCTAAAGGTCATTGATCTATATGATTGTTGCCTTGATAGAGCAAACCAATCACTTCCGTACCTTAATCTCACGAAACTTGAGAAGCTTGATCTCTCTGGGAATCATTTTAACCACACAATCGCATCTTGTTGGTTTTGGAAAGCTACAAGCCTTAAGTACCTCAATCTTGGGGGAACCAGTTTGTTTGGCCAATTTGATGACACCCTGGAAAACATGACATCCCTCCAAGTCCTTGATTTGTCATATCGTGCGACCATGAATTTTGTTAATTCGAAACATGATGGTTACTATTGTCAGAACCCGACATGGACAGAAGATGATGCGATGATCCCTTACACTTTGCAAATGGTAGGCAACTTCCAGAACCTATGCAGCCTGCAAATCCTAGACCTCAGCGATAGTTATAAGAGTGGTGATTTAACCACGCTCATGGAGAGCTTGCCGCGATGTGCATGGGGTGAGTTGCAGGAGCTGCGTCTCAGTTGCAACAATTTCACCGGGACCTTGCCAGATTCCATAGGGCGGTTCACCAGCCTGACAACACTTGAGCTCAACGACAACAGTCTTAGTGGAAGAATCCCGCCGTGGCTTGGAAACTGTACACGTCTAAGCACCCTTCACATCTATAACAACCACCTCAACGGAAGTGTACCCACTGAAATCGGTTTCCTTCAATATTTAACCTCGTTGGATATAAGCAACAACCAGCTCAGTGGTGTGATCACGGAAGAACACTTGAAAGGCCTAACAAGCTTAAGCACATTAGATCTGTCTTACAATAGTAATTTGAAGGTTGTTACTGTGGAAGAAGGTTGGCTTCCTCCATTCAGGCTGGACTATGGAGTTTTTGCGTCTTGCCAGATTGGTCATCTGTTTCCAGCTTGGCTTCAGCAGCAGCTGTCCATCAGTCATCTTGACATTTCAAGCACAGGTTTGAAGGACAAGATTCCTGATTGGTTTTGGTCTACAGTCTCGCAGGCAACATATCTCGACATGTCTGATAACGAACTGACTGGTAGATTGCCCGCACATCTAGATGACATGGCCCTTACATGGCTCAATCTCAGTTCAAACCATCTCACAGGACCAATACCACCGTTTCCAAGAAGCATTAGAACCTTGGATATATCTCGCAACTCATTTTCTGGAATACTGCCATTCTCTTATGATGCTACTGAACTTGAAATCTTGGTAATGTTCTCAAATCAAATTGGAGGAGGCATTCCAGAATCAATGTGCAATTTGCCATTATCGGATCTGGATCTATCAAGCAATCTGTTGGAGGGCCAAATTCCACAATGCTTTGCAAACATGACATTGCTAAATTTTCTTCTACTAAGCAATAACAGTTTGGCAGGAATATTCCCAACATTTTTACGAAACTACACAGATCTGAGGATGTTGGATCTTTCATGGAATAAGTTCTCTGGACAGTTACCTATATGGATAGGAGATCTAACAGGTTTATTTTTTCTACGACTTAGCCACAATATATTTTTTGGGAATGTTCCACTTGAAATCACGTATCTCAGGAGCATGCAGTTCTTGGATCTGTCCAGCAACAACTTATCTGGTGTTATACCTCAGCATTTGGCCAACCTAACAGGTATGACGACCCTAAGGAACTATGCCCGGGGTAGTATGTATGAGCTCATGACGCATAGCTGGGGACACCAAGCATTAGACGTTACTGCTGTAGATCAATTCGATGAACACTTTTTGATAATTACAAAAGGGCAAAAACTTAATTATGGCAGAGCATTGGATTATTTCGTGAGCATTGATTTATCAGACAACTCCTTATCAGGTGAAATTCCAGGGGATATCACATCCCTTGATGCATTAATAAATTTGAATCTATCAGCAAATCACCTAAGTGGAAAAATCCCAAACAAGATTGGTGCAATGATGTCATTAGAATCCCTTGATCTATCTGAGAACAAACTTTTTGGTGAAATCCCATTAAGTTTGTCTAATTTGACATCTTTGAGCTACATGAACTTATCATACAACAGCTTGTCAGGAAGGATACCATCCGGGCGCCAACTTGACACCCTCAATGCAGAAAACCCTTCACTTATGTACATCGGCAACACTGGACTTTGTGGCCCTCCTCTTCAAAATAAATGCCCAGGAAATGGAAGCTTCATCCATGGTGATGGAACAAGCTACAGGCATGAACTTGAGCCATTTTCTTTTCATCTTGGTCTTGTCTTAGGACTTGGGGTGGGGCTCTGGATGGTATTTTGTGCCCTTTTGTTCAAGAAGACATGGAGGCTTGCTTATTTCCAGCTGTTTGACAAGTTTTATGATACAACCTATGTATATGTAGTTCTGAAGTTGGCAAGCTTGACTAGGAATGCAACTGTTGAATAGGAAATACTTGGAACGTGTCTGCGGCGTCCATGCCAAGATTCAATGGCAGTTGTGTATGAAATAGTGAGGAAATAAAGTCCTAGTGATATATGTTGTGTGTATATATATATATATATATATATATATGTTGTGTATGAAATAGTGAGGAAACAAAGACACAGGTACAGGAAGTCCGGTGCTGATTACTAAACAAAGATCTGAATCTTGGCACAGGAAGTCCTAGTGATATATGTTGTGCTGATTACTAAACAAAGGCACAGAGACTTTGTTACAGTTAGAGGATCTGTGTCTTTGTTTCTGTACCTGTATTTCTTGATTCATTTTCTGCATCCTGCTTCAACACATTTGAGCTGCAGTTCAGTGTTCAGTTAAGATTGGCTGATCAATTTGTTGCTGATCTGCTCTGCAGCAGCCGGAACTGAACCTGCCATTGCTGACATGCACGAGGTCCATACCTAACATCAGGCTCGCCAAATACGCAAAGGTCGGTCGGTCATGCTCTGAAGTCTGAACTTTGGTTACGAATGTCTGAAAACCCGCGCCTTGACGTTTTGCAAAAAAACCCGCGCGCCAGCCCTGTTCGTCTAATCCCCGACTGGGTTCCTCGCGCACGCAGGCGATTGGAACGCCGCCGCCCGAGATGCGCCCGTCCGCAGCCTTCCCCTGCCCGCCCTGCCAGGGCTCCTCCGGCCATCTGTCCCGCAGGATGGCGATGCGCGCCGCCTGCTGCAGGGTGCATCCGCCCAGTTCCCCGAGCCGGTAACCCTCGTGCAAGAGACTCGGCGCCGCCTACGATTCGCCGCCGCCCGCGATTCAGCGTAGGGAAGGCCGGTCTTGGCACAGAAACTGGAGGCGGATCTCCACCTGAAGGCGACTCTTCCATCAGGTGGCGACAGTCCGCGGGGGTGGGGGTGTCGTCATCCTGCGCGAGCGGCCGGGCGGAGGACCGAGTACCGGCGGCACGGCGGCGTCCAAATTTTCCCCTTCGCGACCGAACACCAAAGCGGACGGAGACGTGCAAAACTGACGTGGTGTGCTGCGCGCGGGGGCATTCCTGCAAAGTGCCGTCGATGCTTGCGGGCGTTTTCTTGTAAAAAGCCTGCCTGTCGCTGCGTGGCCATCGGATGGCGGGTCCACGGTCTGGATGAAAAGTTTGCACGGTTGCATGGGATAGTGGTTTGGTAATTAACACAAGGGATTTTGTTGATATTGTTAGTTTGGCAACTGGAGCATGTATGGTCCGACCTGCAGCCCATGATGCAAATTAAGGCCTGCTGGTAGGTAGCCCATGATGCAACGAAGTTCGAGGGAGGCGGTCCCTCTATGTACAAGTTTTTTACGTGACGTGAGAGCATTCGTAACACTTTAAACGTGACGTGAGAGCATTCGTGTAAAAATTTCGTAACACTTTAAACTTGTGTCAACGAGTACCACTATCGTGTCAGCTGGAACAGCAGTGGGTGGGTCCCGAGCTTGACACCGGAGCACGCCGTGCGGCGACTGGCGTGTCTCCATCAGATGAAGCTCTGTTCCTGATCGAGTGTGCCGTGCATGCGCGCTTATAAATTCTGTTGCACGACTGGCTGGCTGAGGAGGATCAGATATCACCCATCACACGTACAGCCGGTGGCGGAGCTCCGGTGTCAACGTCGAGCTAGCTATAGCTACAAGCAAAATCGATCATGGCAGCGGCGGCGGTGGGCAACATCGACACGGCCATCGGCTCCGATGCCGCGGCCGCCGGGAGGAGGTGGTCCCTGCGCGGCATGACGGCCCTCGTCACCGGCGGCACCCGCGGCATCGGGTACGTATCGTATAACCAGCTCGGGCTAGCAATGTCGTCTATGCAGAGCGAGCGGCGGCGCAGGCTTTCGGTAACTGACTGGCTCGTACGCATGCAGGCGCGCCGTGGTGGAGGAGCTGGCGGCGCTGGGCGCGGCGGTGCACACGTGCTCCCGGAACGAGGCGGAGCTGCGTGACCGCCTGGCCGAGTGGCAGGCCACCACCACCACCAAGACCGGCGGCGGCGTCATCACGGGCTCCGTCTGCGACGTGTCGGCGCGTGACCAGCGCGAGCGTCTCCTGCGCGACGTCGCCGACCGGTTCGGCGGCAAGCTCAACATCCTCATCAACAACGTGGGCACCAACTTCGGCAAGCCGACGGCGGAGTACACGGCGGAGGACTACGCGTTCCTCATGTCCACCAACCTCGAGTCCGCCTACCACCTGTGCCAGCTCGCCTACCCGCTGCTGCGCGCGGCCGGCGGCAACGCCAGCGTGGTGCTGGTGTCTTCCGTGTGCGGCGGCGTGGCGGTGTGCACGGGCTCCGTCTACGCCATGGCCAAGGCCGGGATGAACCAGCTGGCGAGGAGCCTGGCGTGCGAGTGGGCCGGCGACGGCATCCGGGCCAACTCTGTCGCGCCGTGGTACACCCGGACGCCGCTCGTGGAAGGGACCTGGCGCGGGAGGAGTACGTGGAGGAGATCCTCCGCCGGACGCCGCAGCGGCGCGTCGCGGAGCCCGATGAGGTGTCGTCGCTCGTCGCGTTCCTCTGCATGCCATGCGCATCATACATCACCGGACAGACCATCGCTGTCGACGGCGGCATGACCGTCAATGGCCTCTTCCCATGATGTCATCCGCACGCGCGGTTGGTGTTGTACCACGATCGATTCCAGCGACGACTCGTCATCTAGGAATAAATAGCTTGATGAAGAATAAAGTAGCTATTAGCAGCTACATTATTGTGGGTATATTTACATCATAGATTTTTAAATGTAAGAAAGGCACTTGAATAATGCGGTTTGTTCCACGTACATGGCCTATGGCCGGTGGAAGTTGGATGTCCAATGGATACCTTCTAGTTCAAAAAAAAATGAACTAGGAAGACACGGCCCCCTCCAAAATTTGAATTTCTAGTTCATTTGCTAAAATCTATGAATATCCAATTCATGCTTGCCTTCCACCTCTACCAATGGGCTGTTGTCGATTATGTCTAGTGTATTGCAATTTTGTGATAATAAATCATTAATTGGGTTTCCAGTTTACACAAATAAAATGATATTGTAAACCAGAATAGATGTGTTTGGTTGCTTAGCCTAAATTACGATTTATATATACTTACTGTTTGGTTCTCGTCCATATCCAGGCTTCAGTATATCTGAGCATTCGGCCTGAGACCCGGTGTCACAGCTCGGAACACGAAATTTTGGCAAGGCCCAAACACGGCCCGTCACGGTTGGCTTCGTGTCCGGGCCGGGCCGATGCCCGCTCCAGGACGTGCTTGGGCCGACGCCGAGTCACACGGGCCAAGCACGGCACGACCCAAAAAACAGAGGAGGCCCGATGTAGGCCCGATATCTTGCTCCCACAAAAGGCCAGCGGCCCACCAACCACCACCTCCTCGACCCTATTCACACGCCTCAACAAATCAACACTCAAGACCCATGCTCCCCTCGCGCCATCACAAGCCATCCCACCCTCCCCCCCACTCGCTTGCCTCATCCCCAGTCCCCCACGCCGCTCCATCCACGTGTCGAGGTGGCCTCCACGCCGCTGCGTGCCTTCTACACCACCCGGGGATGACGGCCACCTCCGCTCGCGCCCACGCCTCACCGGCGCCGCCGCACCTCCTCCACTCCACCCCCGCACCGGTGCTGCTCCGGTCAGCACCATGCGCCGCGACCACACCGCATCGTCCATGCAACCTCCTCCACATCGCCACAAGCTCGATCCGGCCGCAACGGCGTGGATCCGCCACCTATTTCGCCAGCCTCGCCACCACCTCGCCCGCTACTGCGCTCGATCCGCATCAAGAGCCTAGTCGTGAGCACACCGGCGACCACCACCACCCTCAGGTCTCGCGTCAAGCGGGCTCCTCCTCCCTCTATGGGCATGTGCTTATACGGTCAGCCCAACACGGAAAATCGATCCACGTTCCATGCCTAGGCTGGCGAGCAGGCCAAGTGGCAAGTGGAGGCATGGCCCAGCGACACGTAGGTCAACGGGCCCTTGACCTAGTGGGCCTTTCCTAGCACGGGCCCGTGTCGGGCCGTGTCGCACCTAGCAATGCAGCCCCGGCCTGTGAGCCTTGCACGAAACCCCGGAATTTTTGCCCGGCCCAAGCACGACCCGCCCACGGTGTCCAACCGCCCGGGTTGGCACAATCCCGAGGGAGCAGTGGTCATGCCCGGGCTGCACCCTAGGCCCGTTGGCCCAAGACGGCATGGCCCGCTATTTCGAAAAGGCCCACCGGCGGCCCGATAACCATCTAGGCTACTAACAAAGAAACAACCCACTAGCCCACCATCCTGACCTGCTAACTCCCTAACCCTAACTTCACCCACCATACACCAGCCCACTCCTCACTCCCCAACACCGCGCTCATCGACGCACATGACTACGCTGGCGAGGCAAATGGCGTAGCCACGCGCCTCCCCGCAGTCCGCTCCACCACGACCGCCACTCCCCATCGCATTCCGTACGGCCATACCAACCACTTTCCTTGCTCACTGCTCCTTCCCTTCCCATCTCTCAGCTCACGTCATCGGATGCGCACCCGCCAGCACCCGGCGTGCCGTAACCTCGATGAGGTCGTACAATACTACATAAATCTTTTTGGTGGCCAGCAAAAAAGTTTTTGTGTGGCGAGCAATCCTGCCTGTCACCCAACAGGGGTCACGGTAAATACAAGCACCATGGTGGGCGGGTTTGCCCGCCATAGTTATTCAGCAAAAAAAAAAAAAAAAAAAAAAAAAATGGAGAAAGCCCAACTGAGACCCAGTCGAGCCTGGATTGGGCCTGGCGCCGCCGTACCAACGCGCTATCGCCGCCGCCACTAGATCCAACGGTGCGGCGCCAACGCCAAGAGGGGTCCCACGCCGTCTGGATCCGCCGCCGTAGGGGGGACGCACTCGGATCACCGGGAGTGGGGAAGGCCCCGGATCTGCAGCTAGAGAGGTGGAGGCGGCCGGATCGTCCGCCAGAGAGGAGGATGCACCTGCATCTCTGTCGCAGTGGGGGAGACGTCCGGATCCACATCCAGAGAGGCGGAGGCGCCTGGATCCACCACCGTGGAGGTGCCGGGCGCCCGATCCGCCGCCCCCCACACTGGGGACTACGCCGTCCACTGCCATGGCTATAGGAGGAGGGGGCTGCGGAAAGGGAGCCGCATGCGCCGCACCGCCGGATGCAGAGGGAGCTGCCCGTGCCACACCGCTCAGAGGGGACAGAACAGGGAGGGAGACGCGGCACAGTCGGGTGGGAAGAGTGAGGGAGAGAGTTGGGTTGGGAGTGTGAGGAGCTATTAACCTAAGTGCTCAATTTATATGAACACATCTATCGGGCCACCAGCGGGTTATTTGGGCTTTGACCTTTTATCAGGCCACGGAAAATAGATTTACCGTGTCGGGCACTTTGGCTGCCACGGTAAATAAAAAACGCCCGCATCAGTTAATCGGGGCATTAACTGTGGTGGGCAAAGTGTACGCCCGCCACGAATAAGTTTGGGGGTGTCACGCAAAAAGAATTATGTAGTAGTGGTAGAGAGCCACTGCCGTCTCCTACTGATCGTCGGCTACCTCTTCCATGCTCGCCCTTGTGGAGCCGCCGCCACCCTGCCATCGAGCGACATCCCCTCCCCTCATCTCGTCTCTGTGCTAGCATGGTGGGGCCGCGGCCGGCACAACCTGTTGTTTTTGCCGTGCATCAGTGGCTGGCCTGTCATGAAAAAAGGCCCATAGGTTGGCCTGACCAGCATCGGACCGTGCCAGCCCGTTCTCATGCCGGGTTGGGCCAGGCCGGCCCGGTGCACAGCTATAGATTTTGATATGCTGGCATATCGGTCAACTTTCCATGTGAGGAAAGATTGAAAGTTGAGATAGGAAAATCAAGATTGCAAAAGAAAAAAAAAAAAGGAAAAAAAGGTTAAGATTGGAAGTGGACCACGGAAACTCCTGGAGATATATATGCTCCAAACGCAGAACAGAAGGATCTCGATCAGCTCAATAAATAGATGGATATATATACTGTCAAAATATTATATGCAGAGAGACTCAAGGAACACGCCATCGTCATCTACCTAGCTAGGGCAACCGCCGCCGTAGTCACGTGTGCAGCAGCAGCCATCCCTCATCGTCCCTGAGCTCCGTCGATCGCTCGCCATCATCAACACGCGAACAAAGCATGAAGCTGCTGACGAGGATCGGTCGTGGTCTGGGCAGATCCGGCGGGTTGATCAACCAAGAACGCTCCCTGTTCCAGCTAACCCGACTCTCGTCCTCCATCCATGTCGTCCCAACAACAAGTCGCCGCCACATGGTAACCACCGCCGTAACTTGCCCGAAGGAGAAGGAAACCTCTGGTCAGGCTCCAGCCCTGGCTCCGGCAGCTCCAGCGGCGGATGACACGCGCTGGATGCTCCTGAACCGCTGGTGCTGCGCCACCAACTCCACCGCCGTCGACGTCGTCGCTAACGCCGATGCCAAGACCGTTGCGGAGACCCACACCTCCGGTAGTCGGCCGTTGCGTGTCTCCCTTAGCCGCGCGGCGCCGCCGGCAACCTCGTACCTCTGCTACGAAGAAGAAGAAGAAGAAGGAGGCAATAGAGCCAGATGGACACCGGACGACAACGGCTTCAGAGAAGCCGTCGTCGCGGCTCACGGCGACTCCGTCCTCCTCAGGTTCAGTGACGACTACTTCGTGTACAAGGCCGCCGCCGGCCAACCGCCGTCGCTGTCCCTCCTCCCGGCCTGCCGCGTCCCCAAGTACGAATGGGAATACGAAGGCAAGCACGATCACGGCGAGGTCTACCACACGGAGCGCGAGTTGAACCAGATGGACACCGGCCTCTTGCGCTGCGGCGGCGGCGGGGAGTTCCTAGTGGCCCAGCTCCAGGTCGCTTACAAAGAGCCGTTCGACACGGCCGAGCTCTGCGTGTTCCGGCATGGCCGGCCCTACTGGGAGTTCAAGGACGCGGTGCCCATCGTCCACCATGAGGGCGGCGGGCGGCACGACCTCGGGAGGTGGCAGGAGCTCAACGCGGCGGTCGCCGCCGGGAACCGCTTCATGTGCTGGGTGAGCTACGACCACAGCACCTTGCTCGTGTGCGACATGATGGCCGAGGAGGGGAACACCAAGCTCCGGTACGTGCCGCTGCCCGTGAAGGCAGTGCCGCCAAAAGACGACGAATGGCGATGGGGCTACGACGACGACGACGAGCAGCTCTACTGGATGCACTACCGGAGCATCGGAGCAGTGCCGCCGCCGCAGAGCACCGACGCGGCGGCGGCGGTGCGGTTCGTGAGCATCGACAGAAGCAGCTGCTGTGGCGCCCCGGTGACACGGAGTGTGTGCGAGCACTCCAGCTCTTTGTTCACGGTGACCACGTGGACGCTGGCGCTGCCGACGACGACGGGGGAGGACGAGGACGAGCCAATGACGTGGGTGAAGGAAAGCGTGCTTGACTGCGAGGAGTTCTGGGCGCTGTTAGCGGGCTTGGATAAGGGTCTTCCGCGGCGGCCATGGCCGACGTGCCCCGTCGTGAGCTCGGAGAACCCCGACGTGGTCTTTTTCGTCGTGGCCGAGTGCGAGGATGGCAGGGGACAAGGGGAATATATGTGCGCTCGAGATCGACATGAGGAGGAAGACGCTGATATCTGTCGTCCCCTGCCCTCCACGTCCAGAGGGTGCCTACTACGGCTACCATTTGCCAGCAAAACTTCACAGCTAGCTCGCTGCTATAGGGATTAGGTTGATTATCAGAGATTAATGCAGGTTGCCGTGTTATCGTTATTCTGAATTTTTCTGGTTCTTGTACTAAAATGGATGTTTGGGTAGTAATAAATCCAGTACGAAGACAAATGATTTAGATTTGACAATAAAATGCTTTAAATCGACCAAGAAAAATGGTTTCGATTTTATCTGGTTATTGTACTCCTATCCATGAATCAATTAGATTGTAAGCTAAAAACCTTTTTTTTTTTTTGTGTGTGTGTGTTTTTTTTGACGCCTCAACTCTTCAAGTACAAGCTGTAGTATCTCGAACTCACGCACTAACTCACACCACCACACGCACACAGACTCACACACTCACACCATAGCGCGCAAGCTAGATCTACACCTATATACGAAGATGTTGCACGTGGCTGAGAGATCCGAAGTCATCCAGGCTTCTTATGTGACGGGCACGTCACTCTGACCATTGTGGCACATCCACGTGTCGCTCCAGATCCGGGGACCTGCAAATTTATTTTGGGAATAAATCCCGGTGAGAGACATGAGATCGATTCTGGGAATCGAACTCTCGCCGGCAGCCTGCACACCCGCAGCGCTTGCCACCCGAGCTAGGCTCGGTTCTCAAAAAAACAGAAAAACTTCAAAAAAAAATTGTGCAACCAATTAAACACATTATGAAAATGGCTTATGGTGTACTTTTCTCCGTTATAGGAAAAATCGTTTAGAAAGTGATAGGGTCTCCAAAGCATAACTTTGACTTCTCTTTTTATAAAAATATTTATTTGAAAGTTGGCACGGAGCCTGGGCGTGCGAAAGTGGGCTGGCGACGGCATCCAGGCCAACTCCGTCGCGCCGTGGTACACCCGAACGCCACTCGTGGAAGGGGACCTGGCCCAGGGGGACTACGTGGCGGAGATCCTCCGCCGGACGCGCGCCGCGGCGCGCGCGGAGCCCGGGGAGGTGTCGTTGCTTGTGGCGTTCCTATGCATGCCTTGCGGGTCGTACATCACCGGACAGACCATCGCCGCCGACGGCGGCATAACCGCCAACGGCCTCTTCCCATGAGATGTCATCCGCACGCACGCGCGGTTGGTATGCTATGGTACTACGGTCGATTCCACTAACGGCGACGACGCGTCAAGGAATGCATAGCTTGATGAAGAATAATAAAGTAGCTATATGTCAGGAAGAAGATGACGTCTACTGTTGGGCGTCCGACAAGAGCATCGAGTGGCTGATTCAAGCAAGGATTCGGGCGGGATTGTTCTTGGGCCGATGGCCTTTCTTTGTTACCGACATGTGTCGATGTATCAGGCTTAAGCCCATGTAATCAGGCGGCTATAATAGCCGAGGGGTGGTTAGGTGGAATGACATCGAAAACCTGAACTAAACTTTCCTTATTCTGTTTATCAAGTTTCATTTCCTGTTCTCTTTCAGTTCTTCGTCAGTTATTGCAATTCTTTCATTATCGTTCTTGTTCTTCCACCTAGCTCATGTTAGGGCACGACTCGTGTCCTGACAATTGGTATCCAGCTCCTGGCCTGCGGGTGTAGCGACGCCGCAGGACACCGTGAGCGGCGGGGACGCCGGCGCCGGCGGAAGCCCACGAAGTTCCAAGTCGAGACAGCGAAATCCATGGAGGAATTTGTCAAGCAGTTCAAGCTGATGAACTCGCGGTTCGATGGGGTTCAGAAGTTGTTGTCCAATGCGCTGGACAAGTTCGACGGGGTGGAGGTATGGCCGAAGACCGCTGACGCGTTGTTCGGCGGTTTGCGGCAGACGGCGGATGGCGCCGACACGCAAGGCCGATCAGGCGATGGCGCTGATTCAGGCGTTGGAGGCGTTTCCTCCATCTGCGCGGGGGACGCGGGATCCTCGGCGGCAGCGGCGATGATGATGCCGACGACGATGCCGCCACGCCAGATGGTGCCTAGCGGAGCGCGAGGGGCGGTGTTCGTACAACTCCGATGACGTTCACGGCTCCATCGACGACGCGTCTACACCACTACATCCCTCGACGTTCACGCCGCGACCACCGCTGATGGCATCCACCTATCTCGGGCCCGTCGACGGCGATGCCCCACGCCTCGACGCCACAAACAAGCTTCCAATTCCAGCAGAGGCCGGTGCTGCACGGGACATTTACGCACCAACCGCCTCGTCCACCGGGCTGGCGGACCTGAATGTGGCACCCCTTCCGTCGCCGACTGCAATCTCGGGCAGCGACGACTAACCCATGGGGCATAGCGCCCGCCGCGGTGGGTTCCAAGGAATCCAACGCGAGTACTTCTCACAGGTTATGGCTTATCGTGCTCCCCCACCTTAGTTTCAGCATCGGGATTGTGATTGGGGTAGTCGGGATTTTGATTCTAAGCCTCGTTCCCCACCATTTCCTAAGATGGATTTCCCTCAATTTGATGGCACTAACCCCACTCTTTGGCGTTATAATTGTGAGATGTTTTTTGAGGTGTATGCTGTTGATGCTACATTGAAGACAAGATTCGCGGCCTTGAACTTTAAAGGGTCAGTAGCAATTTGGCTTCAATCAGTACAAGGCAAGAACCGGATTGTTGATTGGGAAGTCTTGTGTGCCAAGGTCATGAAGAAGTTTGATGGTGATCAATACCAAGTACTGTTGAATCAGTTTGAGAAATTGAGGCAGAAGGGGTCAGTTGGGGAATATCTTGAGGAGTTCACCAGATTGGCTCATGGGCTGTTATTGTACAATGACAAGTATGATGGCACCTATTTTGTCACCAGATTCATAGCTGGCCTCAGAGATGATATCAGACGAGTCATTGTCATACACAAACCACAAGATGTGGATGCAGCTTGTAGTCTGGCTCTGATTCAGGAAGAAGAGTTAGCAAAGTCCAAGGCAATGTTGGGAAGGAGATCAATAAAGGAGGATTCAAATCCTGGAAGAATGCTGAAGGAGAGAATTCTAAGCCTAAAGCAGTAAAGCAGGAAGGTGAAGACAAGTTGCAGGCTCTGCGAGACTTCAGAAGAAAGAATAACTTGTGTTTCAAGTGTGGGGAGAAGTGGGGCAGAAATCATAAATGTCCCGCTTTCGGGTTCCCTTACATGTTATTGACGAGTTAGTAGAGGCTCTGGAAGATACTGGCTCTGAATCTGGAAGCAGTGAAGATGAGGGAGAAATGGTGGAGACTGTCATGGCGGTGGGGCATTCAATATCGATGCAAAGAGAAAAACAATGAGAATTTGTGCCAAGATTGGCCATCTACAAGTCTTGGCATTAGTTGATTCGAGCAAAGTGGGCACCTTCATTAGTAAGGATTTGGCTGCACAATTATCCGCTGAGTTCTCTGATTGTGATCCAATTCAGTTTGTGGCAGCTGATGGTAGTCCCATGACCTGTGATAAGAGGATCAGAAATCTGCAATGGACAAGTCAGGGTCTCACATTTGAATCTGATGTGGGAATCTTACCACTTCAGTGCTTTGACATGATTTTGGGGGAAGATTGGTTGGAAACCATAAGTCCTATGTGGGTGCATTGGGTAAAGAATGAAATGAGGTTCACTTATCAAGGGAAGAGAGTTAAACTGCAAGGACTGAAACATGATACCTCAAAATGTCTTGAAGTCAGCAGTAAGAAGTTAAGAGGACTCTTGAAGAAGAAAGTTGTAGCTTATTGTGTGCAATTGCAGCCTGTTCAAAGAAAAATAACACTACCCAAATCAAAGGAGGGCAATGCATTGCAGCTATTTAGGAAACCACACTACCTGCAGAAGTGTAAGAATTAATATCAGAGTATGAAGATGTATTTCAGGTCCCTACAACATTACCCCTAAGGAGAACTTGTGACCACATAATACATCTCATACCTGGAGCTCAACCAGTGAATGTCAGACCATATCGATATTCACCAATGCAGAAAAATGAAACTGAGAAACAACTAACTGAAATGCTAGAGAGTGCCATCATTAAGTGCAGTACCAGTCCATTTGCTTCACCTGTGCTATTGGTCAAGAAGAAGGATGGAACATGGAGATTTTTGTGTGGATTATAGGCAATTGAATGCCCAGACAGTTAAGAACAAGCATCCCATGCCTGTTGTTGAAGAGCTGTTGGATGAGCTGAAGGAAGCACAATGGTTTACTAAGTTGGATTTGAGGGCTGGGTACCATCAGATATGTGTATACCAGAGGACACTCATAAGACAACATTCAAAACTCATAATGGGCTCTATAAGTTTTTGGTGATGCCATTTGGGCTGACCAATGCTCCTGCAACCTTCCAAAGTGCGATGAATGAGATTTTTGCAACTTTACTCAGGAGAGGAGTGTTAGTATTCATGGATGATATACTGATATATTCATCTAACTTGCAAGAGCATTTGATGTTGCTAAAGAAGGTGTTTGACATACTAAGAGCCAATCAGTTCTATGTCAAGAAGTCCAAGTGTTCATTTGCACAGGCCGAGGTAGAGTATTTGGGCCAGGTTATATCGAACAAGGAGTGTCAACTGAAGGCTCCAAGATAGTAAGAGCTGTTGAGCAAAGGACCCGGTGTCACGTAATACCAAGCAACTTAGGGGATTTCTTGGCCTTACAGGATACTATAGGAGATTCATAAAACACTATGCACCGATCAAGAGGCCCTTGTCCGACTTGCTCAAGAAGGGTAATCAGTTTCTCTGGAGTAGTAAGGCAGAGGAAACATTCCAGCTCCTGAAGAAGGCATTGGTACAAGCACCAGTATTGGCTTTACCAGACTTTGAGTAACCATTTGTACTTGAGAATGATGCTAGTGATGTGGGGTTTGGAGCTGTATTATTGTAGGATCAGCATCGTATTGCCTATCTAAGTAAGGCAGTCAGCACCAAGCGTCAGACTCTTTCAACTTATGAGAAAGAATGCTTAGCCATTATTTTGGTTGTGGATAAATGGAGATCATATTTGCACAATATGGAGTTCATCATAAGAATAGATCATAAGAGCCTTCTCCAACTCATTGACCATAGAGTCACCTCTAAGATTCAGGAGAAAGCCTTGTATAAACTCATGGATTTGAAATTCAAGGTGGTCTACAAGCAGGGCATAACAAATAAAGCAGCTGATGCTCTGTCAAGATGTCACTCTCCTGCCCCAATCATGGCTATATCAGCAGTTTACAATGACTGGATAGATAGAATAAAGAGTGGGTATCCAGATGACCCAATGGCTATGGAGTTGTTACAGAACCCAACATCTGAAGAACCTAAATTTAAAGGGTCCACAATGGATCAAGGGTTGATTAAGCAGTTTGGAAGGATCTGGTTGGGTTCAAACAAATTAGCTCAGCATCACATTATTCAAGCAATTCATAATACTTGGTGTGGGAGGACATTCTGGGGTGCTGTCCACATACCATAGAATCAAGGAGCTATTCATCTGGCCAAAGATGAGAGAGGACATTGAATTATTTGTGAAGGGGTGCTCGGTATGTCAGTAGGCAAAAATAGAGCATCAGAAAATGGGAGGGTTGCTACAACCTCTATCAATCCCTGATCAGGCATGGCAAGTTATTTGTATGGATTTCATCATTGGGCTCCCCAAGTCTGACAGGTATGACTCCATCATGGTTGTCATTGATAAGTTCACAAAATGTGGCCATTTCATACCACTATCACATCCTTATACTGCCATGGGAGTGGCTCAGTTGTTTCTTGATACTATCTATAAATTGCATGGTATGCTTGAGGAAATTATGTCGATAGAGATGCTATCTTCACTAGCAAAGTTTGGAAGGAATTATTCAAAATTAGAGATGTTCAATTGTTAATGAGTTCCTCTCATCATCCTCAAACGATGGGCCAAACGAGAGATTGAACCAATGTTTGGAGAACTTTCTGAGATGCACAGATCAATGCTTGTCCAAAGAAATGGTCCAAATGGCGTCCCTGACAAGAGCATCGAGTGGCCGATTCAAGCAAGGATTCGAGTAGGATTGTTCTTAGGCTGATGGCCTTTCATTGTAACCGACATGTGTCGATGTATGGGGCTTAAGCCTATGTAATCAGGCGGCTATAATAGCTGAGGGGTGGTTGGGTGGAACGACATCGAAAACCTGAACTAAACTTTCCTTATTCAGTTTATAAAGTTTCCTTTCATGTTCTCTTTCAGTTCGTCGTCAGTTATTGCAATTCTTTCGTTATCGTTCTTGTTCTTCCACCTAGCTCACGTTAGGGTACGACTCGTGTCCTGACACTATATCAGCAGCAACATAGATTTTTAAAGAAACTTTAAGAATACACTTGATTGAAGAATGCGATTATTTCGCAAAACAAAATGCAGTTTGTTCCACATGTTTGGCCAGCGTCGCGGCCCACCAAAAGCAAGCGTCCGATCGATGCAGAAGGATTGGACGTCTAGACCACAGCGTTACCGTTTAAAAAAAGGATTATATCTATAATCTATAACCTACTAATAAAGAGAGGAAATTTCTGCCTCCACCCTATTTTTTCTGCCTGCCTTTCCCGCTCCGTGTCCAATCTAACTACGAAAAACCACGAAAAATCGTCCACCCGGCCGCTTGCTCGTGCAGTTGCAGGAGGCGTTGTGGTTACCGCAAACTGCAAGACTCGCCCCACAAAATTGTGTTCGTGGCTCGTGCGAACAGCGATTGTTTCGTGGGTTAGACTTAATTTCTAAGCCCACCAGGCCCGCTTCATCCGCAAAGGACCGCAACAGGCCACTTCACCGTGACTAGACTATCCTCGAGGCCTCCTCCGGCTAGCTCACCAGTCAGCACGCAGCACCTCCACGGACCATGGACCACGACTCCGCTGGCTGCTCACGGACTATTGTAATGCAATTTGCGAGGTTTTAATTACTCGATCGAATGCAGAGTATTGTAATGTAATTTGAAACATCCACTTGCTTGTATCTCATGTCACATGGCTCACGTTGCCATTGTAGGCTTCATCGATTGCAGTGGCCTTAATTGGTGATAAACTTTGTAACAAGTTCTGACTGTGATGCATCGTGGAGTTAGCAGAGGCCTAATAAACCAAGGTTAACCATATCCTAACATTTCTTCAGGCACACCCACTCCGTGAAAGGCCCAATCTTCTTAAAAGACTAGTTCAATAGGAGAAGGGTGACTCTCCCTTCTAAGGTGGCTTCCGCCTCCCAAGCTAAGCAAGTTTGATTATCGAGAGGCTCATATGTTCGCCGCCTGACTATAACTTGGCCACTTGGCCTTTTTTTTGTTCCGTCTTTACCAACGGATAATAGTGGAGAATGTCCTCATCATTCTCAACCCCTTAAGCAAGTGTCCAACTTTAATACTAAATGATGCATCTGGGCCAGGTATTCCTCCGTTGAGAGGATGAAGCTAGATGATATTTTCCATTGCTTAAAAAAACTTTGTTTACAATGACACGAACAGTTAACTAGAAGCATTTCCTAATGCGGCTATATGGTGTGCGTATCCAAAAACTTTGGTGCGGATTCAGAAATAAAAGTGAGAGAGAAGGCCAAATGGTTGCCAAGAGATTACACAAATGATGTGCAATGAGAAGAGCCAATATTTTTCTTGCGGCCCACGTCATGCGTGTGACACTTGGAGAGAACATAACGAACTGTCATAGATCAATAGCATATCACTACCGGGCTCAGCTTCTGTGCCGAGTTCCATCCACGACATAGCGCACACGGCGAAGCCCTTGTCGCCAAAGCCCCGTTGTCGAGTGCCTTTTGTCGGACACTGTGTCGACACTTGCATTTTGCGAGTTCAAATACATTGCATCACATGTTTCATTTAGCGTGCATTTTCTGTTCATAATGACCACTTGACGAATCCATTGTTTATGGTTTCAGGGTCTCAGGTCTAAAACAATTCCCGACCTGATCAACTCAACAACTCAATTTCATTTTCTAACTACGCTATGCATAACTAGATAAGGTTGGGACGTGGATCTGAGCAGCTCCTTTGGGGGAAAATGGAACCAACAACGCGAGCGCTGGACAATCTATTGCTAATGTCCTATATTAAGATTGTTGTAACAAGTGGCCCTGCTTGATTGCATCGAACAAACCAATATAATATAGAACAATAATTTGTTCGCCGAAATTGCTAGGTCGCCAAGATTCCCTTAGCCTTCGACAGTGGTGAGTACAGCTCATGCACCATGCATGCATGTCTTTAGTTCATCTCCACCTACCGTGTAGGCTGCCCCGGACCTTGCGTTCTATAAATAGAGTTGCTCACCCCCATCTTGAGACACACATTACAACCGCTCCTCATCTCAGTGCATCGCTCCTAGCAAGCTAGGCGAGAGATCGAGAGACATGGCCAAGCTCCAAGTCACCCCTGCTTCTGCGTTCACTGAGTACAAAGCGATAAACTTCCAAGGCCTGTTCATGTACCACACGGCCTTGGGATCAAAGGCCAACCAAGTCGGGATCCTTGACAACAAGGAGCCGATCGGTATTGGTGCTACCGCAGTTAACAACTGGGAAGTATATGACGGGCTAGGGGAAAATGCAAAGCTTGTTGCCCGTGCACAAGGCTTGCATATCCAAGCTGGGAACTGGGTCAATTCCTTAAGCCTGGTGTTTGTGGATGAAAGGTAACAACTAGCTATTCTATTGCAATGTATCTTTACCTTGCATTCTCTGTTGAGCAAGCCGATATGGCGATATATACTCACAAGCATCCTTGCGTGGTGCAGGTTCAGTGGGTCCACACTTCAAGTGATGGGAATAGTAGTTGAAACTGGGGAGTGGGCTGTTGTTGGGGGCACAGGTCAGTTTGCTATGGCAAATGGTGTAATCTCCAAGAAGTTCCATGAACAAAGAAGCGACGGGAATATCATAGAGCTTACGATCCGTGCCTTCTGCCCACAGCTCAAAGGAACAAGGGTAAGATAGCCACACAACAGATATAGTAAAGATTTAGGATTCTTCTTTGTTTCTAATCGAGATCATGACGCGAGGGCCGTTCATGCTCAGGTCCCTGCACCTACAATGAGAGGACCATGGGGTGGAAATGGAGGCACCCTTCGTGAAATGGAAGGCAAATCCAAACGTCTAGAAAGTGTGACAATCAACTATTTGGGTACAATTCATTTTATTGAATTTTCCTACATTGACGAAGACGGGCAAATTCAAGACTTCTGGTACTTGGGGTCAGATTTTCAAGCACCCCTCTACGAAGACGGAAACAGTGAGTAGATTTCATATACTTTACCATGCATATGCGTGTGGTAGTTTTGTAAATCAGTTCATGCCATCCTTCACCATATAAACGATGATGAAATTCTATGCCAGGTTGAAAACTCAAACAAACTTAAATTTTACTATTTTTATGGAAAATATTATCAAAACTCTAGATATAGGTGTATATATTTATAGTATAATGAAAATATATTCGATGCAAAATCATAATCCGCTACATTTTTTTATGTGTTGTATTAGTTTTGTTGTAAAACAAACATTTGCATCTTTGACTGGTTTTATATTCTTAGATTTGCTATCACATATAATTTTATATAGTATAAAATTCATATATATAAGATGCAAAACTACAAGCAAGTTTCAAATTAATATGATAGTAATGCTTCACTTAAGGTACCGATCGAGACCCATGAGATGAAAGGACAGAGAGAGTATACTTGCTTATTGACTAGCATGATATAATGTAATATATTTTTATACAAATTAAGATAATTAGACCTAATAGTATTTTAGAATATATCTTTTGGGAGGTATGGAGAACGGCTATTAGCTATATACGCCATCTAATAAATACTTGACGATATATCTTTTTGCTCCTCACTAATTCTGTGTTGTTTATAGATAAAGTTTGGCCCATCAGAGTTGGTGAAGCAGATCACTGGGACGGGTGGTTTAAATGCGAATCAGAACTATGTGTCAAAATTTCAGATCATCACCAACGAGAAAACATATGGTCCTTTTGGAGATTGGGTGATGGCGGCACTCCATTCAATTATACCGTGCCGGAGGGTGAGACCGTGGTGGGCTTCTTTGCAAAAAAACTGAGACTTATGTCAATTCGATTGGTGTTTACACCATCTCCGAATAACTTAGTATTCCACCCAACTGCAGTCTGCAGCTACCTGCATGTTCCTTGTAATCATCAGAGTGTTTGATTTCCTCCCGTTTCTGCAGTTCCAGCAATAATATGGTTAGCTAACAAGGGCGTGTCCCCTTGTCTATGCCTGTTTGGTGATCTTGCATGATCAAATCAGTCGTGTGTAACATGTTTCCTTTTCTTCTATACTTTTGTAATGTTTCAGCGATGTTTTCAGAGAGCGTTTTCTCCATAATAAAACAGTTCCATGTTATAGTGGATTTGTACTCTAACAGCATGATGATGGCCTCCTGTTTGCTCACTGCGCAATTCTTGTACAATGGCGTTTTCCCTCTTGCCTCATTTTCTCTTGCTTTTTAGCTGTTCGGGATTAAGAAATCTGGTCTCTACATTACGTAGCATCAAAGAAAGGCCATCCTATTCGACGTTGTCATCAGCAAGAGTATTACTAAGCAAGCCATTACTATCCTCATGCTGCTCGTGCATGGCTACGTCGTTGTTTTGATGATCATCATTTTTTTTCCTCACAAGCACGATGTTGACACCTGTTATAGCATAATATTATTAGTCAATTAAACATGAAATAAGGGCTTAAGATGAATATCAACATAAGTCTAGGGGTCTAACTAACATATTTCCACAAGTTTTGGTATTCTATGACTTTGCAGGGACTAATAGAGAAAAGCAGAGAAGAACGGTGAGAATCCGAAGAGTTTACATCCCATACAATGACAAGACTTAACCGTGAAGTAACTCAACCCAAAATGTGGACTAAAACACACTAGAAGATACCAGAAGACACAAGGAGAAGGGAGATCACGTTGTGATCACATGCCCTGGCGGCCGCCAGAGACATTTAGGCCGGCCGCCCGGTGGGGTCATCCCGTCAGCCCTCAGATTTTTATGTCGGTTTACCACCGACCTAGAGGTTGTATCTACACCGTTGTCCAAGGTCGGTTTGATCCAAGGGTCCCTGTTCATCGCCAAGCACTACACCACAACACTTAATCGGCAAATCGATTTGCGATTTTTGAAACTTTTAATTAACGTTGGATGGTGGGTTGCTAAATGTTTGTCTCGGATTGTCCGTTGCTAAACCCGAATACGGCGATGGATGGTGCGTTGCTCAAACTTTTTCACTTTTTGGCGTTGAATGGTCCGTTGCTATACATGAGTAATAAAGTCGGATCCTCCGTTGCTAAATAAAATTTGCATTCATGGGCCGTTCCTCGTAGTTATGTTGGCCCAAAAACAAACCCCTAAGACACCCCACGTGACCCACCCCACAGCTGCATCCAGCCATTTTGGCACACGCCGCCGCCACCTGCTCCTCCAGTCCCCTTTGCACGCCGCGCGCCGCCTCCGCCTGCCCGCTCCGCCGCTCGCCGCCGAGGCCCGCCCACGCTCCACGCTGCTGCGCACGCCGCCCGTCGCCGCCCGTCCCTGCCCCCGCCGGCCGCGGCTGCGTCGCCGCTTCCGCCCGTCCAGTCGCCCGCCCCGCCGGCCAACAGCCAATGCCCGGCCCGCTGATATCTGGAGGAACCCACGACCGATTCACCGGTCCTCCGGTTCTCGCGACGACCGGACTGGAATAGGGAAGGAGAGCCGAGCTAGAAGACCACCTGTGCAACTGCCGGTGCTACCAGTGAGGTGCGTCTCTGACTGCTTCCCCTTAGGTCATGGCTTATGGTTGAGATCTCTTGCGATTTGGAAAATTGATCTCCTTGTTTTGGTCCATTCAGGATCTGCATTTATGTTCATACAGCTATGCAGAGTCTCTGCTATTGCGGGTAGCTAAGATGAAGTCACATTTCAATTCCTGGTATTAATTTACTTTTCTAGACTATATTAGTATTTTTTGTATCTCGTCTGTCTGTTTGTGCAGCCAGTAAATCATTTGTTCTGTCAGTATTTATAGCAGTTTGCAATAGGTCACGTATGGCTCCAATAGGTATTGTCTGCTTCAAATGTGATAGGCTTTAGCTCAGTTATGTACTGATAGGTTGTGGAATCTACAGCTAGCAGGCTAATTATGGGATTCATGATTGCATTATGTATTTACTTTCACATAGGTGATTAAATCATGGCATTCTGCTACTATAGAGTTGCTTATGGTGTCTAGGAGGCTGTCATTTCAATTATTTTTAGGAAATATACCCCAAAATAGATGATGTTGTCTGCTTTCAATGATAAAAGGCCAAGTGCAATTTAAGAACAACGCACCACTAGCTTTCTGATTGTGCTAAACATACATGATATTCTATTTTTTATTGTTGTTATCTTGTATTTGAAAAATGCCTGGGAGTTTGATGATACATTTGATCGACTGGGAAACATTTCTTCTCGTCCAGTGATTGCCTTTTGCCCAAACAACCATGAAGTACATATCTATAAATTATTCACCGACAAGTGGGAGGAACTTCACGTACTATCAAAGGTAGATAAGTTCTTCTTCTGAATTTATTAATATGCATACTAGCCATGCAATCTTCACTTCTTCAGTATAACGTTAATGCTTACACCCTGCAAGAGTTCCAGAAAACAAGTGTACTAACCTGGTTATACAAGCTATTGAACTAACCTGGTTTGGTACTCGGATTGCAGGGAATACAAGCTATCAAAGGTATTATCAAAGCTTGATAATGTTCCTAACATTTAGATATCAGAAAATAAATGGCAAAATTATTATGCTATCATTTGGCCAGTAGTACTGGATATATATCCATGTCGTAAATGGCTACCAATGAACCAGCACATACTATCAGGTATTTCATCACTTCCTGTGCTTGCTGTTTTAGGAGATAACTATGTACTGCCAGTAGGATTTGGTTGTGTAGGTTATTGCTCTTATCTTATCTTTAGTTCTATGCGTTGACATGATAGGATTGTAGGAACTTGCTAATTGAAAGGTTGTATTTTTTTAACAGGTGTTTGAGCAATGATTTTTTTGACAGAGTAGAGTACAAAGCTGTTAGTTTATTTAGGACGGTATCTCACTCATTCTTACTTTTGTGGTTCCGAGTCTTGTTAGATTACAACTGTGTCAATTTCAGCTGATATGTGATGCAATTATTTTTTTAGTTTTTACCCCTTGACAGTTAGGTTGTTGTGTGTCATCGGCTTTGGTAGAAGTATAGAATAGCTGAAGATCAAACACTTGAATGATATGTCATGTTCTGGATGTCCAAGATAAACTCCTCAAAGGGTATGACAGTGTGCACTTGTCCTCTTAGTTTAAGTTATATGATCTATGTGCTGCAACCAAAGTTCAACATAATTCTACTGGGCCCAATATGCTGAAATTTGATTAGTAGTTCTGGACTAACAATAATTCTTCCAATTATTGGTACACTGTATCAACATTTATTGGATCTTAAGTTTATTCTTTACAGCTGCATTAAGCTTGTTAGTGCCATTGATTGGATATTATGTTTATTCTTTACAGTAAATACATTGCCTTAGGATTTTCTATCCTGCTGCTGCTGTGAATAAATTAGCATATATCTCATTATCTTAGTACTTGAGTAGTATTGTTTCAGAGTTTGTCTCATTTCAGTACCTGATACAATCTGTGACAGCAAGAGACATTGGTTTTAGGTAATTCACTCAGCCAAGAATGCTAGCTCCGATTTTAAATAACTTCACAGCTTGCCTTGTTGAATCATTATCTTTGTTGTCTGCTAATATCATGTCATCAAAGTCTGAGAAACAATAAACTCAAGTAGTGAATTCTTGAATGGTGAAACTGTGTCTTCTCTCACTCCCTTATAAACTGTACTTTAGAATTTGTACTTCATTAGAGAACTGATTCTGTCATTTTTTTTCAGGAACTTTTGTACGCTGCCACCAGCTTGTTGGTTTTCATGGACATGTGTTATGCTAAACTTTAGATTAGCAACTAGGATTAGCCTTTCTTTTGATCATTCGATCCATAAAACAAGGATGTTAAGTGACATTACATGTATAATGTACTTGTTTGATACAATCAATGTAATGTGATCACTTTGAATGTCATGACTTCTGTGTATGTGAATTAATATATGGCGAATGTTTGATCATTACCTATAACATGAGACTAGCTTTTATTTATATTTTTTTATCTATTTACAAATGAGCTCGATGGACTGTCGTTTGTTGCTAAAGTTAATATTGCGATGGACCATCCGTTGCTAAAAGCTCTAACTGATTGTTCGTTGCTAAAGTTTTACCATCCTACGGTCCGTGGCTAAAAAGAGGGTCCGTGGGTCTGTATATATTTAACCACGGCTTCATTAGCATCTGCAGAGGTCCGTTGCTATAAGTTTTAGCCACGGACTGAAAGTCGCTGTACCCCCATATAGCAACGGACCGAAAAGTCGCCGATTAAGGGTTGTGGTGTAGTGAAGTGCTATATAAGAAGACCACGACCCCCGGGGCTAAACCCTAATTCATACCAAGTCATACCAATTCCTTATCAACTCTCATCAAGTCCAACCAAGTCTAGACCTAAGCCCTAGTTCATCATATTAGAAGTAGTTAGCTACCTAGCTAGTTCTAGAGGAAGTCAAGTTCATCTTGGATTTCTGATAGTCAAGAAGTAGCGGGGAGCAGAGATTCTCGTGGCTTCTCTCTTGTATTCAATCTGCAAAAGTATTATTGTCGGAATACAATTGATATGACTTTTGATCTATATTATGATTATATTCTTATTGATATGTATCCATGCATGCTATAGTTATATACTTAGTTTAGTGAGTTTGTCTTATATCTTATGCATGGAATCGTATAGCATCCACTTAGATGATCACTATGTGGGTGATAAGCAATGTGTAAACGTGGTGTTTATACAACGTTTAGCTGCGATTGCACCCTACATTCCGGGACGTGTGGTAGATCGCGGGAGTGACAGTCCTGTTGAGTCCTTTGGAGTCCACCCCCTGAATGATAGGCCAAGTTGAGCCATAATTACGGTGATGATCAAGTTTTGTCCTTGATTGTCATTGGTAATGCTTACCATGTGTAGATGTATTGCAACCTTGTCATGATAGCTAGATGTATTTGCACTAATTGTAGTATTCATTGGCATATGATTAGGAGTATCTTAGGATATTCTTTTACGTTCTTTCTATAACATGTTAATAGCTCGTATGATACTAGTGGCATATGATGATCTTAGACTTGGGTAGTTATCATTTATTCAATTATCTTTATCTTGTGACTTATCCTGTTAAAGAGTATTGTTAGATGCATATGGCTACTCTTCATTATAGAACTGCAAGTGGATCTCATAAGTAAATCACAATCTAAATCATTATACCCCTCTCTCTCTACTTTCCATAGACTTCCCCTTCCCTGTGGTAAAATATAAATACGATACCTAGATTACTCCCTGAAGTGCTACGATGGTATTTCTATCTCGTGGCGCTTGCAGATATCATGTTCATTCTTTTATCAAGGCCTATCAAGAATACAATACCCGCATTTCTTAGAGCGTTATTGCTAGGGTGACCGACTAGTGTGTAGGTAATGCCTAGAAATGAGTGGTATACCTTGAGTACATATCCCGGTGAGATTAACTCCACTATGGATGAAATTTGTTATTTTTATATCTCACAAACAAAGTCGAATTTGGACAAGATATTTTACAGGATTGTGCATAATCATATCATCTACATGTATGATTTTTTTTCGTAAATTTAGATGACTTTTTTGTCGTGGTTTTCACAGTTTTCACAGGAAGCTGGTTTCCATAGCATACGTTGCCTACTAAGATTACACCCCACAACTAACACCGCCTAATTCCGCCTTTGTTGGATCATGAGATTAATTCCATATCCAAGCTAACATGATTAGATAGATACCTCATATATATTTCTTTTGCCTTCCTAATTTGGATCGTGTAAGAAATATCAACAAACATTTCTCGCACCGCTGTTTTGAAGGGTGCTAGTCAACACATTTAAAAAGTTTTTTTTCTAGCTACATAAGTTATCTTAGCTTCGTTTCCAACTTTCCTAAAGTTTGAAAAGGTGCTAGTCACAAACTCTAACCGCTAGTTAGTTTTTCATAGTGGTGTTTCTAACTTTCCTAGTTTAGAAAGGGTGCTATCCAAAACTTAAACACAACATACATGGAAATAAGAGAGATCACTTGCATCACATAATGCATTGAGAATCCATTATCACATACTCAAACAGGTTCAACCCTGTTTTCTATTTGTTTTTTATCTTATGCAGGGTAAAATATATGTATGAATTGGAACCGTCCAGATAATTTTATCGAAGATCCTGAATAATTAATCAGACAGGCTAGAGCAAAACTCAGACAAACACCAGCACTTACATCATCATCATCTTCTGAGACATCAAGACCTTCTCGATTCGACGTTGATCAAATCAGGCGAAGCTTATCACCTGAATTTGAGGCTATGGCTACCAAGACACTTCGTGAGTTCTTAGCTCCTACCACAGACAACATCCTCACTGGTCCGAAGGTAGATGTTGGAGACAATGGCTTCGAGCTTAAGCCAAGGCTCATAAACATGGTGCAATCTAGCCAATTCTGCGGAAAGGCACATGAAGATGTGAGTGCTCATCTCCAACATTTCCTGGAGATTTGTAGTACTTTTACTATATAGGACGTATCCAGAGACGCCATATTGTTGCGCCTCTTCCCATTCTCACTGTTGGGAAAGGCAAAACAATGGTTCTACGCTACTAAGGAGAAGAATACAACATGGGATTTATGTTCCATAGTCTTTCTCGCTAAGTTCTTCCCTATAGGCAAGACAAATGCCTTGAGAGGGAAGATATCGAATTTTCAACAGCAACACGATGAATCTGTCCCGGAAGCGTGGGAACGTTTCCAAGAATACATTTCAGAATGTCCACATCATGGGATGGAGAAGTGGCTCGTGATGCAAACTTTCTATCACGGACTAGTTCCTAGTGCTCGTGAAACGATGGATGCTGCAGCAGGAGGTGCTTTCTTATCACTTACACTAACCAATGCTACAGAGCTTATGGAGAAGATGGCTTTCAACCAAGGTTGGAGTGCAGAGCGTCAACCCCGCAAGAGAGGAATGCACCAGCTGAAAGAGGTAGATATGCTATCTCGCCAAAATGGACTTAATCATGAAGAAGCTCGAGGATAGAGATCCTCAACCCAAGGCAGTCATGCACATTCAAGATTCCCGCATGACATGTGAAGAATGTGGAAACACAGGCCACGTTGACAGGAATTGCCCAGAGATTGTGGAGGACATCAACTTCATCAATAACAACAACAATAACTTGCGTCCTCAATAGAATCAAGGTTGGAACCAACAAAGGCCCAACTACCAAGGTAATAATCAAGGTAAAAATTTTAATAATTATCAACCTTCCTTGAGAGACCTAGTTCTTAACCAAGGGAAAGCTATGGAGAATCTGTCTAGGAAGATAGTTTTCAATGATAACTAGAATGGAAAGTTTTTCTTCTCGCTATTAAGAATTAACACAGCTTTAATAAGATGATAGAATCTCAGATTTCTCAGCTTGCAACATCTGTTCAACTAACCACACCAGGAAAGATTCCGGGGCAGTCGGGAGAATTAGAATCTGCAAATCTTGTCGACATCTTTAATGCAGGTCACTACTATAGAGAGACCTCAGGGAGCTGCTGGTTGGATGACTCGATGACACCCAAGAAGGAAGATCCAGGAAGGCCAGTCATTACAATCCAGATAGGACAGCACACCTTCGATAATGCTCTATGTGACTTCGGCTCAAGCATGAACATAATGCCTAAGGTAATTTATGAAAAGATTAATGGTGAACCACTTTGGTATACAAACATGTGCTTGCAGCTGGCAGATCAGTCACTATGCTATCCCAAGGGGATACTTGAAGACGTGTGTGTGGGAATTAGAGGCTCTTACGTACCAGCAGACTTTGCAGTCATTGAAACCGGAGGAAACGAAAAAAATCGACGATCATACTTGGTCGCCCATTCCTATGCTCAGCTAAAAGCTATCATCTACGCCCGACAAAGTCGCGAAGATTTGTTTCAACATTAACGGAAGAAAAGAGAAGTTTAACTTCAAGAACAAGGTACATACCTCTCCTACTAATCCACAATGGTCTTACTCATATTTGCCAGAACCAAAGATAGAGACCTACAACAAGAATAGAAGAAGGAATCACAACAGATACAAGAAGGCACAGCCTACAAAAGTAATGGTGGTTAATAAGGTAAGTTCTGAAAATGACCATCTACTTCCATCTCCAATACTTCGCAAGCAAGACGATCCAGGTACCCCAACTATTCATTGTTCAATCAATCAATGGAATTTCTATAATACATTTTGTGATACGGGGTCCGGCATTAACTTAATGGCAAAAGTAACATATGAGTTACTATTTGGGAAATTGCCGTTGCAACCAACATTTGTGCAGCTGCGGATGGCGCACCAATCATACAGGGTTCGTAAGGAATTGCTAAAGACGTACCAATTAAGATTATGGACCACTATGTTCTTACTGACTTTGTAGTCATGGACATGGGGAAGGAAAAAGATACTCCAATAGTGCTAGGGGAGACCATTCCTCAACACTACACGCGCCATCATCTACATCCATACAGGAGAGATACACTTCCAGTTCCCTACAGAAAAGGTACGTATATATTTTAATAGTTATAATGATTATACAAAACCCAGGAAAAGCAGGTCAGCCGTCGCCGCCAAAGGAGGCAGTGGATTAAAGATTTAGACGAGTCCATCATGGGGAAACGACAAGCGCCATGATAGGTTGACAACAAGGGCCGGCGCAGGATGACGAGTCGGTGATGTAGTTCTGGTTATTGATTATGGTGTCGCTGCCTTGTGTGTCATGACGTAGTTCTTGTTATTGCTTTTGTTTTGACCAAAATCACCTTTCCGTTACTGAAAGTTGAATTCTATTGTAAACAACTACGAATTAGTTATGCTATTTGGTTGACAACATATGGGTCACTGTACTCCAATATGGAAATTCTATTGCAAATGTGCATGAACACGTTTGCTAGTTATCTATCTGTCATACTATAAAGGAGTGGAGACTGAAAAATTGTGATTTTGGAGCACTCTATATGACAAGCTCTACAAAAAAATTTGGAGCTAACAAGTTAACAAGTACTATATTAACTCTGATGCAACAAAAGTAATAATCTAGAAACAATTCTCTTAAATCAGCAGAGTCCAAAAATGAAGCCCACAGTCAGCAGTCTTGTACGAGTCACGTCACACTCACACTACACAGCGTACTCACACTACAGCAGTCTTGGAACGAGCCTCCGGTGCACAAAGAGCTGACAGGTTAATAAGCATCGCTAACTTTAATCTCCATGAGTAACCAATCCTTTCTCATATCCTTGGGTAACCTTAAAAGAGATCTTAATCGGCGACCATTGTCGCTGTTAAGAATTCTATATGCTTTAATCTCATCAGGCCCCAAGCCATAGCTAGGTATCTCTTGAAGTGCCTCAAACATTTCTTGCAATGCCTGGACAGAAGCAAGCTCAGCGAAGGAAGACGCTTGCAGCATTTGATTGCTGGAATAATCGTCGTCTCTTACTGTTAGCTGCCCATCATTGTCAACAGCCGGTGGCTTCTCATCGTCGTCCATTCTGATTTGGCCTCTCAATGTATTGAACAAATACGATACATTGCTGGGTATCAGTTTGTCTAGAAGATATATTTGTTCAGACCAGGGAATGCATCTATCATACCTAACTTCTTGTTCGTGGCGTGATACCGAATGTATTGTTTTGCTTTTCATGTTGACCATTATCTGCCATAGTGTCCGCATCGGGCTGTATATGGTTTCCCTCAACCTGAAGCAGATGACCTCCGGTTCGTCTGTACTCACAATGGGGCAGCAAAGTGGAAGGCATGGGAGACCCTTGTAGGCATCGAGCGCCCAGAGCTCCGTGGCGTCGACCATGCCATCCTTCACCCACTCCATGTCGCCATTGCCGATCCTCATCGTCCAGGTGTGGATGGTGTAGGCGTGGCGAGAGCGTTCGCAGCCGCAGGAAGCTGCAGCGCCACAGCAGCAGCGTTCAAAGATATTGACAAACTTGAGCGCGCTACCACCAGCAGTGGTGCACACGTTCCGATTTGGTCTAGCGCTGCTGTCATGGGCATAATCTATGGGGAACGGTACGTACTGCAAATTGGTGGCTCCTCGAACACATCGATGAGCATGACGCCATGGTACAAGCTGACCCAGCAGAGAAGACGGTCGTCGACAGGGACGACGGTGTCCCACCGCACCGATGGAAGATCCCAGGCCTCTCTGATTTCGAATTGGTGGTACTTCCACTCATTAGAACGGAACATGTGGAGCTCGCCCACCCTTGGGTCGTCGCTGGACATCCAATCGTCCAGCTCTGCCACCACAAGCTCGTCCTCGCCACGGCGAAGGAGGCCGGTGGCTTCATCCGACAGCTGTTGCGGCACGAAGTATGCATCCTCATTGTAAGGCACACGCGGGAGCAGGGACAACGACGGCGTCCGTGGGGGCTCGGCAGCGGCGTCGCCGGCGTTGTACACGAAGTGGTCGGCCGTGTAGAAAGGCTGGTACTCTTCTTTGATAAAAACCTGGATGAGCACAGAGTCGCCGTGCGCCGCGAGCACCTTGGATTTCTCCTGTTGGAGACTGTCAGGAATCCGGAGACATACACGCGATAGTGCCGGGGGCTCCGCGAGGCGGAGGGAGACTTCGATCGGGTGGCCGGTGCTGGTGCGTGCTTCCACCAGGGTCTTGGCGTAGTCGGCCTGGGGGCAAGAGGAGTCATCGACGTTGATCTCCAAGGACTGCTCTAGCATCACCCATCGTGGGTAGACGACGGAGGACGAAGACAGGCTGGTTCGAGGTTGGGCTTCCATGGCCGCCGGTCAATGTTTGTTTTAACAAATCCCGTGTGTTCTCAGAGGATCGTGCGCCGTCCTTACGACTTACGATTAGCAGTGGGCTTCACATATATATTGTAAGGAAAGGTGGATCCGTGTCCGATGTGTATTGCGAAATTGTCAAAGTCAAATTTGTTGACGATCTTGTACTTTTTGATATGATGATGACAGGGAAACAATTTTAAGAAGTTCGAACAAATATGGCCTAAACATTGGGAGTTGCTATATTTTAGACGCCTCAAAAAACATGTGATTTCAGACGACGTCCTCAACTCGTGGATCTGCATCCAAGGTCTAGATCTGTTTCTGTGTTGTATCTACGTGTTAGAGAAGTCAAGGGCCTATTGGGCCTTATAACCCATTAGGGTTAATTAGTATCTATACTATAATGGCACACTTCTTTCTATTTTTTTTTTGGCATAAGCAACACCATCCGTCGGATCTCACGACCAAGGGCTACGATTCAATGTTTGATGCATGGTCTCGACACCCTCACCTCTCCCGCCCCCAGCCCCTCACGCCCGCACCAGGCGACCCACGGATCGATCCCCATCTCTCGCAAATTATCATGGAGCAGATGCCGCCGCCGCCTCCTCCGTAACTGCTCCCCGGGCGGCGCCTGCTCGCCGCAGCGGAGGGATCACTGCCTGCCCGCCGCTCCCCTCCCGACGGGGGGGCCTGCTCGGCCTCCCGACACGCGGCGGGCTCGGTCACGTGGCGTCCGTTCCACATCAGGGCAGGAGGTGCACCCCTACCTCGTCCGGCCAGCTAGGTTGTCGCCGACAGCGATGTGAACGCCATCAGATCGGTCAGATCGGTAAGTGACGTTTTTTAGTTTTGATTTCTGGATGCAAAGAAGTTTTTTATATACAATCTTATACATATTTCGTGATCCATGAACGATCCTGCATTTGTTATAGTGGTATTTGTCCCATTGTTTTAATCATGCACACACATCGAATTTCAATGAAGCAAGTTCCACTTTAGCTGAGGCCACGACTGTCAGAAGAAAAGCTTCTGGTCTCCATTGCTGCTGGCATCAAGATGTAAGATTGAAATATGGTAACTTGCAGTTCATGTAGTAGAGACATGATCATTATGTTCTCGCCAAAATTAAGAGCATCATTTTTCATGTCTATCATCACTGCACTTTTCTACTTAGCACCTAGACTTGGTACAACTTTGATAGTAATTGTAGGCTGAACTCTGAATTCATTATATATAGAGCTTGGACTTGGAGAGCTTGAATTGAATCCAGAGTTTAATTTGATAACATTCAAGTAAATTCTACTGCTGTTGACTGCTGCCTGCCATTGGTTGTCTTGTGGCATTCTTTTACATTTTACACCCTACAGCCTGCATTTAGCCTTGGAAAACTGCATTAAACCTGGGGACAATGCTCAAGTGCATATAAACAATGAAGCCTTGAACGCTAAATGCAAGCAATAGCTGTGAGCTCTCTGCGTCCACATACTTATTTATTTCCATGGAAGTCAGGACAAGTGTTGTTGGTTACTGCAATTATTTATTTATAGGTAGAGCGATTAATATACCAAGTTGAGTAGAGCAATTAGAACATGTTCTATTTTAAAATGCTCTATAATCTTTGTTTTTGTAGATTGGGAAGTTGTCCCCAGAATGGATGCAATGCCTTGTCCCGCTTGTCAACTCGTCCAAGGTGAAGATTCAGGGAAGCTCGTGTTCCCAAAAATCTAATTTGATCTATTGAAAATAGCACTGTTCTCAGTACAAAATTTGGGATAAATGTGATTCAAAGCAACCGTATGAACGAAAACCTAATTAAAGAACACACTGGGCCGATCAAGCAGGTAATAATCTTTCTTCAAATATGCTGAAAAATATACTGTCTTACATTTTCTTCACTATTATTGAATCTTTTTTTTATAGTTGGATTTGTTCCCAGTTTCAAATGAGTATTGATTGCGGAGTAGTCATGGATAGGAGTGCAAGATGCAACTTATGCTAAGCACGAGACATGCAAAATAGAGACCACAGAAGTGGGCACATGGAAAATAAACTGCATACTGTTTTTTTTTAAAAAAACTTTGAAGGTTGCAACATATATTTTGAGTCATATGTTTGGTTTATTGTAATCATTATAGTTGTATTATAATTGTTAAACAAAAAAAATTGAGTCGTATTCTTTAATTGTCTTTGAAAAAAATTGAAGTCAATTTCAATAAAAAGGAAGCCCAGATCATATGTTTGTTTGTATCGTGCGTGTGGTGTGTTGAGTTGCAATGTTTAAGTCTTATGCAAAGAAATAATAGTTTTGTTCTTTTACATTGTGTTTTGAATGTCTCCGTAGCGTTAGCACGGGCATTATACTAGTCTTGCTTAGGGGCCAAGTCAACCCTCACTATATAATACCCTCACTATATAATGATGAGAGGAGATGTATCAATCTATAATCAAGCAAGAGATTAGAAGAAAACCCCTGCCCTCTTGTCGGCCGTGCACGAAGCCCCGCGGCAGGCGTTCTAGCACCCCTACACCCCCAAACCCTAGCCGTCATCGCCCTGTGAACAGTACCCACGGTACTGTAGCGCGCCTTTCGCTGTCCTCTTTACCTCCTCCATCCCCTCATCCCAACAGTGTTCATAACAATTTGGTAGCAGTCGCCCAGCCCCCTCCTTCTCAATGCCCTCAATCCCAACCAAGTCCATAACATTTGGTATCATCGATCTTCAGTTTCGATCCAATCCATTCATTCTGCTGCGGTGTAGTCCCGATTCGGGCTGCTACAAGATCCCAGCGCTGCATCTTCAAGTGGCGGTGACATCGTGCCCCTACGGGTCGGATTTCTGTAGAAAGCAGCGGCCTGGCTACATGAGATGAACACGGAGGTGAGCAGATGGAGCAGATCATGCTACCGGAGACAACGCTGGGGAGACGGCGCGCGCGATGCGCACCTGTCAGCGTCCGCGGGCGGCGCATCTACAGGCTGCGGCATGCGGCTTCCTATCACGTTGGAGCTCTGCAGGAGGCGCCGCGAAGATGCGGATCGGGGAGGCAGCCGTGGTAGGGGACCAACCGTCGCGGCCACCGTTCGACCGTCCGCGATCGGCGTGGCAGCGGCGTTCATCGGGCACCCACGGTCCCCAGCGGCGCCCGGCATCCGCGCCAAGCACCACCGCGCCCGCCCGTCCGCGTCTACACCTCGCCGGGCGCCACGCCTCAACCGCCGCATGGCTCGCGTCGGTTCTTCCCTTCCCGGGCTCGCCCGGCCGCCTCCACCGCCGCCCGCGCAACCGCAGCCGTGGCCGTGACATGGGGCGGGCAACGGCGGCCGCCGCCAGCGACACCACAACCCGTCGCATCGCGCTCCTCTGCCCTCGGCTGCGTGTGGTGGAGGCGACCCTCTCGTCCGACCCACGGTGCACCCAAGGTTATGGGCCTCTCGGTGGTTCTTGCACCGTGGATTCTTCGATTAAGGTGCCAATGATGGCCCATTTTCAGCGGCGGCGTGGGATCCAGGTGGCGCACATGTGCGCGATTAGTGTACGAAGGGCATACACGTTCAGAGTCCACAATAAATAAATTGAGTCCATTTCGGACTACGAATAATCAAATAAGCCGAGATGTAAAAGTCTCATTCTTAGGTGTTAGGGTTGTTTTTAGTGGAGTCATTGTTAGCGTCGTTGTTAGGTCGCAGCTCAAGGATGAGCTACATGTCTAGGTGGGGTGTAGTGTTTGAGAAGTCAAGGGTCTATTGGGCCTTAACCCATTAGGGTTAATTAGTAGCTTACTTAGGGGCCAAGTCAACCCTCGCTATATAATGAGAGGAGATGTATCAATCTACAATCAAGCAAGAGATTAGGAGGAAGCCCCTGCCCTCTTGCCGGCCATGGGCGAAGCCTCGCGGCCAGCATTTCTAGCACCCCTACAGCCCCAAACCCCAGCCGCCGTCGCCATGCGAACAGTACCCATGGTACTGTAAGCGCCCTTCGCTGTCCTCTTTACCTCCTCATTCCCTCATCCCAATAGCGTTCATAACAATTTGGTAGCAGTCGCCCAACTCCCTCCTCCTCAATCCCCTCAATCCCGACCAAGTCCATAACACTCTGTAATAGGCAGCCTAAATGGGTCTGTGATTGAACCCACAAACCCAACAGGAGGCTACTGGGCCCGCCTAACCTTAACGGGCGCTAGATCCAATACCCAAAACCTGAAAATGGTGCCCATTTGGAGCAATATTGAACTATTGAGCCAGTAAAAACGCTTACAAGCTTATTGACAAAATAACAACTCTGCCACTGCAGACATAAACTCCCCATAAATCAAAGTAGTGTATTTCTAAATGGTTCTACAAGTGTCGGAGCTGGGCTCATGGTACAGATGAAAGTTGTTCTTGCATTTCCACCCAAAGCGTAAAATGTGCGTCAGCTTTGAGTCCCAATAGGGTATGTGTCCACTTCTTTTCGCTGCACAACAATTGATGTTTAATGTTAAGTTTCAGTTACAAATAATGATGGATATTTGTTGTTTAAATTTTCTAGAAAAAACTAGAAACAATGCATGTCTCTCTAGCACATACAATCTGAATACTTACAGCTCGTATAACATGCTTACAGCTTGTATACCCACATTTCAACAAGTGTATGCATTGCAAAATAAAGAAATGGTTTCTCTTTATGCATACACCTGTGTTTTAATGTATGATGCAAGCTGAACTAGGAACCAAATACTATCTAAATCACAGAAAGCTTCATACACTACCGGACACGTCTTCTTCGCCGAACGCTTCTGGCGCCGGTGAAGCCCTGTAAGCGCTGGCGAAGCCGCCCCCGAGCGGCGCCGCCGGGAACGGAGCTCGGCCCAATTTTTCGACGGCAAAAGAATTTCGCCGAGCTCCTTTGCAGCTAGTCGCTCGGCATCTCACGTGTCTTTACTGCTAGCACCGGGCATGTATGCTCTACAAACACTTCATGAATTAGTATTTTTTTTAAAGAGTTTATCCTCTGCTTTTGCATCAATGATATATAGTGGGGTTGCCAGTTCCAAAATAAAACATAGATGACAAAAAGCATTGTACAAGCGATTCTTAGTTGATTTTGAGAGAAAACCATACCTTCGGACCACAAGAATAAAGAGTGCAACAGAGTGCTGACAGATCAGCCTTGGCTAGCCTTAATCTCCATCAACAACCAATTCTTCCTTATATTCTTCGGTAACCTTAAAAGAGATCTCAACCGGCGGCCATTGTCGTTGCTAAGAATTCTATACGCGTTAACCTCGTCACGACCCAAGCCATAGCTAGGTATCTCTCGAAGTGCCTCAAAGATTTCTGAAGCTTGCAGCGTTGGATTGCTGGCATCGCCGTCTCCTATTGGTCGCCGCTCATCAACGAGAACTGACGGCGACCTCTCAATGCCAATCTGGCTCTGGCCTGTCAAGATAGCATCATCTCTTCTGCCACTGCTTGGGTAAGTATTGAAGAAATATGATACCTTGCTTGGTATCAGCTTGTCTCGGCTGTAACAATACCCAAGATCTTCTTGGCGGCGTGAAACTGAATGTATTGTTTTGCTTCTCATGTTGACCAGTATCTGCCATAGCGTCCGGCTGCCATATTTGGTTTTGGTGTCGCGCAACCTGAAGCAGATGACCTCCGGTTCGTCCATGCTCACGATGGGGCGGTCAAGTGGATCGCAGGGGATACCCTTTTGTAGGCGTCGAGCGCCCAGAGCTCGGTTGCGTCGACCATGCCGTCCTTCACCCACTCCATGTCGCCATTGCCGATCCTCATCGTCCAAGTGTTGATGGTGTAGGCGTGTAGAGAGTGTTTGCAGTCGCAGGAAGCGGCGCCGCCACAGCAGCAGCGGCCAAATATGTTGACGAACTTGAGAGCGCCGCCACCCTCGGTGGTGCAAACGTTCCGGTTCAATCCCCTGACATCACGGGGATCTATGGGGAGCTTTATGAACTGCAGCGCTGGTATCTCCTTGAACACATCGACGACCAAGACGCCGAGGCGCAACTTGACCCAGCAGAGAAGACGGTCTTCGACAGGGACGACGGTGTCCCACCACGCATAACCAAGATCCCTAGCCTCTCTGCATTTGTAGTCGTAGCTTTTCCACTCACCAGAACGGAACAGGTAGAGGCTGGCCACCGTGTCATCGCCATCTCTGTCCGTCCTGAGATCTGCCACCACGAACTCGTCCCCGCCACGGCGCAGTAGGCCGGTGTAACTATCAAAGAGCTCGAGGCGCCGGCGGGAGCAGCCACAACGACGGAGGCCGTGAGGGCTCCGCAGCGTGGGCGCCGGCGTTGTAGACGAAGTGTTCATCGTGGTGGTATTGTTCATTCTTCTCTGATACGAACCTGGATGAGTACAGAGTCGCCGTGCGCCGCGAGCACCTGGGATTTCTCCTCTTCGAGACCGTAAGGAATTCGGAGGAATACACGCGAAAGTGCCGGGGGCTCGGTGAGGCGGAGAGAGACTTGGATCGGGTGGCAGTTGCTTGTGCGGGTGGCCGCCAGTGTGTTAGGGTCGTCGCCGTCGGTCGGGGAGCACGAGGAGGAGTCCTCGACCTTGATGATCTCCAAGTACTCCTCGAGTATCACCCAACTTGGGTAGGCGGCGGAGGAGGACGAACCGGATGGAGGTTGGGCTTCCATAGTCGCCGCCGACGACGTTCGTTGCCCTATCCCCGTATTGTGTCCATATACCATATATATGGATCGTGGTGGATCCATGTTCCATGTGTTACAAACAAAAAAAAAACTTTGTTTGACGAGTTGGACTCGCATTTATTTCTTTTTCTTTATTATTACATACGAGTTGCGCTGCCTGGTGCAAAGCTATATATCCATTTTGTGACGAGTTGGACTCGACTTGGTGCCAACTACAGGCCCAATTGCTGCCTGGAGTTCTGTAACTGCAGCAAAGTTCTTCTTCTGGTGCCTGTTCGAAAGAGCCGCCTTCCCCTGGGACCCCGGTTCGAGTTGTATCTTCAACCTCCGGCGACAGCTCCAACCATACCAAACAGTCGCCGGTGTGCCTGTTTTTTGTCGACTCGACCAGTCCACCTTCAACCGATGCTATGCACGGTCCTTCCGCCTGGGTGTATGCGTCCTTGACGCCCCTGCGACCCCGGGCGGCTTATTCGTCATCAAAGACAGTGCTGTTGTTCGCTGCAGTTACAGAACTCCAATGTAATTTGGTCTTCTTTCGAGGACCTTTATGTAAACCAGACTGTTGTGGGAATATAATATAAATGTGTTTGTTGTCAAAAAAAAATTACAGTTTCAAAAAAAAAAAAAAAGTACAGTCCGAATTACACCCCGGCCCTAAATTTGTTCATGAATTTGTTTTTAAACGTAAAACATTTTAAACTTGATGAATAATGGACAACTACTCCATGAAACTTTTAAAAGTTGGGTAAATTGTTCCCACAAAAAAAAAAAGTTGGATTTATTTTTACATAAAATAGTTTAAAGCGGTTTTCATAGTAGTAGTTTGGCTGAGTTGACAAATCGGCCTCACATATCTTTTAGTTTTTAGTTATGTTCTCTTTTATTGAATACTAAGTGAAAACCCCCGCGCATTGCCATGGGAATAGACATATTATAGAAGGAACTTTACATGAAGCGGGAATGTAAATTAACACTACTACAAAATCGAACTTTGGTGGCGGACAAATTTTTTTTTTCCATGGCGGTTATTCAGTCCGCCATGAATGAAGGGTCACGGAAAATAAAATCTTTTCGTGGGCGGTCCTAAATGCCCGCCACCGTAAATCATAATAAAAAAAGAAAAAAAAAGAAAAACCCAAATCCAGGCGGATCGGGCGTTGCTAGGGTTCCAAACCGCCCGGACCCGCGGCGCCGCCCGGTAACGCCGCGGCGGATCCCGTCGGCGCAACCGCCCGCTGGATGACAGATCCGCCAGCGCGGAGCCGCCCGCCCGCGGATCCCGCTCACCGGCGCCCGGCTGACGACGGATCCCGCGCGGAAAGCCGCCCGCCGCCCGGATCCGTCGCCGCGCGACGCCGGGCTGGACGACGGATCCCACAAGGCCGGAAGCCGCCACCGCCGGATCCCGCCGCCGACGCGCTGGACGACGGATCCAAAGACGCCGGAGCTGCCGCCGCCGGATCTCGCCCGCCCGCGCCGCTGGCGGCGGATCCGCCTCCGTGCCGCCCGCGAAGCTTTAACGGTGCGCGCTCGGCCACCGGGTGCGCCGCCGCCGCCCGCAGCTCGGTCACCGGGTGCGTCGCCGCCGCCGGCTTGTGGGAGCGGAGTAACAGGCGGGGAGGGTTCGGGAGCTGGGCCGCCGAGCCGCCGCCACTCGCCGAGGAGAGAAGAGTTGGAGGAGGGGATCGGGAGGGGAGTAACGGGGCATGGGGAGAGAAGACTCGGGGAGGGAGAGAGAGGACGCGGGGAGGGCTTAGGGTTAGGATCCGTCGTCCTAAGGAGGGGGAGAGAGAATGAGTGTTAGGATTAGGGTTTTCGAAGAGGGCTTCATTTTATATGTCCAGGTGTTAATGGGCTCAATGGGCTGGGTGGTTGGGCCTTATTAACCATGGCGGTTTTAAAAAACCGCCACGGTTAATCGATTTACGGTGGCGGGCATTTAGGACCGCCACGGTTAATAAAAAAATAACCGTCCACGGTTAATAGAGGCATTAACCGTGGCGGTTTCTCAAATGCCCGCCACGGAAAAATAAAATCCGAACACCTCGCAAAATCAATTCTATAGTAGTGTAAGGACCCTTGAGAACCTATGAATGTAAAATATATTGCCCAGGCGTTGCCGTGGGAACTGCAGTGAAAGTATACTATTCATATTATGAATGAATAAAACATGTTAACGGATGATTTTTAGCATTCTGGTGTAGACAACTAAATATATGTTAGTAACTAATATGGTTTTGCTAATGTGAATAGCTTAAATGAAGACATAATGACATGTGCTAGTGGATGCTCATGTGGACACTTTGTATGGAGGGACAGTACATGTGCCGGATAGTGGACTATTCTAGTGGATACTGATGTGGATATTTTAGATGGAAAGAGAATTGCTAGTGGGTTTTTTTTTTATAAGAGAGTTACTGAGTTTAGCTCCTATTAAATAATTTCAAATAAAACTTAAGTTTTTTTCAACAAGAAAATCTCAAATGAAAAAGTTTTTTCAACAAGAAAATAAATGAGCAAAGACACCAATATTTTTTACTTTTATGGATCCATATTTTTTTTTTTTTGTAATCTCATATGTTTCTCTCATCTTTTTTGGTCTTTTTTTGTTTCTTAAGGTCCTGTACTTTTAAACTATATAGCTGTTTGTTTTCCTTCTAATAAAATAAATCGACAGGGACAAACCCCCTACAGTTTCATCATTCTTTTTTGAACTTTCTGAATTTTTAGTGAAACTTCAAGTATGGAGATATAGTCATAATTAATTTATAAAGCTAAAACATTGACAAAAAGTGGACATTTGTCATGTGTGATTGCTTGTGAATGTTCCTAAGATTCGAAAGGGGAGAAAAAGAAATGTCTTTTGTGTCTAACCCTACTATCTACTAGTATAATGCCCGTGCTAACGCTTACGGTTTTGCTTTGGGAAGCTCAAATTTGCAACCAAATGTTAGAAAACATTATAATGTTTTTTTGTTACATGAATCGCCTAAGTTGTAACCAGATATATTTCTTTTGTATTGCGGTAAAAATAACCATGTAAGTTACATTGTGATTGTGTGAAGGCTGGGATGGATCGATCAGATGCATGAGATCAATGAGTTCGAGAAAGAGATACATATACCAGTCAGTCGGCCAGGTCAAGTATCATCATGTGATTGTGTGAATGTACTTGTAGCATCGTCGATCAGTTAGCACTTCTTGAATAATATACTTTGCTCGGATTAGCACGATAGGTGTTAGACAGACATGACAAGCCATGTCTTTTTGCTCCAACTCTTGCCTTATGCATGCTGCTGATACCGGCCTAACATCGATCGATCGACCTGATAAGACAAAACATATATAACCCATATATCTCGATCAGGTGTGTCCTCTTCAATTCTCTCTGTATAATTAATTCTGTTATATAACCCATATCTCGTTCAGCTGATGCATTTGAAGAAACAATCAAGTATCAGTATCATACACAGCGAAAGCATTCCAAAACATATTGAAGGTAAACTGTGAACTAAGCAAAATAACCCATCTAACCACCGATGGCTCTTACAAAATATACTCAAGCGTTTCATAGTCAACAGCCCTGAAGCCATATTTCCATAATTTACATTTCGCCAAAACTATTACCCCTCTTCCGTTCTTCAGATCCACAACGACAGATGTCTTGGTGTCGCCCCTGTTCAATAATTTGATATGTCTCACTCAGATTAGAATCCAAGGATAAACTTGGAGGTGACTGGATTCAGAGGCTAATCAGTACAAGATTGTGCAGCAAAACGCTAATCAGTACAAGAGGGTAGCATCCTTATAAATTTTGGATTAAGTTCTCTACTGGTTCCTAGGATTAAAAAAAAAATCAATGCACAAATGATTACCTCAAAATCTCAAGTGAAAAATCACACACTTTCAGATAACTCTTGTTGTCACACGACTCACAAGTTTCCTGATCAAACTAATCACATGCTCTAATGATCAATCAGAGGAGTCAACATCCAAACAAGAACTAAATTATCCAAATCCTATACTTCTCAGCACATATGCGCAGATTATTGTCATTTATGCAAATCACTGGTTCAGAACCTATGCCAACTGCTTGCAGATGCCACCAAACATAGTGATCCAACCAAGCAAAATAAAATGAACTGCTATAAGATCAACAATTGTCAACACACATAAGCAGGAATTGTTTAAAGCTCAGTGATGTTCAAATAACCTTGCTATAATTAGCTTAACTAATGAATTGGAACAGTATTGTCGCTGTCACTGAAGAACAACTGGTGTTGCTGATCTGAAAATGAAAGTGGCTACTAACTGAATAAGAAAGCACATCACTACGCCTTAACCATTTGGATAACTATATGTGAGATCGTTAACAAAATGAAATTCCTATTAGCTGCAAGTAAATAACCAGCTGAAACAACTGTTGCCAACTGAATATAATTCTCAGCGTAATAACTCAACAATCTAATCTAGACCAAACTTATCCGTAGGACACAACTCAGAAACAAACTGGCCTCCATCTCCAGCCGTAAAGCAAAAAATATAAAAAATAAAATTCTTACTCACCACAAAGGTCATTGATTTTCTTAGCAATTTCCTTGATCTCCTTCTCGACCTTCATAATGCTGGTCGAGTACGGTCGAAGCCCCTGCAACAGCATCCAGTAAACCAAATTTAGCAAACATCAGCAGTTTCTTCCCCCTCAATTCACACACGGCGACCTAAATATGGTAAAATCATGATGCCGTCACAAAGGACGGAGGACTCAATTTATATGGCAGAAATTGACATGTTATGTTATCATTATAGATCATTATTTAAGATATCATTTTTCCAAACTCATTTATACATCGTAGATATTGACATTGTTAATTTGTAATCTGAGTTAGTGTTCTACAGGACTTTGTCAGCGACTAATTTAGTTAGGAAGTTCAGAGTGATCTATACACAGATGAGGATTGCACCAACAATTAAAGAAGGCAATAACAAGAACTCATTTAATTACTCACTTCTTTTGTTAATCAAATGTAGCTCCAATCAGCTTCGGTGTAAAAAATCTGAAATTGGCTTTGTTAATCTAGGTAGTGTCCTGTAACTATCAGCAAGTAATCAGTACCTATAGGCTGGGGTGGTGTATCCTGAGGAGGGAGGTTCTGCCCATTCAATGACTTGAAAAGGAGAAAAAACGGAGGATATCATTGTTCATTCAGCTGAGTACATCCCCTGAAAAATAGAGAACCTGAGGAGTCAGGACCAAAAAAAAAAACTAATAATGGTAATAATAAGGGGTCATCTGTATCCAGATTCGAAATTCATTCATGGTTCTCCTATAGTTTGTAATAGACAAGCAAATTAAACCAAGATTTGGCTGGTATCTACAAGTCAAATCTAAGAATTCTAGATGGCAGAGAAGGGATTCGTTCATCACCTGGGTCATGTGGACGCGGCATCCATGGGAGGACTCATGGACGTACGACTTGCGGGGCTTCACCTCAACATCTAAAACATATAAGAAAGATACAGAAAACAACAGATCGATCAGGCCATGTACAACGAATGGAGTTCTTGGGCTGCAACAGCTTCTTCCTCATGGCAAGATCTGTTGGCGACAATGATAATACCTGTAGTAGTCACCCTTCATGTGGTGGCAGGGAAACCCTAGCAGCGTCAGGGTCTCGTCGCCTGAGGCCTGTCTTGGTGTCCACCGCCGCCCGCCTTGTTTGCGGCACCTGATAAGAGGATCACTGGAGGGGCCGTGATTGCGGAGAGATGATGAGCGGAAGACTGACCTGCTATCTGTACGTGGACTTCGTCATCCCTGATGCCTCCGGGTCGCGTGGCTTGTTGGAAGCCGGCCGCCGCCGCTCGCCAAGACCTTTCCCGCGTGGGATTCCACCTCGCCGCCGCTCGCCAAGAACGCCGCCGCGTGGGAATTTTGCCGCGCGGTACTCCGCCTCGCCGCCGCTCGCCAAAACCGCTGCCGCGCGGGACTCCGCCTCGCCACCGCTCGCCAAGACCGCCGCCGCGCGGGAATTTGCTCGCACCTCGGGCCTTCCCCTGTTCGGCTTGAACCACGAAGAAGGAGACAGCGGCAATTCTGGCGTTGGAATCCATAGTAGGAGGAAAGGAAGGAGTGCAGAAAAGGAAGGAGTGCGGGAATTGCGGAGAAAATGAGTCGCGCGGTAGGAGGCGTGGTAGGAGGAAGGCAGCGGGCAGTCTGACGAGCGTTAGGAGTGAGGCCCATACACTTCATCCTGTACGTCGGATGATGTTTGAGTGATGAGAGAGAAGATAAAGTATAATCCTGGATCGTTTATTTGAATAGATTTGAACGCAGCAAAGTTGGTGCATTAGTAGGGTAGAAAAGAAATACTCTAATCCAAAAAAGAGGGAAAAAAAAAAGTCTAACCAAAAACTCTAGGCTTTGGCTCTGTCCTCGGTGGATCGCCAGGAATGGGCCTAGAAGGCAGGCGTTCTGGTATTGCTGCATAAACTATTCGATAGGCGTTCTGGTATTGCTGCATAAACTATTTGATAATCCTTAGATATTGTTAGATTTTACCTGATGCTTATTTAATTACATTTGTTCCCAATGTTGATTTAATCGATCATTTTGCCTAGTTAAACACTACTCCCTCTGTCCCCAAAATGTTTGTCACTTGCGCGCTTTCCTGAGAAAAACAACTTTAAAAATTATAGATTAAAAAATATTAATATTTATTATACATAATTAGTATCATTGGAAAGATCTTTTGAACCTAGTTTTTTAATAAATTTATTTGAAGATATAAATGTTGTAATGTATTTTATATAAATCGAGTCAAAGTTGTGACACGAAAACCGAAAATGACAGATATTTTGAAACGGATGGAGTACTTAAATGCTACATGATGGTAAGTCATCCTGATCCAGAAGAAGCATATTTATATACCATAAATGGAACTCACCACGTAGTATAAAACACTATCTTTCAAAAAAATATTCATATAAAAGCTTAAAAAAAAAAACACACACACCATGAAACGAATAGGACACACCATGCTACGGCCTACGGCGTGGTGGATGAAAAAAATCGAAATGAGGTGACTTCAGGAGGGTCACTACTCACTTCGTCCTAAAGAAGAGGGACCGGGAGAATTACCGGTAAATAAATAAATAGCATTAATGTAAAACACTGCTGCCCACGTGGCTAAAGGTTCTCCGATCAACCCCATCAGAAGCAGCACACCTCATCCCCCGGCAAAATTGCAGAGTTTCTGTCTCTGAAACCATTCCTGCATCTCCATCCCTGTTTTTAATAGCTAGCTATGCAAAATAGCGGCACCAATTTTTCAGAAGCTACGTAGCTATAGCGCAGCTATAGCGGCTATGCCAGAATAACGTTTTTATAAAAGATATGAAAAAACCAATAATCAAAGCTAAAAACATGAAAAATATCAAATTTGATGAACATAAATATGTTTCTAAGGTTCCACAAGTCTAAATAATATTACAACATGACATTAAAACATGGTTAATGAAAGTTTGGTTGTCCAAAGTATCGAATTAGTAGCAAATGATAACTGATAAGTAGGAAATACCAATTAAATTTCAAGCACACAAGTGCAATCTAGTCTGAGATTGAGTTTTGGAAATAGCTAACTATTTAAAGCGCTAAGCTATGCAATTTAGCGCAGCTATAGCGGTAAATTTTGGGGAAATTTGTCATAGCGGAAAAAAGACGAATAGCTTAGCGCCGTGTCTCTAGAAAAGCTACAAATAAGCTATATAGCGTAGCTATAGCTAGTTATTTAAAAACAGGGATCTCCATCCCTGGTTATAAGCAGCTCACAATCTTGGCATTCGTAGGCAGGCTGCACAGTCAGGGTCAGAGGAGCAAAGCTCTTCACACAACACAATCTTCGCTTCCATCACTTCCAGCACAGCTTCACCAACCTCCAAGCATCCATCCATGGGTTTCTTCAGCTCGCCGGCCAAGGTGTACAAGCCGGCGGCGGAGGTGGACCTCGGCCCGAACAGCGGCGAGCACTACATCAGCCCCAACGTCAAAGGTCCCTCACACCCTCACTCCCTGATCGCTCCCATGCTGATTCAGTTCAGACTTGGTTCAGTTCAGAGTCCTCTGGATCCAGGTGATCTCATCTCCATCGATCCGTGCGTGCTTCCACCACTGATGCTGGCGTCTTTGACTGATGCAGCCCTCGCGTCGCTGGGTTCTTGGTGAAGTTGCTGGCGTGGGTGCTCGAGACGCCCGTCCTCGGCTGGATCGTGCTCACCATCCTCAAGAGAGACAACCTCGTCTACAAGGTGCACGCCTTGCCTGAACCTGAGCTTCATACCCTGAAACTCTGAAACTATACTAGTCACTCACCAATCATCATCATCGTCGTTGCCGTCGTCTCCACAGCTCGTCTCCGACGCCGAGATCCCGGACCCACCGCTGTTCACCAACACCCACACATGGCAAGAAGGTTCGTACTTACCACATTGACCATCAATAGCTGAAAATTTAACTGAATAATGAAAGGCTTTGCTGACAACAAACCGATGGATGCAAATTTGCAATGTATGCTGCAGCGATCGTCGAGCAGAGCGTGCGTGTGACGGAGCCCGGCTTGTCGCCCGCGGAGCGCGTCCAGGAGGCCGTCGGCTGCATCCCAGCTGACCTGGAGCCGGCGGCGGCGGCGCTCGCTGATGGCACGTCGTCGTCGTTCAGGCGTTGGACGGTGATGGACTTCCACAGGGCATACAGCTCTGGACAGACTACTCCTGTCATGGTAAACAACTCCATTTTTCTGTGTTTTTACCCTGTCCGGCATGGTGGTGAAATAAAACGTTAAGCTCGACTTTACGTTCATTGCTCGTGCATCCCTATATCCCTATTAGATTAATTTTCGCTGATCTGATCCCTATCGCTATGAGATTAATTTTTGCACCAAGTTTGGGAGGCAATAATAGACCACATTATTTCCTCCCTGACAACCAGAGTGTTGAATGCAGCTAGAGAATTTAGGTGGCATCTGAACCAATCAACGGCACACTGTTACTCTGAAATAATCGTGGATCTCTCCTACCAATCTTTTTAAAGGTGGCTGCTGATGGTCTTTTTTTTTTTTTCCAAATGCTGCAGATGGTCTTTAATTTAGAGGTGGTCAGCCGTCTAGGGACGGCCAAGAACACGTGCCGTCTCCTACTAATTTCTAAAAAATAAAAATAAAAAAATGAACCTAACATTAGCAGTAATTTTAGGGGCTAAACAATTCCTCAAAAAATCCGAATTGGGTTGAGAGTTTTGAATTTCAAAATGTAAGATATTCCAATAAAAAAATTGGACCATAAATGATTTTTACAAAAAAATTTGACTACATTGTTTAGATGACTATGAAATCTATAACTCGATATTGGTTATTTCTCTATCCAAGGTCATTTGAAATTTTGAAAAAAAAAAAATGTGACAACTTCATGTAGAATTTGTGGGCCCAAATACATTTTGAAAAAAAAAAAAATGTGACAACTTCATGAACAACAAAGTTCTCTCTCTCTCTCTCTCTCTCTCTCTCTCTCTCTCTCTCTCTCTCTCTCTCGGTATTCCAACTTATTATATATAGAGTTTGTCATCATTCAACCTCTTTTGGAAAAGTTATGAATTTTACTCAAATGTTGTACCGATTTTTAGAAATGGCTCCAAAGATATGGATATTTTTATGGGGCGGCTAATGCATTTATAGAGAAGCTCGTTTGAACTATTTTTTTACGGTTTTAGATCAAGCTGTCTCTATTTAATTACAACAATGGGAGAAGTCTATTAAAATGGTTTTGTTGCTACCAATGGAATTCAAACATTGTCATATACTCATATCATAAAAACATGAGAAGGTGAGAGGTCCCCACCATATTTCATTAAGAAGAAAACGATTCAAGAAGAAACCCACCGGGGACTGTCATATACTCATATATCATAGAGGAGAAGTCTCCACCGCAAGTTAAGAAGAAAGCAATTCAGGTCTTCATTAAGAAGAAAGCGATTCAAGAAGAAAACCCACCGGTGGACTGTCATATACTCATATCATAAACTAAATGTGATCGGAAGGGCAATGGTGTCGGTGTTATTTCTCACCACCTCCGTTGGTGAGAAATTCATAAAATTCACTAGGACGCGGATTTGAACTCTGGTGGTGAGAAATAACACCGGAGAGCTCTAACCAATTGAGCTAGAATTCTTCTAGCTACACTCGTACCATAACCGTGTTGTTTATTTTTTTTCCGCCGCGTGCGTGCGTGCAGGTGGCGCGGCGATTCCTGGCAGCAGTGGAGGAATGTTCAGGTCCGGATCTGAACATGGGCTTCTTCATCAGCTGCGACCCCGGCGACGTGCTACGGCAGGCCGAGGAATCCACCCGCAGATACCAACAAGGTGCGTCCTCCTACGGCTCTTATCGGATTCCACAGTAATCTGTGTGAACAGAAGAGCTACTAGCTAGGCAAAAATCAATGGATCACCGTGATAGTGGCTGGTAATGCATCAATGTTCAGTAATGACGTTTGTTATGACTTATTACATCACTAAAGATATTGTAATGACGTTTTGTTTGTTTTATAATTTACATTAAAAATTTGAATAAGACGAGCAGTCAAACACAGTTTATATGAGTCAAAGAATTGCAAGTATTCTAGAACCGAGGGAGTACTCCTACTCTACAGCGTGCCTCAATTTTGACTAGTCAATTTTGAATAGTCGTCAGTAGTTGAGTACTGCGTGCCTCAATTTTGACGCCGTGATCTCCATTGATGACATTGAGCTCAGAATTCAGCAGTTCTAGAAGCTGTCAGCCTGTCACCATAACTAGAACCCAGCACCATTTTTACTGCACGGCCAGCGGCCAGTGCTGCTGCAGGTTCAGTCGAGGCCACGGCCGGCTGGTACATGCGCGCACAGTTAGCTGCAGCCAGCCGGGCACTGTGCACAGTGTTAGGCCGGGTCGATCGCAAGGACTGAGAGCAGTGATGCTGCCGGGCATCGATCTGCAGGGCCGGTCCGGATCGAGATGGATGGAACGAGCAATGAGTGTGGTGTGTACCAACTTGATGAACAGTGCCGGCAACAGCTTCATAGGATGGCACTGCCCGTGGCCGCCGCCAGAGCCTGCCCCCGGCAAGAGGCCGGCCATGGCCGGGCCGCCGCCTCGCTGAATCGTGTCCGGCCTCTAGGCTCTAGCTGAGTTGGGACAAGCGACAAGAGAGTAAAGGAACGCACACGGGGGTGTTAGGTAGGTTATGGGTGCACACTCGCACACAAGATCGATGTCTGTCTGATGACTGATCGACGAACGAAGCGGCGTTTCAGTCTCAATGGCATCGGATCGATCGTCTCCGGATGATCGAGTATGCACTGAATGTCCTTTTTCTTTCTTTTTTTTTTTTGACAAGGACACTGAGGGGCTGTTTGGTTTAGAGACTTTTTAGTCTTTGAGACCTAAAAAAAGTCTCTTTTAGTCTCTACCAAACCAAACAGGAGGGACTTTTTTGAGACTTTTTCTATTAGTCTATAAAAGACTCTCTTGGAGAGACTTTTTTTTATTAGTCCCTAGGACTAAAAAAAAAGTTTAGTTCCTAGCAACCAAACAGCCCCTGAATGTCCTTGGGCCAAAAGAAAAAAGGGCTTGTCTATCCAGCACGCATGTGTTTTTTGCCATTTTACACACATGTGTTTTTTTCATAAAAAACACACGAATACACCATGTAGAAAATCCGTGTGTTTTTTATGACAACTATCACACGAATTTTCCTAGCCAAGCAATCAGCCTAGACATGCACACAAATTAAAAAAAAACGTGTGTTTCTTCCTAAAAAAACACATGAATTCCTAAAAGGGGAAACCGTGTGTTTTTTACACAAGTAGCACACAAAAATTCCTAGCACACGATTGTCTACTCTGTTGCAATTGTCCACTTGTTCCAATGGTCCACTTGTATTCTGTAGCCCACAAAAAACATCTCAGCTTACAAACCTCATCAGCTGAATTCTGAATGGGAGACAATAAGCCTGCTAGAATTCTGAATCGCAGTTGAGGCTGCCATACTAGAACAACGACGCCATTCGTTCACTAAACCAATGCCTGCACTCCTCCTGTTACCTCACCTGCACATGGAGCCGCAGTTGCTTCAGATACAATCCAGCCACGTCAAACGTGGAAGCAAACTTATCAATTTGTGCTCCAAAAAACAAATTATGGTCAAAGTCCAGCACTAACAACTAAACAAACATTTACAAAAGCGAGCGAGAGAGTCGGAGAGTTGTCAGTTTTGACTAACCTTCTTGGAGTTGGTTATTCAGACTTTGCACTGCCTTCATCTTCTCTATCTTGCTCTTCATCCTCCACGCCCAAAAAAAGCAAACAAAACCAACCATCGATGTTTAGCACTAGCACTGATATGAAAAATAAAATAAATAAATAAATAAATAAAACTAAGAATGAATCTGAGATATTCTCACTAATATATAGCACTCACACTAGCACTAGCACTGATATTCTCACTGCACTAGCACTAGCACTGATATTCTCACTAATATATAGCACTCGCACTGATATGAAATAAAACTAAGAATGAATCTGAAACTGAGGTTACATACTTGAAAAGAAAAAAAAAAAACTGAATCTGAAACTGACGTAACATACTTTACAAAATACTAATTCAGAGGAGACATCATACATACCTGACAAGACTAAAACTGACTAATAATGAAAGTAAATTAAATGGCTAACGCTAAAAACTTACTAACATCATGTCTACTATTGGAAGCTGGAGCTCGCAGCCAACAAATCCATATTCACAGTCAGCACTCTCCTTCCAATAAGTTATTTGCATACAAGTAGCAAATTAACTACGTTTTTGAAATGGTTACCCAACCCATCAAGATATAACCATAAAACAAGATGATAAAATGGGACCAGAACAACTTGGCACAATAGCTGAATCAAATTGGCTCAACAGCTGAATTGCAATCCCCATTTACTCACGCCCAATAACTCTGTGAGGACATAATAATATTATCAAAGGCAGTACATCTTATCTGTCACCTAGACAGAGAAAAGCCTATATATTGTTTGTGGCATTCAGAAATTCAACTTTTCAGTTATTATTTGTAGATGCCCTTCATTGCACTGAAATACAAACTAGCTGGAAAGTAGACAATTGAAGAGCACTGGAAACTAGTTCAGTATTACGTTTTCTCTCCCTCTTCGTAAGTGTAGCTGGATGCCACGGCAAGTAGATGGCCATCCTTACTGAATGATAGGGCAGCTATGCTTGATGCGTACTTTGAGTACTGCAACCAAAAGTAGGGAAATCATGAATACAAGAAATGTTTCAGACAATAGCATCCTATTGAAACAAAAGCAGCAGTTTCAGTCTTACAACTAAAGCAAAGCAGCAGCTACAGATTTTGTCTGTCCTATGCTCAATGCCTGTAAAGATTTTTAAGTTCTGAATACAACTAAATATAGATAGCAGACTTCTATTGAAAATTCCAATAGCCCACAAAAGCAAAGAACTTATCAGAGCTAAAACTAAGGTACATGTTGTATATTTGGGTAGATTTATCCCTCTTAATGAAACACTGCATGGTCCCATCTCGAGGCCCAGGCTGTAGGCAGAAGAGGAACAACATGAGCTTGTTAGTTTATCCAAATATATGATTAGTATACCAATACTGAACATGGAATATTGACAATGCTGACAAATCAGGACAGATGCAAATAACATAACTGAATGATTACCTGCTTCAGGAAACAGGAAATGTGATTTTTCTAGAAATCTCTGGGCTCTTGACAATCTCTGTACACATCTCTCTCCATGTTCTGCAGACAGCTGCACAAGCAACTACATGCTTCCTACACAGCCATGTATCCTCACTGGCCTCCAACCTATCAATCACATCTCGAAGTAATTCAGGAGGCAAGCTAGCCCAGCAACTGCTCTGTACCACAGCAATTGGGTCGTGCAGCTCATGGACAGCACCATGAGATCTCCCTCTGCGATTACTCAAGAACCTAACCTCAAATCCCCTCCTAGACAAGCTCCCGAAACCATCCCTTACATCACACACAATGCTACGGAATGACATCTACTCCGAAAGGCAAGAACACTGCTGAAGTCCCAGAAAGGGCCTCCTAGATGAAGGCAAGCATCTCCCTTAAACTCAAGACAAGACCTGGAAGATAATAAAGTTAGTCGGCCAGTAACAATTCAAAAATGCCCCTTGTATAACAAGAAAGTATTGAGTTACCTATATCCATTTGCCATTACATCTACTAACCCACTTTGAGGAAAAATTAAATATAAAAAGGAGCTCATATAGGTAGTGTATTTGGACAATATGGCACACACAGCAACCACAATATATATCAAACCCAACCCATCACATCAGCATAGCCCAAAGAGACACTCCTGCCTAGCACAAGACAACAACTGTTTTCTACTATTAGCAATTTAGCATCCATTTTCGTCATTGTGATTAAACCAGACAATATGGCACACACAGCAACCACAATATATATCAAACCCAACCCATCACATCAGCATAGCCCAAAGAGACACTCCTGCCTAGCACAAGACAACAACTGTTTTCTACTATTAGCAATTTAGCATCCATTTTCGTCATTGTGATTAAACCATCATATACTCTGCTAATTCTATGACAACCTATCATCAAGGGGAAAGCAGTCAAGTTGAAGCCAAAGTCAGCATCACCATCAATAAAGAAGAAACATGTACCTTCCCCTAGTATAGCCAGCACCAACCCACCACCAACAACCTCAAGCTACTAGCCGTACCATCCTGAAAGCAATGACATTTCAGTACAGTTAGTTGGCACAAGTACAAGGACATAAACAAATAAAACAAGGGAAAATACAAGGACATAAACAAGTGACAAGCACAAGCGACATTACAAGGTAAAGAAAAGTACAGTACAAGGGACATTACAAGGGACAATCAAAACAAAATTTGCCTTTCGCGTCTCGCCCTCGAGGGCCCATCGCCCACTCGGCCCTCGGGGCGAAAGTGTTACTTTTCACAATCCGCCTCCGGCGGAGGTTCATATAGGGAATCAAGCGATGTCATTTTGTATTATCCTGACTTGTATCGCAAGGTCCCTATTTTTGGACTATGAGATCTTGTTTCAAACAAATTTTATTTATCACAAGGGACAGGACAGCTAAGACAAACAAGCAGACAGATTGGACAAAGTTTTTTTACTACAAGGGACATGACAGTGCGAAAAACAAGACGACAACTGCGAAAAAAACAAGTAACAAGTAAAAATGCCAACCTGAATACCACCGGCCTCAAGATCCTCAACTTCCTTCTTGATCGCAAGAGAAAATCTGGTAGCAAGTCTCAAATCTGAAAGATAGGAGAAAGATTAGCAGCTACTTTGATCAGCTAGTAGGAAAAAGTAGCGTAGTATTTGAATGCAAGACATTTATCTTTTTAGGTCAAAATTAGCAGCTACTTAGATCAGCCAGCAAGAAAAAGACAACAACGTGGCAAATCAGTTCAACAACATCATATTACACATGGTCGCAACAGAATTTGCAGTGCCCGACACTTGCAATTTACATTATAGCGGTCGCAATTATGTAAGCCTATTTAAAACTTCACTTTAGTTTTTCCCCCCTAATGCACAATTCAACATCAGAATGAAAATAAGCCATTATGAGAGGGTGAACAAAGCTTTTATGGTCCTAAATGCAATTCAAAACCTAAAAATATGGTACAGTAGCTACACAAGAACCGAGATCTTGAGTTCTTGATCACAATAAAATTCAGTTACAAACTACTAGGTTCTTTTCAGATTAAGAACAACAGATATAGATCAAGCAACTAAGTAGAAAACAAAAAAATTGCACATGTCAAATACCATAATTGCAGCAACTCATATGTGCAATTTATCGCTAATAAAAGTGCAATCTAGAAATAGGCTGATAATAGATGGCACAAATCACAAGAGAGGAATGCTGTCAAGTTGCAAACATCTTCATATAACAACAACTTCACAATTGATAGATCGACATAGAGGTTCCAAAATAGGTATTTTCAAAGTAGTTCAGCTGCCCCGAAGGCTCCAATTCAGATTCAGACATTGAGTGACAGGATTGATATTTTAAAAGGCAGTGTTTGTCTCTTCTCTCACCTAGAAAAAGAAAAGCTTAGATATAGCCTAACACAATCAGAAATGAAAAAGAATAGCTGAATTGTACTCTAATACATTCAGGGGGAGGAAATGACCTCTAACCTTAGCTCCAGTCGAAACACTCTTGCCGTTAAACAAAAAAATCAGCAGCACAATCTTTTGCTACTTCATTCGATACATTAAGCCGGGGAAGAGCTCAGGGCTCATACTGGAGAGTGAAAAACAAGAAAAATATCAGGGCACTAGCACAAGAAAATATTTCTCGGATCCATGAAATCTAATCTCATCAATATTTCTAGGCACACCTGTAGTAAATAATCTCATCAATATTTCTAGGCACACCTGTAGTAAACAAGTATGGAGAAGATACAAAAGGTAACCTGTCAATAGATATTTGTTATTAGCATATCCATAGCTTCTATAAGGTTTAAATCCAAACACATCGGTCGTTGAGGCTGCAGCCTTGCGGGCCGCCCTCATCCACTTCAGTTGCGGGTAGTTTTTTTGCATAATCCATCTATCCATCATTGGTAGGTTCATTGTTGTCCTCATCTTCAGAGGTCATATGATCAGAGAACTCATCATCACTATCACCATTTAGAGACTCCTCCGAAACAAAGTCATTGCTATCCATGCCTACAGAAATGACGAATAACAATAAAATCATATTACTATGTAACCATGTCTTTCCCAAGATTACACCCTAGAACTATCCTATGTAAATGATGAAAAGAACAAAAGATATAACAAGTCTTCAAACCATTTTCAACATGGGACCATATTACTATGGAATTTTAGCTAGGTTAGAAATTAATTCAAGTCACCAAACATATCCATCTTCTTTACAGAAATGAATAGTAACCGATGCATATTACAAATGGTGGTTCAAGCTGAACTCACTTGATTAAGTCAAACTATTTTTAGATTCACTAGTGACAAAGACAACAGGACAAACTCACTCAAGAAGCCCGATATAAATAGTACTAGCTGCTGGTAAATAGACCTGAATGCCTATTGCCCGCTAGTTACTACTTACATTTGAGCAAACTAGCTGAACTTGCCCAAAAATAGGAAAAAAGACTATTGTCGTGCCCAACAGATTTGAACATGTTTGCACAGATTAATATGACCTCAATATTGTTGTTGGCAAGATTCATAAAGAAATGTAGAACTTTAGAGAAATTGGATAGTTCAAAACCGGATGAATCTGGTCTTGAGAAAATTACCTCAAGATGCCATCCTTGTCACTGTTCCCAAAGAAATTTTTGATAGCTATTTATAGCAGATTGACCACATTTTCAATTAAAAGAACCATCTCACCCGTCTCCTAAAAAGAGGAGGTGTTAAGCACAATAATTGAAAGACTAAAAATAGTAAATATACGCACTCCTTTGAGGCACTTGGCTATACACATTCAGACCCCAATCTAATCCTTAAACAAGAAGGAAATGCATGGCAGCTCACTGTAGAAAGCATCACCACATTGTAAACAGATAATAGTAGGGTGCCAATCATGTAAAATAGACAACAAACTTGAGTCACAAAAGAAGAAGCACAACCGCATCTCCATGTCAAGATAACACATTTGAATAGCTATCCCCGAACCAACTGAAATTCTAAATCTATCATTGTACATTCAATTAGCTACTGAATCTATAGCTATACATTTAGCCACATTTACGATCCACAAATCCAAACATACCATGAACAACCATAGCAATCGCTGAATTGACACTACATCAACCATATATATTTAAAAACTACTAGTTATTCTCATTGCGCTTGCACAAAATCACTTGAGACATTTGAAGAAATAGCATGCAACAACATGCAACCACGGAGGAGTTCCTACACCCCACAAAAAAGTAGGTACCGGATCTATCGAAAGAGCCAAAAATAGAACAAAAAACCCAGAATATGGTGTACAACCTACCAATCATTGCATGCATGTTAACACATACGAGAGGGGCGGCATCAAGGAACACCATATCCACCACTGCCGCCGATCCTCATCCCCTCTTCTATTTCCCTCCCCATAGCATGAATCATCACGGACCTCCCGCATCGAGAGAGAGAGAAGAGGGGGGGAATGGAGGGTGAGAGAGAAGACACCGGGGATGCCACAAACCATGTTGCAATCCAACCACTCTCACTATTCCACCGCTACAGCTCAACGCGCATGCCTCGCCAAAACAAGCAAAGACAGAAGACAAATTCGCCGACGAGAGTGGTCACGACAAATCCATTCGCCGATGCTGCATGCCCGAACCGCCGACCCCATCGTTCCCCGAGATCTAGAAATCCGAAACAAAAGAGCCCAAATCGGGAGAGGGGAGCCACGAACGAAGCTACCCGACAATCTCCACCAATATCACGCAACCGAAGTCTCCAAATCAACGAGGGAGGCGCTCCCGCAAGCCGGACAGCCGGACCGTAGAGGAGCAAAGGGAGGGACGCAGGAAATCGCCGCCCTAGAAGGATTCCATGGAAAATGCAGGGCCGCTGACGCGAATGAGGGTACCTGCGTCGCCGTCGTCCGTTCTCGGCTCTTCCATCTACACCCACATCCATCCCCGCCTTCCGCTTCCATTTCCAAAATACCCCACCCAAAACTCAAGCAAAAGCACAAAAATCAAGGGGAGGAAGCAAAAACGAAGCTACAGACCTTCGCCAACCGCCATTGACGGGAAAGAGGTACTTGTCGGAGCAAATCGCCGAAACGCCGACGAAATCGCCTCGGGGCGCCTCCGGCGACAGCCGCTGCGACAAAACACGATGGAGAAGGGGGAAATGAAAAGGTGTGTCAAGACAGCGACCATGAGAAGTGGGACCTCCGGGACAGAGACACACACAGGACATAGGATCGATGCTCGCACGATATTGATCCAACGGACAAAAAAATCGTGTGACAACAGACAATGAAACACACGTGTGTCATTTAGCAAATCTGAAAAAAAACAGTGCTGAAACGAATTATTACAAGCCTCGGCAAAAATTTGATCGTGCATTTTACAAACCGTGAACGGATGTCTGCAACTCTTCATGATTCATGTACGTTGTACGTAGGAGTATGGTCCTGGTCTGCCTGTCCGATCTATCTCATCGCTGGATTCTGGAATGGGCCATGGCCATTCATTCATTGCTGCTGCATCAGCAACAGCGAGCATGTGGCCGTAGTATGCTGTATGCATGCATGCCTGCTGACGTGTAGCAATTGAAGAACAGCAAGGGAACAGTGCAGAGATCGCATCGCCATCGCCCTCTCGCTTCTCCTTTGTTGCCCGCTCAATGTCTGTCATATGCAAAATTTTTGCTTGCATTCGTGATGTGTGATGATGATTGGATCTTCGGATGGTATGATGATGCAACGGTTAATTTTCTGGTCACTACGATTGCAGGGGGGCGCCGCTGTCCGCCATGGACGGAGTCCTGGTCGCCGTCAAGGACGAGCTCGACTGCTTGCCGTACCCGACCACCGGTAAGCTCGGACTCTCATATTACTTGTCAAGATATGAACACATAAAGAATTCAAATGTTGGTTCCTAAGAAACCAAACAATCTTCAAGTTTGGCAAAAAAAAAAATACAAATCTCACTTGAACTTATCAACCCTGCTACAATACTTTTCTCTCAACAAAACAGTATCACCCAAACAATCATGATATTATGTACATTTGAATCTCCAATTAGGTTATACAGTAACTATGAAACTGTACAAATTCATAAGTAATCCAATTAATGATACTCATTACACATCATAACCATCATCTTTTTATTTATATTTACTCAAAGTCAAGAGTGTTTAACTTCTTGATAAGCGAGGATTATATTCTTTTTAGGACAGAGGTAGTACTTTTATTATAGGTTTGTTCGTGTCAAACATCTCCAAATTTGACCCAATCGACACTCAGTTACAAAATTTAGTGCCATTTTTATCATCAAGTAATTGCTATGACCTTTCTGAAATTCGGTCAAAAAAATTTGACATAAGATTCACTGCTCAAAGGTAAAAACAGTGCCACCAGTACTGTTGTCTCGTGTCATTCTGTGGGCTCACACTGAACACGACAAACAGTACACTAGCACCAAAATCACAGCTCCGCAATCGCCACGCTGTTGCTGTACCCTTTTTTACCGCCGATGTAACTTGTACTCCCTCCATCCCAAATTATAAGTCACTTTGATTTAGTCAAAGTGACTTACCAAAAATGACTTATAATTTGGGATCCAAAGTGACTTATAATTTGGGATGGAGGGAGTACCAAGTTTCTACCTCCGCCGCCCAGGGCCAATAATGAACGCACACCCCCTCGTTGTGCGGAGGCACCGCCACCGGGCCCGCGATTGCACCAGGCGGACGCGGCATGTTGATCGTCGACCAGCCGCTACCACGCCTCCTCGGTCTCCGCGCCGCGGGTTCGCCCGCTGCGGCTGCTCCGGCACCGTCGTCCATGCCCCAGCCGCCCCCTCTGTTGGGCTTGCATGGGCACCATCTCGCGCAGAGATTCGCGTGGCCTCCACCGGATGCGGTTGACCCGGACCGCAGGCCCGCTGTGTCCACATGGCGGGCGCTGTTCGCGCGACCGCGGTCTCTCGCCGGTTGGTCACCGCCTTCTTGGACCCGCTTGCGCTGGGGCCATCGTCGCCACGCGGTCCCCGGCTTAGGTGGACCCGATGTTTGACGACTCAGCGGCATCCCTCGTAGCGCGGCCGTCCACCTCGGCGTCACCTCGGCATGCCGGCTCGAGCCCGTCTTCGCCTCTGCGCATGGTCGCGCTACTCGCTTCGCGGGCAGAGACCGAAGGAGCCGGGGGTGGTGGTGGACCTCTCGGTATCTCCCGCATCGGCCGGCCCACCCCCCTCGGACGGGGTCCCGGGTTCCTGCAGTCTTCCCTTGGTGGAGGGGCGGTGGGGTCCGTGGCGCACGACCGGCTGGGGTACACCACTTCGCCGACCGTCCCGGTCTTGCCCCGCGAAGTGTCGGAGGTCTTCTTCGCCTCGCCGAGTTCGACACCCGGCGGTCGGCCGTGGCCCCCACGCCGCGGCGAGGACAAAGTCGCCGACGACGACCGGGTACCGCGCCGCGGCGACGGGCCGCCGCCAAATCCGCCTTCCGTGAAGACCGGCCGAGAAGCGGCGCGCGGGTCCGATCCAACAAGTGGGCCAGCGGCGGGAGCCGCGCGGTGCCCCCGACCCCTCGATCGCCATGAGGTTCCATGGAGCCTTCCGGGGATGCTGCGCCGTCCTCGGCGGAGAATGTCACGAAAATCCTACCCCTCCTCGGCGTCCGCTTTGCGGGGGATGAGTCGGGAGTTCCCGACGCAGGGGACTCCCAATCGCCACCGGACCCAGTCGCCTCTGGGGATCGGATCGGGAGAGCTCGCGCCTACCACCGCTTCCGTCCCCAGGACTTCATCGCGTCGATCACCCTCCCGCCGACGAGCCCGTCCTCGCCGCCTGCCCGCCCGCCGTTCGCCCAAGGTCCCCGCGTCGAAGAATGGAAAGCACGACGTGCTCATCTCCATGAAGCGGCGAAGCACGACCACTCCTCCGAGCACCGGGAGCGGACGGCGTTGCTGGAGATGCTCAACAAGCTTGAGGGACACCAGGTCGGCGGCGCCGGCCCCCTACTAGCGTAAGCTCCGAGCACTTTTGTAGCCGCTTCATCCAGCAAGCGAAGCGTATGCGCGAGATCTTCCCCTTGATGCGGCCGGTGCTTTGTCTGCCGCCGGGGGAGACTCGACTTGGAGCGGTAGCCATGACACTTCGCTATACAACACTCGTCGCGAATTAGTTTAAGTTTTAGTACAACCGTAACGCACCACCGTTTAGCGGTGATTCTTGTATGTGTGTTTTCGGCGGCGCCAATTGTTTTGGCTAAAAGTGTGCGGCGCAAAAACTCTATTTTCCCTTAACGAAGTACGCGCCAATGGGTACGCTTTCGAAAAAAAGTCTGCAATGACGACGCGTCGTACGTACGTACGTGCAGGCGGCACACGGTGGCTGGGGTCGGCGCGGCGGAGCGTGGCGGACGCGGCGTGCGTGGCGCAGCTGCGCGCGTGCGGCGCCGTGATGGCCGGCAAGGCCAACATGCACGAGCTAGGCGCCGGCGGCAGCGGCATCAACCCGCACCACGGCTCCACGCGCAACCCCTACAACGTCGGCAGGGTCTCCGGCGGGTCCTCGGGCGGGTCCGCCGCCGCCGTCTGCGCGGGACTCTGCCCCGTCGCCCTCGGCGCCGACGGAGGCGGTAAAATAAACTTCTTGCACCGTTCTTGCAGTGTTGTCCGTGCGTGCGCATGCCGCCGGCGGCGGCGGTGCTGACGTGCTGGTTTGCGCTCTGTTAATTCTTGCAGGGTCCGTGCGCATGCCGGCGGCGCTCTGTGGTGTCGTCGGGTTCAAGCCCACCGCTGGCCGCCTCTCCAACTCCGGGTGCGCCACCTTCTTATATAACAATGAACGCAGAACACTACAATAGTTGTGATGCTAATGGCCATAGATACTGTTAACTGATACGATTAATTTTTCAGGCTTCTTCCTCTGAACTGGACGGTGGGCATGCCGGGGATCCTAGCAGCAACGGTCGAGGACACCATGATCGCGTCGGTGCCGCACATCCAGCTTCTCATTTCTTCCATAAACCAAATCTCATATTCATGCTTCATCTATGGGCTATTGAAAACAGCAATCACAAATGATGTCTTTGTTTGTTTCCCTACTACTTTCTTTCAGCTATGCGGCCATTGCTGATCAGTCAAAACCCAGCCCTTTGCAGGTGACACAAAGCAGGATATATCCCTACCCATTTTATTATATATGTTTCATTTTCTGCATCCTGCTTCCACACATTTTGAGCTGCAGTTCAGTGTTCAGTAAAGATTGGCTGATCAATTTGTTGCCGATCTGCTCTGCAGCAGCCTGAACTGAACCTGCCATTGCTGACATGCACGAGGTCCATGCCTAACATCAGACTCGCCAAATACGCAAAGGTCAGTTCAGTCAGTCTCTGAACTTTGGGCACGAATGTCTGAAACTTATCCCTGAACATCGCGCTGACATTTGCAACAATTTAAAAAACAGTGGTTCGATGATAGTTCAGAGGACATCAGGAGCCTGTGCGGCAAGGCTCTGCAGATGCTGCGCTCGCACTACGGTTGGGAGGTATGTAAGTCAGTACAGTTTAGCGTCTGAAGAACAACATTACATACCTGCAGTTCTTCATTCCATTCTGAAAAACATACTCTGCATATCTTTGGCTGCAAAGACTGTGGACGTGACTGTCCCTGAGATCGAAGAGATGCGTCTGGCACACTACGTGACCATGGGCTCAGAGTGCACTGCCTCCCTCGCAAAGTATCTCGACAACATGTAAGCACACAACTCAGTTGGTCAGCCGGGTCAGTTCGTTCCTGATGCTGATGCAGATGTTGCAACAGAACTGAAAGTCTGAAACTGATCTTTGTTGTATTGCAGGGACAGGTCTGAGATCGGGTGGGACGTGAGGATCGCGCTCAGTGCCTACGGATCCTTCAGCAGCAGAGATTACCTCAACGCGCAGCGCCTCCGGTAATCATGTCATCTACATACCAACAATCACATCAACTGAACAATGCCAAATGTCATTTTTAATCATCTGAAAATCTGAATCCGGGTGCTGCAAAAAACGAACTCCTGTCTGTAGATGCCGTCAGATGTACTTCCACGAGAAGATCTTCCAGACAGCCGACGCCATCGTCACGCCCACGACAGGGTATGCAATGCTATGAAATGCAAACGCCAACGTTCGTTCAGCCGACGCCATCGGTCCTGTTCTGTTCCTAGCTTGCTCCATGGCAATGGCATTGCCATGACATGGCTTCTGCTTCAATTTACTTACTGTCTCTGTGTAGGGTGACGGCGTACGCGCTGCAGGACGACGCACTGAGCACCGGTGAGCTGGACTACATCAACGGAGGTAAAAGCGTCTGATGCGACGATGGTTGATTGATCAAGGAGAAGTGAATGATTCAGTTGAGTGTGCATCTCTGAAACTTACCTGACAGCTGAAAGAACTTGCATATATATGCAGCTGGGCTGGTGAGGTACTCGATCGCGGGCAACTTCCTTGGGCTGCCGGCGATCACCGTGCCGGTTGGGTACGACAGGGGAGGACTCCCCGTGGGGCTGCAGTTCATCGGCCGCCCGTGGTCGGAGGCCACGCTGCTGCACCTCGCCTACGCGATGCAGGTGGCGTGTGATGGCAAGGAGCACCGCCGGAAGCCCAAGGTGCACTACGACCTCCTCACGAGACAGTAGCTCCGGCCAGCCTCGATCGATTGAGGGAGATGGTGGCCGTGGAGTCAGGAGGCGATTGATTACAGAGATAGGATGATTGATTGATTGATTGTACTCGTGTGATCATCAGATTTGTTTGAGCAAAAACTGGTTGTAATTGTGCGCACCTAGCTAGGTCCTATTGTGTATGATTTTTAATAAAAGGATGCTTAAATAACACATGCCGGCCAGCACGTATAAATAACGAGTGCAATAAGAGTAAACTAATTTATAAAATATGGATGATTTTATTTTTCTGCCAAAATGCGTCAAATGAGCACAGAAATAGGTTCCATATATGCCTACACTAAACAATGTTATACAGGGCATAAATGCATTTTTCTTATATTAGGGGTATTTTAGTGATTTCATATGTAAAGTTAACAATGTCCGCTTCCAAAACTAATGGTAGTGTCATATACTCTCTTCATGGCTCAGTTCCAAATTATAAGTCCATTGACTTATTTGGTACATCAATTTTACTATGCATCTAGTATAATAATATATATAGATACATAATAAAATAAATACCAAAAAAATCAAAATAATTTATAATTTGGAACGAAGGGAGTATATAGGAAATGAAATTCAAGACAATATCAAATAGAGAAGTCTGGAGTTTTCAAAGCCATGGGAGCGAGAAATATGTGAGTTTGACAGTGTAACAAATACAAGAGATTTTGTCTATTTAGTTTTTTTTTTTTTTTTAGATTATTTTTTTAGTTGCATTTGTCAATTTTTAGTTTGGCAACTGGAGCATGTATGGGCCGATCTGCATCCCATGCCGATGCAAATTAAGGCCCAGCTGCCGGTAGGTAGCCCATGACCTAACCCTCTATATGTAAAAGTTTTTACGTGACGTGAGAGCATTCGTACGTGTAACCAGTGACGAAGCTAGCAGTGGGGCTAGTAGGGCTCAAGCCCCTAAAATCCGATAATCGCGTTAATTACTGTAGTAAAAACAAAAATCACCATTAAATCTTCATGCAAATTAACATCTCCTTTGTTTATTTTTCCACCTAAAATTTTTTTTCCTTCGTCACTGCGTGTAACACTTTAATCGTGACGTGAGAGCATTCGTAAAAATTTCGAAACACTTTAAACTTGTGTCAACGAGTAGCACTATCGTGTCAGCTGGAACAGCAGTGGGTGGGTGTAGTGCGGTCCCGAGCTTGACACCGGAGCACGCCGTGCGGCGACTGGCGTGTCTCCATCAGATGAAGCTCTGTTCCTGATCGAGTGTGCCGTGCATCCGCGCTTATAAATTCTGTTGCACGACTGGCTGAGGAGGATCAGATATCACCCATCACACAGCCGGTGGCGGAGCTCCGGTGTCAACGTCGAGCTAGCTATAGCTACAAGCAAAATCGATCATGGCAGCGGCGGCTGGCAACGTCGACACGGCCATCGGCTCCGATGCCGCGGCCGCCGGGAGGAGGTGGTCCCTGCGCGGCATGACGGCCCTCGTCACCGGCGGCACCCGCGGCATCGGGTACGTATCGTATAACCAGCTCGGGCTAGCAATGTCGTCTATGCAGAGCGAGCGGCGGCGCAGGCTTTCGGTAACTGACTGGCTCGTACGCATGCAGGCGCGCCGTGGTGGAGGAGCTGGCGGCGCTGGGCGCGGCGGTGCACACGTGCTCCCGGAACGAGGTGGAGCTGCGTGACCGCCTGGCCGAGTGGCAGGCCACCACCACCAAGACCGGCGGCGGCGTCATCACGGGCTCCGTCTGCGACGTGTCGGCGCGTGACCAGCGCGAGCGTCTCCTGCGCGACGTCGCGGAGCGGTTCGGCGACAAGCTCAACATCCTCGTCAACAACGTGGGCACCAACTTCGGCAAGCCGACGGCGGAGTACACGTCGGAGGACTACGCGTTCCTCATGTCCACCAACCTCGAGTCCTCCTACCACCTGTGTCAGCTCGCCTACCCGCTGCTGCGCGCGGCCGGCGGCAACGCCAGCGTGGTGCTGGTGTCTTCCGTGTGCGGCGGCGTGGCGGTGTGCACGGGCTCCGTCTACGCCATGGCCAAGGCCGGGATGAACCAGCTGGCGAGGAGCCTGGCGTGCGAGTGGGCCGGCGACGGCATCCGGGCCAACTCCGTCGCGCCGTGGTACACCCGGACGCCGCTCGTGGAAGGGACCTGGCGCGGGAGGACTACGTCGCGGAGATCCTCCGCCGGACGCCGCTGCGGCGCGTCGCGGAGCCCGAGGAGGTGTCGTCGCTCGTGGCGTTCCTCTGCATGCCATGCGCGTCGTACATCACCGGACAGACCATCGCTGTCGACGGCGGCATGACCGTCAATGGCCTCTTCCCATGATGTCATCCGCACGCACAGTTGGTGTGGTACTACGATCGATTCCAGCGACGACGCGTCATCAAGGAATACAGAGCTTGATGAAGAATAAAGTAGCTATTAGCAGCTACATTATTGTCGGTATATTTACATCATAGATTTTTAAATAAAACAAAGACACTTGAATCACATATGTGACCTATGGGTAGAGGTGGAAGTTGGATGTCCAATGGATACCTTCTAATTTATAAAACAATGAACTAGGAAGACACAATCACCCACAAAAATTTAAATTTCTAGTTCATTTACTAAAATCTATGGATATCCAATTCCTGCTGGCCTTCGACCTCTACCTATGGGCTGTTGTCAATTATGTCTAGTGCATTGCAATTTTGTGATAATAAATCATTAATTGTGTTTCCAGTTTACACAATAAAATGATATTGTAAACCAGAATAGATGTGTTTGGTTGCTTAGCTTAAATTATGTTTTACTAGGAAAAGTGTCCGTGCGTTAGCAACGGATGTTGGGTAAATATAAGAGTACCATCGATTTAAACTTCAAGGGCCAATAATATTTTTTCATGAAGTTTGACGCGATAAGTTGTGTGTATATTTCTAATTATTTGACACACGACAAAAGTGTAGCCCTCGTCAAAAGGAGTATGTAATAGCATAATTGCTTTTGTGTTTTTTTTATGAGAGGATCGGTCAGAGGTTAGAGACCTTTTTGTTTCTTTGTTTCTTTTTTTTTAGAAAAAGTGGCCGTCGGCGGCTGTTGTGTTGCTGCTCCTACTCCTCAGCGCAGGAGGGGCCCGTCAACCTAGGCCTGCCTTCTCCAGGGCCCTCCTCTTCGCCGAGGTCATGTCCGCCGTCCTGTGCTCACCTTTTCTTGTCGCACGTGTAGCCCACCTAATTGGGCCGGGCCCCTAGCCTATATATGTACTCCCTCTGTCCTATGAAAGTGCACGTTTTTAGGCGACATTTTCAATAGGACGGAAGGAGTATGTCTTAACAGGTAGGTAGAAAAAAAGTGGAATAAAAATTTTCTCTCTTTATTAAGTATAATATATGCCTGGGTTGGCACGGTCCGAGGGAGCAGGTAGTGCCTGGGCTGCACCCTTGGCCCGTGGGCTAGCACGGCATGGCCCACTATTTTGAAAAAGGCCCATTGGCGTCCCGATAATCATCTGGTTTGCTAGCATCAAACAACCCACTAGTCCATCATCCTGACCTGCTAACTCCCTAACCCTAACTTCACCCACCATACACCAGCCCACTCCTCACTCCCTGACACTGCGCTCATCAACGCACATGACTGCGCGAGGCAGGCAGCGAAGTAGCGACGCGCTCCCACAGTCCGCTCCACCATGACCGCCACTCCCCATCGCATTCCGTACGGCCGTACCGACCGCTTGCCTTGCTCACTCCTCCTTCCTTCCCATCTCTCACTCACATCATGGGGTGCTCACCCGCTAGCACCCGGCGTGTCGTAGCCTCGATGAGGTCGTGCAGTACTACATAAATAGTTTCGGTGGCGAGCAAAAAAAGTTTTTGTGTGGCGAGCAATCCTACCCGTCATCCAATAGGGGTCACGGTAAATACAAGCACCCTGGTGGTGGGCGGGTTTGCCGGCTGCGGTAATTTAGAAAAAAACAAAAAAAAAATGGAGAAAGCCCAACCGAGACCCACCGGGCTGGGGCGCCGGACCAACGCTATTTGTCGTCACCGCCACTAGATTCAACGGTGTGGCATCAACGTCGGGGAGGGTCCCCGCGTTGTCTAGATCCGCCGCCGAAGAGGGGTAGGCACTCGGATCTGCCACCGGAGTGGGGAAGGCCCCCCGGATTTGCAGCTAGAGAGGTGGAGGCGCCCGGATCGCTCGCCCGAGAGAAGGATGCACCCGGATCTGCCTGCGGAGTGGGGGAGATGCCCGGATCCGCGGCTAGAGAGGCGAGGCGCCTGGATCCACCACCATGGAGGTCTGGCGCTTGGATCCGCCGCCTGCCCACACCGGGGACTACACCGGCCACCGCCATGGCTATAAAAGGAGGGAGCCGCGGAAGGGGAACAGCACACGCCGCACCGCTCAGATAGAGGAGGAGGGAGCCGCCAGCGCCACGCCGCTCAGAGGGGACAAAAGAGAGAGGTAGACGCGACACAGTCGGGTGGGAAGAGTGAGGGACAGAGTTGGGTTGGGAGTGTGAGGAGCTATTGACCTAAATGCTCATTTTTTTGAGGCGGTAGTGCTCAATTTATATGAACACTGCTATCGGGGCACCAGCGGGCTATTTGGGCTTCGCCATTTATCGCCCACGAAAATAGATTTACCGTGTCGGGCACTTTTCCTGCCACGGTAAATAAAAAAATGCCCACATTGGTTAATCGGGCATTAACCGTGGTGGGCAAAGTGTACGCCCGCCCGAATAAGTTTGGGAGTGTCAGGCAAACAAAATTCTATAGTAGTGGTAGAGAGCCACTGCCATCTCCTACTGATCGTCGGCTACCTCTTCCATGCTCGCCCTTGTGGAGCCGCCGCCCGCCATCGAGCGACATCCCCTCCCCTCATCTCTTCTCTGTGCTAGCATGGTGGGCGCGGCCGGCACAACCTACAGTTTTCTCCGTGCATCACAGGCTGGCCCGTCATGAAAAAAAGGCCCATAGGTCGTGCCCTGGCCCGACCAGCATTGGGTTGTGCCAGCCCGTTCTCATGCCGGGTCAGGCCAGGCCGGCCTGATGCCCAGCTATAGATTTAGATATGCTCGCATATCGGTCAGCTTTCCATGTGAGGAAAGATTGAAAGTTGAGATATGAAAATCAAGATTGCCAAAATAAAAAGGAAAAAAAGTTAAGATTGGAAGTGGACCACGGAAACTCTCCTGCTCCTGGAGATATATATGCTCCAAACGCAGAACAGAAGGATCTCGATGAGCTCAATAAATAGATGGATATACTGTCAAAATATTATATGCAGCAGCCATCCCTCATCATCCGTGAGCTCTGTAGATCGATCGCCATCAACAACACGTACGTACGCGAACAAAGCATGAAGCTTCTGACGAGGATCGGTTGTGGTCTGGGTAGATCATCGGCCGGCAGGTTGATCAACTTGATCAACCAAGAACGCTCCCTGTTCCAGCAAGCCCGACGCCCCTCCATCCATGTCGTCCCAACTCCAAGTCGCCGCCACATGGTAACCACCGTAACCTGCCCGAAGGAGAAGGAAACCTCTGGTCAGGGTCCAGCTCCGGCGGCGGATGACACGCGCTGGATGCTCCTGAGCCGCTGGTGCTGCGCCACCAACTCCACCGCCGTCGACGTCATCGCCAACGCCGATGCCAAGACCGTCGCGGAGACCCACACCTCCGGTAGTCGGCCGTTGCGTGTCTCCCTTAGCCGCGCGGCGCCGCCGGCAACCTCGTACCTCTGCTTCGACGACAGGGCGGGCCACGCACCCACGAGCGAAGAAGAAGGCGGCCGCGGCGGCAAGTGGTCACGAGACGACAAGGACTTCAGAGAAGCCGTCGTCGCGGCTCACCGCGACTCCGTCCTCCTCAGGTTCAGTGGCGACTACTTCGTGTACAGGGCCGCCGCCGGCGAACCGCCGTCGCTGTCCCTCCTCCCGGCCTGCCGCGTCCCCATGTACGAATGGGAATACGACGGCAAGCACGATGACGGCGAGGTCACCCGCACGGAGCGCAAGTTGAACCAGATGGACACCGGCCTCTTGCGCTGCGGCGGCGACGGGGAGTTCCTAGTGGCCCAGCTCCAGGTCGCATACAAAGCGCCGTTCGACACGGCCGAGCTCTGCGTGCTCCGGCACGGCCGGCCCTACTGGGAGTTGAAGGACGCGGTGCCCATCGTCCACCACGAGGGCGGCGGGCGGCACGACCTCGGGAGGTGGCAGGAGCTCAACGCGGCGGTCGCCGTCGGGAACCGCTTCCTGTGCTGGGTGAGCTATGACCTCTGCACCTTGCTCGTGTGCGACATGATGGCCGAGGAGGGGAACACCAAGCTCCGGTACGTGCCGCTGCCCGTGAAGGCAGTGCCGCCAAAAGAGGACGAAAGGGATTCGGGCTTCGAGTACGACGACGAGGACCATCTCTACTGGCTGCACTACCGGAGCATTGGAGCAGTGCCGCCGCAGGCCACCGACACTGCGGCGGTGCGGTTCGTGAGCATCGACAGACGCTGCTGCTGTGGCGCCCCGGTGATACGGAGCGAGTGCGAGCACTCCAGCTCTTTGTTCACAGTGACCACGTGGACGCTGGCGCTGCCGACGACGACGGGGAGGACGAGGACGAGCCAATGACGTGGGTGAAGGAAGGCGTGCTTGACTGCGAGGAGTTCTGGGCGCTGCTAGCGGGCTTCGATAAGGGTCTTCCGCGGCGGCCATGGCCGACGTGCCCCGTCGTGAGCTCGGAGAACCCCGACGTGGTCTTTTTCGTCGTGGCCGAGTGCGAGGATGGCAGGGCCCAGGGAAATATATGTGCGCTCGAGATCGACATGAGGAGGAAGACGCTGATATCTGTCGTCCCCTGCCCTCCAAATCCAGCGGGTCTCTACTACGGCAGACATTTGCCAGCAAAACTTCAGAGCTAGCTCGGTGCTATAGGGATTAGGTTGATTATCAGAGACTAATGCAGGTTGCCGTGTTATCGTTATTCTTAATTTTTCTGGTTCTAGCTTTGTACTAAAATGGATGTTTTGGGTCGATTTTATCTGGTTATTGTACTCCTTCTATCCGTGAATCAATTAGATTGTAAGCTAAACACCTTTTTTTGTGTGTGTGTTTTACTGAAGTTATAGAAAAGATCACGTGAAATAATTTTTTTTTTTTGAAGAAAATCACAACAAATATTTGTGCAACCAATTAAGCACACTATCACTACCGAATCCAGTGATTTCCCGTGGGTATAGGTTTTCCGTCAGCTAATAGGAAGTGTACACGGAAATCGACACTTTCCCGTGAGCGACGTGAAAAAATCACGAGGAAAGAAAAAGCTCCCCGAAATCAGCTATCCCGTGAGAAATAGCTCACGGAAAGCCCCCCTCCTTTCCCCGTGAGAAAGGGGCTCACGGGAAAGGTAACCGCCGTGAGCCCAAAGCCCCGCTCCATCCCTCCTCGCTCCTTTCCGTGTGAGAGCTCCGTCTAGGTCACGGCAAATACGTTCCCGTGAGCATGCTTTCCGTGGGCCAAACAAGGCCTTTGGAAAAGGGGACCTCTTTCCCGTGAGTGGTTTATCCTACGCACGGAAAGAAGCTCACGGGAATTTTTTTTTTTTGAATTTCATCTCCAAACTTTTTATACACTTGTTGCACATCATATGGCACTCAATATTAAATTATGGTGAATTATTGACTTTATTTGATATATTTTGGTAATTATTCTCTTTTATGGGAATTTTTGAAATGAGGCCAAATTTGAGCTACAAGTGCTTCAAATTGTTGAAAAAAATTAGTAGAAAATTCATATTCCTCATACTCAACACAACGTAAGACCTTGCATTTAAAAAAAAAAAAATAATGAAATCTGGAACATCTTAATACGAAATCATGAACGTTAATCCTTGTTTCAAAGGGTTTAAAAATTCTAGAAAATAAAACGATGTGCAAAAAATCATGAAATTTGATAATATGTCATGATATCTTATGCCGAGGCTATGATAAAAAATTGGGAACGTTTCGACAAGTTGGCACGCACGATGTTCACAAGCTCCAACATCTACGTAGGAGTTTCTGTGTTTGTTGAGAATGATCCAAAGTGTGATTTCATGTGGATGTGGCGATCAAGTTGTGGTTTGGCTACGAAACTTTTTCTATATGCAATAGACCTCGATATTGTGTCATGTCTATTTTCGAGAATTTTTTGGATTATTTTTGTAATTATTATAATTTTTGTTGCAGTTAAGTAAATGCAAATAGAGATAGAACCACATGAAATAATGGTCAATTTTTTGCCCAAGGATCAAATTAGGAATGGTGAGTGTATGTGGAAAGGTATTTATGAAGTTATCATGATCAAACTTTCAAAATATATATGCTAGAAAAAAAAAAAGAGAGAAAAATAAAATTAATTTACGAAAACGCCTTTCCGTGAGTCGTTCACGGGAAATCTAAGCTCTTTCCCCGTGATCCTGTGTTGTTCGCTCACGGGAAAGAGGTGCGGACCCACATCTATGGCTTGGCAGGATTAGGCGGCGGGACCCACCTCTGAGCTGTCTTTCCCGTGAGAGATCCGGGCGCTCACGGGGAAGGCAGCTCTTTCCCTGAGCCCCGGATCTCTCACGGGAAAGAGTTTGCGTTTTTTTTTTTAAACAAGTCAACCAGCTCACCTACCACACTCTCACACTCACACACGACACAACACACACGGACACACACGCACGCCGCCGCCGCCCGCCCCGCCGCGCGCGCCCCGCCGCCCGCCGCCCCGCTCTGCCGGGCGGCCCAGCGCGCCTCGCCACGCCACCGGCCCCGCCCGGCCCACCCACCGGCCCGCCCGCCCGCGCCACCGGCCCGCCCGCCCAGCGCGCCACCGGCGGCGCCCCCCCGCCCGCTCCCGGCCCCGCCCCGGCCGGCTTAGGCCACCCGCCCTACTCCCCGGCCACCACCCCTGGGTGGAGTAGGAGGGAGGTGGAGAAGGAAGGCGGGGGGAGAAGGAGGGGCGTGGAGTAGGAGGGAGGAGGAGAAGGAAGGGGGGAAGGAAGGAAGGAGGAGGAAGGAAGAAGAAGGGAGGAGGGGGGAAGGAAGGAGGAGGAGGAGGAAGGAAGGAGAAGGGGAGGGAGGGGGGGAAGGAAGGAGGGGGAGGAAGAAAGGAAGGAGGAGGAAGGAAGGAGAAGGGGGGAGGGGGAAGAGGCCCCGACGCCGTCGCCTCGGGCGTGCCCGACGCCGCCGCCGGCACACACTTTGCACCGCCGTCGCCGGCCGAGGAGAGGTCGCCCATCCGCCCGCCGTCGTCGCCGCTTCAAATTTCGGTTGTCGGCCATCGTGCTCCTCGGATATGATTGTCGGCCATCGTGCCCCTGGATGTGATTGTCGGCCATCGTGTCGTGTGTTTTGTTTGCGGTATTGGAAACCTCCCCGTGTAGGGGAGGTTCCGGCAAGTTTGAACTTATCCCCCCGTGTTTTTTATGCGCGAGAGGAACCCTCCGAGCCGAAGTTGCTTGCCGAGCCGAGTCCCTTGGCGGCCCCGATCTTCTTCCTCACCGGCTAGGGCGACTCCACCGCGACCCTAGGTATGACCCCCTCCTTCCGTGTCATGGTCGTAGCTAGATCGCGCGGCTTCGTTAGGGCGCGTCTCCGTTCGAAAGAGATACGGTTGGAAGTATGCGAGATCCCCGCATACCTATAACCGTGACTGTTTGGTGTCCACGTTTTTGGACAGCCCGGGGATGCGTGGATGAGGTTCGTTCCATGCTCCACTCTGTCGATTCGAGTTTCGCAAAGATCTCCCCGTTGTTCTTCGAATACACAGCTCCCCTCTTGGGGAGGACGTGTATTCGGAGAACAAATGGGGAGGTGCTGCCGAAATTGCCCCTGATAGGAGTGGAGCATGGAACTCACTCATCTACGCACCCTCGTGGATTAGGACCTATCTTCACCTACTAGATGGTAGGATCGATGTGTAGATGCACTGCATTCTTATATTCTCGCGCATATGGTAGAAAATGGATGACCGTGCATGGATATACAATGGCTGGAGGAGTTTTGGAGATTATGACCCTGAATGGGTTAGGAAGAGCAGTGCTTTCGTGGACAAGGCATTTCAGAATGCTCGAGGTGCGAGTAAGGTTTGGTGTCCATGCAAGAATTGTGACAATAAAAAAAGGCAAAGTAAGGAGGACATGTCTAAACATCTTCCCAAGTATGGATGGACGGATGGCTATAAGCGGTGGGTCTTCCATGGTGAAACGGCGTATGAGACGAGGTCGTGAGGCAACGCATCGACGATCTTGCTTCGATGCCGGGATAGGAGACATGATAGATGACTTTCATGCCGTAAACTTTGAGCAAGGACTTGGGGATGAGGGGAGGAGGAGCCGAAAGAAACCGCGCAAAGGCCTATTATAACATGTTGGAGGCGGCACAAAAACCCCTTCATGACTATTGTGAGGTTTCCAAACTAGATGCCATTTCACGCCTTATGGACTTGAAGGCCCGATGCAATATTAGTCGAGACGGCTTCACCGACACGTTGACGATCTTTGGGGGCTTGCTTCCGCAGGTCACGTCTTGCCAAAGAACATGTACGAGTCGAAAAAAGTCCTCAAGGTACTCAAGTTGCCTTTACGAAAGCGGATACATGCTTGTGAGAACGGGTGCGTCTTATTTAGGAAAGACTACAAAGATGATACACACCGTCCAAAGTGTAAATCCTCCGTGTTCATAGAGGTAGACCCCGGTGAAGACGGTGAGAAAGAGGCAGCTTAAGATCCCGTGAAAATCCTACGGTACCTTCCCTTTGCACCGAGGTTACAACGGATGTACATGACCGAGGAGTCTCGAAAATAAAATGATGACATGGCACAAAGATGGGCGTCGCTACAATCCGCATAAGATGGTACACCCATCCGATGCCGAAGCATGGACCCATTTCAACAATATTCATCCCGACAAAGCTATGGACGCCGTAATGTGCGTGTTGCGCCGGCAAATGATGGGTTCAATCCTTATGGAATGATGGCTGCCCCATACACTTGTTGGCCTCAGTATTCGTTATCCCGGCTGAATCTTCCTCCCCGCGCCTCGCTTTCAAATGTAAGAACATTCTTTTTGTCTTTGATAATTCCCCGCCACCCTGAAATAAAATGGGTGTGTTCTTAGAGCCCGTGATTGATGAATTGATCAAAGGTTGGAATGAAGGGTTTTGGACGCATTTAATCGAGCTTTGAAGAGAAATTTCGGGATGTACGTGTGGTACCACAACTCCCTGCATGATTTCTTGGCGTATGGGATATTCTCAGGGTCGGTGTGTGCACGGCAAGTTCCGTTGCCCGTATGCAAGGCGGCCGTGAGGTTCACCCGGTTGAAGAAGGGTGGCAAGTATTCTCGCGTTCGACAAGCATCGACAGCTTCCTCCCTCCCCGACCATGCATTCATTCAGGCTAGACAAGAAGAACTTTACGAAAGGTCTCCAAGTTACGGACCCGCAACCGGAGATGATGACATCCGGCGAGGTACGTGCTCAAGTGGATTCTCTTGTGGCTGATGAAAATGGTGTCTTTGTGGGGTTATGGCGAGGATCATGCATGGACTCACAAGTCGATTAGAGAGGCTACCCTATTATGATGACCTTCTTCTTCCACATAACCTTGATTTAATGCATACGAAAAGAACATCGCCGAGTATTTTTTTGGAACATTCATGGAAACTAGCAAGTCAAAGGACAACGTTAAGGCTAGAATTGATTTGGCGAGTTATGTGACGAGACCGAAGCAAGAAATGAAGCCTCCTAGCAATGGCAAGAGATGGAAAAACCTAAGGCCGATTACGTGTTGAGCGGACCCCAAAGGAGGGAAGTACTTTGCAATGGTTTCGAAATTAATGTTCCCCGATGGGTATGCAAAGAAATCTGAGGAGGGGAGTGAACTTATCTACTATGCGAATCAATGGGCTCAAGAGTCATGACTACCACATATGGATGGAGCGGCTTCTTCCAAAGTGATGCTTCGAGGCTATGTCCCCGATCATGTCCGGCATGTGATGGCGAGTTGAGCAATTTCTTTCGGGCAAATTTTGTGCTAAAGAGTTATCTCGGACCACACTAGAAGAAATGGAAACAATGGCACCCGTGTTGGTCCAGAAGTTGGAGAAGATATTTCCGCCCCAGGCTTCTTCGTTCCGATGGTGCATTTGATTTTGCACCTTCCATACGAGGCAAGGGTTGGTGGCCCCGCACGCTTCGTTGGTGCTATCTTTGTTGAGAGAGTTACGAAGCATGTTCGGGCCGATTGTAAAAATAAGTGTACACGAAGCAAAGGTTCGGCGAAGGTGTCGACTTCACATCAAAATACTATGGTGACAACCTTCCTAGCTTGCATTATCCACCCCCTCGTTACAATGCTGATGAAAATGAATCAACCCTCGGCCTTTTCCAAGGAGAACTAGGGCGTGCAAGTGGTTCAAAAATAAAGATGTTGACAAATTCAGAGTGGATCAAGATAATGAATTATATACTTTTCAACCTGGATGAAGTGCTTCCTTACATACAAGAAGTCACAACTCTAAGCATAGAACCTACTTGTCTTCTAGTACTTAATATCCCGCATCCAACCCTTTTGTCTCTCGTTGGTATAGGAAATTTCAAAGGCAATTACTCAAGCGTCAACGAGCGCCGCTGAAAGCACATGAATTGGACGCCCGCTAGACGAGGGTGGCAATGAAAAACCCGAGTTCATTAGTTGGTTCAAACGCCAAAATGCGGTCCAATTCGTGTTAAATAACGTCTCGTTTGATATGCTAACGAACGCTCATTTCATTTATCCCGCTTGAGCTTGCGAGCACGTGACCGATCCGGTATGCATCCCGAAGCTCATACAAAGTTGCCAATGGCTTTGAGACCGTGGTTAGATCATTTACCTAAGTTATGACGTGAATGGATATCGCTACCACACAACTAGCTATGAGCGAATCGACCAAACCGAAAAAAACCACAAATACTGGAGTTTTCACTAAAGGTGATGATGGAACTAGCACTAAAGGTTATTATGGAAGAATTGAAGAAATATACGAGCTCCATTTCCCCCTCTAAACGGCTTGCTCCCTGCCGTGTTTAAGTGCCATTGGTTCGATCCTGAAATAACAAATTCGGACCTCGAACAACTTGGGATTGTTCGATTCGACAAGATTCACAGATGGCCGGAGATGATGTCTACATTGTGGCTCAACATGCCACACAAGTTTATTATCTCCCATGGTGTTGCCGGGGACGACGAGCGGCTTAAGGGTTGGGATGTTGTGCGTAAGGTATTGCCACACGGTAGACTACCTATGCCAAACGAGGGACGATTACCATTTTAATGCAAACACATATGAGGGAGAGTTCTTCCAAGAAGATGGGCTACAAGGTAAATTTGTGATAGAAATAACCGGCCCAACGAAATGGAAGTAGACAATGAAAGTGTTGTTGATGATGATGAGGGCGAGGAGGTTCGAGATGCGAAAGGACTTACGCTACTTGAAAAATTACTTAAGGACAAATGCGGTGTTGACGCTGTTCCTCCTCCCATGGATCCCGCCAATCTTCATATGTTGGAAGACGTAGACATGGATGATAGTGATCATGAGGATTATGATCCGACAAAGGCGAAATCGTGACGGGGATGAGGATTATTTCTAATACATGTAATACTATGCATCTCTTCATAATTATGTTCTGATTATTGATTTTTCATCTCTTCATAACTATGTTCTATTTAATTTTGCATTTTACTAATTATGTACATCTAATTGATTTTTCATCTATTCATAACTATGCGGTCATTCAAAAAGATGCCTCGAACGAATGTCTTGAAGAAAATCAGCGAGAAAATTCAAAAGTGTTGCCTCGCTAGGGCAAGGGCAAGAGCAAGGGGAGGCGTCGAGCCACGGGGTAGGTAGGGCGGGGGCGGCGGCGTGCACCCGAGGCCCACAATCACCACCACCGGTGGTGCGGGAGGAGGAGGAGGAGGAGGAGGGAGGAGGAGGAGGAGGAGGAGGCGAGGCGGAGGGCGTGGACCTCTCGGCGTCGCAGACGCTGGACCGCTTCGGCGTCGCGGACGCGGGCTCGCTTTGCGGCGTCGCGGCACGCCGGAGGGACTAGCCGCAGTACGGGAGGGGTTCCTCTTCCTCTGCTTTTCGAGGCGTGTCTACCGCGGTGGCCCCTCCGGACTCCGGATCGACTACCTACTGAGGCCCGTAAACCGATCATAAGGCCGGTAGAAAGGTAATTTACTTTGCATTTTAGCACTACTTCCTTATTTTTTTCGTGTTTCAAAATCGTAATAGGAACTAATCATTATTCTTGATCATTTGGGCGAGGTCTTTTGTTGTCACCGAACTCGGTTAAAGGACGCCTTCCCAATGGCATTCTTGGTATTCTGGTCAAGAAGCACTACCACGCCCTTATTAAAATTGACGGAGAAGAGCATCCCGTCACGCCGTTCCACCAAGACGTGCAATTTGAGGACAACTATGATGACGAGGGCATGAGATATAGTAACAAGGCGATGCGTGTGATCAAAGAGTTTTGGGTAAGTCTATGTCGCACCAGTAGTGTACAAATACATCGCTTCAAATTCTAATGTTAGAAATAATGACTTATCACATTGCTTCTATGTGTAGAAATACTTCAAGTGCGAGGAGGGATTCGAGCCTAGGGCGGATGAAGTGGCTCTAAATGCCTGTTTCAAGCTAGTGTCAGACATGTGGTACGAGGCACGTGGCCAAGCCGTCAGGACGTGGTACAGCGACATACGACAAAAAAGGAGGCTCGATAAGGAGGAATGGAAAACGCTGAATCGACCAAAGAACAATACATGGAGGTAAATATTGACAAGGTCATACTAAGTTTAACTATGCTTAATGTGATTTTTATAACATGTGTTATACTTGGTGTCTGTAGGTGATTCCGACTGGTGCTTGTCGCATAGGCATTGCTAGGAGCTTCGGTGGAGAGGTGGGTCGATACAAATTATCGAGGTCCACAACGACTCACCGGACGGCGTGCCATGATGCCGGGCGTACCACACCATCAAGGGAACCTTAATCTCGCGGCCGGCAAGCTAGATATGTAAGTGTTATCCCATTCTTATTTTCTGATTTGCAACTCAATACTTTCTAAGCATTCTAGCTACTTTTCTTTTTGTCACACAGGAGGAGGCACATGGCGTGCCAATAAGCACGCCGAGGCCTTTGCTTGCTCCCACACGGCAAGTATAAAGATCCCGCTGGGTCGTCTTCAACCACGGGGGCTGGGCGAAGCCTACACCAACCCGACCGCCTACGAGAAGATCGGTGAGGGTACACGAAGTGGCGATGGAGCATATGGAGATAACATCGAGGGGACATCGCCATGATCGCGGAGGAGGCAAGAAGCACGGGCGGTACTATTTGGGTGATAGCGTTATCAACCCAAACAACACAAAGAAGCTATCGAGCTCAGAGCACGCCCGGGGGCCCGGGTGATACGCGAGCGGCCATCCACTTACCGAGCTACGGTCTCCGGACTTGAGGTTTATTTATTTTTATTTAAGATTCATTTATCGTTTCATACTCTTTCACCGTGTTTTAACTTTGTGTTCAAATAGGCCCAGATAGAGGAAGAGAGGAAGCGACAGGAGGAGGCCGAGGAGAGGGGGAGCGGGCAAGGGCTCGGGCGGGGCGAGAGAGAGCCGAGCGGCACCAAGAGCATGGAAGCTCTCCTAGGGTACCTCCAAATTAGTTGGTGGCCAGGTTGGTGTGCAGCTGCCACCGGAGACGCCTTCCCTCCACCACCGCCCGTCTTCGTCCCACCGCCCGTCCTACGGTCAGCGTCAATCTTCCCTCCATAGCATGGACCCTCTCTCACGTGAGTTTGTCTCCCGTAACTCGAAATATGCATATATGAATGTGAATGGATATGATCCGAGTTTTGAATGCACCATGAGATGTGCACGCGTGCACATGTGGTTGTCGACCATCGAGCCGTTGTTTTCTTCTTGCGGTTGGAAACCCCTCCGTGCGAGGAGAGGTGCCATTAAATTTCTAACTATTTATCTTCTTTTTTTTTTTCAAGTGAATAGAATCTACCTTCAATTTTGTCTCACAAATTTCTAACTATTTATTTTTGCCTACGTGCGGGATCAATCTCATGCATCGAACCCATCTCCGACCCAATCTCAACAGACCCTTTGGGAACGCTGACGGAGAAGGTTGGAGGCCGTGGGTCGAAATTTGTCATGATTTGGGTTCAAAACTTGTGAAACTTGTGCACTTGAACTTGTGGTGTTTGTGAACTTGTGGTTGAACTTGTGACTTTGTTGGATATTATGTAATATATGTGGTATTATGGATTTATCGAGCTATATATGTGGTATTATGGATATTATGCAATCATTGTATGTATATATATATTAATATGTGTCAATAATGTGCTAGAACAAAAAAAGAAAAAAAAACCTATTTCCCCGTGAGTAGCTCACGGGAAAGAGGCCAAACCTTTCCCCGTGAGAGGTGGTCGCTCACGGAAAGAGGCCAAATCTTTCCCGTGAAGGTTGCACGGGCTCACGGGGGAAGGGCCCCCGATATCCCGTGAGCTAAGCCGTTACGCTCACGGGATATCGAGGCCAAAACGCCGTTCGTCGAATCGACACGTGGCGTGAACGGGGCTTCAACCCTCCCCGTTGACGGCGCCCCCCGCTAAGCATATCCCGTGAGCAATGGAGGATCACGGGAAAGGATATCCCGTGAATGTCATGTGAGATCACGGGAAAGGGAGATTTCCCGCCCCCCTGCATTCCCGTCATTGCTTTCCCGTGATTTACACGCCAGGATAGTCTTTCCGTGAGTAAAGACCCTATCCCGTGAGCGTGGTGCTCACGGAAATCGCTGAGTCCCAGTAGTGTATGAAAATGACTTATGGTGTACTTCCTCCATATACGAAAAGTCGTTTAGAAAGTGATATGGCCTCCAAAGCATAACTTTAACTTCTCTTTTCTATAAGAATATTTATTGAAAAGCTATATATGTATAATTTTATGAAAGTAATTTTGAAGACAAATCTATTAATATGATTTTTCACATTTTCAAACTCAACGACTTGATTTAGAATCTCAATGTTTGACTCAAACCTCAACCACCCGTGCCAATTAGCTCGCCTACCCCCCTGCACGCTTGGCCGATGGAGGCAACGGTGGCAACGGCAACGCCGCTGTGGTGCTGGTCTCATCCGTGTGCGGTGGCGTGGCGGTGTGCACGCACGGCTCGTCTATGCCATGGCGGCGGCGGGATGAACCACCGGGCGAGGAGCCCGCGCGTGAAAGTGGGCGGGCGACATCCGGGCCAACTCCATCGCATCGCGGTACACCCGGATGCCGCTTGTGGAAGGGGAGGAGTACGTGGGCGGAGATCCTCCGCCTGACGCCAGCAGCGGGCGCTGGCGGAGCCCGAGGAGGTGTCGCCGCCGTGGCATTCCCCGCTTGCCCCTCGGCGGCCCTACGCCACGACAGAGCCAACATTGCCGCTGACGGCAGCATGACCGCCAACCTCCTCTTCCCATGAGATGTCATCCACACGCACGCCGTTGGTATGGTAGTAGGATCGATTCCAAATACATACAACGCGGGCCATCAAGGAATAAATAGCTTGATCTATACCTACTAATAAAGCGAGAAATTTCAGTCCACCAAAATTTTAGTCCACCTCTCGTCGCCTCCTTCTCGGGCGAGCCCGGGCGTTGGAGCATCGGGAGCAAATGGGCGCTACCGAGTGGTTTGGGCGTGGGTGGCATCCCCGCCGACAACTCAGTATGGGTTCGATGCCATTGTCGGGCGATGGGGGCGGCGCCGGTGGGACTTGTCCTCCACGCCCTCGTGCCTTATAAATGTCTGTTTACATATACATCCATTAAAAAGCCTCGCAAAATCTAAAAGAAAGATTAATCAATTATGGTTCAATGAGAATAAGACCTTCATAATGGAGTATACTATATTAGTGAAGTCAAGGACAAGAGTAAGGGTCTATTTGGTACAGCTAACAGCAGCTCATGGAGCTGTTGTGAGCTGTTTTTTTTTCTCAAACACCTATTTCTAAAACAGCTTCATGAGTGAAGTTGTTTTCTTTCTCCTCTCACAAAGATATAAGTTGAAGTGAAGCTGAAAAAAAGTAGCTTACACTAGTAACGAAATTATTTTTTTGTGATACCTGAAAATCTTTTTCCATGGCGGGCACACAATTTGCCCGTCACGGAAAATGCCCCGCCACACGCCCATCTTTATTTTCCGTGGGCGGACATTTTTGCCCGTCACGGAAAATCGATTTTACGTGGCGGCATCGCGTTAAAACGCCCGCCACGGTTAATATATATTTTCCGTGGCTGGCATCCTAAAAGTCCGTCATGGAAAATATCGAAAAGCTAACCGGACCATTTTCAGCCCGAATGTGACACCGGTACATATAACGGCGATGAAACCCTAGGCGGCCCGAATCACCGACTTCTCCGTCTCCTCATACGCCAAACCAAACCAGCAACCGAACCGCTCCTCTCTCCCTCCTCGTCTCCTCACGCGCAGCTCCTCAAGTCCATCACATCGCGTCCCCTTCTCTCCTCATCGCGTGAGCAGCGGCGGAGTCCCGCCCCCTCCTTTCCTCTTCACGCGAGCGGCCGACGGAGTTTGCCCCCTCCTCTCCTCTTCCCGAACAAGAAGCGGCGGGGCGCAGCACCAACCCGATGGCGGCGGCGCGGTGTGCGGTGGATTGCGGCGTGGGCGCGGGGCGGCAGCGGCTTCCTCCCTCTCCGGTGGCCACGGCGGCCTCCTCCGACGGATCGGCGGCGGCGGCGGCTTCCTCCCTCTCCTTCCGGCCTCGCCGGACCGCGACTGCGGCGGCCGGTGTGAGGGTCGGGGCACAGCGCGGCGTGCGGAAGCGCGCGGCGTGGTGTGCGCGGAGCGCCCGATTCGGCGACCCTGCGACCCGATGCTATAACACCGGCGCCCGATCTTCGACCACCGGCGGCCGATCTGCGACGGCGGCAAAGCGGCCGACCGACGGCAACGGCGAAGCGCGGCGCGTTGGCGACGACGATGACAATGGCGCTACGCTGGGACGACGACGACGGCAGCGGATTTTGACAACGGCGGCGCATGGGCGGATCCGTGGCGCGGCGCTGCTCCCGTAGATGGGCTCGGCGGGCCGATCGGGGTTTTTTTTCATTTTTTTATTTTTTGAAAACTTGGACCATGACGGGCATTATAGTTCGCCCGCCATGGTTGTCTGTTAACCGTGGCGGCACCGGTAGCCCGCCACGCTTATTCCGCGATTTACGTGACCTTTCATTAGTGACGGGCTCAAATGCCCACCACGCAAAAATCAAATTCGCCCGCCACCCAAAATCATTTGGGTACTAGTGTTATCCTAGCTCTCTCCCTCATTTTTTCTATCCCATTCATGCATGAAGCTACCGGTGAAGCTGTTCTGCCAAATAATGTTTCCAAAACAACTCAGCTTCACCTAGGGGGTTGCTCATGAAGTTGTTTTCCAAAAAAAAAAAAAAAAAAAAAACTTCCCTAATGAAGCTAAGCTGTGCTAGATTGAGACTATTTCTAAATAGCCACATAGAGAATAGACAATAGAGAGATGCATGAGCATGATGATGATGAAGGCCAAATAGTAGACTATTTCTGAATAGGCACACCGATGAGATAGATAGAGATGCACGATGATGACCCTCCGATCCAAAATAACTACCATTCTCATTTTTCAAGAAACAACTTTGATTAAATATATATTAAAAACATATAAAATTTTTTGTTACATAAATAATATCATCAAAAAGATTTTAATTCTAGTTTTTAATAAATTTATTTAAAGATACAAGTGGTGTACATATTTTGTCTAAATCTAGTCAAATTTGTGACACGTAAAACCCAAAATGACAATTGTTTTGGAACTGAGGGAGCAAACACAAACTATGCTCTCTGTACTACATGGACTAAATTGGTGATAAGAGCATCTCCAAGAAATCTCACTCTCTAAATCATCATTTGGAGTTTGTAGAATCGTTTGCATAAAAAATTCGCTTCTTATATATTTCCAATTCCCAACAGCTTTTCTATTTCGCATGCGCACTCTAGAAAACCATTATCGTCTTCCATCGGCTATGTTTAGATGACCATTTAGAAAAACTGTTGGAGTGTAGTTTTAAACTATAAATTTTCTATTTCTAACATTTAGGAATGATATAGCAAGAGTCTCTGCTTTGGCAAAACTGGTTTGACAATTTCTCTTTTTGCCAAATCTGAAATACAAATGCCAAGTAACACCATGCATGACAGGAACATCAATCATTGAACTAAAATAGTCGTCCGCGGGCTTCGATCGCAAGGTTAACACCATGCACGGCAGGAGCATCAATCATTGGACAAAAATAGTGGTCCGCGCGAAGGGACAACAATCGTCCGCGGGCATCGATAGCAAATGCCAAAGCCAAATTTGCCAAATGTGTCCCTGGATTGCCAAAGGTCACTAATTTGCCAAATATAATTGCAAAATTATTGGAGGGTGGTTTTTCAGATTTTTGGCAAATTTTGCAAATGCCAAACTCAATTACAAAACTCTTAGAGATGCTCTAAGCTAAGATTTACAATTAAGCGACGGTGCACAGGTACAGCACATAGTGTTGTGCAAATACAGCGGTGGAACCAAGTGGAGTGGAGCCATGCATGCATGATGCATATAGCTGGTCAAAAATAAAATAAATGTGTGGGACAAGACGAGACGACCGTACGTGTTGTTGCATTGGGCGTACATGGTGTTGTTGCATTGAGATCTATCGTGTCATGAGTTCCTGACTTGTTCGTGGAGCACAAGAAACTCCTCTGCCAAATTTGTAACAGAGAGGTGTTGATGCTACTTGAGGGGGGATAAAAAGGACCTCACCAAATAAAGGTGAAACGCAGATTAGAGACAGCAAGGTTGTGGATATGAAACTTCAGAACCTTGTGGACGAATCTCTCTTGATGTACTACAAGATCTCCTCTGTAATCTCACTCTTTTTCTCCCTCTCTCTCTCTCTCTCTCTTAGTTTTCCTGGTTCTTCCCCCTCTCTTTCTCAGGAGCAAGGGGCTGCAACTCTGGACTGTTCGATGCCTAGAGTCTATTGTCCAGAGTCTTCCTTTCCTTCTGTTACTAGGCCCAGAGGCAAACTACTAGATGCACACAAGTTGGTCCACACACTTGAGCTGCACCTGTGACATGTGGGCTTGCTCTGTAAGTAAAGAGCAAAGATAAAATGAGGCAGGCAGCGAATCAAAGGCATCCCTAACCTTCTTTTGCTGGATACGTAAAGAGTTGAAGATGGAGAGAGGGTGCACAAGAACAATTTTATCTTTAACAAAGACCCTAGGGTCCCCTATACACTAATACGTCATCAACAAGGCCGGCCTGCAACCTTCACTCAATTACAAAGGTAGGGAGAAATTGAAGGAGAACACAAGGACATGATTGAGACTTAACTCCATGGGACTACTGGTATTGTAACAGGTTAGAAATGGAGCATGGCTCGAGCATGACCTTCAAATTAACTTCCACGTAAAAACAGTAGATGCGGGACAAGAGCTTCAACATTATTTCATCAAGTAGTCGTGACATGATGATTCTTAAAATTGTTGACCGGTATGATTCATTACGGAAATTATCAACTTGGATCCACAATGGACGACATGGTTTGGTACTTCTTTTAGATAATAATGGCGAAAAAGTGTCGACTTCAGCCATCTTCAGTCCAGAACTATTATAGCACAAAGATGTAGCAAAAGCTACCAAATCCACCGGTAAATGGTCATGACAATAGTCCCACAAATACAAATCTTAACCAATTATGCATGGAAAAAAACTCAATGAAAATCTCCTTTTGATCTTTATATCGTTGCAAGCGCTCACAATCGGAACCAATGCACCACCTAAATAGCACATGCAAAGAAGACTTTAGGTTAACATTTATTGTGAAATATACTATCTAATTCCTTCTAAACCACATTGCCCAACACAATGTGGATGCCCTGTCGACATTGTAACTCCAATGCTGGATCCCATCTCTCATGCTCCAATGATTGACCACATGAACCACATCATTCAATGATGTAAAGTTAAAGGTAAACCGAAATGCATGCAAAGAAAAAAGCATAATGACAAAGAAAAAAAGGAAGTCGTATAGTTTCACAGCAACTGCGAAAGCTGAAAGTTTGCTTCCACTTATACGTTCTTTGTGTGACTCGTGACCCACTCACTGTTGCTGTTGCGTCCGTTGGCAGAGCCGGTTGTCGGCAGCCAGCCGTGGATGACCCCGTGATTACGACGCAAACCGGGCGACGCGTCCACTTTCCACCACCAGTCCACCACCGCCCTCCGGCGGCGTGAAGCTTACACGCGGGCTCCACAGCACCGCCTTCGCTGACACGGCCAGCGGCCACACCCTGACCCACTGGACTCCACACGCCACACCTGAACCCAAGCAAAATATCCCGGCGCGGCTGGCTCTCTTCGCCCCCAAGCAACCCACCCCCGCCGTCCTCCTACGAACCTGCCGTCATGGTTACAACAGCAGCCCTCCTCTCATATTTATGAGGAGGCTGGGTTACAGTGTCCTACTCCAACTCTACCCTACACTGCTAAATACAACTCAGAGTCCTAGCATAACCCAACTCGTACATAATATTCGACACATATTCTAACACAAGCACTTCCTATTCCACCGCTACAATCTGCAACAAATGCATCTTCTAAAAATAGATAATTAACCCAGTGACGTGCTAACACATGCATAGCCTAATCAACTAACGTCATTACACTGAGACACACACACCAAGCACGGCGTGGTTTATGCTAACATCAGCTGCGTACTCGGGCGACGACATGATGTCGCTTAGGCCGGTGTACCCGCGCCCACCACCAGCGTCCATGCCGTTGCGATCTCCATCTTCCACAGTCCCGCATGCCATCCCGACGGACCTGGAGTTGCGCTTCACGGGGCGCAAGTGCCGGAACTCTAGGTCTCCGCCACCTCTGCCGGTCAGCGGCGCAGTGACTGGAGCCTCTGTCTGCCGGCACCATGGTGCCCTGCCCTGACTGGATCCTCTGTCTGCCGTCACCATGGTGCAATCAGGGCACTGGGGTGGCGCAATCACTGGTACAGCGGTACAGCGCACTTCTGCCAGAGAAATGAGTCCAGCAAAATTCAAGCTATGCTGTGCTACCAGTCCCAGTGAACCAATTCGACGACAACCAGGAAATGGAGAATAGAATCAGGGGAGAACAGATAGAAACGAGACAGAAACTCATAACCGTCATCTCTATTAGAGCAGGCATCTGAACGAGTCCGTACACCGTCGCGACAAACCGAACACCCGTCCACACACCAGCCACTCGACACGACTACCGCCTTTCCTATTGTTGGTTCACGCAAATCCTGCCCTTTAGTCCTGACACTCTGCTGCAGCAGCCACACCTATGAAGTGCAAATGAATTTTTTTTAGGAACGAGGGTGTTTAGTTGGTGAAATATTTTAGGTTCGACTCTGTGGCACTTTTCGTTTGTATTTGTTAATTATTGTCCAATCACATACTAACTAGGCTTAAAAAATTTGTTTCGTACTTTTCAGCCAAACTATGCAATTAGTTTTTATTTAACTATATTTAATACTCTATTTATATGTTAAAAGATTTGATGTAACAGGTACTGTAACACTTTTTCCAAAGCTGAATGTCCCTACAAAGGATCGATGACAAAAAGGTGTTACAGAAGACACCAAGCTTTAGTCCGGATGGAAACCGCTTGACGGGTGGCTCTCTAGATGACCAACCGCTTGACGTTCATCATGATACATCGAAAGATCAATACACTCATGATCTAGCCTAATCAAATGATCACATCGCAATTACATAAATCACAGACCTTAATAATCCGCCATCAGTAGAGGTTGATGAAGTCGGTGAAGAAACACCGATATCCTCACTCGGTGGAGAAGAGGAACGGCAAAACACAGTGACCTTCAAGCTGATCCGGCACTCCTTAGGATCGGTGAGTTAGTTTTGGGAGGAAGTGGACAGCATTTGTGCATGCCTTTCTTTACACAGGTAACTGCTTCCCCTTATATATAGTGCCCGCTCAGATTGGGGCCTAGGATCGGTGAGTTAGTTTTGGGAGGAAGTGGAAAGCATTTATGCATGCCTTTCTTTACACAGGTAACTCCTTCTCCTTACATGTAGTGCCACTCAGCTTGGGGCCACGAGTAACCAAAGGTTGTTAGAGAGCGCTCCCGATCGCAGCGCATGGAGGAGCTACGTGCTCCCCTTGACTCGGGACTAAACGATTCTCCACGTTGGTCCATCTCTAAATATAGCCCGAGATCACTTTTTCCAACACATCAAGCACAGCTTTAGAGCAACTCCAACAGTTTTACAAACGGGGTTTGCATTCTTCAAATTTGCCAAAAACTTGAAAAGTGATCTCCAACGGTTTTGCAATTTAGATTGGCATTTTGGGCCACTTGCATAAACCATCCTGAACTTGGCAAATATGCCAAGCTGGGAGGGACTTGGTAAATCCTCTTCTTGTTTGCATATTGCGTATTGACCGTAAAAATAAAATTATCTCCCTACTTGCATGCTGCATATTGTTTTTTTTTTTTTGGGGTTAAGCTAAATTTATAAAACTATTGGAGAACCATAGTTTTTCCATCTCTAAATATATTTTTCTGACTTAGAAATCACAAGTTTTGTCAAATACATTTTGCAAAACTGTTGAAGATGCTCAGTGTTTTGTCTGCAGAAGGACGCTTGGCTTCCATCTCATTCAGCGCATAATTTGCAAAACCGAAGTAGCAACCAGTACTGCTCGGATGCACAACATCTATGTCCAATAAAATACCATTTTACATAGGGTTGATGTCTAGGGTAAAGCAGATCTCCAGTTCACAGTACATAAACATCTCTCAAACTCAAGAACTAAAAGAAAGCACGAACAAAACACACACTCGTCCACGGACTAAGGAAAAAAAGCAGTTTTTTTTTTTGCAAGAATATGCTGCGGCTGGTGCTGTTCCAAAAGCGAAAGAACAGAACAGAGATATGCAGATAAGGTAGATCACTCTGCAGCTTCAGGCCTTGTTGCTGGCATGGATTTGATATAATCATTTTTTACTTTCTTCAGTGCCACTACAACCTCACTCATCGATAATCTTTGGTCGGGTGCATCACTTGAGCAGAGCAAACCCAACTCAAATATTGGTTGAACAAAGGGCTTCAGATCGCAGTCAGCAGAGCAAGGACCTTGGAGGAGCTTATCTTCAAGAACATGGACAATCTCTAACAGGAATGCTTGATGAACCCACTCCCTGATGCTTAGATCTTCTATGAACATGGCATCGGTGGGTCTCTTTCCGGTGAAGACTTCAAGAAGCATGATTCCAAAGCTGAACACATCACTCTTGCGGGATGCCTTCCCAAATGATCCATACTCTGCTCAACAATTCAGAAAATCAAACATTAGAACAATTGAGCCATCAGAATGAACTTCAATGATCATACACACTTTACAGGTGTACCTACAGTATAAGCTAGGGATAGTACCTGGTGCCATGTACCCAATCGTTCCCGGCATACTTGCAGTGACCATTGAGCTGTCATCACCCAGTAACAATTTTGCGATGCCAAAGTCTGCCACATGTGCTGTCATGTTGCTGTCAAATAGGACATTGCTGGGCTTCAAGTCACAATGCAGGACAACCTCGAAATGCTGATGGTGCAGATACTCCATCGCCATTGACACATCTAGCATGATGTCTAACCTCTTAAGGAATCCCAAGCTACTTGATGTACCTTCAGAGTGTAGGAGCTTGTCTAAGCTGCCATTGGGCATGTACTCGAGCACAAGTGCTTTGAAGTCCAGGTTGGAGCATGTGCTTAGTATTCTTATCAGGTTCCGGTGTCGAGCCATGCGAAGCACATGGCACTCGGCGTCAAAGCTTCTAATGGCCTGTTCAAGTCTCATGTCCAGAACTTTAATTGCAACAACCAAACCATTACTCAGTTGGCATTTGAAAACTTTTGCAAGACTTCCAGTTCCTAGAAGGTTGTTCTCGCAAAAGTTTTCTGTGGCAGAAATGATCTCATGGTAGGTAACTAATATCTGTCTTTCAGCATTTCCGGGATCAATCTTGCTCTTTGCTTTTCTTCTAATCATTAGGTACAAACAAATAGCAATGGAGACAGATGCAGCAGCGACAACTGGAAGAATGATAATTAGAAGGCCTCTTTTTTTGTGGTGAGAGTCCTCAAGACAAGGAGGATATCCAAGATGGGGAGATCCGCATAGCCCAGCATTTCCAATCAAAGATTTCGATGTGATGTTTGAAAAAATACCTCCCTCTGGTATCTTCCCTTCTAGCATATTGAAGGAGAGGTTCAAGGATGTCAAGGCCGTGAAATTCGCAAGGAACATGGGAATGGTACCAGAGATATTATTGAAGGAGAGATCCAAATGTTCTAAGCTAGTAAGCTTTTTGAAACGAATCTGGTAATTGTCCATCAAATGAGTTATGTGATAGATTTAGCAAATTGAGCATAATAATATGTCCAAATGATTCCGGGATGGTTCCATGGAAATTGTTGCAAGAGAGGTCAATGGAACACACTTGTTTGAGCCCGCCAACATCACTTGGAAGTGTACCAACAAAGGAATTGTTAGAAAGATCTAAACTAATGAGTTTGTCCAGGCGGAAGAAGCTTGCTGGTATAGCTGAGTTTAAGTGGTTACGAGATAAGCTTATTTCTTCAAGCACAGTAAGGTTGCCAATGCTATCGGGTATAGAGCCATAAAATTTGTTTCCAGCAAGAGAGAACTTTTGTAAGTTCCTAAGCATTCCAATTTCTGTTGGTATGGAGCCGGACAAGTCATTGTTAGCGATGTTAAGGAAGATAAGCTCTTGCATCATTATGATAGAATTTGGGATATCCCCTGCGAATGAGTTGATAGAAAGTTCTAACGTTTGAATATGGCTTAAGTTTGATAGTGTTGTTGGAAGCCTACCTGTTAACTTGTTACCTCCAACATTAAACCAACGTAACTCTTTTGATAGGTTCCCGATACAATCTGGGAGCCCCCCTACTAAAGAATTCATGGGCAAGTCAACGGCCTGGAGTTTCCTACAGTTGGTAAGGGGACACAAGAAGTTGAGATTCCCATCTAAATTATTAAATGAGAGCTGAAGCTGGCTCAGACCTGGGATGTTCCCAAGTGTTGGTGGTACTGACCCAGATAGATTATTCATGTACAAAGATAGAAAATATAATTCCGAAAAGTTCCCAAGAAAACTTGGAATCGGACCAGTTAGTTGATTCACTCCGAGAAATAGCATGGTAAGATGGGTGAGATTGCTAAGACCAGTTGGGATAGAGCCGACAATGTTATTTGCTGCCAAGGAAAGATAGAAAAGACGTGGTAGTTGAGCCAACCATGTTGGAATGACATCCTCAAAATAATTGTTTGCCAAAGCGAGTTGTTCTAAGTTTTTGCATGCTACAAGTCCTGATGGAATGGGACCCACAAAGTTGTTTCTTGAGAGACCAAGCCTCCGTAGTAGAGGAAGGCTAAAACTTTGATTGTTAGGAATGGGACCAGCAAAGTTGTTTTGTACAAGATCAAGGTCCTGCATCCTTGACATGTTGTAGATGGTTGGGGACACTATACCGGATAGGTTGTTGTACGACAGGTACAAGAGTTCCAACTTGGGCAAGGAACCTAGATTCTGTGGTACGGGACCTGATAAGCTGTTGTTTCTCAAGCTAACCGACATTAGGGATTGTGTATTATTGAATAAGAATGGTGGTATGTGGCCAGTGAGCTCATTCTTGGCAAGATAAAAATTCTTAAGGCTATGCATATTCTGCAGGAGTCCTGGCGGGATGTCCCCGGACAGGCTATTGAAACTGAGGAAAAGATTCTCAAGCCTCGTTAGGTTTCCTATGGCACTAGGAATAGGGCCTGTGAGGGAATTATGAGAAAGTTCCAGATCCTTAAGACGATGTAGCATGCCAAGTTCAGGAGGGATGGAACCAGTGAGGCTGGTGTTAGCGAGGTAGAGCGTGGAGAGGAATGAAAGATTACCGAGGTGTGGGCTGAGCTCCCCTTGTAGGGGAACATCCGGCAGCGACAGAGCCATGACTCGCTGCCGGTGGCGGCTGCTGCATGAGACTCCAAGCCATCGACAGAAGGAGATGTTGGTTGTCCAGCTCCTGGCAAGGACGCCAGTGGGATCAGCGAGCTCGCCTTTGAAAGCCAGCAGCGCCTCGAGGTCACTGTGGCTGCCATTACTATTTGTTGCTGTGGTGATCAGAGAAGAGGTGGCGGCATCCGGCAAGAGGGCCGAGAGGCAGATGGCTAATACTATTAGAATGGCCATCGGATCTGAGTCTGCCCTGTTATGGTTAATTGTGATATATATATATAGGTGCACGGGTAGTAATAACTGCTGTATGCATATGCAGTGCGTGGCGGCTAAGATCCAAATAAGATGTTCTTGTCGTTCATGGAAATGGTTGAACCGGATTAATCAATCTGTACTTCATGGTGCAAAAACTAGATTAATCGAAAGTCAACCATCATGCAGCTGTATGCATATACAGTGCGTGGCGGCTAAGATCCAAATAAGATGTTCTTGTAATAACTGCTGTATGCATATGTAGTGCGTGGCGGCTAAGATCCAAATAAGATGTTCTTGTAATAACTGTTCTTGTGGTTCTAAGATGATATTCTTGAAAATGGTTGAACTAGATTAATCGAAAATCAACCATCATGCATGTGAATTAGCGGTGGAGCAGCGTGCAAAGTGAGCTTCCCCGGTGACAGCGCTGCTTAATTAGTGGATTATTATAGACTCACCTCCATTCTGCCTGCGTGTGGGGTTGCTCCGCTTCACGCCTACTGCCGCGGGAGGAATGGAGGATTGCCCACAGAGGTCAGTCAAGCGCTAGGCGAACGCTTTCGCCGGCCCGAGAGATTATCCTATCAGCAGACGTGGAGCGGCTGGGCTGCGTCTGCGTACGTGTGGCCTTGTGCGTACGTGCGCCGCCGGCCAGCAGTTTCGTTCATCCAAGCCCTAGTTGCTTACGTGCCTGCTAGCTTGTTCTCTTATCAGGAGCATGCATCAAGCTTCATCTTTTAGCACACGTAAATGTATATGGATGCCTAAGCTCATGACAATTTCACAAGCACGTACGTTGATGTACATACAAGCAAGCTACTAGCTTAGCTTGTTCAATTCATAATTAGTCATAACCAAGCCAGCAGCGCTCGGATGACGACAAGGAAAGGATTCTTGACGCTTGCAAGCTACTAGAATCGAGAGTCATGGAGTTCTTCGCATCGCATGGATGGCCCTTCATTTACCGTCTTGATCTTTAGTTCTGAACCTATAATAAGTTTAAATTATGGGTGTGCTACTGTAATAAGTTTGGACTGATGCTTCTTCTTTTTTTTTAGAAGAAAGCTGAAGCCGGGATATTTTTATTATCTAAAAAAAGAGAAAGCTAAACTTTGCTCGGGTATATTTTGGCCATCCGTCACACTGATTTTCTGATCGTTGGATTTCTGCTTTGAATGATCTGGTGCGTCTGTCTGTCCTCATGCAGTGCGTTCGCAGACCGCTCGTCCGCCTGCTCGTTTGTCTCTCTTACCTTTGGGTCCCACATGTCTACTTTATTTTGGGAACCGCTGGGCAAAGCTGCACTTGGAAAGTTTGAGAGTCCAGTGATTCTTGGACAACAAATGGAAGACAGTGCGGAGGTGATCCAGGTGAGAGGCAAAATCCGGGCTATAAATCAGGATATCGTCGAAAAACACCAAGACGAAACAGCGCAAAACAAGAAGCCAAAGTTGTATTCATGGCATCCTGGAAGGTGCCCGAGGCACCAGTAAAACCAAATGCCATCACTCTGAATTCGAACTGGCCAAAGTGAGTTTGAAACGTTGTCTTGGTGTTGGCCACTTGAACTGCAATTGGTACCTCAAACTGTTGAACTGCAATTGGTACCTCAAGCTGAACAGATGGAAGCGAGACACCCAGTGCAGCCTTAAGGAAGGTATGTGTGCATCCTGAGTCAATTAGGATAGAGATATTAGAGCCCATAAACTTGCCAGCGAGACCGAAAGATTTTGCTGCAACTGTCCCTGCAGCAACTACCACAGATATGTGACCATAATCTAAGAATGAGCAGGAGAATGAGGTTGCTGAACTTCTTCCTCATCTTCAGCTTTAGGGAATAAGTCATAGAGCTCCTGCACCTGATGAAGCTGAACCATCTCCGTGCATTTATGATCAAGACTCCAGCGTGCAGCGCAACGCATGCAGAGGCCTTGAGCGTGACGTTGTGCACGTAGGTCGCGAAACTTGTCCGCCGCGGTGTACTGGCCGACTGGAGCCGCTGGACGCTTGTCATCCACCACAGCTGGCTTCAGTGGTGGCAACAGAAGTGGCGCTGCAGCAACAACTGGGGCTTGATCAAACCGCTGAGGAGGCCTGTTGACACAAAATCCGCTCCTGTGACAAGCCAAATTACCTAGCTTCACACGGGAGCCCGAGCGTCTTGATCCGGAGGCGTGCCAGTTTGACCTGCAACCAACAAAGGAGATAAACCATGAGATCAAGAACATGCCTGGTGAGACCAAGACAGTTCCACATGTACGGCCCTGAAGCCACTTACGACGACATATAGCTATAGAAGCTATCTGCCCACAAGTTTATGAACACGTTCGGTAAGCATGGACAAAACATGGAAGAGTACAGTTACCGAACGGGCATAAGAAGACATGTTTGAACAAGTAAATCCATCATCAAAATATGATAGTGTAAAGCTTATGACATAGATCGAATCACTTGTAAACATGATGAATAAAAGCAGGTAAATCATATATATAAATCTAATCTAAATAAAGCACGCATAGGTCTAATCTAACTAGTCTGTCACACGTCTAGTTTTCCTAAACCCGTCTAACTTAAACCCTAACAAGTTAATCCACCGCATGATACGACTTGTTACAGATCCAAACCACTTCTCACAACTAGATCAATCCACCGCATGATACAATCTAATCATAACAAGCTAAAAGCATGCATATATCTAGATAGATCTATAAATACTCATTACTTGTTAAAGCATAACCGTATTCGGTAAGCTTACCGAATCGGGGTCCATGAAGAAGGAACAAACACGTAAAACATGATCAAAATCTATCAGATTAAACTGATCTCTAGTCCACCGGATGACTAGCTCTAGAGTAACCCAAAGACTTGCATCTGCCGCACGGTACCCAGTCCTATCAAGGCTAATCCTACGTTTAACGTGCATGAACCCGCAACATGTAACAACTTAGATTGATCTAAGCTCGGCTATGGTAAGCAAATAGATCTAGTGACACGGTAAGATGAACATCAAAAGCATTAAAGACAACTAGACCTATAACAAGATGAAGCCGAGCCCTATCAATCTAAATTGGGCAAAAGTGTGTGCAAACATAATTAAAATAATAAATAAGAAGCATGCAACACGTGGTAACTTAATGAATCTATTAGATCTTGTCAAATCTAATAGAGCCAATAACTAGCTCCAAGCTAGATCTTAGCCTGCCGCACGACTCATGACCTAACAAAGAACCCTCTTGTTCCATAACCTAAATCCGCCGTACGATACTAAGCATGGTAAGAAGACTACTTGCATCATAATCTAAATCCGTCACACGATACTAGACATGGTACAAGGTTGCCGGTACTTTCACGGTCGGCGACAGTCGATGGTTCCTCTCGTAGTAGATCGACGACACGACTTGGACTCGATAGGGGTGGCGCGGAGTCGGGTTGTTGTATTGATTGTGTAAGAGATTTTTTACAGCTGCCTAGGGTCTAATATTTATACCCTGGACTTGACACGAGTCTTAACCGACTATGATTACAAAGAAGGAAATCCAAAAGTCACAAGTTCACAAGTTCAACCATGAGTGCAACCACAAGTTTAAGTACACAAGTTCAGCACCTAAATCATCATAACTTCACTTTGCCAACCCGGCCAGCCATCTTGTTGCTCTACACTCATTTCCAAGGGTCCACGGGAGTTTGGTTCGGAGATGGGTTCGAGGCGTGAGATTGAACTTGCACATAGGCAAAGATATTGCATTTGTGAGACAAAATTCAAGGTAAATTCTATTAACATGAAAAAAAGCAAGATAAATTGTTAGAAATATCGGCAGCAACTCCCCTGCACGGAGGACTTTCCAAAACCTGCAACAAAACAATGGCTCGATGGCCGACAACCACATGTCCATATGCAAATCTCATGGTTCATTCAAAACTCCAGATCATTTCCATTCACATTCATATATGCATATTTGGAGTTAAGATAGACAAACTCACAGGAGAGCTTCCAATTGGTGGAGGGAAGATTGGCGGTGGACCGAAGACGGGCGGTGGAGGGAAGACCGGCGGTGGAGCAAAGGACATTTGTGGCGGCGGCTCTTCACCAACCTTGCCTCCAACACATGTGGCGTACGCTAGGAGAGCTTCCAAGTTTGAAAGGTCCTAATGGCTAGAGGGGGTGAATAGCCTATTAAAAAATCTTGCAACAACACTAAACACACCGATTAGTAAATAAGATGGTGAAGCTAAATAAGCGGTGCTACAAGCTAGCTAGGCAAGCCACAAGACAAGTAAATCAATTCTAATGTCTCTAATATCACACAAGTGCTAGGTTGCTAGATTACTCCTAGGTGAGCAAGATATGCTAACTAATTTAACCACTAGGAGGTAAACAATTCTAATCAACTAAGCAACCTAAGCAATTCTACACAAGTATATCGAATGTAATGCTAGGGAAAGAGTGATTGATATACCGACAGTGGAGTGTAGAGGATGTTGAAGCCAATCACCGTGTACTAGAAATCTCTAACGAGCAAGAACAAGTGACACAATGATTTTTCAACGAGGTTCACGTGCTTGCCGGCACGCTAGTCCCCGTTGTGGCGATACACTCACTTGACGGTTGCTAAGCTTAATGGTCGGTGCCAAATCCCCGGTGGGAGCTCAAGCACACCGATCACAAGAGAGGATCAAACAAGCCACGAGCAATCCACTAGTGCTCCTTTCGCGAATCTCCTGCGGGGTAAGAAACGACCCCTCACAAACCACCGGTGTGGCCTCGAACAAGCTCCAATCGAGCTCAACACCGCCTCTTGCTCCAAGTTGCTAGGGAACCAAGCAAATTCCCAAGAGAAACGAAATTCCGCGGCTTCTCCAAGGATGAAGTGCCTCTAAATACAATCAAGCAATGCAATGCACTTCTATCACTCTCAATCTCACCAAAGATTCGAAGTTTGGATGAAGAGATGAGTGGAGAGGAGTCTCACAAGCTCATAATAGAGTTAGAGTGTTCAAATGTGCAAGAGAGAGCTCTAGTAACCGGCCACCCAAGTATATATAGAGCCTCCCATGAAATAGAGTCGTTGTGCTTTGAAATGGGCATTCTGCGCACCGACCGGACTCACCAGCGAGTCCGGTCAAGCGTCCGGTCGCACCATTTCGTGCGTCCGGTCAGATCGGACACGCGCCTTGGCCCCACATCGACAACCCGAGCGAGCTTCCATCCATGCGTCCGGTCAGCACCGGATGCTTCCGGTCACCGCGTCCGGTCGGTCCTCGACGACGATCGCCAAAACATGCTCTCTGGACGGGCGCACACCGGAGCGTCCGGTCACTTGATCGACTTCGGTCGCTAGCGTCCGGCCGGTAGCGTCGGTCGCTGTTTCTTGCGTGTTCTTCATTTTGTTCTTGCCCTTTGCTTCAACCTTGCTTCGCCTCTTGCCATAAATTGCCAACACGTCGAAGATGATCTCAATATCACTTATGTTAGCATGTTGATCGATTAGGCAAAAACGAAGTTAGTGCTCTCATGTCCTAAATGCAATATGCAAGTCAATTGGACCTAGAAGCACTTCACCAAAGGATTGGTCGCGGCATCCCCTCTTGATAGTCGGCCATCTAGCCTATAATGTGATCACACGCTCTATCGTGTCTTGATCACTGAAAGAAAACCCTATCAAGTATACCTTTGCCTTGATCTCCGGGGTTCCCTCCAAACCGACAAACCGAGCTTGACGATCCATCATGTCCATCCTCAACATCCATGTCCATGATCATCATGCTTCACGTCATCCATGTAATCCTATCTCTTAAGTCACACTTAGAGCAAAGGATTAGCATAACAAGTGTGTCATCAATTTCCAAAACCAAACATGAGATTTCAAAGTTCTGTCTGTCCGTCTCAGCCCTCACTCGCTCCCTCGCCTCAGCCTCCTCCCGGAGCCTCTTTTGTTGCTCTATCTGGGCCTATTCCAACAAAAAGTTAGATCCTAGAGAAACATAATGTAAAGATAAGTCAACCTTGAATAAAAATAAATAAATTACCTCGAGTCGGGAGATCGTAGCCTGGTGAAGATCTCTAGTTTGGTTTTGGATAATTAGTGACACCTAAGGACTAATCTCTTGATGCTAAGTGTTTGACTAGGATAGAGATTAGTCGTGCCAAAGTTGGAACAAGGGGGTCATGATGGATGGATCGAGGTGATACAATTGGTGATCGAATGTTCAACCTTGGTGGAGTTTGAAGATCAAATGGGCTCAAGGCAAAAGTATAACCATATGGACATTTGGTTTTGCACTCAAGACACCATAGAGGGTGTGAGTGGTTATAGGATCGATAAGCCGTACTATAAAGAGGGGAAACTTATCGTACACATCGGTCCTCATGTGCCTCTAGGTTCAAAATTCATATGCATGCATTCTAACCTAGAGAGCTAACTCCATGCTTGATGAAAATGGTTTTCAAAATGCTAACACAAGTGCTCGAGGTGTTCTTCGACGTGTTGGTAACAAGAATCAAGTGACAGAAGCTAGTTTGGAGCAAAGGCGAAGGAACAACAACGAAACGACGATTCTGCGCAGCTCAAAACCGACCGGACCCTACGACCGGACGCTGGACCGGACGCAGGGGTCCTGACCGGAGCGTCCGGCCGGGTGGTTCCGGTCAAGTCCAGTAAGCCTGTTTTCAGGCTCGGTTGTCTGGTGCGTCCGGTCAGCGATCGGACGCTGCGACCGGATGTTGGGCTCCGGGTGTTAGCGCGTGGGGCTAGCCACTTGTCGCGTCTGACTGGACGCTAGACCATAGTGTCTGGTCACCTGACCGGTGCGTCCGGTCGGTGCATCCGGTCAGTACGCAGAAAGTGCAGTTTTGCCCCCAACGACTCTATTTCGTGTGAGGGTGTATAAATACTTGTTTGGCCGGCTTGTGCTCTCTCTCTTGGTCATTTGAATCACTCCTAACATCCTAGAGCTAAGCAAAAAGCCCTCCCCTATCTCATTCTTGCTTGTGAGCTTCAATCTTGAGAGTTGTGGAGATCCAAGTGCATTTGCATTGAGTTCTTGCATCTAGTTGCACTTGGGGATCGTTGTGAGCCGGTTGGTTTCTTGTTGCTCTTGGAGACACCGCTTCTAGCCGGCTTGTTGATTTGGTGGAGGCGTTGGCAAGAAAAGGTGATTGTTCTTGGGCACCTCCGATGATTGTAAGAGGACCACGCATTCCTCGTCGGGAAGACAAAGTTGCAAGTAATACATTGCTCGTGTCGGTGAGTACCTCGCTTGTGCCATTGGTTTTTTGCAGTGCCTTGCGGGGCGTGTCTTGTGGGACAAGTGACTTGAGGGTCACACCGAGGAACCGCCCAAGGTGTTGGTCGACACAACGGAGACGTAGCTTGTCGGTGTGCAAGTGAATTCCGGGGATAAATCGACTTGTTCATTGTCTCCTTGGTGATTGGCTTATTCATCATATTGTGATTGCTCATCCTCGACATCGGTGATTGGTTCATAGCCTCTACACGTCGGTATATCAAGTTCATCTCTCTAGTACTTCATTCTTAGTTTACTTTGTGTAGAGAGCTAGCTCTTGCTTGTGTAGCTGTTTTTGCTAGCCTAAGGATCATATTTAGGATTGTTCACTAGATAGAGTAGTGACATAGTCATTGTGTGTCTTAGAGATCATAGTTATATTCAGACTTGTCACTAGAAGGCTTGCAAGACCACTAGAGCTAGTGCAAACCGCTTAATCGCCATTTGTTATACTAACCGGTTTGTTAAGTGAAGCTTGTAGAGATTTTATTAGGCTATTCACCCCCCTTCCGGCCATCTAGGACCTTACACCTGGTAAGTGGTTAGGAGTAGAACATGGAAATTAACCACATCTACGCATCCTCGGGCTGTCCAAAAACGTGGACAATTCAAAACAGATACCGTTATAGGTATGTAGAGATTTGCATTCTTCCAACCGTATCTCTTTCGAACGGGAGACGCCTAACTGAGTTGCGCGGTCTAGCTATGACCATGATACGGAAAGAGGGGTTATACCTAGGGTCGCTGTGGAGTCAGGCTACTGGCGAGGAAGACGATCAGGGCTGCCAAGGCACTCCGGCTCGACTACGATGGGCTCCTCTCTCAAAAAAAGAAACACACAGCTCATTTGAAAAATTTGATGAACCTCCCGACACACGGTGAGGTTACAAAACATACAAAACAAACATACGACCACGATGGTCGACAACCACATATATATATATTGACATTCACATGGCTCGATGGCCGACAACCTACGAGGCCGGAGATGAGGCCAACTAGGGCCGTCTGAGGGGCGCCAGAGACGGGTCCGGACGCGCTAAGAGATGAGGGTGGGCTCGAACGGACAGCGGTGGGGCGGTCCTGCTCCTCCTCCCTTCTTCTTTCTCCCTTCTTCTTCCTCCTCCTCTCCTCCGTCTCCCTCCTTCCTCCTCCTCCTCCTCCTTCCTCCTCCTCCTCCTCTCCTCCCTTCTCCCTCCTTCCTCTCCCTCCCCCCTCCCCTCCCCCCCCCCTTCCTCCTTCCCTTCCGGGTGCCGCCCCCCGGCCTGTCGGTGGGCGCAAAGGGCGGCCGCCCGGCGCGCGGTGGGGGCGAGGGGTGGCCGGCGTGGCACGGTGGGGGAGGCGGTGCCCGATATCAGTCTGCGGCGGGCGGTGCGGGCAGCGGGGCGGCGGCGGCCGCGAGCGAGGGTGGCGGCGAGCACGGCGTGGGCGGTGGCGGGCTGCGGCGCGGCGTGGGCTGCGGTGCGAGGGAGGGCAGCCGGCAAGCGTGAGCTCGAGAGTGTGTGAGATGTCGAGTGTGACACTATGAGCTGGTGACTTTGTTTTTTTAAAAATAATGGTATAGGCCTTTCCCGTGAGCCGGATCCTCGGCTCACGGGAAAAGGGGACCTTTTCCCGTGAACCTCGCGATCCGGCTCACGGGAAAGGATAAAAAACTTCCGACGTCGCCGCCACCAAGGTGCCCCCCTTCCCCCGTGAGCTTTCCACGTCGGCTCACGGAAAGAGGATACCTTTTCCGTGAGCTAACCCTAAAAGCTCACGGCAAAGATTTTTTAGAAATGTTTTTTTTGCTCTCTCTTTCTTTTTCTAGCATATATTTTCAAATTTTAATCGAGGATACTTCAAAAATACCTTGTCACCTTCACTCACCCATACATAATTGATGTTTAGCAAAAAATTGACCATTATTTCATGTGGTTTTATCTCTACTTGTATTTACTTAAGTACAACATAAAATTATAAAAATTACCAAAATAATCCAACAAAATCCCAAAATTGACATGACACAATCTCGATGTCTATTGCATATAGAAAAAGTTTCATAGCCAAACCACAACTTGACCGCCACATCCACATGAAATCACACCGGATCATTCTCGACAAACAAGAAACTTCTACGTAGATGTTGGAGCTTGTGAACATCGTGTGTGTGCCAACTTGTGCGAAACCTTCCCTATTTTTTATCATAGCCTCGGCATAAGATATCATGACATATTATCAAAATTCATGATTTTTTGCACATCGATTGATTTTTTAGAATTTTTAAACCACTCGAGCAGGGATGATTTCGTATTAAGATGTTCCAGATTTTGTTTTATTTTTATATGCAAGGCCTTTGTGTTGAGTAAGAGGAATATAAATTTTTACTAATTTTTTTCAAAAATTTCAATCACTTGTAGCTCAATTTTGTCTTCATTTCAAAAATTGCCGCAAAAAGAGAATAATTAGCTAAATATATCAAATAAAGTCAAAAATTCACCAAAATTTAACATAGAGTGCCATATAATGTATAGTAATTGTAGAAAAAGTTTGGAGCCTAAAACACAAAAAAAAGTACAGCCTTTGCCGTAAGCGGGGACCTCTGCTCACGGCAAAGGGGGGTCATTTGCTTAAGGCCTGCATTTGCTCACGGCAAAGGGGCCTCACGGGAAATCCTTTCCCGTGGGTTGGACGGAGGGTCGACGACAAAGGCTGATGGGGCACCGACGGCCCCCTCGCCGTGCCCTTTCCCGTGAGCTCTCCCTCACGGGAAAGGAGGAGTGGCCTTGCTCGTGAGCGGGACCTCACGGAAAAAGACTCTTGCCCATGAGTCCGAACTTTCTCGTGAGCATCCCGGGCGTGCTCACGGGAAAGAGGCGCCTTTCCGTGAACGCGTCCATCTAGCTCAAGGGAAAGATTTTGCCCACGGGAAAGCGCTTGATTCCGGTAGTGTTTGGTTAGGATAACATGTGGAGAGGAAGATTGGACTTCTTTGGACATCTCTATTTATGCTGCCACTCGTTAAACGCTATATTGTTTATGCTAGTCGTGGATAGTTTTTACTTCTCTATCTCCTCCTGATTCGTCAAAAAAATCTATTGGAAGTTGGAATTGGATTGTTTTTATTCAATTCAAGTGTTGCCTGAATACCTTTTCGCTGCAAAATTGGGTGATACAAACTGTTTTGTCTCCAACCACGTACGGTTCCTCCTATCTGACACATACCAATAGCCTAATCCCGGCCTATAGCAGCGAAGCTAGCTCTCAAGTTTTGCTGGCACATGGTGGACGTAGTTGACACAGCGCACTGGATGGGGGCGCGCAGGGGACGACAGATATCAGCGTCTTCCTCCTCGTGTCGACCTCGAGCGCCCATATCTTCCCCTTGGTCTGGTCTTCCTCGCACTCGGCCACGATGAAGCAGACCACGTCGGGGTTCTCCGAGCTCACGGCGGGGCACATCGGCCATGCCCGCCGCGGGAGGTCCTTATCATCGAAGCCCGCTAGCAGCGCCCAGAACTCCTCGCAATCAAGCACGCCGTCCTTCACCCACGTCAATGGCGGCTCGTCGTCCTCCCGCAGCGCCATCGTCCACGTGGTCACCGTGAACGCAGAGCCGGAGTGCTCGCACGCGCTCCGTATCACCGGGGCGCCACAGCAGCAGCGTCTGTCGATGCTCACAAACCGCACCGCCGCCGCCGCCACGTCGATGCCCTGAGGCGGCGGCACTGCTCCTATGGTCCGGTAGTACAGCCAGGGAGCTGGTCCTCATGCTCGTCGTCGTCGTCGTCCCATTCGTCCTGTTTTCGCGGCGGCACTGCCTTGACGGGCAGCGGCACGTACCGGAGCTTGGTGTTCCCCTCCTCGGCCATCATGTCGCACACGAGCAAGGTGCTGTGGTCGTAGCTCACCCAGCACAGGAAACGGTTCCCGGCGGGGACGGCCTCGTTGAGATCCTGCCACCTCCCCAGGTCGTGCCGCCCGCCACCGTCGTGGTGGACGATGGGCACCGCCTCCTTGAACTCCCAGTCGCGGCGGCCGGGCCGGAGCATGCAGAGCTCGGCCGTGTCGAACGGCGCTTTGAACGCGACCTGGAGTTGGGCCACAAGGAACCCCCGGCCGCCGGCGTCCTCGCAACGCAAGAGGCCGGTGTCCATCTGGTTCAACTCGCGTTCCGTTCGGTTCTCCTCGCTGGAATCGTACTCGCCGCGTTCTTGATCCCATTCGTACATGAGGTCGTGGCAGGCGGGCAGGAGGGAGAGGGACGGCCGTTGGCCGGCGGCAACCTTGTACACGAAGTAGTCGCCACTGAACTCGAGGAGGACTGAGTCGCCGTGAGCCGCGACGACGGCGTAAGAGAAGCCATCGTCTCGTGACTTGCCGCCGCCTTCTTCGCTCGTGGCCCTGTCGTCGAAGCAGAGGAACGAGATTGCCGGCGGCGCCGCGCGGTTAAGGGAGACACGCAGCGGCCCACGGGAGGTGTGGGTCTCCGCGACGGTCTTGGCATCGGCGTTTGCGACGACGTCGACGGCGGTGGAGTTGGTGGCGCAGCACCAGCGGTTCAGGAGCATCCAGCGCGTGTCAACCGCCGCCGGAGCCGGAGCTGGAGCCTGACTAGAGGTTTCCCTCTCGTTCAGGGAGGCCATGTGGCGGCGACTCGGAGTTGGGACGACATGGATGGAGGAGCGTCGGGCTTGCTGGAACAGGGAGCGTTCTTGGTTGATGAAGTTGATCAACCTGCCGGCCGATGATCTACCCAGACCACAACCGATCCTCGTCAGAAGCTTCATGCTTTGTTCGCGTACGTACGTGTTGTTGATGGCGATCGATCCACAGAGCTCACGGATGATGAGCCTAGTTTGCCCTAGCTAGGTAGATGACGAATTGACGATGGCGTGTTCCTTGAGTCTCTCTGCATATAATATTTTGACAGTATATCCATCTATTTATTGAGCTGATGGAGATCCTTCTATTCTGCGTTTGGAGCATATATATCTCCAGGAGTTTCCGTGGTCCACTTCCAATCTTAACTTTTTTTCTTTTTTTTTTTTTTTTTTTTTGGCAATCTTGATTTTCCTATCTCAACTTTCAATCTTTCCTCACATGGAAAGTTGACCGATATGCGAGCATATCTAAATCTGGGCATCGGGCAGGCCTGGCCTGTCCCGGCATGAGAATGGGCTGGCGCAACCCGATGCTGGTCGGGCCGGGGCATGACCTATGGGCCTTTTTTCATGACGGGCCAGCCTGTGATGCACGGCAAAAACAGCAGCAGGTTGTGCTGGCCGCGGCCCACCATGCTAGCACAGAGACGAGATGAGGGGAGGGGATGTCGCTCGATGGCGGGGTGGCGGCGGCTCCACAAGGGGGAGCATGGAAGAGGTAGCCGACGATCGGTAGGAAATGGCAGCGGCTCTCTACCACTACTATAGAATTCCTTTTGTGTGACACCCCAAACTTATTCGTGGCGGGCGTACACTTTGCCCACCACGTTAATGCCCCAATTAACGGATGCGGGCGTTTTTATTTACCGTGGCGGGCAAAGTGCCCGACACGGTAAATCTATTTTCCATGGCACAGCGAAAAGGGCGAAACCCAAATAGCCCGGCTGGTGGCCCGATAGCGGTGTTCATATAAATTGAGCACTTAGGTTAATAGCTCCTCACACTCCCAACCCGGCTCTCTCCCTTACTCTTCCCACCCGATCGTGCTTGCGTCTCCCTCCCTCTTCTGTCCCCCTCCTAGTGGCGTGGCGCGGGCGGCTCCCTCCTCCTCCATCCGAGCGGTGCGGCGCGTGCAGCTCCCTTTCCGCGGCTCCCTCCTCCTATAGCCATGGCGGTGGCGGCGTAGTCCCGGTGTGGGTGGCGGCGGATCAGTGCCGGCACCTCCACGGTGGTGGATCCGGGCACCTCCGCCTCTCGGCCGCGGATCCGGGCGTCTCCCCCCCTCGACGGCGGATCTGGGTGCATCCTCCTCTCTGCGGACGATCCGGCGCGTCCACCTCTATAGATGCGAGATCCGGGGGCCTTCCCTACTCGGCGGCGGATCCGAGTGCCTCTCCCTCTACGGCGACGGATCCAGACGGCGTGGGACCCCTCGACGTTGGCACCGTACCGTTGGATCTAGTGGCGACGACGACAGCACGTTGGTCCGGCGGCGCCCGGCCCAATCCAGGCCCGACTGGGTCTCGGTTGGGCTTTCTCCATTTTTTTGTTTTATTGCTGAATAACCGTGGCGGGCAAAAACCCGCCCACCACCATGGTGCTTGTATTTACCATGACCCCTGTTGGGTGACGGGCAGGATTGCTCGCCACCATGTCTGCCGCCGGAGCTGGACCCTGACCAGAGGTTTCCTTCTCCTTCGAGCAGGTTACGGCGGTGGTTACCATGTGGCGGCGAATTGGAGTTGGGACGACATGGATGAAGAGCGTCGGGCTTGCTGGAACAGGGAGCGTTCTTGGTTGATGGTGGATTGTCAAGCTGGGTGATCGGCTTGAGAGTAACCCGGGAGATCAAGGTAAAGGTATACTTGATAGGGTTTTCCTTTCGGTGATCAAGACACGATAGAGCATGTGATCACATTATAGGATAGATAGCCGACTATCAAGAGGGGATGCCGTGACAATCCTTTGGTGAAGTGCTTCTAGGTCCAATTGACTTGCATATTGAATTTAGGACAATGAGAGCACTAACTTCGATCTTGCCTAATCTTTTGACATGCTAATTGAGTGATAACGTGATCATCTTCAACGCTGGAGGCTGACCGGACGCATGACCGGACGCTGGTCATGTGACCGGATGCACTCACCGGAGCGTCCGGTCGGTGCGTCTGGCAGTAAGCATGTTTTCCAGCTTCGGGCGAAAATCTGACCGGACGCTTGGACCGGACCCTCGACCGGACGCATCCGGTGTTGACCGGAAGCTGTGATCGGACGCATGTTCAGCGCTGTCAGCAGCGGGGTCGAGCCTCTGTCGTTTCTGACCGGACGCTATGACCGGACCCGCTGGTGCGTCCGGTCAGCGAGTCCGGTCAACTCGCAGAAGCTCCCAACGGCTCCATTTTTGAGTAGGGGCTATATATACTTGGTTGGCCGGTTCATTTGGTTCTCTCTTGCACATTTGAACACCCTAACTTGCTTGTGAGCATTTGAGACTCCTCTCCACTCATCTCTCCATCCATAATTCGAATTCTTGGTGAGATTGAGAGTGATAGAAGTGCATTCCATTGCTTTGTTGCATCTAGAGCACTTCATCCTTGGAGAAGCCGCGGGATTCTTGTTTCTCTTGGGAATTTGCCCGGTTCCCAAGCGGCTTGGAGTAAGAGGCGGTGTTGAGCTCGATTGGAGCTTGTTCAAGGCCACACCGGTGGACTTGTGAGGGGTTGAGCCTTACCCCGCGGGAGGTACGCAAAAGGCATCACTAGTGGATTGCTCGTGGCTTGTTTGATCCTCTCTTGTGATCGGTGTTGAGCTCCCACCGGGGATTTGTCACCGTGCCATTAAGCTTAGCAACCGTCAAGTGAGTGCATCGCCACAACGGGGAGTAGCGTGCCGGCAAGCACGTGAACCTCGGTGAAAAATCATCGTGTTAACTGTGCTAGCTCGTTGGAGATTTCGTGTACACGGTGATTGGCTTCAACCATGACACTACATCGGTGGTATTGTATTCTAGCCTCTTTACTTTATCTTCACTAGCTTACTTGTGTAGAATTGCTAGATTGCTTAGTTGGCTTGTGTAGTTTAGTTCCTAGTGTTTGAATTAGTTAGAATTGCTTGATCACCTAGGAGTAAACTAGTGACATAGCCTTTGTGTGTTTTAGAGACAATAGAATTGAATTGTGGCTTGCTTAGCTAGTTGAAGCATTGCTTAATTGCTACGCCATCTTATTGTCTAACCCGGTTGCTTAGTGTTGATGCAAGAATTTTTAATAGACTATTCACCCCCTCTAGCCATTAGGACCTTACACTCTCCAAAACCCAAATTGGTGGACCCACTTCTAATTTTTGCCGCGGTTTCCATGTTGCTCGTTGCCAGGTCACGCGGGGAAGGAGTGGTCTTCAAGCGGTTTTGTTCCAAAGCCCGCGCCGTCTACAAGATTGGTACGGTCCTTTGCCCATCTACAAGATCAGCTGCCCAACCCTATTTCATCTCCCATATTTGATTAGAGCATCTCCAACGGTTTGGCAATTCTCACTCGGCAAAAGTTGAAATTTATCAACTCTCCAAGAGGTTTGCCAAGTTAAGTTGAAGCCCATTCCAATGGTTTGGCAATTCTCACTTGGCAAAAATTAAAATTTGCCAACTCTCCAAGAGGTTTGCCAAGTTAAGTTGAAGTCCATTCCAATAGTTTGGTAATTCTCACTTGACAAATCACTATCGCTTTCACTTAATTAAAAGAACTCATTTTTAAACATCCAAAAGTTATTGATAGTCATGATTTCATATTTTTTCCAAGTATAGAACATCATGGCAAGGTTGCTCAAAATGTTTCACATCTTTAGTATGTTAGAGCATCTCCAACAATTTTGCAAAATGTACTTGACAAAACTTGTGATTTGCTAAGTCACAAAAATATATGCCAAGTGAAAAAAACAAGTACCTCTCCAATAGTTTTGTAAATTTGGCTTGGCAAAAGAAAAAAAAGAAGGCAATATGCAAAGCATGCAAGTAAGGAGCCCAGCTTGGTATATTTGCCAAGCTGTTGAAGAGGTGTTTTGAGCGTTTTTTGACAAAAATTAAGAATGCCAACTCCATTTGCTAAACATTTGGAGCTGCTCTTACTACAATTAGTTATGATTTTCTAAACATTCAGATGATTCATAGAAAAAGAAAAAGAGAAAAACCACAAAAAGACAAACACTTTTCATCTAGAATCCTATGGATCCTAAAAAATTAAATAAGCCCAAATCTAAAAACTTCCCTTTCTGGACATGAGCATTGGGAATCCTGGAAAAGCTTCTATTTCAGTTTTGCTCAAGTCTCAGTGCTCCTCTCGTAGGGAGGACAGAGAGGCGTGGAGCCTGAACGCATACGCAAATATGCGCGTCTGAATGCTAACCCGTTAGAGAGCACAATTAAGAGATTTTAGAAAAACTAAGAATGTCAAATCCAAGTGTTAAACCGTTGGAGGTGATGCTCTTTGTTGTGATCGCCCTTCCTCGATCAGGATGTCAGGTGGGCGCCCATCCTTGGCCGCATAAGATTAGGAAGGTAGGTAACGTGAAGATTTTCGTGATGAGTTTGAAGAGACCCCTTTAACGAGAAGAGTTGGAAGAGTCATCATCAGATGACGATGACTATGCGATGTGCGAAGGTGGAGGGCGCGTCACGAAGGCACAGATGCACGATGAAACACATCGCAATATATGCGCGTCGAGCAACGCTTTTCAACAACTTGGAAAAGGACGACAATAAGTGAGGTATCAAACTGTTGGAGGACTGATTTTATTATTATTATTATTCAGAAAAGGCAAAGACGACCAACTAAGGGGCCCGCTCGGTTCGGCCTGGAATGGCTCGGAACGGCCTCGATTCGAGCGGATCCAAGCGCCCGCTTTCCAAATGCGTCCCGCCTGGAATGCTCGTTCGTTTCCACCGCCCGATTGGAAACGGGCCCTGCTCGACCTCCTTCGCGCCTTCCCCGCGCCCGAACCAATCCTCACCTCGGACGGTCGGGCTTCATTCCTCGCATCCGCGGCGGGCGGCCGCGACGCCGCGGGCGATCGGGTCGGGCGACGGAGAAGAACACGCAGCCGGGCGGCGCGAGGAGGTGTGGCGGCCGGTGGCACATCGACGGCGACGGCGACAGCGACCGTGACGGCAACCGCGACCTTCTCCCATCTGCCACCTTCTCTCTCGGTACCATCCAACCTCCTCTCTACTAGCTCTACACCACAACCCAATTGAACATCTAACCAATGGTCGGTATAAATATCGAAATCGCGTTGGACGGTCGGTCGGTATATCTCGATCGTAACAGACGGTCGGTCGCTACATCTTATTGTTTCATCGGATGGTCGGTCGCTATTTTTATTTGGATTTCGTGTTGGACCGGTCGGTCGGTATAACTTATAAACTAGGTCGGACAGTCGGTCGGTACATCAAATTGGGCCTGCACGCACATAATTAGCCCATTTCGCACTTACAATTTGGACGGGTCCAATTTAGAAAACCTAGCCCGAGTGTTTCCCCCGCACAGCCGCCACTCCTTCAGTCCCGCCGCCACCACCCCCTCTCTCCGTCGCGGCAAAGGGCGAGCGCGACCCAGCATCCCGTCGCGCGGCCTCCCGTCCACCTCCGTCCCTACGCACTCCTCCCCGTCGTGTGCCCACCCCGGCGAGCCCGTAGGCCGGCGGCTCCCCGGCGCACCACCCAGGCCGGTGGATCTCCTCTCCCCGGCGCGACACCAGACCAGCGGCTCCCCGGTGCGCTCCCCAGGATGGCGGCTCCCCGGCGCGCTCCCAGGTTGGTGGCTCTCCGGCGCCCCCTCCCAACGTCTCCACTGCGCCCCACTCGCCCACCACCGGCGACCTCTGAGCGTCCATCTATGAACAGCGGGCAACAAGGTATGAGTAGTCCAGATCTGGGGCGACTTCTCTCCCTTACTTGCTTCCTGTCTCCCATGAGTAGATGGCGGATGGCAGGATCCCATCGTGGGTCGCTGTGGCGGCGGGATCCAGACACGCTGGTGGCCGCGGCGGTGGGATCAAGCGCGTAACCCTTCGATGTGCATCTTCCCCAGCCAAGGTGAGTTCGTTGCCTGGTTGCCTTCTCCCGTCGCACGTGCAGTGGCGGCTGAAGAGGACGAGGTCATGCCCCTGCCTAGTCCTGTTCTTTAACTATAAACCTCAAAGTATCATGCTTTTCACTTGCTGGTTCAGAGATGAATCTAGTGTCAAATATATGTAATTTGTGGGCAAAAAGTTTCTCTAAAATAAAACATCAGTTCAATTATTCCATGAATTAAAGCTAATTATAGATGATGTACTATGCAGCAAATTCTAGTGCATGCTGCATGTTTCAAAACATAGGAGCAGCCATTTAGTGCATGCTGCTGTCTTTAACATGCACGCTTGGACGACACAACTTAAAAGTTACAGAACAAAGCACTAAGGGTGCTTAGACCATTAAGTTCTGCATTAAAATCATCTAGGGTATTATTGCCATCAGAATGGGTGGCTTTCTTATTTCTAATGCATGGTTGCTTTGCTTATAATTTGCACAGAAATATCCTGTTGACCTCAAGCAGCAGAAATGGCAGTTTCCTGTTTGCAAAGTGTAGTAGCACTACTCAATCCTTTGTAAGTCCTGCACTCCTTAGTATTGTATTTTGATCGTATCCAACTTATGATTTGCTTTAGGGGCACATGATACTTATATGGCACACCAATGTTCCTATATGGCACACGCCAATGTTTGAGCCCTGCTTTATCTGATAGTTAGTGATAATTATTGATGAGAGAGATTAGTTGACCATGAGTCGTCTCAAGCATTTCTGTTAGTCAGCTGAACTGAATAGCATGTGCCAAGTCTTCCCAGAAAATCATCACCACTCTTGCATTGTTGATACAGCTACACATATTGATACAGCTAATCTCTTTTTGTAGTGTTCATGTTAGATCACTTCAGGATGTGTACACTTATCAATGTTTTTCAGCTCTGCTTAAGTCTATGCTGAAGCCACCAATATATGATTTGTCTAATTGTCTAATTATACTCAGCGTAGAAATTGATATAATAATTAATTACAGTTTTTGCAGGTAGAATGCCCGCCTAACCATGAATTTTTCAGGCCAACAGTCCAACACCACCAAGATTGTGCTGAAGCTGCAGTTCCAGAGTTGCAAGCACTACTCACAGCACTCGATCAAGGTACTATCTCATTTCTCGTATGCTAAACATGTTCTGTATTTCTCATCATCTATCTAGATGCTCGATGCTGAAATTGTGGGGCCTGCACTAGTATAAAAATATTACACACGGCCTATTCTGTTCATGGCAAACTAGCGATGTCCATATCACTTTAAGGTCAATTAATGATTCTACTTATTAAGGTCAGTTTATACTGCGATATACTGCTGCGTTTAAAAACCATACTGCGATATACTGCTGCGTTTAAAAACCATACAATGGATATGACGATGAGGTCATTAGAAACTATCTGCCCTTGCCTTGTCCTGCTATCCTAATTAGTTCATGAGTTAATTTCTGATAATAAGTTTTTTTGAAATTTGCTTACTATTTCCCTTCCTGATGTGTATTTCAACGATTATGATTGGTACTTCAGTATCTGTGATGAATTGTCTACTTGCACAAGTCTACCTGCTGCCTGAGATAGCTGGTAACACAATCTTCCTTTTTCCAGATGTGTTGATGGGAGGTGCAGCAAGCAGCATGCTTGATGGTGTCAACAAGCCATTAGAAGTACTCATATCATGGAAGATGGACTAGGCGTGGCGGACTAAGATGCGTTCCTGGTCTGTAGCTTTTGGGTTGCTATGATGTATACATGCTTAGCCTTCTTTATAGTGAACTCTTTAGAAGTGCATGGGCTGTGTGGTAGGTGATTTGTAGATTATCCAAAGCACAATTGTACAAATGTACCTGCTTATGGCTATAATATTTGTGGAATATAAGTGTTAGTTATGATGAGCTTTTGTGTCGTAACTATGCATTGTTTCGAAATGGAATTGTGAACTGAATGCTTCATTGATCATGTGATTAGTAGTGATCATGAGATTAATGTATAAGTTATGAATTATATATATTATATATGCTGTAATTTCCTTATATATGTAGAGCGTCTGATGGTTGGTCGCTATATAATGTATAGCGTCATACCATTGGTCGCTATAAGTTGTAACCGGCGTTGGATGGTCGGTCGTTTGTATGTTTGACGTACCGTCGAACGGTCGGTCGCTATAAGTAAGTTGGTCGCTATAAACTTATAGCGACGCCATTTCGACCGACTACATTGGTCGCTATATGTTTATAGCGACCCGCCTGTATGTCGCTATCTTGACTTATAGCGACCATCCGTAGGCTCGCTATAGATAGGTTGTGGTATAGTGTAGGGTTCTTGGGATCGGGATTGGGTACTCGGCGCCGGCGGCCGTGGGTTTCACGTCGACCGCTGAAGTTGCAGTTCTTCTAGATGTCGCTGTAGAATTTATTCGAGATGATGACGTGACGCCACAGGGAGTCGAAGATCCCCACCAGAGATCTCTGTCCCCGTCCATGTACGCGTGATGTACTTTTGTTTTCAGGCATTCTTGTTCTCCTCCAGAATGCACAGGTGTAGTTAGGTACGTAGTGTCCTAACAAGAAGAGGCCTCTAACAAGAAGCAAGCTTGTTTCAACTTCAGGTGATTAGTAGAGGAACGTAGTGTCCTACCTACATCAAGTAGAAAGGCAAGTGTAAACACACGCAAGTATATCATGTCTACCAGCAAATAGACGTGTGTGTATGGTGAGCATATTTTTTTTTGTACAAAATGTCAATTTCTTTGTCTCAGGAGTATTGATGCATGCAGCTGTTAGAAATTTAGGCACTTTCCAATAAATTTTGATTCCGAAATATTTTAGGTAAAACATGAAGTTCTTTAGTGATCTTGTCATTGCAAAGTAAGTGTACATGTTCATGATTAAAACACCATTTAACATGAACTGAAACCGTAGAGAGCTTAGGGCGTACCCGGATATGGAGCCGGTGCGGAGGCACCGGATGTGTCGTTCCCAGCGGGACTAGACATGCTAGTTGGTTGAGCTTGCTCGGTGTAGTCGATCTAACTCGATGCCGTGGCGAGTCGGTGCAGTCTGCGCACTTTCGAACGGCTTTCTGGACGTAGTAGGACACGGCGGCGATCGCGTTATGCGCTCCCCCAAAAACCTGATCGCCCGCCTATCCCGGCGGGATCTCGAGAGGAGCGTGGTTTCGAGGCCTGCTCTCGCAAGCTCTCGTGCTCGCAGATCTCGCGATAGGAATGCGTAGAAACGCAGCGGCAGGAGGAGGAGTTTGAGATGAGGTTTTGAGGAGTGTTATGTATCCCCGGATACAAGAAGGAGGGGCCATCTATTTATAGATGGAGATGATCCCTTGACAAACACAAGTTGGCCTTTTCCTTGATGGTTATGGTTAAGTAAGTTTCTTGCTTACTAAGTTACTTGATCAACAAGTAAGTTACTAGGTACACAAGCAAGTCCTTACTTAACACTCAAGTAATCCAACTTGGGTCATATGTCATGTCTTCATTTGATGAAGAAAACATACCCCTAGTTGGTTCCGTAACCCTCCAATTAAGGGTGTAAAGTTCAACTCAAACTCCTCAATCAAGTTCAAGTACAATTTGAACTTTCTCAACCGAGGTCAAGTTCAATTCGAACTTCTCAACCAAAAGTTCAATTTGAACTTCTCAACCGAGGTCAAGTTCAATTCGAACTTTTCGACCAAGTCTAATTTGAATTTGCCATACAAGTTCAATTTGAATTCCTCTCATTACCTTAGCATTTAAAATGTGCCTTGTAATATTATTTGATTTAATTGAATTATCATGAGCCTAGCCCAATTAAATCCAACAGCAGCTAGAGCTAGAGCTATTTTATAGTATGTGATTGGAATTTGTTGCCTGAATAGCTCAAATGACTTGTTATTGTTTTTCTTCTTCTATAAAATAGCTACTGAGGGTTCTCTTTGTATTAATCATAGAACATTTTTTTTGGTTGCATTTGAGAGCTGTTCGGCTGCACTTAAAAGCAGCAGCTGTTGTGCAGCAGCAGGAAGGCTGCAGCCACATCTTATTGCCCTCAACTAGATATGCTCAATAAATCATACCTAGATAGTTTCTACAGTTGAATTAAGCTTGTTTTCTACATTTGCTAGCTCCAGTTTTCCTGCTGAAATCTATTTGTCTGAACTCCTCTATGCTATCTGTTTCTCTGTTAGCTCCATCAGCCCAAGGTCTAAACTGCTCTCTGCTAAAATCTGTGTTTGAAGTGCTTGTCATCTGACATACTTTCTTCCTGCTGAACTGTGACTACAGCCAGCTGGTCTGATCTGAATCTACCAATGTTTGGTTGTGTTCAGTAACTAATGTCAGAACCTGATCTGAATCTGCCAATGTTGGGATCTATTCTTAGTTTCTCGTTTCAGTAACCTGCAGCTCATCTTTCAGTAACTTGTCATGAACTGAAATCTTGTTGTCTGTGTTCAGTAACTAATGTCATAGGCTGCAATAAGTTGGGATCTATTCTTGTTTCTCGTTTCAGGAACCTGCAATTGTTAAATCAAGTCTTCGCTCGGTTGATCTTTACTTACTGTGTTTGCTGCCTATGAATGTGTCCAATTTTATCCGAATGAACCTGTGTTTCAATATGCAATTGTTAAATCAAGTGTTCGCTCGGTTGATCTTTACTTCCTTCATGTTGGTAGTATATCATATCGTTCTGCATACATATTCTTACGGCCATCATATAATCTCTGTTTAGATATGATGGGCATGAGAACTTCAGGAGTTGTTTGAGACATGTTTCAAATTGACTTTGTTCTAATCATACGCGGCAACTTCATTGATTCGACAACAACCCTTCACTACAGGAATCCGCTTCTTTGCCGAGTGCAAAGAAGTTTGCCGAGTGGCAAAAGTCGGGCACTCGACAAAGACTACTTTGCCGAGTGCCGGCCGTCGGCGATGTACAACACTTTCGAAAAGAATATCTTTGCCGAGTGCGTAGCCGTCGGCAAAACATTGCACTCGGCAAAGGAAAACGAGAGCAAACGGCCACATTCTCCGTGACCTTTGCCGAGTGTCCAACGTTATACACTTTCGGCAAACCAGGCACACTTTGCCGAGTGCGCGCGTATAGGCACTCGGCAAGCGGGGTCTTTGCCGAGTGTCAAACTTGGCACTCGGCAAATTATCCTTTTTTTTTTTTTTGCCCCATTTTTTTTTGTTTACCTTGGTACAGTAATTACATCTCATGTTCATAATTTGGGACAATTTCAAGTTGTTTTGCTATATTTCATGAATTATTTCTATTTTCTTGCATTTTTACGGACCACTCCAAATTTGAACTGCAGCTACATGAAATAATGGAATGCGCTCATTCGAAAAATGTTATTCATGATGTTTGGCGTATGTTTAGGCTCAATCCGGGGACTCCATGAAAATTTCGAACATTTATGTGTCGAACATGACGAGTTACATGCGGGGAAAGGTGTTTTAAATTCTATAAAATCAAGCGAAGTTTAAAAATCACGAAACATGGCGAGGTGTCTTGTCATCTCATGAGGAGGCTGTGGAAAAAAATTTGAAAAAGTTTCGAGCAAGTTGTGACGTCGGATGCCTAAAACCCGGACATCTCCACACTTGATCCCCCAGACATCTCCACACTTGATCATGATCAAGTGTGGAGATGTCCGGTTTTAGGCATCCGACGTCACAACTTGCTCGAAACTTTTTCAAATTTTTTCCACGGCCTCCTCATGAGATGACAAGACACCTCGCCAAGTTTCGTGATTTTTAAACTTCGTTTGGATTTTATAGAATTTAAAAACACCTTTCCCGCATGTAACTTCGTCATGTTCCGACACATAAATGTTCGAAATTTCGCGAGTCCCTGGATTGAGCCTAAACATACGCCAAACATCATGAATAACATTTTTTGAATGAGCGCATTCCATTATTTCATGTAGTCGCAGCTTCAAATTTGGAGTGGTCCAAAAAAAATGTAAGGAAATAGAAATAATTCATGAAATATAGCAAAACAACTTCAAATTGTCCTAAATTTTCCACATGACATGTAACTACTACAGTACTTATGCCACACAAAAAATATGGGACGAAAAAAACAAAAATTAATAGTTTGCCGAGTGCCAATTGGGGCACTCGGCAGCCGTGTTCTTTTGCCGAGGAGTGCCTAGACGCGTGGCACTCGGCAAAAGTGTTTTAAAAAATAAAAAACAGTGCCTTTGCCGAAAGGCCGGTTTTCTGGCGCTCGGCAAAGCCACTTAAATATCGGGGGCCGAGGACCCGTTTCACTCATTCATTTCTCTCTCTCCTCCAGCGCCCGCGCCACGCCGCGCCCGAAACCGCCGCCGCCCCTCCTCGCCGGATCCGGCCCCGCCCCAGCCGTCGGACCCCTCCCCACCGCCGGATCCGGCCCGCCCGGCCGGGCCGGAGCCCGCCCCGCCCGGCTGCATCCGGCCCTGCCCGGTGAAGCCCACCGGCGCCGCGCCCGCCGTCTCCGAGCGGATCCGCCGGCGCCGGGCCCGCGCCGCCCCACCGGCGTCTGGCCAGCGCCGCCGCCCTCGCCCGCCCCAGCCCCGCCGCGCCCCGTACGCCCGCCCTCCCTTTGCCCCCCCCAGCCCGCCCGCGCCCTGCGCCGCCGGCCCCCCCTATTCTTGTTGCGAGAGGGAGAAAGGGGAGGAGAGGAGGAAGGAGGGAGGAAGGGGAGAGAAAGAAGGAAGGAAGAGGAAGAGGAAGAAAGAGGAAGGAGGGAGGAAGAAGAGGAAGGGGGAGGAGGAAGAAGAGGAAGGAGAGGAGGAAGAAGGTGATCGGCGCCGGTCGTCGTTCTTCGTGTTGCCGCGACCAAGGTAAGCCCTATCCGGCCACCCTCATAGACGCCGGCCACCCCCGCCAACGCCGGCCACCTCCGCCGATCTGCATTAAGGTATACATTGCTATAATTTTTTTTAAGTTACATTGTTATGATTTCTCAATAATAATATGTGTGGTAGTATATAACTAGATAAGGTTATTTTTTTTAGTGTCATAGTAGTATATAACGTCGAAATGATTGGCCTTCTTTTGGTGCACAAATCTTTTAGAGGGATTATACTATATATTTCTATTAAGTCTCCACAAAATTGAAACTAATTTCTATATATTTCTAGATGGCCGGACGTAATCTTCCACGCGCCAGGAAGTCATAGGTAGATGTGGCCATCTAACGACCCTGGATTTGACCCCGATCCAAGAAGTCTCGCCCACCATAGCGGAAAATGTTCCAATAATAGTAAGTATTTGTATAATTAATTTGTCAAATATATTTGTATATGTATATTTACCATTTATATGAATTTTTATATGTATTGCGACCAATTGACCAAATCACTTGGCTTAAACACACTCTCGTACTTTGGTGTTCAAGAAGTGGTCGCCCCGGACTCACATCATCTTCATAGTGAATTAGGACAACAAATCCAATGTCAAATTAGCTTTTCCATCGCCCCTAGAAGCGAGAGGTGGAAATCCTATAAACATCTCAGCCGGTTGGATCAAAGTCGCATGTGAGCCAGCCGCGGTTACACAAAAAAATATCTTTGTCATGAGATGTGTAACGAAGCTTCAAGAACATGGGTACACTCTGCCTACATTCTCCTTTTTGTTGATGACAGCTACAAGTAGGAACGCGCTTGATGATATTGCGGGATTTGCTGCAAACCAGGCTCGGTGGAACCAAAATGATGTGGTAATCTCGATATGTTAATTTGTCACGTAGCTTATACCTAGAATTGATGTGGTACTCTAGAGATGTTCTCATATTTTTTTTCGAATAATTACAGGTTCAACTGTATGACTTAACCTACGCTGGTTGTAGTTATGCATCCATTCTTACCCAGACAATGTCTCGATTGGGTTATGTTTGGACATGGGCTAATCCAATACCAACGCCAAGCACTACTGAGATGGATATCGGGCAAAGGTGGTTGCTCGTAAGATTGGAGATCCAAAGACATATCCAGTAGCGGTTAACCGTCGTCGGTAGACCATGTCGTCGTAGTTGTGAAGCAAAGGAGGATGTATTAGTGAGAATGTTGGTCTACATTTGGGAGATCTGTGCATTAAAGATCGGTGACCTACACTTCACTCAATTTTGGCTAGAAGGCCGCGACAAGAAATCGAACTTGTAGTGAAGTTGTAGTATAACTTATAGCACTTTAAATTATGCACTTTAAATTATGAACTTTAAATTAAGTAAGTTTGTATGGATGTGATATATATGTGAGCTGTTTTTAAATTATGCAAGTTTGTATGGATTATATATGTGAATTTGTGAGATATGTGGATTATATATGTAAATTGGTGATATATGTGGTTTATGTGTATATATGAATGCTTATGGTATATGTATATGTGTATTTACAGCAATAATCAATAGAAACAACAAAAAAAAAAAAAATGAAATTCCCAGCTTGGGTATCCAAAGCGGAAAAATGGCGACTTTTTGCCGAGTGCATGGGCGACTCGGCAAAATAACCATAACTTTGCCGAGTGCCTTCGCTTTTGCACTCGGCGAAGTTCATTTTTTTGGTAAAATAAATAATTTGCCGAGTTCGACATTTAGCACTTCGGCAAAGGTTTTAAAATATTCAAACCTTTGCCGAGTGCCAAACGTCGGGCACTTTCGGCAAGAGGCGCCATATGTATCGTTCGACGGTGCGGTCGCCGATACGACATGGCACTCGGCGGCCTTTGTGCCGAAGTGCCCCGACATTTGGCACTCGCAAAGAATGGTTTGCCGAGTCATTCTTTGCCGAGTGCGCTTCGCCGAGTTTGGTACTCGGCAAAGGGTTCGCCGAGTGGATACAAGCCTTTGCCGAGTGCGCTCCGCGCACTCGGCAAAAGAAGCCGATTCCTGTAGTGCTTGTTCTTTTTTTTTTTGCAGCACACCAACGGATTCAGCAAGTGAGGAGCAGTGCAGTTCGTGGTTAATCTTTTGGCTTTGGGCGTTGGATCAGTTTAGTTGCAAATCTGCATAGTGCATAGCAATAGAACACCTTTTGAGACTGTTTCTAGTGAAAGAGACCTTTTGAGGCTGTTTGTAAATTTTGTGTGCTGTTAGCCTATCTTTATACTTCACTTGAGATTTATTATCTCGTGATTCGTTACTTGTTTGTGAAAGCTTGAAGGCACTGCAAGTTTAGGCAGCTAAAGAACTCCCAAACATGGTTATTTTATTTATTCCATTTTGCTGCAATGAAGGAGAGCATGTTTTTGCTGCAGTGTAGTATTTGCTCTCGAGGTGTATTTGTAGAACTCCAACACTTGTCCTGGGTTAGTGCCCCAGGCAACGGATTGGATACATAGATGTATTTGCAGGCACGCAATGCATCTCTAACCGAACAACAGGCCAGGAATGGATATAGGCAGGGAATGGACAGAGACAAGGAATGAGTGACACCACGTGGATCAAACTAATTCCAGGCCTGGGTTGAAACATCTCCTGGATTGGTTCCCCAGCTACCGAACGAGGCCTAAAGTTGCCAAACACACATGCTGACATCTCAATAAGTCTCTCTACCTACGGTTGCCAAAAAAAAAAAAAAAAAAAAAAAAAAAAACATCTTGAGGCATGGTGCGTGGCGTGGCAGGAGTACGTACGCGGACAGTCTCGATCCACGGCTCTACCCGTCCAGAACGGGCACGTTCAAGTACAGGATCCCAGGGGCAAAACCGTAAAAAAAGCACGGTGGGCCCCACCCCGTCTCGCGTCTGGAGACTTTCAGATCAGATCGGGGAGGAGTGGGAGTTGTCCGTCTCTCTCTCGCAACAAAAAGAAACCAAACTCGGGAGATCGCATCTGCCTACCTTCCCCTTCCTCCCTCCTCGCCCCTCCCCAGCGACGCGGCAGCCCGGCGACCGAGCAAACTAACGCACCCCACACCGAGGAGAGAGGAGCAGTAGAAGGCCGGAGGCGAACGAGCAAGATGTCGTCGGTGTTCAGCGGAGATGAGACGGCCCCCTTCTTCGGCTTCCTCGGCGCCGCCGCCGCCCTCGTCTTCTCATGTTCGTTCCCCCTCCCCCCTCTTCAGCTTCGCTCGCCAATCGATTCCGTACCCAACGCTCTAGTTTTCCCGAATAAAGTTTCGATTTTCCCACCGTCCATTGCCCGATCTATCGCTGGTTCGTCTCGATCTGGCCGAGCTCCAGCCTCCGGTCAGCCCGATTCGCGGCGCGCCGGTGCTGGATCTGCCCGATTCGGGTCCGATCGGGGGTGCCATGTGATTCAAGAAACCGACGGGGCTTGCTGCTGTTGCTGTTCTTTGCTTGCTTGCTTGATTGATTGATCCGGCGGCGTCCCCGTGCAGGCATGGGCGCGGCGTACGGGACGGCGAAAAGAGCGGGGTGGGCGTGGCATCGATGGGCGTGATGCGGCCGGAGCTCGTGATGAAGTCCATCGTGCCCGTCGTCATGGCTGGTGTGCTCGGTATCTACGGGCTCATCATCGCCGTCATCATCAGCACCGGGATCAACCCCAAGGCCAAGCCATACTACCTGTTCGATGGGTACGCGCACCTCTCGTCGGGGCTCGCTTGTGGCCTTGCTGGGCTCGCGGCTGGCATGGCCATTGGCATTGTTGGTGATGCTGGAGTCAGGTAAGAAAAGGATCTTTCTCTCGGTAGGGAGCATCGTAGATTTATTTACTGTGTTCGTTTGCTAATCTGTCTGCTGTTAAATGTCATGGCCAGAATGTTGATGTTGTGTTATTGAGTGCTACTTACAAGGTTAATACTCCTAGCATTAATAATGTGACTCCTCAATATGTTACTGAGTGCTGACATGCTTTATAGTTTATCATCATCATCATAACCACAAGTCATAATAACCTAAATCCATGTAATATATAGGTAGTTACTAGCATTCAAATCTTGCTCATTATTAGTCTATAATACCTTTATCATGTTGGTCTTGCACATGAATTTCTCTTATTAATTGGGACTTGAAACATTTGAAAAATGAAATGTCTAAAATGAGGCTATGTTATTACAATTAATAAATTAAAAAATATTCTTTCTGACTGCAAACTATTACTTGTCAGTTAAATGATGGCATATATGTACTATGTGTTGTACCCCTGTTTTGTTTCTGCACTTTCTGAAACATTTTCCTTCAACTGATAAAATAGTTTTGATTAGAAAACATTGTAGGTTTTGGTTACCTCTGTGTCTTTAAGCTCAACATAAATAATAGTACTGTGGTGAGAGCACTGCAGATTGTGAATCTTTTAATGTTATCTGTATTGTTATTGCACTTCATTTTCACTGAAGTATGACCAACCTAAGTTCTGCTGTTCCATGAACACGGACATATTCTTGGATGATTAGCCAAATTGAGATATGCCTACTTATAAATGTCTAATGTCTAAAGGCTGTTATGATCAACCTAAGCTCCTTTTATTCAGTAGTTCCAGATGAGATTGGTAATCCACATCTTTTTTGTATATTTTATAGAGAAATTTGAAAATGCAATTATTATGTGCTTCCAGCTCTTTCTGTAATTACTACTTGGTTGATAAGTTCAAGTCAGTAGCTTATATCACTTTCACGGTTTCACCTGACATAATCTTTTATGGAGGCAGTACATGCTTATTTCAGAATTCAAATTTTATTTGACTTATTTACTGGGCCACCAATTTCAGGGCAAATGCACAACAGCCGAAGCTTTTAGTGGGCATGATCCTCATCCTCATTTTTCGCAGAAGCGCTTGCTCTCTATGGTCTCATCGTTGGCATTATCCTTTCATCCCGCTGGTCAATCACGGGCGGATTAAGTGCACTACCATTCTCGCGATTACCGCACTGTTTATTATGCTATTCTGAGAGAATTGAAACTCTGTGCCCTTGTCTAGTTTATTCTTGTTACTATGTATTAATGAAACAATCTGTAGCTAAAGGAAGGTGACACTTCCAGTCATGTTGGTTTTGGTGGTGTCACTCGGAGGTTATTTTTGGGTTAAGGTTGGATGGATGCTCCTGGGCTAAGTGGATTTAATTTTATCCTTGGTGAATAAAGAACACGGAATTGTAGCCAAATAATAACGTGATATATATGTATTTCTTTGCCCCTTTACTGCATGCCTGGATCTCATTGTCATTATTGTCATCTATATACTTGAGCATGTCCACCGTGATAGTTCATGGTTTGTTTCTGATGTTTTTGAGGCAAATGGTTGATAGTTGTATGAAGCACAGAATCATCTCTGAATTCATGCTGCTAGAGATTGCTGCCCCTTGCAAACTTGCAATTCTGTAGGGCAGGTGTTTCGGAACCATTTAAAACCATACCAGGACTATTCACAATGGCAGGTGTTTCGAACCATTTAAAACCATACCAGGACTATTCACAATTCTGTTGGGCAGTGTCTAATCACAATAACTTCCCATGGTTAATTGCCGAAATTATTACTTGGTTTCACATCGAAGTTATAGGAACCAAAGTGAAAGGAATCCTTGATTCCATAAGGTACTCCTAGTTCCCTACTGGTGCGTGGGGGAACACTACACATTATTGGCAATTGATTTACCATCCTCTCCTTATCAGTCATCAAAACACGAAGTATGCTAAAAAAGAACTTTTGCTGCCGGTTGGCAAGGAACGCCCCTAACGAAATTGTCGCGGCAGCGTCACTAGCTGTACAACTGGGCAAGGTCCATCTCGTATGCCTTCTTGATGACCTCCCTCTTGAGCTTGAGGGCAGCCGTGACGAGGCCTGACTCCGGCGTCCATGGCTCTGGTATCAACTTAATTTTGGCTGGGATCTCAAATTTCTCCAGTCGTGCTTGCTTGGCAGCCTGAAGAACAAGCACGTATCAGTAAAATCAAGTAATGATTATCATACAACACATCATGCCCGTAACAATTGATTTATAAAGCTGTACTGCTTTTAGGTATAGGTATATTTGCCTTTGTATTTTCCAAAGAAGAAATGAATATAGGTGTATTGTTCTATATATCATCTACTTAGGTTCTGTATTTATCATAGAAAAATTGGTATAGAGAAGGGCAACAATTACTGAAGCATTAGATTCAAGGAAAATTGTTTTTTTGTGTGGACTTGGGGGATTAAGAACGAATTATCTGAGACGCAGGGAGAACACAAACCTTCACCAAAGATTGGATAACTTCTTTGACTGTCCCTTGCATCTGGCACAAATCTGAGAAATCACTATATGTCATTCCTTGTTTTGAGGCCCAGTTTTTCAGTTCACTCTGTGCAGCTACAATAAGTGCGACGCAGTAATTGTGGAAGGGGTCAGCATGGATCATGATCTGGTCAATGTATGAGCACACACTCAAAGCAGCCTCCACCTGTGATTGTATTATTATTAGTTAGAATTGATTACCACTTGTTTTGTTTGGTTATAGAACAAAGAAGCCTGCCTACCTTTCCTAGAGAAACATATTCACCATGTTGAAGCTTGACTATATCCTTCTTACGGTCAATAATTTCAAGACATCCATCTGGGTGCAAGCGCCCAATGTCACCAGAGTAGAACCACCGTATGCCTCTTTCATCAACCTTCAAAAGAAGCTTAGTGTTCAAGAAAAGTTGCCACAACAAACACTTTCCTGTGCACTGGGTATTATTGGAAACACACCTTATAAACCTCATTTGTTTTTGCTTCATTTTTGAAGTAGCCTTTAGTTACATTTGGACCTCCAATAACTATTTCACCGCGAGGGCATTGGTGAATCAGTTGTCAAGTATCCGCCTTCAGCCCAGTCTACCAACTATCATGTGTGAATATAATTAGAATTAAGTTAGTTTAAAAATTGAATATGGAGTCATGGGAAAAGAAAATTACTCATACTACAAAATGAAAGAAGGCATACAAACGCAAAAGTCTACTATACAATATCTTCTATTCTAGATTTGCACTTATATTGAGCTTATCAATGATCTTTAATCCGGCATTTTTTTCTCAAATACATTAATATGGCACTTGGAACAGCTAAAACCAAATTGTTTTCAACTACAGAAAATCTTCCAATCTTCCAAACTTACTTCAACAGATAATTAACAAGACCTGTTGTTGACTGTACCATTATGAATGCAAATAATGCTTGCTGCTATGGGAGATCAATGCCAGCCAAAGTAAATATAACTAGACAGAAAACAACTTTAGTTGTATACCTTAATGTATGAACAAGGCAGGGGGGGACCAACACGGCCAACAGAAGTTTCATCATACTCTGAAAATGTCCCACCGGCACAAGTTTCAGTCAGGCCATATCCTTGCGATATTGGAGCCCTGAAATAACATAAAGTTTCCTATCAATTTCTGTGCTGTAAATATAATTAAACAATCAAATTACTCATGTGCAAGCTATTGACTTGAATGTTTGATTCCAAAGTTGTGAAACAAAGTGGGCAACAGATGCATTTTAAGCGTCACAACACAAATTGAGAATGTCACTGAAAAAAAGGAGAGTTGAATCTCACCCAAGACATATATTGATAAATCTCTGAGTGTCCCCTGACAGAGGTGCTCCACCTGCAAGAATAAAAGCGAATCCGTCCTCCTAAGATTGCACGAACCTTTTGAAACACAAGCATATCCCACAAGAGCTTCTCTAGTCCCCATGCACCCAACCAGCTTCCATTAACTGCGGCTAGACGGCTGTAGGCAATATCAAATAATCTCTTCGCTAACCCACCTTTTGCATCTACCTGAATTTATGTCAGCATGAAAAAAATAGAAGAGTTGAGAGAACACGAAAGAGCACAAAAAGAAATGCATGAACTAATTGTAAAGAACATTACATTTTTTCGTACACCATCACGAACACGATCAAGTATAGCAGGTACAGCAGTCATTAGTGTTGGCTTCAATACAGAAGCATCACCCTGTGTCCCCTTTTTAATTTTATTTGATGTATCAGTCAGGGTCAAAGGCGACCCGTATCCAATTGAAGCCCCAACACCAGTTATGATTGCCTAAACATTCCAATAACATAGAGTGAGTGAGCGTATGAAAAAAGAACAACAACGTGGAATTGACTGATGCATGGCAACGCCTACCTCAGCTGCCAATTCAAGGATATGTGCTAAGGGAAGATATGCCAGGTAGACATCCTTCTTGCCAAGACCAGGCACAATAGTCATAACAGCTGAAACTACAGCCAGGACATTTTTGTGGCTCATCATGACTCCCTGTGAAAAATTATACCAAACAAGAATGTTGCCTCAACCGAAACAAGTTGTGAAGTAGATTATCTCAGAAAAATAATCATTGATAATTTTACACATCCTGAAGTGATCTAACATGAACACTACTAACGAGAGTTTATTTCAGATATGCTGCAAAACCAAAATCAAAATGCTGAAATACTAGAATTTGAACAAACCTTTGGCATTCCTGTGCTGCCGCTCGTATACATAATAACTGCAGTATCTGATGGGAGAGGCAAGTTTTCTTCAACAGGTCTTTGCAATCCTATGCTCTCTACCTCCTCAAATGACTTGAGGGTCCAGCTAGTACAGTTTTGAGCCAAGGACACTTCAGCAGAGACACCTTCCTCATTAATGTAGATAACATGTTTCACAGTGTCAAGTTGCCCACTTATATCAATCAGCTTTTTAAGTTCTTTCCGCCCGCACACAACAGTAGTTACCTCAGTCTAAAGAGTAAAACTAAGAATAACATCAGATGAAATACAACAGTGCACATATAATAGGTATGACATTGTAAATCCTTAAGGAATAATGTTTGAATATATGGTGACCATAAAAAAGAGAGATGCCACAGCTAGAAATTAAAAAGTAAGGGCCTGAGGATGGTTACAAACAAGGATTTTCAATATATAGAACATTGGATGAAGTAACCCAACCTCATTTAGTGAGTGACATAGTGCTCCCTCCCCCAAAGAGGCATAGATTGTGACAACGGCAATATTTTGTCTGAAGCATGCCTGGCAAAGAGGGGACAAAAGATCATGGGTTTAGCAATAGATTTGCCGAGCTAAATATTAACTCAATGTAAATAGCATAGGTAAATTGTAGTGGCAAAATTCATTATTTTTTTAAATAATGAAAGTGCAAAACAGCATAACATATTTCCACATTGAGTGGTGAGGTCGTCGCATGAACCGGTTTTCAGGGGATAGTACAAATAACTAGTTAAATCTCCATATCCCTATCCCTATCAGTGTCCATTCATCAAGAAAGCTAACATCACTTGTGTTGCGAATGAGATGATGCACAAACTTGAGGACGAATTTGCATTATCTGCACAACACTTCAAATATCGATAGCATCTATATTTGCCAATATCTGCAGATGGGTTGAGAAAGTAAGTACCTGCAACGCAATCTGCCACTCAGCCCGTGTATCAGCAAAAATAGCAACACGCTCGTCCTTCAGGTGCCCAATCCGCAACATACCAGAAGCAAAATTACAGACAGTTTTGAACGCATCACCATAGCTTTTCCACTCATAATTTCCCAAATGAAGCTTCTCAAAGGATCTTCCGTCGGCAGCCACCACCATTTCCCTCGCAATGAGCTTCCTGGTGCCAAGCAGGGGCATGGAGGCAAACTGCCTGCACGACTGCTCAAACAGCTCGGCTAGCGTGGTGATCCCCTCCCAGCGCGTCTCGACAAGCTGTTCAAATCTGTGGTTGCGGATGGCGCAGCCAGGCTCTCCTCTGACATTGGCTGGCACTCCTCTCTTCTTGTCAGACTTCCTCTTGGTGAGCAGCAGAGATGCCACAAAAGGGAGAATGAATCCCAAGAAGTACGGATTCATATTGCTTCCAGTTTATAGAGTGCCAGTACGCAAAACTACTGATTGACAGAGGACTTGGAGTCAGAAACCTGCAAACTAAAATTTAACTGGGTTAAGCTTTCCACAATTTTCAGTGTTCTGAATGTTAACTGTTAGGGGGAGAAAAGGCAAAATAGTAAACAGCAGAACCAGATATATGGTTCATTTTCTCTTCTTACACAGATTACAACTAGAACTACGCATGCTGACTGCTGACTACCCACAGAGAACATGAAATCCTCAAAAAAAAAAAAAAAAAAAAAAACTGAATCCCACTGAACCATTTTCTCTTCTTACACAGATTACAACTAGAACTATGCATGCTGAGTGACTACCCTCAGAGAACACGAAATCCTCAAAAAAAATCCTACTAAAGGATTGTTTGGTAAGTTCAGACTGATACTGGAAACTTCAGTTCTGAAAAGGCAACAACTCGAGCATAAGTAACAAAGCAGTGATGGCTAGGAGGATGTCTTATTTTACGCCAGGTTAACAAAGCAAGGAGATCTTGATCTCCATTTACCCCCCAAGTAACTGAAATCGCTGGATTGCTACCACTCTTGTGGCGACTAACTAGTATGACTGAAAGTCCAGTGAACTGAAAGTACACTGTCCTAGCTAGCAACGCCCCTTGAATGAACAGTCTAATCGCAACCACAGCTTCCACGAGACGGTCGCACTTGGATCCCAGAGCAGAGAGAGGCCAGCCCACCTCGCCGGCGAAACGCTCAAGTACGACGACGACGCCCCCACCCGACCGGACCCCAAGCTCAGTGGAAACGAACAGAGCGTACCTGCGGGGCGTGAAATGCAGGGTGGCAGGCGGGCAGTGGGGGCAGGACGGCGCGGATACTGAGGAGAGGGAAGGCAATAAGGCGCGCGTCGGGCGGAGAATCCCAAGACGCCGGCGCCGCCGAGGCCGGTGGCCGGCCGGTTTTTTGTCGCTCTCGCATCACTGTGTCTTCGTCCTGTCTCGCTTCTGGCGTTGGGAACCACGACAGACGGCCCTGCCCGAGCCATCGGCCCATCGCCATCTGGTTCTCTGGCATTTTGGGCCACTTTTGCTGGGCTTTTCTGATTGGATTTCGGCATTTTGGTAGAAAAAAAGGTTATATATTGCTATTTTCATTCGATACCTAATAAAATATAATATATGCCATGCAAAAAGTTTGACAAAAATAAGACTCCAGTTTTGGAATAGAAAATTATTTTAGGAATTTTGTTAGTAAAAGTTGGCACCTTAATCACCGACCAGATATTTACAGCTGTCTAGTCTTTCACCAAGGATTATTAATTGATTCGAACTTTTATAAGATCATCAACTACTACAATGTTTCTATCAAGCTCCCACCTTTGTCTTCCACCACCGGTCATCTTTTCATATGTGATTGAAACAGTATTAATTAGGCTAACTCCATCTACTCACCGGTCATCTTTTCATGTCACATTAGTTTTGTTCAAAGTTAAACACCACTCCTCTGACCATCCGTTTCATAAAATCCGTATAGTTACACAATGTATGAATTATATACTATATGAAAGCATTTCTCATAGTGCATCTGAAACCACAAATCTTATATCATGAAACTATATAATTTTTTTTGAAATCGATGGTCAAAGATCTAAATATTTGATATAAAAAAAAAAACAGAGACAGTGAAACAGGTAGATGATTTAGGTGACCATTGGAAAGGGTAGCACCCCACCCCCCACCCTAAATAATTAGGGTGGTGACTTAGGTGGTTATATTGGAAGGATGTTTTCCTCCAACCCAACATCTTTTTTGGCTGTGAATTTTATACACACTTGGAGATGCTCAAGGGTGATAAATAGGAGTTGTATATAAGTAAGAAGTGTGCCATTTTTAATTGGCTACTGCTTCCCTTAAGAAGCTTGTTGTGGCCATTTGGTAATTTGCATTCATTTATGTATTATAATTAAATTCATCTAATACTAAACAAAGGAACAGATAATAAAAAGAGATAAAAGCTTATGTTCCTATCACATACCATCCATCTATTTCTACTCAGTCTCATTTCCATTTGCAAACCCCCAAGTAACAAGCTTCACCTTATAGGAATTATATGACAACAACAAATTACACCAAAAAAGTATTGGCACCTTATAGGACTTATAAGACAACAAGTTAGACCCTAAAACATGAATTTAAGGTCTACTGGGTATCAAGAGTTAATTGTTGGACAATTACAAATTACATTGCTACAATCAACAAGTTTCCCTATGGTTCATATTCATAGGAAAATCCTACAAAACTTTAGGGAACCAATTTACCTAGGGTATTTCGTAGAGAAAGACACTAGGGAGGAATTCAATGTCAAAGAAAAAGTTCCCCAGCCGTATGGTTTTGCCAAAACTGTAGGAAAATGTTCTTTCCCGATTCGATCCCCTAGGGAAACTTCTTTTTTTTTTTTTTTAGATAATGGATAATATTTCATACCCGTCTTCATCTACCAAAAGGTAGAATCAGGCAAATTATTACAAACATGAGGCCAAAGTCCGAGAAAAACAAAAGCTAAAAACCCTCTAGGAGCTCGAGAAGTCAAGCTGCGGCAAAACACCGCAAAAAGACCACCAACAAAGAATACATCAATAAAGAAAACTAGGCCGACACCAACAATTAAAACCAAGGAGGGAACTTTCAAAACGACGTCTCAACGAGAGCATGGCATATGCCAACGTCGCCCGACCAGGAATACCGATGCAAATTATTTTAGGAATTTTGTTAGTAAAAGGCGGCACCTTAATCACCGACCGGATATTTACAGCTGTCTAGTCTTTCACCAAGGATTATTAATTGCTTCAAACTTTTATAAGATCAACTACTACAATGTCTCTATCAAGCTCCCACCTTTGTCTTCCACCACCGGTCATCTTTTCATATGTGATTGAAACAGTATTAATTAGGCTAACTCCATCTACTCACCGGTCATCTTTTCATATGTCGCATTAGTTTTGTTCTAAGTTAAACACTGGTTCTCTGACCATCCGTTTCATAAAATCCATATAGTTACACAATGTATGAATTATATAATATATGAAAGCATTTCTCATAATGCATCTGAAACCACAAATCTGTAGTATGTACTGTAAGGGACAAAATGTGTGGCGTAATCTATTACATCCATGCTAGCATGGCAAATAAGTGATGCTTCATATCTTTAAATCAATTTAATATACAAAACATGGTCTTGGTATGCTTCACTTCATCACGACAGGATTGATGATTTCTTAGCCGGCCTTGTTTTCAACTTCTCAACACAATTCCTAATGATTTGTAACGTTAATTAGGGTCTGTTGTCATTCTTGTTGGTGCATGTAATGTGGACAGGCTTGTAGGCCTAGCACTTTGTCCAATCCGTGTGTGCTTGTTGCTAATTTTGGCACTTCCAGTGTTACGAGGAGATGCCACGAGTATCACCTCCGAGATAGTAATGGTTTGGGGACTTTGATATAAGGAGACGCGGCTCCAACAAGGGGACCTGTAACAATGCGATTGTCGAGTTTCATATAGACAAAGTTGTTACCCAACAATGATGAGACAAATGTCAGCCTCATAGTTAATGATAACCTCAAGAACAAACAATTTAGCGGCGCATCTCAATAGCAACTCAAAAGTTTTCTTATTGGCGACTCCTTTGACCTCGTGGGAAACAAGAAATCTGAGTCTAGAATATGTTTCCCACAAAGGGGGTCAAGGGAGATTGAAAGATCTGTCTATCCTATCTACTAAAAATAATCTATTAAACTTTTTACCTTGTTGTACCTAAAAATATTTTCTACCGACCGTGGCGTGTAGCAATTTTTTCTGAGATATGTCGGCATTCCGGGTGGGCTTGAAGAAGTTATGGCATGGAGTTGTGCGATTTCATAATGGGCCAGCCATCCCAAGAGGTTTCCATGGGTCTTTTCGATAAAGAACTAGCATTGAATTGGCATCACCAATAAGCTTGTCAAGCTCGCTATGTAGATCCATCTCCACTGCTTATCTTCGACGTGTGTAGCGTAAGAGAAAGCCCATGCTAGTGTGCGCCCCTGAATTTACATAAACAGATGTTTTGTCGACATTCCTAGGGAAGAAACAAATATATCAACTACCGTGTCCGGTGGTAAGCATTGTGATCCAATTGGTCCAACAAGTCACATCTACATTATGAAGCCTTTGGTTGATCAACTTCCTGGTGAGAATTGGAGGATGCCAGAATGAGGGTATATGCCCAAGTTGCTGCTAATCTTGAGTTTTCTCTAGTATGCGTTAGAGTGGATCGATTGGAACTATTCGAGAAGATCGAACGCCTACTGGTTGATCTTATTTCTCGCTACAACTTCATTTGATGTCACAACTCCTCAATCATCTCAATGATCCGTAGGGAGGGTATTTTTGCTCAAATTACAATTGATTAGTAGCTAATAGTTTAGAGTGCTTAGGTAACAAGATAGTTGTTGGCTTGGTGTCCATCTAATAGTTAGCTAACCAAATATTCAGTGTATTTGGATCCACCATGACTAATTTTTTCGTAGCTAATAACTACTAATTGATTGGATCCAAAGCGGACCCTTAAATCTGGGTAACTTGTTGCTAATTTTGGTTAATAGATATTCAACGATAATCAAAATTGATATGATATATTAGCAGGAAATAAGTGCATAGGAATGGCATATAAGTATCGCAAAGTGAATCTATATCATTAAAAAATTGGTTGGCAAGGATCAAAATAGATATGAGATTATTAGGAAAGTTATTGTTACTTACCAAGGAAAATGTAAAAATTATAAATATATGATTTAAATAGCATTGCCATTCGTATAAACAATGAGTTGGTAAAATATATTTGAGGCTCTAGGTGTAGAAAACTCGAGATACGATATTTTTCAGGAAAAATGGTAGATATTAATTGCTCAAGGTGAATTTGGTTGTGGCTCGTGCCTATATAAGCAATGACCCACAAGGATATGGGCACTAAACTCTATATAAGCGAGCAAACCCACAAACATACGAGCATCATCAAGGGCCCAAGTATCCTCTACTTACCAAAGCCTAGCCTAGAGATTCATGGCGTGCTCCAAGAAGACTCTCGCTATTATCGTTGTTCATTTCTTGATGGCTCTCCCTTGCCTCTACCGTACAAGCAAGCCCGGGTAGTCATGCCCTCGTTAGGAGGAGAGCAAGTGCTTCACAAATAACAACTCGCAATGAATGAGCAGTCATGCGGGGCGACATGCGCCGTCTTAGGCCCGAATGCTTTGTTGGGTATGCAACAGGGTCTCGACCTGTTGTTGCGTCCCCAAAACAATCCAATCCCATCGATCCGCCATTAGGTTGTTCGTTGGTTCATCGGTTTCCCAATTCAAGATAGAGAAACTACATTTTTGTTAGCAATATGTAATATGTACTCTAAGGGACACAATGTGTGGCGCAATCTATTACATCCATGCTAGCATGGCAAATAAGTGATGCTTTGTATCTTTAAATCAATTTAATATACAAAACGTGGTCTTGGTATGCTTCACTTTGTCGGGACAGGATTGATGATTTCTCAGCCGGCCTTGTTTTCACCTTCTCAACACAATTCCTAATGATTTGTAACATTCATCGTGGTCTTTTGTGCTTCTTGTTGGTGATGTGGATAGGCTTGTAGGCCTAGCACTATCCAATCCGTGTGTGCTTGTTGCTACTTTTGGCACTTCCACATTCTACAGGAGAGGCCACGAGTATCACCTCCGAGATAGTAATGGGTTGGGGACTTTGATATAAGGAGACGTGGCTCCAACAAGGGGACCTGGTAACAATGCGATTGTCGAGTTTCATATAGATAAAGTTGTTACCCAATTTTCTAACAACAATGATGAGACAAATGTCAGCCTCATAGTTCATGATAACCTCAAGAACAAACAATTTAGCAGCGCATGTCGATGGCAACTCAAAGTTTTCTTATTCCAGACTCCTTTGACCTCGTGGGAAACAAGAAATCAGGTGTAGAAAATGTTTCCCACAAAGGGGGTCAAGGGAGATCGAGAGATCTGTCTATCCTATCTACTAAAAATAATCTATTAAACTTTTTACCTTTTTGTACCTAAAAATATTTTCTACCAACCGTGGCGTGTAGCAAATTTTTCAGAGATATGTTGGCATTCCGGGTGGGCTTGAAGAAGTTATGGCATGGATGTTGTGCGATTTCATGATGGGCTAGCCATCCCAGGAGGTTTCCATGGGTCTTTTCGGTAAAGAACGAGCATTGAATTGGCATCAACAATAAGCTTGTCAAGCTCGCTATGTAGATCCATCTCCACTGCTTATCTTCGACGTGTGTAGCAGAAGAGAAAGCCCATGCTAGTGTGCGCCTGAATTTACATAAACAGATGTTTTGTCGACATTCCTAGGGAAGAAACCAAATATATCAACTACTGTGGCCGGTGGTAAGCATTTTGATCCAATTGGTCCAACTAGTCGGATCTACATTATGAAGCCTTTGGTTGATCAACTTCCTGGCGAGAATTGGAGGATGCCAGAATGAGGGTATATGCCCAAGTTGCTGCTAATCTTGAGTATGCTCTAGTATGCGTTACAGGGGATCGATTGGAACTATTCGAGAAGATCGAACGCCTACAGATTGATCTTATTTCTGCTACAACTTCATTTGATGTCACAACTCCTCAATCATCTCAATGATCTGTAGGGAGGGTATTTTGCTCAAATGACAATTGATTAGTAGCTAATAGTTTAGAGTGCTTATGTAACAAGATAGTTTTTGGTTTGGTGTCCATCTAATAGTTAGCTAACCAAATATTCAGGTGTATTTGGATCCACCATGACTAATTTTTCGTAGCTAATAACTACTAATTGATTGGATCCAAAGCGCACCCTTAAATATGGGTAACTTGTTGCTAATTTTGGTTAATAGATATTCAGCGATAATCAAAATTGATATGATATATTAGCAGGAAATAAGTGCATAGGAATGGCATATAAGTATGAAGTGAATCTATATCATTAAAAAAATTGGTTGGCAAGGATCAAAATAGATATGAAGTGAATCTACATTTTTGTTAGCAATATGTAATATGTAATTGTAAGGGACACAATGTGTGGCGCAATCTATTACGTCCATGCTAGCTTGGCAAATAAGTGATGGTTTGTATCTTTAAATCAATTTAATATACAAAACGTGGTCTTGGTATGCTTCACTTTGTCAGGACAGGATTGATGATTTCTTAGCCGGCCTTGTTTTCACCTTCTCAACACAATTCCTAATGATTTGTAACATTAATTAGGGTCTTGTTGTGCTTCTTGTTGGTGCATGTAATGTGGACGACTTGTAGGCCTAGCACTATCCAATCCGTGTGTGCTTGTTGCTACTTTTGGCACTTCCACTGTTACAGGATGGGCCACGAGTATCACCTCCGAGATAGTAATGGTTTGGGGACTTTGATATAAGGAGACGCTGCTCCAACAAGGGGACCCAGTAACAAATGTGCGATTGTCGAGTTTCATATAGATAAAGTTGTTACCCAATTTTCTAACAACAATGATGAGACAAATGTCGCCCTCATAGTTCATGATAACCTCAAGAACAAACAATTTAGCGGCGCATGTCGATGGCAATTCAAAGTTTTTCTTATTTGAGACTCCTTTGACCTCGTGGGAAACAAGATATCTGTGTGTAGAATATGTTTCCCACAAAGGGGGTCAAGGGAGATTGAGAGATCTGTCTATCCTATCTACAAAAAAATAATCTATTAAACTTTTTAACTTTTTGTACCTTAAAATATTTTCTACCGACCGTGGGCGTGTAGCAAATTTTTCGTGAGATATGTTGGCATTCGGGTGGGCTTGAAGAAGTTATGGCATGGATGTTGTGCGATTTCATGATGGGCCACCATCCCAGGAGGTTTCCATGGGTCTTTTCGATAAAGAACGAGCATTGAATTGGCATCACCAATAAGCTTGTCAAGCTCGCTATGTAGATCCATCTCCACTGCTTATCTTGGACGTGTGTAGCAGAAGAGAAAGCCCATGCTAGTGTGCTTTGAATTTACATAAACACATGTTTTGTCGACATTCCTAGGGAAGAAACCAAATATATCAACTACCGTGGCCGGTGGTAAGCATTGTGATCCAATTGGTCCAACAAGTCACATCTACATTATGAAGCTTTTGGTTGATCAACTTCTAGGCGAGAATTGGAGGATGCCAGAATGAGGGTATATGCCCAAGTTGCTGCTAATCTTAAGTATGCTCTAGTATGCGTTAGAGTGGATTGATTGGAACTATTCGAGAGGATCGAACGCATACAGATTGATCTTATTTACGCTACAACTAATTTCAAGTCACAACTCCTCAATCATCTCAATGATCTCGTAGGGAGGGCATTTTGCTCAAATGACAATCGATTAGCGACTAATAGTTTAGAGTGCTTAGGTAACAAGATAGTTGTTGGCTTGGTGTCCATCTAATAGTTAGCTAACCAAATATTCAGGTGTATTTGGATCCACCATGACTAATTTTTCGTAGCTAATAACTACTAATTGATTGGATGCAAAGCGAGACCCTTAAATCTGGGTAACTTGTTGCTAATTTTGGTTAATAGATATTCAGCGATAATCAAAATTGATATGATATATTAGCGAGGAAATAAGGTCATAGGAATGGCATATAAGTATGAAGTGAATCTATATCATTAAAAAAATTGGTTGGCAAGGATCAAAATAGATATGAGATTATTAGGTAAGTTATTGTTCTTGACCAAGGAAAATGTAAAAATTATAAATATATGATTTAAATAGTATTGCCATTCGTATAAACAATGAGTTGGTAAAATATATTTGAGGCTCTAGGTGTAGAAAACTCGAGATACGATATTTTTCAAGAAAAATGGTAGATATTAATTGCTCAAGGTGAATTTGGTTGTGGCTCAGGCCTATATAAGCAATGACCCACAAGGATATGGGCACTAAACTCTATATAAGTGAGCAAACCCACAAACATACGAGCATCATCAAGGGCCCAAGTATCCTCTACTTACCAAAGCCTAGCCTAGAGATTCATGGCGTGCTCCAAGAAGACTCTCGCTATTCTCGTTGTTCATTGCCGATGGCTCTCCTTGCCTCTACCGTGCAAGCAAGCCCGGGTAGTCATGCCCTGTTAGGAGGAGAGCGAAGTGCTTCACAAATAACAACCGCAATGAACAATCATGCGGGGTGACATGCGCCCCGTCTTAGGCCCGAATCTTTGTTGGAGTATGCAACGGGGTCTCGACACTGTTGTTGCGTCCCAAAACAATCCAATTCCATCGGGATCCGCCATTAGGTTGTTCGTTGGTTCATCGGTTTCCCAATTCAAGATAGAGAAACTACATTTTTGTTAGCAATATGTAATATGTAATCGTAAGGGACACAATGTGTGGCGCAATCTATTACGTCCATGCTAGCTTGGCAAATAAGTGATGGTTTGTATCTTTAAATCAATTTAATATACAAAACGTGGTCTTGGTATGCTTCACTTTGTCGGGGCGATTGATGATTTCTCAAAGCCGGCCTTGTTTTCACCTTCTCAACACAATTCCTAATGATTTGTAACATTCATTTTGGGTCCTGTTGTGCTTCTTGTTGGTGCATGTAATGTGGATAGGCTTGTAGGCCTAGCACTATCCAATCCGTGTGTGCTTGTTGCTACTTTTGGCACTTCCACCATTACAGGAGAGGCCACGAGTATCACCTCCGAGATAGTAATAGGTTGGGGACTTTGATATAAGGAGACGTGGCTCCAACAAGGGGACCCGGTAACAAAGGCGATTGTCGAGTTTCATATAGATAAAGTTGTTACCCAATTTTCTAACAACAATGATGAGACAAATGTCGACCTCATAGTTCATGATAACCTCAAGAACAAACAATTTAGCGGCGCATGTCGATGGCAACTCAAAGTTTTCTTATTCGAGACTCCTTTAACCTCGTGGGAAACAAGAAATCTGTGTGTAGAAAATGTTTCCCACAAAGGGGGTCAAGGGAGATCGAGAGATCTGTCTATCCTATCTACTAAAAATAATCTATTAAACTTTTTACCTTTTTGTACCTAAAAATATTTTCTACCGACCGTGGCGTGTAGCAAATTTTTTTCGAGAGATATGTTGGCATTCCGTGTGGGCTTGAAGAAGTTATGGCATGGATGTTGTGCGATTTCATGATGGGCCACCATCCCGGGAGGTTTCCATGGGTCTTTTCGATAAAGAACTAGCATTGAATTGGCATCACCAATAAGCTTGTCAAGCTCACTATGTAGATCCATCTCCACTGCTTATCTTGGACGTGTGTAGCAGAAGAGAAAGCCCATGCTAGTGTGCTTTGAATTTACATAAACACATGTTTTGTCGACATTCCTTGGGAAGAAACCAAATATATCAACTACCGTGGCCGGTGGTAAGCATTGTGATCCAATTGGTCCAACAAGTCACATCTACACTATGAAGCCTTTGGTTGATCAACTTCCCGGCAAGAATTGGAGGATGCCGGAATGAGGGTATATTCCCAAGTTGTTTGCTAATCTTGAGTTTGCTCTAGTATGCGCTAGAGTGAATCGATTGGAACTATTTGAGAAGATCGAACGCCTACAGATTGATCTTATTTCTGCTACAACTTCATTTGATGTCACAACTCCTCAATCATCTCAATGATCTGTAGGGAGGGCACTTTGCTCAAATGACAATCGATTAGCGACTAATAGTTTAGAGTGCTTAGGTAACAAGATAGTTGTTGGCTTGGTGTCCATCTAATAGTTAGCTAACCAAATATTCAGGTGTATTTGGATCCACCATGACTAATTTTTCGTAGCTAATAACTTCTAATTGATTGGATCCAAAGCAGACCCTTAAATCTAGGTAACTTGTTGCTAATTTTGGTTAATAGATATTCAATGATAATCAAAATTGATATGATATATTAGCAGGAAATAAATGCATAGGAATGGCATATAAGTATGCAGTGAATCTATATCATTAAAAAAATTGGTTGGCAAGGATCAAAATAGATATGAGATTATTAGGTAAGTTATTGTTACTGACCAAGGAAAATGTAAAAATTATAAATATATGATTTAAATAGTATTGCCATTCGTATAAACAATGAGTTGGTAAAATATATTTGAGGCTCTAGGTGTAGAAAACTCGAGATACGATATTTTTCAGGAAAAATGGTAGATATTAATTGCTCAAGGTGAATTTGGTTGTGGCTCAGGCCTATATAAGCAATGACCCACAAGGATATGGGCACTAAACTCTATATAAGCGAGCAAACCCACAAACATACGAGCATCATCAAGGGCCCAAGTATCCTCTACTTACCAAAGCCTAGCCTAGAGATTCATGGCGTGCTCCAAGAAGACTCTCGCTATTCTCGTTGTTCCTTCTTGCCGATGGCTCTCCTTGCCTCTACCGTGCAAGCAAGCCCGGGTAGTCGTGCCCCGTTAGGAGGAGAGCAGTGCTTCACAAATAACAACTGCAATGAACAGTCATGCGGGGCGACATGCGCCGTCTTAGGCCTGAATGCTGTTGGAGTATGCAACGGGGTCTCGACCTGTTGTTGCGTCCCAAAACAATCCAATTCCATCGGGATCCGCCATTAGGTTGTTCGTTGGTTCATCAGTTTCCCAATTCAAGATAGAGAAACTACATTTTTGTTAGCAATATGTAATATGTACTGTAAGGGACACAATGTGTGGCGCAATCTATTACGTCCATGCTAGCATGGCAAATAAGTGATGCTTTGTATCTTTAAATCAATTTAATATACAAAACGTGGTCTTGGTTTGCTTCACTTCGTCACGATAGGGATTGATTGATTTCTCAGCCGGCCTTGTTTTCAGCTTCTCAACACAATTTCTAATGATTTGTAACATTCATTAGGGTCTGTTGTCCTTCTTGTTGGTGCATGTAATTTAGACAGGCTTGTAGGCCTAGCACTGTCCAATCCGTGTGTGCTTGTTGCTACTTTAGATAGTCTAGTATGATCATATATTTCATCCACATGCAAGAATTTGTTATGTTTTACAAAAAAATCCTTATAGTTTCACAAATCTTTTGGAAATATGTAATGCAAAAAATTTCACAAAAGAAGAATCTTATTTTGGAATAGCGTATTCTTTTGGGAATTTTGTTTGTAAAAGTTGGCACCTTAATCACCGGCCAGATATTTACAGTTGTCTAGTCTTTTCACCAAGCAAAATTGCTTCAAACTTTTATAAGATCATCTACAATGTCTCTATCAAGGTCTCACGTTTGTCTTCCACTACCGGTCATCTTTTCATATGTGATTGAAACAATATTAACTAGAGAATTCCCGCGCGTTGCTGCGGGTATAAACAAAGAATTTAAATTGGTTTAAATTTTAATCACTGAGAATTAGGAGATGCATACATATTGTTATAAGATGACAATGATCAGAATGTTATTATTTAAATTTAAACTAATGTATGAAAACTCCGAGGTTACAACTTGTAGATAAACATACTGCTCCTTCCAAAAGACTGCACCTCCCCAACATTCACTCATCCCCATGCCGACAAGTCTCCAGCGGGCAGTAGGCCCAAGATTTTCTTAGTTGGTAAAACATACACTTCTTTCTCAATTCCTGACTGTATTTCACAAAAAGTCTCATCTGATCGATTGGATTGGGTAATGGCAGACGACTTTGGACTGGCCTCATGGGTCATGGCTGCCGGGCAGTGTTCGCGGCGCGGCCATGGAAGTTGGAAGAGCTCTGCATCAAAATATAGCAGGAGCTAAATATAAGCTCTACATGTGGTGGCTGTAGCTAAATATAGCGCGATTGCACTCGCCAGAGTCACGACGCGGCTGACGGGGAGTGCAAGCGCGGACAGCAGGCCCGGACCGCGAGATCCTAGCCGCGGCTTCCAGCGACACCGGCTCTAAACCAGGTGGGCATGCGACAAGAAGGTGAGAAACAGGCCCGGACCGCGAGATCCTAGCCGCGGCTTCCAGCGACACCGGCTCTAAACCAGGTGGGCATGCGACAAGAAGGTGAGAAACCTGGTGATTTAAAGGCATGCTGTCTCGTGGGTGCAATTCTTTAATTCGCACACCTCAGAAATTGAAACTGGTAGAAACGCCTCGAATATGGAAGGGAGAGAGGCACACGGGGGCGGGCCGGGTGGGACAGAGTGGGTTTCGCATGGGAAGAGGCCGCCGTTAATTAAATTTGTTTTCCTCTTGGAGCGTATCAGGGCACTCCCAATGGAGCATTAATAATAGTTTCTATCTCTATTAAATAGCTTGCCAACTAAGCAAAATGATGATGTAGCAGCCTAATTAATGAGAAAAGAGAGCACAAATCATAGAAATGGTTTCTTCATGGAGAAACCATGTCTACTCTTAACCCAATGCACAAGAAACCATGAATTTGCCATTGGGGAGAAACCACTAGTTTCTATGGGGTTAATGCAACTCTCTTCATTGGTGGAATTTGGAGAGAGAAAGAGAAAACAATTATTACTCAAAGACACTACCACTGTGAAGAGTGGTTTCTATAGATGATTTCTTCTGCTATGGAAAGCGTGTTAGTTTCTTCCATTGGGACTGCCCTCAGCAAACCGATGAGGTAGGAGTGTACAGTGGATGCTGAGGTGTCTTATCCGCATGTTGAGAGAATTCACCTAGTGGAGGTTTCCTATATAGGTGTATTAGATTAGATTAGATTTGATTAGGCTAACTCCATCTACTCACAGGTCATCTTTTCACATAATACTAATTTTCCACTGGTGATTGAAACAATATTAATTAGGCTAACTCCATCTACTCACCGGTCATCTTTTCACATAATACTAATTTTCCACTGGTGATTGAAACAATATCAATTAGGCTAATCTACTCACCGGTCATCTTTTCATATGTCACATTAGTTTTGTTCTAAGTTAAACACTACTTACAACCAGTGGCGTAGCTAGGGAAAAAAACTAGCTCGGGCGAACTTCTAATGATCGACAAAACCAAAATCAAGAACATTACAATTCACATCACATTAATGCATTCATACTTTGCAATCAACACAATTCTAATGCATCTGTTGAGATATCACCTCAAATTTGAAAGATAAATTGATAGTTCTTGCATAAATACATGGTAAAATTCAAAAATAAATATAACAAATAGATAAACCTGTAAAAATATGATCTTCTCGCCCCAATGTAACTACGCCACTTACTACAACTCATGGTTTGACGGAAATAAAAAGAACGGAAATTGTTTTCATGTACAGGAGGAGAGTATGTGCCTCCACTACTTGTAGTTCCATTCACTCCACTTGTAGTCTCATTCACTCCAACACTTGTCCCACTCAGATGGCCAGAAATACTCCACAAGCGATAGTACTTATTATTTCATTGGGAGTTTCCGCTCGAATAAATGATCCAAAGGTACCAACATGTGAGATTAAGCAAGCCTAAGTTAAAAAATGTTGAATTAATTGCATAAGTGTTGAAGGAACAGTTAAACATGTTGTACTTAAAATGAAGGACCAGAAGGAGCATGGCACGACGTGTGGCTAGCGGCTAGCTAGCGGCGTGCGGCTTGTAGTGGCGCGGCTAGAGCGCGAAAGGAAATTGTGTGGCGCGGAGGAATTTGTGGGAGAGGAATTTCCTAGCATATTTCTGTTCCTTCCTAGGGAAACATGACACGAGGCAGCTAAAGTGGGTCCACCTAGGTTTGTTCCTTTGACTCTTCCCGACCAAACCATGGGCTTCCTAGGGAAAGAGAAGTTTCCGTACAATTTTGCTAACTAATCGTGGAAAACATATCTTTCCTTTGGGTGCTTAGAGAATGGTAGGGATAGAAAAACCACTAGGGAATTGGTCGATTTAGTTAAAATTAATTGTAGTTATTCAAACATGGGAGATTAATAGATGAGCTACCAAGCCTCAAACTAGTCGTTAGCCAACCATTTAGCTAATTCTAACTAACTTGAACTATTTTTTAGCCTTAGCTATTAACTAGTGTCCTAACTGTGAACCTGAATTTGAGCCCTTTCCACACAAAGTAGCCTCCCGGAGATTTTTGTAAAAACTCACTGTTCACCAAGTAACATAGAATTTGGAAACCCACTCCACTGTGACTATAAAATTTGGAATTTTTCCATTATTACAAATCTTGATCTTGATGTGTATACTTGAACCTGAACCTGTCCTGCTACTAGTGTGTAGAGGTAGTCAAAAGTCAAAACACGCATGCAAAATCCACCTGGATGTACTTTCAGTACCATCCATTCACTCAGGTGGTCCGAGCGGCCGCATGCGCACCCACACGGCGGTGCTGGGCACGCCGGCGTGCACCACGAACCACATGTAGTACCCGGGCGGCGCGATCCCGGGCGTCGGCGGCGCGGCGACCACGGCCTCGTAAACCCCGACGTCCAGCCGCGCCACCGTCGCCACGGCGAGCTCCACCATCCGCTGGTTCATCCCGAACGAGTGCGTCGCGAACGCCGGAGCCACCGCGACCACCCGCACCTCCGCCGCCATCCCGTCGGGTATCGCGAACTTCACGCCCGTCGTCTCGCCGTACCCGACCTCGGCCGGCGCCAGCAGCACCCTCGGCCGTGCGCCGTCGTGCCGCGGGTCCATGTACGGCGGCAGGAACGCCTCCAGGCTCAGCTCCGTCGGGAACGTCACGTTGGCGAACACGTATCCGACATGCGGGTTGCTGCCGCCCACCAGCACGCGCCCGTACGTGTCCAGCGCCGCCGACGAGTGGTACATCCTCGGCACCGTCGACGCCGCCAGCGGCGACGACGCCGGATCGTTGAACCGCGACCCCAGCGGCGCGTCGGGACTGTACAGCACGGGCCGCGTCACCGGGTCACGACCCAGCTCCCACCCGGCGGTGCCTGCCGCGGCGCCGTTCACGATCAGCACGTCGCCGGTGGGTAGCAGCACCATGTCGCCCATCACCCTGGCCATCGGCATCTCCTCGATCGCCCACACGATGGGGTCCGGGTCCGTCGGCGCGACGCGCGCGCACGTCCGGTCGGCGGCCACGAACGTGCCGTTCCGCAGCGCGAGATGGTACGCGCCCCGTGGCGCGCCGCCGCAGACCAGCACCTCGGCGTGCGCGGGCGCGTTGGGACGGAGCGGCAGGAGCACCGACGAGCCGGAGGACGGGTAGTTCCGCGACACGCCGCCGGGGACGGCTGGGAGGCGACGGAGCGGGGCGCGGTTGTAGGGGTCGAAGACGACGGCGAGGTCGTTGGCGAAGACGAAGACGGTGCCGTCGGGAAGGAGGTGGAGGAACGGGTACAGGTTGTTCTCGGCGTCGGGGTCCGTGGTCTCGTCCAGGAACGGGAAGAACGTCAGCGCCGGGGACGCGTCGGCGGAGGCGGCGGCGTGCGGGAAGTACTCGAGGTTGAATTGGCGCCGGCCGCCGAGGATGAGCACGCGGCCGTCAGGGAGGATCATGTCGGTGGCGTACCACCTGCGCGCGGCGAGGAAGGAGGGAGCTCGACCCATCCAGTGGCCGGTGAGAAGAGCCGCGCGACGCGGTCGCCGTTGGAGAAGCCGCCGGTCTGGAGGAGCGTGCCGTTGGGGAGCAGCGCGCCCGACGAGCACCACGGGTTGGTGGCGAGTGGGTACGGGTGCAGCACGTTGGAGCGGAGGTCCAGGAGCACCGAGTGCGCCGTGCAGTCGGCGGCGGTGCCGACGCCGTCGGCCGTGGCGGCCGCGCACGGCGACAGCGCGGGCAGCGAGATGTTGGAGGGGCCCGTGTCGGTGCGGTCGAACATGAGGACGAAGTCGCCCGGGAGGAGCTGCATGTGCATCGCCGACACGCCGATGCTCGCGTGGAGGAGCTGCCATTGTCCCTGAAACGACGACGACGGCGGCGGCGTCGTGGGCTCCTGCAACGACGGGGCAACGTCGGCGGCGTCAGAGGCATTGGCGATGCAGCTGGCGATCACGAGGAGGTGGAGAAACAAGGATCTTGGCTTGGGCATGGCTGCTGAGCATGCATGCGTGCGATCGTTAAGCCTTTCCATGCATCCTTGCGATGTTGATAAGCTGAAGTGTACGAGTAGGTTTGTAGCTAGTTTCTGCCACGTACAGAGTGTGTTGCATTGCATTGTGATGGTACTGGGAAGTTTGCATTGTGTTGGGTGGAGAGTTGGTACAGGGAAGGTTGGAGGGAAATGGGGAATACACATTTGATGCTTTGATGAACAGGGTTACACGATTCAAATAGTCAGAAATTTTGAACCAGACTTCATTTTAACCCGTCAAACATTGATGTGTAGTACTCCCTCCATTTCAAATCAGTAAGTGGTTTGACTTTTTTGGCACCAAGTTTGACCACTCGTCTTATTTAAAAATTTGTGCAAAATATCATTTCTTACATTGTTGCTTGCTTTATTAATAAACATTCTTCAAAAGTAACTTAAATTTGACTATGTTTACACATTTTTTTAATAAGACAGTGGTTAAAGTTGGAGTAAAAAAAGTCAAACGACTTATAATTTGGGATGGAGGGAGTATTTAAATGAATCTTTGCCAAAATCTGATCAAAGATGCACATAGATGAAACTGAGGATTATAGTTGATATAAGTTTGTTCTTTTATAGCGAGGAGAAAGGTTAAAAACTGAGGATTATGTCTGAAATATAGCAATGTTTGAGCATTAGTAATTGACAAAGGTGAAATTCGTAAATATTGACCCAATAGACTGAAGCTAACTTGGGTGTGTCGACAAAGGGGACTGTGATTGGCTTGGAGTTAGCAAAAGGTTCATGGCATGCATGATCGATGAGTGCCCGTTCTTTGGGCGTGTTAACCGCCGCCCACGCGCCCACGTAAGGGCCCAAGAACGGCGCCTGTTTCTTCTTTCTCGCGACGTTCTTCTTCCTCGCGACGACGCCCCCCGCCCCCGCCGTCGGCGCCTAGGGCTTCGCGAGCTCCGCGCGAGCCCTAGGCGCCGGCGGCGCCGCCTCCCCTTCCCTTTCTCCTCTCCTCCTTCCCTCCGCCATGGCCAAGCTTCGAAACCGCCTCCGACCTCGAACGCCGCCGCCATGGGCGACTCCACGCCCGCCCGGCCGGCCGTACCCGGCCGGATGAGGCTCTCCCGCCCGGAAAGCTGGCGGGCGCCCCCCGCCGAGCTCACCGCCGGCCGAGCCGCGCCCGCCGCCCGTGTCGGCGGCCGCGGCGGCCGGCGGCCGGCCCTTTCTATGGCCGGGGAGGCATGGAGGGGAGGGGAGGTCGACGGCGACGGCGGCGAGCTCCACCCTAAAGCTGGGGCGGCGGCGGCACCCTAAAGCGACGGCGGGGCGGCGGCGCGCGACATCCGTCGTCTTCAACCTCCGACGACGGGCGAAGCGGCTCTGACGGGCTCCTAGCGGGCCTTCCGGCGAGCTTCGCGCGGGCTTTTGGGTCACTAGCGGCGGGTCGACCGGCCGGCGCTGACGTTCGCGCCGGCCGGTCGGCCGCAACATTCGCCCGTTGCTGTCACGCCCTGAAGATGATACGTATTTGGAGCTTCATTCGTGAGGAGTTGATCACCATATATAGTTAGGTCACTTGGATTTTTTTATTTGAGCATCAGCGATTTTATCAATGAAAGGCTAATATAGTGGTTCGCTGCACTTGCAGCTACATTTATATCTATGTCAGCCCAATCAGCCCATCATGAAAATGGATCATAAATGAGCCTCATACACAATCCACAGCCCATTTACTTGCCAAATCCACAATCCACAGCGACAGCACAGATCTGACCTCGCCTTTCCTCCGACCTCCGGCGGCGCGGCTGGCGAGCACCACCTCACTGTACAACTCCGCCACCGCTTGGGCATCTTCGGCTATTCTCCATCGTGTCCCCTTCAGCCTTCCACGACGTCGTGGCGCTGGCCGACTCCGAGGCTTCGACCGCCCTGCGCGAGCGCTCCTCCTTCCGCACAAGGCCTATGCGGCGCTCTCCAACGCGCTCCCGGTGGGGAGCGGAATCGCTGACGACCGCGTCTGCCAGCGGGTTTCCGACGCTCCTCTCCGACGACGATACCCATCTCCGTGTCGCCTCGCTTGTTTCCAAATGAGGTAAAGAGTTGTTTTCTGGCGACTCATGTGACACTGTATTGTAGCTGAAGATATATTGGTGTAAGTTCAGTAGACCGTGGAATGCGTATGACTGACTATTACTGTGCTTGGGAGATGATGTTGTATGTCGCCACAATAACACCTAATTAACACGATTCATGTTGCTTATTACATATAGTTCATGAATCAAAATATTTCATTATTCAGGTGTAATTATTTGGTCAGGAGATCTGGAAAAACTGTTGAAAGAAATGCTGTCCTTGATTTTTTTGTTTCGCAGTAGCTGTTATTTGACCAATGAGTGAATCTGCCTGATTCAGTGGTTAAGTCAACCAGCTTTGTTGTTTTCTGCAGTACGACCCTGAGTTAGGATGCTAGTATCAAGCTGTTCAACAACGTTTACTGCTGATCTGTTAGGAACAAGGAACTAATACTCATTTTTCGCATTGAAAGAAGTTTTGATTCCAAAAATGTGCAGTAATTTCCCTTTTTTTTTCCAGCCAAAGAGCTGCTGGCATGCTTACCATATGTTGCTTTCTAGAATGAATATACCAAATTCACTGCACTGCACAGGCGCACACCACAAGTCTTTTTCGCTACTGAAATCAAATTTCACCACTATGCTAAAAGAACATCTGCTGATGGAAACTTTGGTGCAGATTTCGTCCCTGACAACGCAGAAGTGATCTTACATTATCATAAAAGTGAACAATAGGTGACTGGCAGCGCTGCAACAGCTTTTCTTGTCACATCTGTTAGTCTTCGCCAGCTGGGCATGAGGATTGTTGTGCTTCCTTTCCTGATCCTTTCTCGGACATATGCAATGGTTAAGAGACACATGAGGAAGGAGTCCGTGTATGACAAGATCACAGAGGGCCTTTATCTGGGAGGATGGCCATTTCTCTTGAAACATTTGCCCCCTAGAAACCCATCTGTCATAGATTGGCACTTGTGAGCTTCCAAGAAGTTTCTTCGTTTCAGCAGACGAGTATCTTTGTCTTGCAACTTGGGATACGAGAGCTCCAACACCGCACCAAATTGAAAAGGCTACACGTTGGGCTTGTGAAAGAGATCTCAGGGGAAGCCAGTTTATATCCATTCCACATTTGGTTAGTAACACACCTTTTGGTATAATTATTCTCAGGATTGCATCTTGATTTACGTATTATGAACATAATTGTATTTCCTATTATTTATGTTGTATATTAACTGTTATGTTTGTTCTTCATGATGGACATATTAGGTCATCCAAGAAGTGCTAGTGTCATGTCTGCAATTCCAGTAGCACTGGGCATTGCTGATAACTGGAAAGATGCTGAGAACATCATCCGTGAAAGAAGAAAGATAAAAATGAACGCCCTTCACTGGAAAACCTTGGAAGAGTGGTCCAAACAACGAGTTTCTCAGAAAAAGGGTCAGTAGCTGTAATGTGGAACATCATCCTTAGTGACGACCTTGTTCTTTGGTTTTAACCTGTTTGAAACATCATAAAATGGCTTATGTGCTTAGACCAAGTGTAATTTCTGTGTCATTCTTATTTATTTTTGAAGCAATAATATTGGTGTTTTTACCTTTAAACATATTTGAATTTATATCCAGGTTTGGGACTATTTTTTTGTTCACCTGGTTAATTGAATATGAATGGGCATTAGCTTAAATGTGTTCCTTCATGTAACCAAATAGGTCGATATATATAGATAAAGATTAGACATACCAAATATAGTCCTAGATAGTGGATAAACATATAGTCATACAAATTACTAGATAGCTCAACTATCCTATTCAATATAGTCAATGATCTAACAAGTAATCATCAGTGGAATTGCTGAATGAATTATTCCATCATAGATAGAACAGAACCAAAAGAACACATAATACTAGACATCAGATTCTAGTGTCTCTCTTTCCTTTCCTGCTGCAGCTAATGAAACAATTTCGCCACCCTTGAATTTTCTTATGCACCACACATTTTCAGAAACTGTTTTTCAAAACAAAAAAAGTATCAAAAACATTCCTTGTTCTAAAGCTTCATTTCCCAGCTCTCTTCTGTCGCTCTAAGATGTCTGCTTGCTGCATCCAAAAACCACTCTTCCCAGTCATTTTTCTCTTGCTTCTTTGCGAAGGTTAGTTACACAACAATTGTTAATCAGAAGGCTGAAAATTGGCTTTGGGATGTTTGTGCTGCAATGCTTGTCTCCTCACAATTGCCTTCATTGTTCACCAGTATCCTGCCAACAACACGGGCACCAGGAATAATAAATAGATCAAGGAAGCATAATGAAAGTATCTGCTATAGTTATTCAGCTATTTGTTTGAGAGTTTTATAGAATCCAGTTAGTTAGATAAACATCGAGAGGAAGTATCAGAAATTATGTTTATGCCTTGTTGCTTATACCATGGCATGGGCTCCTTTTTTAAGGGAATAAGGACTTGCTGACTTTTGAGTTCTGATTGCTGGTAGGAAGGCGGTCCATTCCCTGCTGATTTAATAGGGATTAATTCACAATGGTTGCTTTTTGTGCAACCATTCCAAAGCTGCCGTGTTCTGTACTACTGTCTTTTTGTATATTCATGTCTTACTTATGCTAATAGAGCTGAGGTCCTTCATTCTAGAGAAGTTTCATGATTTAGTTTATCAGTGGCAAGCACAAAGTGCCGTATGTAATGGTATTTGGGTACAGCGTGAACTTAAAATGCTATGCTGATGCATTTAAGGCACATAATATAATGTTTGATGAAATATTTGTCTATTTCTCAATTACTATTCTCTGAAATGGATGGCACTTGTCAGCATCTGATGCAATCTACCATATCTTCACTTAACCCAGAGGCTTTTTTTTTTTTTTTTTTTTTTTTTTTGGAGAATAACTCAGAGGCTTTCAAACATGACCATGCCACCATGGTGGCTTTTCTAGTCATATACTACATAATTTTTTTTCTGTTTATTAAATAGTTACCGAGGCTTATTTCAGTCATCTTGCATATACTTCTACAAAATGATTTTAGGAGGCAATGGGTTTGCATTTTCTACCACTGCCTCTAAAATTTGTCTATGAGCCCAATAGTTTCTCTCTGCCTCTATAAATAGATTTTCAGGGCCAGGCACCTTAAAAGGACCGTCTTTGAAAATATGGGCCTTCTTACAATGCTTTCTTTGAAAATCCATTTACAATTTTTTAGAGGATGTGTCTTACGCAGAGGCCTTCTTAGTTTTGAGTCTACATTGCCAGTGATGACAACCATATGGCATGAGCCTCGGTAACTATTTTGTGCTTTGGGCAATTTTTTGCTCGAGTTTTGGCGGCCATGATTATAGTGCCAAAATGCTAATCTGAGGCCGAACATATCTCTTCTCATTTTTGAACCTGAGCAGCCTCCTGCTAATCTGAACAGCTCAGAATTAATTTGGTCTGCTGTTGCAGCTTCAGTCCATCTAGGCCTGGATACACCTCACCTCAGATTACAGACCTGGGGCAGCACATATTCTTTTGTGCTGGGCAAATGAATCCGTAAATATAAGTTAAGTAACTGGAAGGACAGGTAGCATGCATACATATTGTGCTTGTGAGAGATAGGTGATCTTGATGGATGAGCATACACATGATTACTTCTTTACCTTGTGATTCTTATGCACATGCATGCATTGTATCTTCTCAGTAGATTGATGACTCCTTCAAATACTTATCCATATCATGGGCTGCATTCCAGTTCTAGTTTGTGTACACGGAGGATTTTATTTGTTCTTGTTAATTGGCATGCTGATGTTGTTCTTGTTACCTTGTGGTTGCCCTGCAGTTGGATGACTGAGTGCACTGATGGGAGGACAAGAAGAAGAAAAGTAGGAGAAGATGCAGCGACAGAAGGAAAGGGTGCACTGCGCTCAAAAAGGTTCTAATTGATGACAGCCAGCGGCACTTCAGTGATGCAGGCATGACTGTTTCTTTTTATTGATCTGCACAGGCAGGCATCGTTACACACCTGTCCTATAAACAAGAATTTCAGAGACAGACACGGGCTGTCTTTGTTGTTTTCCCATTTACACAGGCACTCCCACTGATGGGTTGTCGCCTGTGTAAAGGTGTTTCACCCTACTGTGTAAAAAGGACTTTATAGAAGTGTATCGAATCTAGATAAAATAGGCTAAGCAAGCTTGAGGCGCAAAAAACATCAAGCTCTACCAAATGGTTTTGTTGTCTTATTATTGCTAGGAAGTCACTTCACTGCAATTGTAATATGAATGGTAACTCAGTATTTTAGGTTTGCTAATTACATGGTTGCTGATCTAAATACAGGTTTAGGACATAATGTAAATATAAGGTACATGGTTGCTGATGTAAACATGGGGTTTGGCCCTCTGTTCTTCTATGCCATTGTAGACTTGGTTGTCACCAAATTGTAATGGGTTCTGTGTGTTGGTTTTTCAAGACTGCGGACGATATATAAGCTGATATGTTAAAATGGACAGGAGATGGATTTTCTGTTGTATGATGCTACCTAAGCATTGCTCCTTGATAATTTGAACATTTGGATATAGAGATGCTGATATTGTGTGACCAACACATGATCTGCAGTACATGTGAACATGATATGGATTTGTTTGCTCTACCCTGATGGCAGTATGGAGTTCATTTCTGCAAAATATTGTTTATTAAGTCAAATAGACCTTGCAATGAATTTAGACATGCCATTTTATGTCTATGTGTTTGGTATACCATATTACCATAACATGGTATTTCTATGGTTTAGTTAGTCTTCAGCTCTGTATTGTACATTTACTTGCCATTATGTAACATTTTGCATATAATTCAGTGACCAGTGGTCCCTATGTGGTTTCATCTGTAGAAGCTTTGGAATGCCTTTAAAGTCACCGTGGCACATCCATACATGTAACTTTTTCTATGAATATTCTCAACATGTATACTTGGTGTTGATGAGTCTGGTGTTTTCTTGTTTGATGGACTATGCAAAGTCATGGACATTGCGAAGTCACAGATATCATCATACCAGTTTTATAGTTACATCAGTGGTCACTATAAGTGTATAACAGTTGTAGGCATAATAATTTTAATAATTTTAAGAATTCATTCCATATAAGTCAAATCGTAATTTTTTTTTTTTGTTCTGGACTGGCACACATTTAAATGTACAAGGCATGCATAATTGTAACGTTGTGGCAAGCACCGAGTATGCATTATTTGAAAACTCTCAAGTTGAATGTTCTGCTACGATGGTCTGATTTTATTTGCAATGTCGAATATCTGACGCCTCAACAACCAGCAGGCTAAATTCTGCAATGCTGCTTCAGTCATAAGCGATGATAGCTCCAAGGTTCCATCTGTCCGAGGTTACGGATGGGCACTCCGCCTGCAAGCGATGTACATATGCATTATATATTTATATAATCAGCAGTGTTAGACGCCCCTTAAGAACAACTAGTAACAAGTTGTAGCAGCTACTTGATTACTCCACACAATGTTCTACTTCCATTTCGTCCCTTGCAATTTCCTCCACTTTGTCCAACAACACCTCCTCCATTTCATCCTCTGAAATGGTACATGCAGTAAAGTGAGTGACTCGAGACATTGGAAGCACATGAAAGGCATTCAGTATGCAACAAAAGCAGCAGTTGTGTCAATTTACCTGGAGCGTCGACGGAAGAGCTAATGTTTGTCTTGATACTGAAAGGGTCTCCCGTGTACTTCACGAACCACTTCCTTTGAATGTTGTTGTCATCATCATCTGCATATGCCTTAACATGCTTGATATGGCTGACCTTGTCCCACTCGGGCCCAGATTCCCCCTTAGCTATGGAAGCGAGCAGAGAGACGTCGCAGTCTAGATCCAAAAGCCTTGGATTTACATCCTTCAAGTAACCAGGGAGTGTTTTCATGTGGTAATCCTCCAGACCGAGTCTCTCAAGTGTAGGCAAACCCTCCAGTACCCTCAACTCTGGGCACTCTATGACCACGAGGTTATGCAACTTTGGCAGATTGCTAATCCTCTCGAGGCCAGAACATGCATTCACCACAATTTTCAAATCAGAACCAATGTTCTCCACAACGCTTGGGTGCTCATCATGGTGTGATAGTAAGAACTCAGGTCCAACACTTTTGATGAACGGGGCGCTTTCAATCTTTAGGACCTCCAAGTTGGGGAGCTGCCACAAGCCGTTTGGCAGCTCCGTGCAATAAGGCAAGTCTTGCATCATTAAAATCCTTAAGCATCCAAGGGGCACAATTGGTGTCGATGTCATCCACCGTGGAAGGAGTTGACCACAGTACCCTTCAAGATGTAGATATTCTAAGCAAGGTGGAGGGCAGAGCTCATCAAACACTGCTTCGATTTGTTGGAGCTCTTCCTGTTTTACAAACTGAGCACCACCATGTTCACTAGAGCACTCTAAGGTTAGATAGGTGAGGCAATCCTTTTCAACAAGCCTGGCCTTTATAGCAAATGAACAAGAGGACACATTCTCCAAGCCAACTATATGAAGACGCATGAGCTGGTTCAGAGATCCTAATTCTTCCAAACTACACCAATCACCCTCCACGTGGGATGGAAACCCAATCAATGTCCTCAAATTAGTTAGCCCACCAAAACCCCTGGGTATATTCTTTACACCTGAGTAAAGAAGGTTTAGATACCTCAGCTGCCATAACTCTCGGATGCCACCAGGAAGCTTCACCAAACTCCTACAATAACAAAGGCTAATGCACTGCAAGAACTTCATCTCGGCTATTTTTTTCTGGCAGCCGAGATACTTTAGTGCCATTTAGGGACAGATACCTCAAGTGTTTGAGTTGGACCAAAGACTCTGCTAATGCATCAAAATTTCCATCTCCTATATGTAGGGTCCGCAAACATGAAAAATATGACAGTGAATCACCCGGGTTGATCTTTGTTTCCCCAACTAAAATCAGTGTCCGTAGTGATGTATGTGCTTGCAGGGAACTCCACACTAGCTTATGGGACTCTAATTCTTTGGTTTTTAGTGATAACCGAATAATATTTTCAGGATTATTTTTGTTGCCAAGTCCAGCTTCACTTTTATAAGCTATCACTGCTTCATCTCTAGGCAAATACTGAGCAAATGAACGGACAATATCATGCATATTGCAAACTGAGTGGTCCGCGTAACTTTCATCCGGCTCTAGAAGGCTCCTAGCTATTAACTGCTCATAGTACTCTCTTCCTATTATTTCTAAATCTTGTGAGTTTCCATGAACAAATCCTTCACTAATCCACATGGCAACAACATAGTCATACATGAACATCGTGCCCTTGGGGAGGAGGGCATAGTGCAGAAAGCAGGATTTCAACTCTGGATGCAAATCTTGATAGCTAAGGTACACTGCAGAATTTAGCTCTTCAGGCATTTGGGATACTGACCAGATAGAATTATTTAGGACCTTTGTCCAGTCACTTCGCTTCGTCTCTTTCAGACGTAGGAGGCCTCCAATGACTTTGACTGCGAGAGGCAAACCATCACATTTTTCTACAATCAACATTCCAATGTCCTTTTAGTGTATCAGCCTTTAGTTCATCATTGTTTTTATTTCCCACCACCTGCAGGCAGCCAAGCCAGTCAATTAAATGGAATATAATATATATATACACACTCATTAGGTCCTAATCGGAAGCAATGTGCAGTAGAAAAATTACATTCGACACTTTAAATTTATGGTCATGTATTATCATTCACGAGGTCCATGTTGATGATGTCAGCGAACAAATCATTGTTTATGTATACTCCCTCTGTCCCAAATTAAGTGTCATTATTGCTTTCCTAAAAGTGAAAGTATTTAAATACCGATAATTATATATTAAAATATATAAATATTTATGATAAGTAATTAGTATCATCGAAAAGATCTTTAAGTCTAGTTTTTTAACAAATCTATTTGAAGATTTAAATGTTGCACGTATTTTCTACAAAACTAGTAAAAATTAAGAATATTTGACCGACTCACTTTTCCGTAACGTCATTCTTTTTTTGGACGGAGGGATCATGTATATGTACTAGCAATTGTGCAGCTAGGTGACGTCAGACAACAATATCAATATAGTGCTCTTACCCATCACAAAACTAGTGCTCTTGTATATTATAGTCACAATATTATATTTACCATAGGTTTATACTCACCCTTTTATTTATTGTAGATTTTATTCATTTTTTTTTTTTACAAAATGGCATGAACGTCTCAGGTTGTAGTATGGAACTTCGATATATCAAAAGATTATATACCTACTAGTAATATTATTTTATATTGTAATAATTAAAATTAAATAATTAGTACTAATACGACATTATGTTTGAGCCAAAATTTGTAAACCTATTTACAATAAAAAACATGCAAAAATTGTTGCCATGTCATAAAAATGTAATCTGTAATAAATTGTGAGTATCATAATTATATGTGGTTCATTAATTATTAAATAAATACTCATTTGTATCACTATTAGAAGACATTTAGGACAGCAACACGGTCTCCAAAGCACAACATCGTCTTCTCTTTTTCTATAAAAATATTTATGGAAGTTATATATGTATATTCTTATGAAAGTAATTTTCAAGACAAACTATTGATATGGTGTTCACATTTACAAACTCAATGGCTTAAAATTATTAATTTATATTCCCTTTAACCCAAACCTTTTCCAAAACGTCATCTAACAGTGATACACATGGAGTATACCTAATGTATGTTCTCCCACATCCATAAAAATGCAATTCATGCTTTTTGAGACGTTAAGTAGTCTGAACTTTGACTAGAGTTATATAAAAAACTACTAGTATTCATGGTACAAAATAAGTATTCTTAGATTGGCTATAGAATATATATTTTATATTAAAGTTATTTGGAGACATAAATATTAATACTATTTACTATGATATTGATCAAACATAAGCTAGTTTCACTGGCAAGGTTCATAAAATTGTGTTTGTTTATGCACGGAGGGAGTATGTTGATTCCACGTTACATTAATAAGTAAAATATATAGCATGGATCATGGATGTCGCAATTATATTGACCAAAGTTTGTCAGAAATTAGGCTTGTTGTCCGATCTCTTTGAAGGTTAAATGATCCAAGGAATGAGAGAAAATAAACATTGTGGGCAGAATGGTCTGTCTCCATGTTCAAGGTGGATCAAAACAAAAGATTTGTTAGGACGTGAGCTCAAGCTACCTCACTAGATATTAGTTGCAAAATGGTGTCTTTCTTCATGTCTATCAATATATGGTGTTGCTTTACAAAGTGTTAAATTTGGCACAGAAGTATAACGTCATATAGGAGGCCATTTTTCAGGGACAAACAAAAAACCATGCCATCTTTGGCTGTCAAGTATGGAATTTTCTTTAATCCGCGGCTAAGTACACACTAGCTACCTCTTGACCCGCGAAGCTGCATTATTTTGTTTCTTTTTAATTCTTTATCGGATGCAGGTAAACCTAATGTATTAACCGAGGACTGATATGGATTTGCTCGGCCAATCTTATCTTTCCAAGGAATCTAGAGATGAAACTGGCTAGCTAGTGAGGCGAGTTACGTGAATGATTACTCTTGTCGCAAAAAAAATGTTACGTGAATGATTACTCAAATACCATGGTAAAACCTGTCAATATGGATTATATACCGAAGGCCAGATGAGTACTTTCCTTAAATCATTAATTTTATTTTAATATATTTAGTGGATACCTTAAGTTCATTATTTGAGGGTGCTGTTAGAGAAAAGGATAAAAGTTACATGTGATGTTTTAATGTTTACCACTCAATTAGATATTTAAAATGTTAACACAATAGAAGAAGATGGAGCTAGGGGACATGGCACATAAAGACCAACTAATAAATGTATACATTGTGAAGACTAGGCACGTACAAAAAGTACATACCTGTTTCTTGAGTAAAGACCAGGCATCTTCTGGCTCTAGTTTATCAACATGGCGGTAGGGCATCTCTGCGATCATTCCTCGAAGCGACCGTGTCATGCCTCGTTGTAACGAGAACACAACTTCCTTGAGCTACCGAGTTTTGTCAGTGGAGGCTTGAGAACCTTCTCCCATGCATGGTGGTCCCAAACATCATCCATCACCAATAAGATTTTGAACCCTCCAAGGCTTCCTTAAGGGTTCGTTCTAGAGCGGACTTTGTGTTTCTGGCTGCTCGATGATCTCCTTGTGCTTCAGTGATAGCTCTGTCTAATAGATCGCTGTCGCTAAATACTTGATTGACACTCAACCATATTCTCTTGTCAAACTCTTGTTTGATGATATCATGGTTGAAGATCTTCTTAGCAAGGGTGGTTTTGCCAATCCCTCCGACTCCCACAATAGCATAAACCATAACTTTTTGTGTTCCTGTGATGTTTTCTCCTTCTTTGTGAGGAAGTTCACAGGATTTCTAGTGTCCTCCTCAATCTTGTCACCAACCACACCTAACTCATCCTCCCCGTCGCCTCACGCCTAGCACGAAGGGTAGATTCTACCTTTTTGTGTTGTCCTCATAGGATTCGAGGATGTTGAAGTTGAACATTTTGCTATTCTTATCAATGTCTTCTAGCCTTGCATTAAGATTTTTTGATGCGATGACCGATGTCATGAGCATGGAGAGGGTTTCTTAAACAAAAGAGCAATGGATTGAAGCAACCCATATCCTTGCTTGGAGCCCGTTCCATGGCCTTGAGATGGCACAAGTCAAGGATGTTGGTAGCATCATACATGACATTCCTAAGCTGCCTCACCCATGATTGCACACTCTCATCAGTGATATTCCTCTTGTCAGCATCGGCAAGGAACTTCTTAAGGTGCCCCAGCTTGATGCCCATCTTTTTATCTCATCGGGGACTCCCAAGAGCAGATGTACCTCTTCTTTAGCCATCTGCAACAGCATGTCTTGGAGGTAGGATGCCAAAGCGTCCAATACCATGGCCATTGCAGGTTCAGTATCTACGAAATCAATATAGGAAAAAAAAAAAAAATGTCATGTGATTGGTTTAAAGGAAGGGTAATTTTGATATAAACTGAAGGTGAAGGACCAGGCTGGATACTTTTGGGACCAGATCTGGCACATAAAGCACGTAGTAGACAAACTATAAGGAGTAGCTAGCAGTGGTAGACTTGGTGGAATATTGCTATAATATTAATATATTTAGGGGCACTTAAAAATTGAAAGCATGCAGCTACAGCAATATATCTGAACCTGTACGTGCGAGTATATTTGTTTGTGAATCTGAAGAAAGAAAGGAAGGAACCAAGCAAGCAAGCATGGAGCAAGATTTAAAGCAAAATAGAGGGATTTGGCATGCGTACGCACCTTGATTTGGAGCAGGGGAGAAATATATAATGCTCTGTGTCCTCCAGTTACTTGGTCTGCTGGACCGTGCTGAGGGTCACAATACAAAAAGAGGTACAGTTAACTAGGTGTGTGTTTGCAGTAGTAGAAATAGTAGATCTTGGAATGCAGCAGAGGAATGATGTCAAGGGAACGGACCTGCTTAGCCGAACCGAGGGCACTTGCAGGGTTGGAGATGGCCGGATCCGTCCTGGGCACAGTCGGCGGCGGCTACAGACTACTACTGCTCTCAGCACTGCTTGGCAGAGGTCGTGGATGGCCAAGGCTGATGGCGACTGTTGCGGTTGCCCCGAGGAGGGGGCGGACAAGCTGAAACTACTGAAGTCGACTTGGAGGAAGGGGCGTCAGCGCCGGCGAGTAGAACCGCCGTGGCTGGCCATGAATTGGGTCAGCTTGCCGCGGTGGCTTGACTTGGCTGCTTGAGCTCGTTCGGCATTACTTTTTATTGTTGGCCATGGCCATAAATGAGCTGAGCTGGGCGGTTGTAGGAGAAGTTGAGATTGAATGATTGAGTACGGAGGAATAACTGTGGACGCCGGCCTGTTGGTTGCGTTTGAACTTTGAATGCTATAGGGACGGCGACCCACCCACCTTCACGTCCTTCCCCACATCACCATGGTTCGGGTGGCTAGAATAGATGTAAAAAACATAACTGGCTGTCGGTGTCGATGCTCAAAATTACTGCCTCCTCTGCTCGATATCGAACAGAGAGGAGACCAGCCAGCCCAGCCCTCTAAATCCGACACGAAGAATTAATGTGAAGGACCAAGGATAGAGTTTATCTAGTGTGGTGAAACTAGTTATTATTTACATATTTGAGAGTAGACAATCAAGAGCTTCGTGAATCAGCACTATTTTAAAATACAACAGTCCACTAATCACCATACACAGGGCTCTGAAACGTGCGTACGTTCTCTTCTTCCTTCAGAAGATTTGAAGCTAGCGGCTGCTTGTTTTCAGTTTCTCTTTCTCCTGATCTCAGAAGGGCGGCAAATTTAAGTGATGATGAGCTGATTAGGCGACAGGCAGGCTGTGAAGGGTAATTAGCAAGATGATGCGAAAATGTGCTGGTTGGACGACGGACGGAGTTGGAGGGGTAGTTGTTTTTAGTGATGGCTCGGCAGACGATACAGGTCACCGAGACATGTCGCGCACGGCCACGGTGATCCACAATGCGTGCAGGGTATACCGGTCTTCTTGATCCACAAATGCACAGCACACACTCAACGCTGTTCAAAATAAACCTCAATCAACGGTGTATGTGCTTGGGTGTGTGTGCCCAAGATGTGTTCTTGGAGGATTGAGTCAAGTCATCTGCATGTAGATTTAGGCTAGCTAGCAAGTTAGAATATGCTGTTGCACATGATAAAGGAGTACGTCTCGATAGGTTGTCAACTAGTTTCTAGGAGAGTTTGCATGTGTTGAGGTACATGGTAGAGCAGTATTAGCTGCATGTTAGCTGGCCTCACTGCCATGGCGCGGCAGACGTCGTGGTGAAAAGTAGGACACCGCCGTCCACCCAAGCGCGGCGCAAACGCCGCACAACCAGCACCGCCTTCCACATCACCGCGACGTTTGGTGGCGCCTGGTAGCACCACCACGACACGAATACACACCGACGCAGCCCAACCATCACAAAATCTGGTGCCGGATGAACCAAACTAGTGCCGCAAGCTGCTGCCACCGTAGGAAGGCCGGATCCAGTCACCCGATGAAGGGGGGCCACAACCACCACCGAATCCACCAACTTTTCGCTTCCTCGAGGTAAAGATCCAATGTGAAGATTCCATTCCCTACCTCCACACTCACGTAAGAAGGAGAAGGTGGTGGGAAGATGGAGGGCTTACTTCGTCGGTCGTCACTCTAGCGGCTGGGAGGTTGGCAGAGCAAGGCCCCGCCATTGCCTTCCTAGGTCGCGAACGGCCTCCAATGGTAGCTCCCTCCAAGGGTGGCAAGGCGGGGGAGAGGGAGTGGGGCTAGCGGCGCCTAGGGTTTGGGTCTCTTTGAGTCGCCCACCAAAGAGCGACGTGGATGGAGGGGGCATAAAGGGACCTCTTTATAGCTGAATTTGGTCTATAGATTGGACAGTTCAAATAATCTATTACTCCTCCATCCTAAAATAATCGCCGTTTACACTTTTAGAAATAATTTTAACTAAATATATATTAAACTATATTAATATTTACGTTACATAATTAGTATCATCAAAAAAGATTTTTAATCTACATTGTTTACAATTTTATTAGCGCATACAGATCTTGTACATATTTTTTATAAATCGAGTTAAAATTGCGGCACGAACACCTAAACGACACTTAATTTGGGACTGATGGAGTACGCACTTCTTAAGAAACAATGAATTGTTCTTGATTAGATAATTTTTTAGCTGACCTGCAACCTGTGACAAAGGACGGCACCTCTAGAGACGTGTGATGAGACCATGAGGAGAAGTTATAAGTGAGGCCAATCCGTAGAGTCAAGTCGGCCCGGGGTGTTGCCAAAAAAAAAAAAAGTCGGCACGGGCACACACTCACCAATGCGTGTGACTGTGATGTGAGCACATTAGGGTGTTGTTGAGTTGGTGAAATATTCGATTCGACTACTGTAGTATTCTTGTTTGTACAATATTTGGTAATTATTTTCCTATCATGGACTAACTAGTTTTAAAAAGATTTATCTCACACGTTTCAACCAAATTGTACAATTAGCTTTTTGTTTACCTACATTTAGTGGTGATACCCAAGGTCAAAAAGATTTGATGTGACGGATGTTGTAGCATTTCTTAGGTTCAGTTTGCGTATATACGTCAGCATAAAACAAGCCTCCTACGAAGCTTACGAAACCAAGGGCAAGGAGCAGTACTACGTACTGTACTACATTGTGAAGCCGAGGAGCAGAGGACCAGCGAACAGCCCTGTTAATGTGAAGCAGAGGAGCCGAGGACCAGCCAACATCCCTCTTGATCTCACTTGAACAATAATATGAATATAGAAGGATGAAAATTTTTATCTAGCGTGATAATTTGAGAGTGGACTAATCAATGAAGTGCTTCATGAATCAGCACAATTTTTAAATACAACAATCCTCAATCAATCACTGATCTGAGCAGAGGACCAGTCATGAGAGCTGATTAGGCGAAGGATGTAGGCAAGCAGATGGATGGTACTGTAACTATGTGAAAATGTTCGGGTTTGGACCGAGTCAAGTCGCGCGACCCCACACCTGCATAATGCGTACAGGTCTTCTTGATTGCATTGAAGGCATACTGAACGTGTTACCAAACCGGAGCACTGTTTAGTTGGGCAAGGAGGAGGATGCAGCACGCGGTGGGCAAGTTTTTTATCGGAAATAAAAATTTATGGGTGGTCACCCATAAAAGCGAAATTTCGGAAATTTTGGTAATTTGGGTGGTCACCGTAGCATTTTTTTTTTTTAAATAATTAATTTTGCACTAAAAAAAAAAAAAATATTGGCATACCGATATATTTTTTTTGTTTCGGCACTGACCGATAAAATTTCGCCGCGATCTTGATGAAACCCTCGTAATGCTGCTTCTGATGGGCTGCGACGATATTGTGCCTCCGCGACGTGTTGCGTGCACCGTGTGCAACGCTGCTCTGTGGAGGAGGGTGAAGGGAAGTAACGTCCTCAAAGGAGTTCGACCAAACGGGGGATAGGCGTCGCGCCAAATCTGTTCGCGGTTTCGTGCATACTTTTCTGGTTTGACAGGATGGATCTGCGCTGTATCTTTTTACCTGAAATGAAATACATATGGAGTATTGTTTCTGAAATCTGGAAGATCAAATCTGGAGTGTGATCGCAAACAATTATATTGTGCAGTCTGCAAGTCAAGACAAAATTCAGAACACTCTGTTTTCCGTTCTGGGCGTTGCTCAGTCTTTATGTGATTCCAAATTTCTGATTTCATCTTTCATTCAGAACGTCAATAGCATGTACTCCTATACTTATTTATTTACATATCCGAACCAGTAAAAAAGAGCTTCATGCTCTCCTGTGAGTGATGAAGAAAAATATATCGGCGGCTGATATGAGAAATCAGAAATCTTAAGCCTGTCCTAAAGTGGAAGCCAATAATCACGATTGGTTCAGGAGTAAACTCATGCAAAGGATCTGGCCATCAAATATTGCTAGTCTTTCCGTGATGTCCACATTTGAAGTCATCCCAAAACCAGAAATTTAAAGTGAACCTTGCTATGCATATTCACTCGGCAAGCTGCCTTTTCACACTCACCGAGCCTGCAAATTCACAGAAGCTGTAACAGAACATTTGTTCTGTAACTACTCAACTTACAGATACATACATGACTCTCAATTCTCTAGTGACGAATTGCATCAACAGTAACGCTGATGCAAATCACTGCAGAAAAGAGAACAAATTAACATCACTTCACACTCTAGTCGCCTTTTATTTGCAATATTGAATATCTGACCACGTCACAAGGACCTGTGGCAAGCGGCTGCACCGCTGCTTCTTTAGTCCACAAAGATAAGGTGACGACAACACCAAGGTTTCTTCTGTCCATATGTACGTCAGACACACGGGCACTCCACCTGCAAGGCAAGGTCCATATGCATGAGTTATATAATAAGCAGTGCTTAATCGAAGTACTAGAAGCGAGCACTGTGTGCATCAATGCTTCATACTTGATTACTCCATCCGTTGTTCCACATGGACAGGTTCTTGTTCGCTTCCATCCCTTGAAACTTGCTTCACCTCGTCCAACACCACTTCCTCCATTTTGTCCTCTGAAACGGCACATGCAGTCATGTGATGAGATATTCCAAGAGCAAGAAAGTCAATCAGCATGCAACAAAACTGTAGTTCTATCAGTTTACCTGGAGCGTCGATGGAGGAGCTGATGTTTGTGTTGAAGCTGAAAGGGTCTCTCGTGTACTTCACATACCACTTCCTATCAATGTTGTTGTCATCATCATCTGCATATGCCTTGACTTGCTTGATATGGCTGAACTTGTCCCACTCAGGGCCAGATTCCCCTTTATTAGCTATGAAAGTTAGCAGCGAGATATCACAGTCTATATCCAAAAGGCTTGGGTTTACGACCCGCAAGTATCCGGGGAGTGTTTCCATGTTGTAGTCCTCCAGATCAAGTCTCTGAAGTGCAGGCAGACCCTCTAGTACCTTCAACTCTGGGCAATCATTGATCACGAGGTTCTGCAATTTTGGCAGATTGCTGATCCTCTCGAGGCCAGGACATATAGTCACCTCAATTTCCAAATCAGAACCTAAGTTTTCCATAGCGCTTGGGTGTCTATCATGGTGTGATAGTAAGAACTCAGGTCCAACACTCTTGATGCCTGGGGCGCTTTTAATCTGTAGGAACTCCAAGTTGGGGAGCTGGCACAAGCCGTCAGTTAGCTCCGTGCAATAAGGCAAGTCTTCAATCATTAAAATCCTCAAGCATCCAAGGGTCACAATTGGTGTCGATGTCATCCACCGTGGAAGTAGTTGACTAAAGTACCCTTTAACATATAGGCATTCTAAGCAAGGTGGAGGGCAGAGCTCATCAAACACCATTTTGATTTGTTGCTGCTCTTCCTGTTTTACCAACTCAGCACCTCCACGTCCGCTGATGCACACTAAGGACAGATGGGTGAGGCATGCCTTTTCAGAAAGCCTGGCCTTTGTAGCAAATGAACAAGAGGACACATTCTCCAAGCCAACTATTTGAAGACTCATGAGCTGGTTCAGAGATCCTAATTCTTCCAAACTACACCAATCACCCTCCACGTGGGCTAGAAACCCATACAATTTCCTCAAATTAGTTAGGCCACCGAAACCCCTAGGTATATTGTTTATACCTGAGCCAAGAAGGCTTAGATACCTCAGCTGACCTAACTCTCCGATGCCACTAGGAAGCTTCAGCAACCTCTTACAATTACGAAGGTCAACGCACTGCAAGAATTTCATCTTGGCTATTTTTTCTGGCAGCCGAGATATTTTAGTGCCATCTAGGCATAAATACCTCAAGTGTTTGAGTTGGACCAAAGATTCTAACAATGCATCAAAATTTCCATCTTTTATATGTAGGGTCCGCAAACATGGAAAATATGACAGTGAATCACCTGGGTTGATCTTTATTTCCCCAACTAAAATCAGTGTCCGTAGTGATGTATGTGCTTGCAGAGAACTCCATGCTAGCTTATCAGACTCTGATTCTTTGGTTTTTAGTGATAACCGAATAATATTTTCTGGATTAGTGTTGTTGGCAAGTCCAGCTTCACCTTTGTAAGCTACCACTGCTTCATCTCTAGCCAAATACTGAGCAAATGAACGGACAACATCATGCATATTGCAAACTGCATGGTCCACGTAACTTTGATCTGGCTCTAGAAGGTTCCTAGCTATTAATTGGCCATAGTACTCTCTTCCTATTACTTCTAAATCTTGTGAGTTTCCACGAACAAATCCTTCACTAATCCACATGGCAACAACACAGTCATACATGAACACCGTGCTCTTGGGGAGGAGGGCATAGTGCAAAAAGCAAGATTTCAACTCAGGATGCAAATCTTGATAGCTAAGATACACTGCATAATTTAGCTCTTTTGGCATTTGGGATACTGACCATATAGAATCATTTAAGACCTTTGTCCAGTCGCTCCGCCTCGGCTCTCTCAGACGTAGGAGGCCCCCAATTACTTTGACTGCGAGAGGCAAACCATCACATTTTTCTAGAATCATCATTCCAATGTCCTTTAGTGTATCAACCTTTAGTTCATCATTGTTTCCATTTCCCACCACCTGCAAGCAGCCAGCTAGGCCAGTCAACGATACTAGTCCGAAGTAAAATCAAGTGCTAGTAACTGTGCAGAAGCAAATTCACGTGGTCCATGCTGATGACATCAGTGCAAAAATCATTGTATATTAAGGGCACTACTTTCATCTTTATTTAGTTTTTTACACTAAATAATTTATTTGCTTACATATATATTAATATTTTTAGGACAAAGATAAGGTGGTACTTGTGCATACCAAAAGCGCGAAACCCTGCCTTGAGTTTTTTTTTTTTGACAAGCACTGCCTTGAGTTAAAAGCGCGCAACCCTGCCCTGAGTTGTGACCCAACGATTTGCGTGTGGGCGAGCAACACAAGCCTCGAGGACTGAGCCTCACGCTAGTGACAAAAATCAATCCATGCATGTAGTCTAAATGGAAAACTAAATAGGAAAAACATTATTTTAAAATGCTAACTTTTGTACATAACGAGGTGAACAAAACTAGACGTACCTACCTATGTTTGGAAGAGTTTCGTTTGAAAGAGTTTTGTTTTAGTCAAAATATAAAAAAACGAATTTGTTACTTTCCAAATAAACTAAAATTTTTACATGTATGCACATCGATTGTTACCATGAGAATATATAAAAAATGTTATATAGTATTTACATAAAGATACTAACCCCTAAAAAGAGCGGACGAAAACAAGACCAGCTGCTACCTAGTGGGGAAAATTATTAAAATAAACATTTCATTGGCTGCAAATTCGAAAGGTAAGTTATTTTACAACACAAGCATTACAAAAAGCAAGGAACCATGACTTACTGCCATCTGGAGTTTTATAAAAAAATGAGGTTAGCAGCACAAGTTCAAGGTGGATCAACACAAAGGATTTGCTAGGATGTGAGCTTAAGCTACTTCACCAGCCATTAGTTGCAAAATGGTCTTTCTTCATGCGTTTGCCTTTTACAGAGTGTTAAATTAATTTTGTCTTATGCATTCTCTATTGGATGCAGGTAAACCTAATGTGCTATTCCTTGTATCCTTATCTGATATGGATTTGCTCAGCCAATCTTATCTTTCTAAGGATTCTAGAGACGAAACTAGCTAGCTAATGAGGTAAGTTACATAAATGATTACTCAATGTCCATGGTGAAACCTATCAATATGGATTTACTGAAGGCTTTATTTTAATATGGTTAGGGGATCTATTAAAATCATAATACTACAAGGGTGCTGTTAAGGATAAAAGTTACATATGTTATTTTTAATGTTTCTAACTCAATAAGATATTTAAAATGTTAACACAATAGAAGATGATGGAGCTAGGGGCATGCCAATGTACAAAACGACTAAGTAAATGAGTTGTGAAGCAAATATACAAGACTACCTGCTTCTTGAGCAAAGACCATGCATCTTCTTGCTCTAGTTTGTCAACATGGTGGTAGGGCACCTCTGCCATCATCCCACGAGCGACGGTGTCATGTCTCGTTGTAACGAGAACACAACTTCCTCGAGCAAGTGAGTTTATCAATGGAGGCTTGAGAACCTTCTCCCATGCATCGTGGTCCCAAACATCATCCATCACCAATAAAGTCTTGTACCCCTTCAAGGCTTCTTTAAGGGTTCGTTCTAGTGCAGCCTTTGTCTTCGTTGCTGCTAGATGGTCTCCTTGTGCTTCAGTGATAGCTCTCTCTAATAGATCAGTGTCACTAAATTCTTGATTGACACTCAACCATATTCTCTTTTTCAAACTCTTGTTTGATGATGTCATGATTAAAGATCTTCTTTGCAAGGGTGGTCTTGCCAATCCCGCCAACTCCCACTATAGCATAAACCACAACTTTTTGTGTTCTTGTACGGTTTTTCTCCTTCTTTGTGAGGAAATACACAAGATCTCTTGTGTCCTCCTCAATCTTGTCACCAACCACATCTAACTCATCCTCCCCTGTCGTCTCACGCCTAGCACGAAGGGTGGATTCTACTTTTTTTGTGTTGTCCTCATAGGATGCAAGGATGTTGAAGTTGAAGGTTTTGCTATTCTTCTCAATGTCTTCTAGCCTCTGATTAAGTTTTTTTTGATGCGATGGCCGATGTCGTGAGCATGGAGAGGATTCGTTAAGCAAAGAGCAAGGGATTGAAGCAGCCCATATCCCTGCTTGGACCTTGTTCCATGGCCTTGAGCTGGCACAAATCAAGAATGTTGGTGGCATCATACATGGCATTCCTAAGCTCCCTCACCCATGACTGCACACTCTCATCAGTGATATTCCTCTTGTCAGCATCAGTGAGGAACTTCTTGAGGTCCCGAAGCTTGATGCCCATCTTTTTTATCTCCTTGGGGACACCCAAGAGCAGATGTACCTCTTCTTCAGTCATCTTCAACAGCATATCTTGGAGGTAGGATGCCAAAGCATCCAATACCATCGCCATTGCAGATTCAGTATCTGCAAAATCGATATAGACAACATTTTTCATGTGAGTTGTTTGATTAAAGGAAAGGTAATCTTGACGGTAGAATCACCGATCGAGGCCCCTGTAACTAATCTTGGCACTTTTCAAATAAAAGAGAGCACTGCAGCACTTGATATGTACTAGAGTAATAGCAAAAAAACAATGAAGGGCTAGGTTGGATACTTTTGGCTTTCCGATTGATCTGTCATATTGTAATAATAACAAGCTAAAACACCCGAGTTAACAAATTAATGAGTATATCTAACAGAATTATAATGAAGTCTGATCTATGGACGATGTTGCTATATTATACACTAGGGGCACCTAAAAACTGAAAGCAGCTGCAACGATCTCAACTTGTACGTGCATGAGTATAATATTTGTGTGTGTGGATTGGAACATGAGTAACATCATGTCCGAGAAAAAACATGAAAGAAGGAAAGAGGTTGCAGAGAAAAGTAGGGCAGGACAGTCGGCAGAGACTTGCATATATGCACCTTGACTTGCTGCAGGGGAGAAAATGCTCTGGGTCCTTTGAGTTCGTTGATCTCTTGTGGAGTGGTGCAAGAGGAACGGCGCCTGCTGGCTATCAGTTGCTAGGTTGTAGCGAGATGGCCGGATCCGGCTTCGTCATCGGCAGCTTGGTGTGGCAACTGCTCTGGTGGTGTGTGAAAGGGCTGAAGGCGACGATTGCTGGTAGCCGGCACCGGAGGGACGGCGGATGATCTTGAATCTACATAAATGAAGAAGGTGGTTAGCCTCGCCGTGGCTGGCAACAACATTGGCTGGCATGGCACTGGAGGGGTGCTTACAAGACCAGCTGGCTCGATGGCAGCTGAGCGCTGGCACCTGGCACCAATGGGACCGGCACGCCCTCAACAGATGAAGCAAGCAAAACCACAAGGCCGGGAACAGAGATGGGGCAACTTACAATTCTCTTGTATAACTGGACGAAACCACGATTATGTGTATCTTCGCCCAACAAATACGGAAAAAAGTAAGCTTGGGTTCGAATGACAACGCACTACGAATGGCACCAATCACTGCAACCCTGCAAATACGCATGACATATTCATCAGGGGTTGGTAGTTAGTTGAACGCGATCGACCACTCCTCAAGGGAGGATAATTGGAGAAAAGAAACAGATCTCGCCGGACAAGTGCTGAATTAGTGTTAGGTGCAGCGACAAGCAAGGATCATGAGTGCAGCCACACTGTAGTACGTTTGCTTGAGGTAACCACCTCAAGATGCCCACGCAACGCCATTTGGAAAAAAGGAAAGGATGGCCAAGGATCCGATTCCTTGAATGAAGTTTATAGGGCGACGTAAGTAACTGAAGCCAGTTGTCAGCTGGGAGGATTTCGTAGGCGTGCTGCATCTTTTATTCGAGTTGGACGTACATAAGCGTATGCGTATGTTTTAAACCTCAGCATTATGGCCACAATCACTACAACTCTGCTCTGTCTCTGTATTCTTCTGCGGGACTTGGATGTTTCAAACTTGGATCAGCAGGTCTGTTCCAGCTCCGGCCCAGTAATATAGATGGCATCTCGGGATCGCGAGCACGGCGGGCTCGTTGCTCAAAATGAATTTCGGCCTAGAGATCGCGACCAGGGCAGGCTGTTAATTCGGCCCGGACCACGGTGCGAGTGTGGGCCAGCCCACCATCATCCTGAGCGTGGTTGGAAGCCGACAAGTTGTGAGCGACAACCATGGAACCAGTTTTGGGAGGAAAAAAAAAAGAACCAAGTCTGAAATCACAGCTAACCTAAGCCCTATTGAGAACGTGGCGCCGCAGGCCCAGCACCTCGGCGTGCCCAGGCCCGTCCGGGCAGATTGCTCTCGGCGTCGGGCTCCGTGGTCTCGTCCAGGAACGGCAAGAACGTCAGCACTGGCGGCGCCGCGGACGCGTCGGCGGCGGCGGCGTGCGGGAAGTACTCGAGGTTGAACTGCCGTCGGCCGCCGAGGATGAGCACGCGGCCGTCGGGGAGGATCATGTCGGTGCGCGCGGCGAGGAAGGAGGGAGCTCGACCCATCCCGTGGCCGGGGAGAAGAGCCGCGCGACGCGGTCGCCGTTGGAGAAGCCGCCGGTCTGGAGGAGCGTGCCGTTGGGGAGCAGCGCGCCCGACGAGCACCACGGGTTGGTGGCCAGCGGGTACGGGTGAAGCACGTTGGAGCGCAGGTCCAGGAGCACCGAGTGCGCCGTGCAGTTGGCGGTGGCGGCCGCGCACGGCGACAGCGCGGGCAGCGAGATGTTGGAGGGACCCGTGTCGGTGCGGTCGAACATGAGGACGAAGTCGCCCGGTAGGAGCTGCATGTGCATCGCCGACATGCCGATGCTCGCGTGGAGGAGCTACCATTGTCCCTGGAACGACGACGGCGGCGGCGGCGTCGTAGGCTCCTGCAACGATGGGGCAACGTCGGCGGCGTCAGAGGCATTGGCGATGCAGCTCGCGATCAGGAGGAGGTGGAGAAACAAGGATCTTGGCTTGGGCATGGCTGCTGAGCATGCATGCGTGCGATCGTTAAGCCTTTCCAAGCATCCTTGCGATGTTGATAAGCTGAAATGTACGAGTAGGTTTGTAGCTAGTTTCTGCCAGGTACAGAGTGTGTTGCATTGCATTGTGATGATACTGGGAAGTTTGCATTGTGTTGGGTGGAGGGTTGGTACAGGGTTATGCGATTCAAGTAGTCAGAAATTTCGGACCAGACTTCATTTTAAGCCGTCAAATATTCTTGTGTGGTATTTAGCAGAATCGATCTTTTGCCAAAATCTGACCAAGGGCCACATAGACGAAACTGAGGATTATAGTTGATAAGTTTGTTCTTTTATACCGATGAAGAAACCAATGACGAAGCCAGAAAAAAATATTAGGGGGGGGCTAAACTCATCTGAGACGTACACAACACGTTCTTATCAAGGCAACAATGGTGAAAATTTTTAGGCAAGGCTTAGGAAAGGTTCCATGGACACACTAGCAGTAAGGCGGGCTCGAGCCTTGGTTGCCCTACTGCAAGCTTCGTCCCTGGAAGAAACTGAGGATTATAGTTGATAAGTCCGGTTTGAAATATAGCAGTGCTCGAGCATTAGTAATTGACAAAGGTGAACTTCGTAAAGATTGGGTTGCACTGGCTCATCATCCTGTTAGATTTGGCCTCCTTTTTCACTATTTTCTCCACCTCCTCCCATATATCCAAACTCTGCGCACCGGCTACAATGGTTTTGTTTGGTTTTCTGACCAGTTTTTAACCAGTGTTTAGGAAAAACCGGTGGTTCGACTGTTTTAATGTCAGTTCACTTGCATACCGACCTTTTTGGTGGACCGAACCAGCTAGGGCTTTGGTTTGGTCTTTTAACAGTTAGACCACCGGTCCAATCCGGCCTGAAAAACTATGACCTCAACCGACAACCAGCCCATCACAGCTCTAAATTAAACAAATGCACCGTCGCTGAGGCGGTGCAACCCTCATTGAGTGTCTGATTAGATTGGGACCTCAACTTCCACGATGCACCACCTGCATAGACACCATATCTAAACTCACAAACTACAACCATTGTCGCTCCACAAGGGCCACTATCTTGTAATATAATACTTAGGGCTCATATGGTATGACTTCCATTTTTTATAGGTGTTTCAGATCTAGATTGTTTCAAGAAATATTTCCGATGATAAATCAAAATTACCGTGAAACCACATTTTCACAGTTTCACGCTCCTAGGCACCAAATGGAGAAACGTTTCAAGTAGAAGCATTTCACTATTGTATTGATTGGCTCTGATTCTACCGTTTCTTGTGGGAATCCGAAACAACTCACGGGCACCCTATATTGACCCAATAAACTGAAGCTAACTTGGGTGTGTCGACAAGTGGACTGTGATTGGTTTGGAGTTAGCAAAGGTTCATGGCATGCATGATCGATGAGTGCCCGTTGCTGTCACGCCCTGAAGATGATACGTATTTGGAGCTTCATTCGTGAGGAGTTGTTCACCATATATAGTTAGGTCACTTGGATTTTTTTTATTTGAGCATCAGCGATTTTATCACTCAACGGCTAACACATCGTTAGCAACAATTACACGTAAGCTCTCAGGGATGGGACTTATGATTCGTTCCTCCCCTTCGATGCATACGCGACCCAACACAGCTAGCTCATGAGCAGCGTGATTACAAGATCTTACTTCTAAATAGACAGTTGAAACTAATGAACGAAGCCGATACTAAAGACTTTATTTTTTCTGCCAAGTGGCCTGCTCAAGCTTCATCATATACTAGTTAAATGCCCGTGCGTTGCAACGGGTGTTATACACTTACAACTTTCCTTCAATATATTTCATAATTTCACACCATTCCAAGCATCATTCTTGTTAAGTATGCTTTCAAATTCTTTCATATTCTCATCAGAGTAGCTCTGCGAGAAATGAAAAAGAAAACAACAGTCTCCAATTAGAGGCAATGAATTTCATATTTCCTATGAACTTATAAAAAATTGAAATGAGGAATGCTATCTCCGAAACATGGGTTCCTCCAATCTTGGTAATGCTCGACCCTGCAATCGATGATGTGAGTATGTGCTCCAGATAATTGCTACACGCAACCAACCCATGGAAACAGAGATATCTCAAGGTACAGAACCTCTCCTGTGTAAAAAAAAAATATGAATATGGTTCATTGCCTAATGGATAGAGCTTATAAAAAGGTTCAGTACCAACAAAACTATTATACTAAAATGGAACGAAAGGGTCACTATAGTTTGACTAATATGATGAAGGTTACAAACTAAAGCTCAAGCCATCGAAATCAATTGTATCGCAAGGTTGTACATTGGAAACACACATCGCTCTGCCAATCTTGAACATTGCAGTAATCTGTTGGTATATAAAAGGGAAAACATTCAAACCTGAATTACATTTATAATAATTAAGTTACCAATTAACAGAAAGATACATGAGAAGAGCTTGGTTTCCGCTTTGAAATAGCAAGAAATTCTTAGGAAATAATTCTGGGAAAAAAAAAGGTCCTTTCATATTCATTCACCACCGTGTGTGGAATTCTGCTCTCTGGATGTCAGTGTAATGGCATATCCTATCTGTGGCCTCAATAAAGAGCTAATTCAGTATCTTGAGGAATGACCTATTATCTTGAACCAATCTGTTGATTAAAGAGAAGAAAATATTTGCAAGAGTATAGGTATTATTTAGTAGTATAATAAATGTCCAAAAAAAGGTAACTTTTCAGTTCAACCGAGTGCTTTACAATAAACGCACAAGCACCTGTAGTTCAAACCGGTTCATTCTCGAGACTTTTCCCAAACAAACAGTGGCGATCTACCTCGTCTGGGATCATCAGCTTCATTGCGGACCCGGCAAACGGTTCATCCTTGGTACTGGGTATCCAGCTCTAGAAAACACGCAGCAGATCAGAGCAGGGATCAGTAAGTAATTTGCCAGTCTGAAATTCGAGCTCTGCCGTACATACCTCAGTGTCTCCGGCTCTGAGATCGTAGTCCCTGGCAAGCCCAAGCTTGTCGTCCATCCAGGCCTTGAGCAGTCCCATCACGACGGACTCCACCTCGAAGGGCTCCATGTCGCCAACGACGGCCTTGGCCCGGCCGTCGTCGCAGTCCGCCGCGTCCTCAGCCGTCATCTGTGCGCCAGGGCCTTCTGGAGGAGGGAGCAGTAGAGGAGCACATTGAGCGGGTACCCGTCGGCCCAGGGCTCGCCTCTACAGCGGCTCCTGCGGTGCCGGAGCGCCGCGAGAGCGCGTGCACGGCGTTGCTGAGGGTGCGCATGACGTCCGAGTTCTTGCCGGTGTCGATGGCGCGGATCTCGGTCGCGCGCATGACCTCGCGGAACCGGAGCACGGCGGCGTGGAGGCGGTCGAGAGGCAGGGAAGGGTGCAGGATGAGTCCTGCCTCTAGGAGCTTGATCTGCCGGAACTACCATTGGTGGTACTCCTCGGCGTCCGCGAACTCTGACGGCTTGAGCTGCCGGAGGAGTTACAGCGGGAGAACGATCGTCTCCGCCCTCCTGCCCTGTGTTCGTGCAACAAACCAAATTGGTCAAGGAAAAGATGTAGACGAAAACGATCAGTGCCGCCATGGGATGGGAGCCGACCTGATCGACGACAGTGCGCATGAGGGTGAGGCGCAGGCGCGCGTCGCTCTGGTCGGTGACCCGCATCTGTTGTCGCATGATCTCCGCCGACGTCATCGGCCGCCGCGCGCGGGCGAGGGGACGCCGGGCCCGACGTCTGGCTCAGTGTGCGGGCGATCATCGGCTGCGCTCCCATCGACAGCCGCCTCGGCCTGAGTCCGGAGCGCCTTCTTGACTCGGCTGCCCATGACTACGCCGCCCCCGGTGCCGCCACTCCTCGCGACGGGCGACACCACACCTCCCCATCCGCCCGCGCCACCCTTGATGGATACCGCGGGGCGGAAGAGGCAGGACATGAAAGATCTCGTCACGCGGCCTCGCGGAGCTGACGGGCCGAGCGCATCGGCGCGGCGAAAGGGGTAGTCGAGGCCCTCCGCAGCGAAGTCGAGCTCGGTGATGTCGGACCGCATCGCCGTGGAGCTCGCAGAGGCGGGTGGTTCTCGTTGGCGAAGGCGCGGTACCGCCCACTGCCGCCCGTGAGGTAACGGCATTGGCGGCGCGACCGCTGAGGAGGAGCGTTGGAGAGGCGCTGGGTCGAGGGACGGGCGTCGAGACTGGTGACTTCCGCCTGCGGTGGCGGCTTCAGCTCCTCGTGCTCCGACGGCGTGGCCGGCGGCGGCCATGCGGAGATCGGATCGGAGCGGAGAAGGGGTGTAGCCATCGAGGGAAGTGGAGAGTGCCGGTTTTCTTTTTGGATATGCGGGAGGGAGAGTGAGGGATTCGATCGCGGCGAGACCGGAGAGTTCCACACGGAGCGAGTCTTCGCCGCCGCCGGGTGGGCCGGGTGGGCGGCAGGGGCAGCGGGGAGTGGGGCAACGGTTCCGCGGGCGGGCGAAGACAGAGGGAACGGATTAGCCGGGCGGACGGAGTAGCGCCAGGGGGTGTAGCGCCGGGTGAAGCGATTACCGCTAAGCGGAGACAATGACATTTGAGTTTTTTAATAGTAAGATTCACTAGAGTTTGGTTCGCTGCACTTCCAACTACATTTACATCCTTACTTTATGTCAGCCCACTCAGCCCATTATGAAAATGTATCATAAATGTTAGGAAAAAGTCTACATTCCCTCCTAACCATCACGAAAGTTCACTTTTCCTCCCTCAACGTCAAAATCGAGGACAAATCACCTCCCTTAACTTTTCAAACCATGCAAATTACCTCCCTTGAGTGGTTTTGAGGGCGGTATTGCTACAGTAACAGCGGTTTGCCTTTTTCTTTTCAAAAAAAAATCTGGTGAATCTTTGAAAAATCATAGTAAATCACGTAAAAATCATAAAATGAAAATTTTAATTTTGTTGTACTCCACATGATTAGATCTACACAATGAAAAAAGGAAAAAGACAAACCGCTGTTACTGTAGCAATACCGCCCTCAATACCGCTCGAGGGAGGTAATTTGCATGGTTTGAAAAGTTAAGGGAGGTGATTTGTCCGGTTTTGACGTTGAGGGAGGAAAAATAAACTTTCGTGATAGTTGGGGGAGGAAATAAAGACTTTTTCCTAAATGTTATCATCGGCCCACTTACGTTCCTTCTCCCTCCATCGGCCCAACGTGCTGTACTGGTGTCTATGGAGAGCCTCGTACACAATCCGCAGCCCATGTACTTGCCAAATCCACAATCCACAGCCCATTTACTTGCCAAATCGACAATCCACAGCCCAATGGGAGTCTCATCCACAGTGACACACAACATCGACAGATCTGACCTCGCCTTTCCTCCGACCTCCGGCGGCGCGGGTGGTGAGCACCACCTCACTGTACATCTCCGTCACCGCTTTGGCATCTTCAGCCTTCCACGACCTCGCGGCGCTGGCCGCCGACTCTGAGGCTTCGACCGCCCTGCGCGAGCGCTCCTCCTTTCGCACAAGGCCTATGCGGCGCTCTCCAACGCGCTCACGGTACTTGGGGAGCGGAGTCACTGACGACCGCGTCTGGCAGTGGGTTTCCAACGCGCTCCTCTCCGACGACGGTACCCATCTCCGCGTCGCCTCGCTCGTTTCCAAAAATGAGGTAAAGAGTTGTTTTCTGGCGACTCATGGGACACTGTATTGTAGCTGAAGATATTGGTGTAAGTTCTGTAGATCGTGGAATGCGTATGACCGACTATTACTGTGCTTGAGATGTTATGTTGTATGTCGCCACAATAACACCTAATTAACACGATTCATGTTGCTTATTACATATAGTTCATGAATTAAAATATTTCGTTATTCAGGTGTAATTATTTGGTCAGGGGATCTGGAGAAAGTGTTCAAAGAAATGCTGTCCTTGATTTTTTTTTTTTTTTTTGTTTTGCAGTAGCTGTTGTTTGACCAATGAGTCAATCTGCCTAATTCAGTGGTTAAGTCAACCGTCTTTGTGGGCTTTGTTGTTTTCTGTAGTACGACCCTGAGTTAGGATGCTAGTATCAAGCTGTTCAACGATGTTTAATGCTCATCTGTTAGGAACAAGGAACTAATACTCATTTTTCGCATTGAAAGAAGTTTTGATTCCAAAAATGTTGCTTTCTAGAATGAATATACCAAATTCACTGCACTGCACAGGCGCACACCACAAATCTTTTCGCTTCCTGAAATCAAATTTCACCACTATGCTAAAAGAACATCTGCTGCTGGAAACTTTGGTGCAGATTTCGTCCTGACAACGCAGAAGTGATCTTACATTATCATAAAAGTTAACAATAGGTGACTAGCAGCGCCCAACAGCTTTTCTTGTCACATCTGTTAGTCTTTGCCAGCTGGGCATGAGGATTGTTGTGCTTCCTTACCTACACACCAGTATTATTGCTTTCATTGTCACGGTTGCATCCCACAATGTAATCAACCTACCATGGATCTTGGGGAAGAACTCCGGGAAGGTTTCCTCTTTGGTCATTGATACTGTTTGGTCCTTTCTTGATCCTTTCTGGGACATATGCAATGGTTAAGAGACACATGAGGAAGGATTCCGTGTATGACAAGATCACAGAGGGCCTTCATCTTGGAGGATGGCCGTTTCTCTTGAAAACATTTGCCCCTGAAACCCATCTGTCATAGATTTGCACTTGTGAGCTTCCAAGAAGTTTCTTCGTTTCAGCAGACGAGTATCTTTGTCTTGCAACTTGGGATACGAGAGCTCCAACACCGCACACAAATTGAAAAGGCTACACGTTGGGCTTGTGAAAGAGATCTCAGGGGAAGCCAGTTTATATCCATTGCACATTTGGTTAGTAACACACCTTTTGGTATAATTATTCTCAGGATTGCATCTTGATTTTCGTATTATGAACATGTATTTCCTATTATTTATGCTGTATATTAACTGTTATGTTTGTTCTTCATGATGGACATATTAGGTCATCGAAGAAGTGCTAGTGTCGTGTCTGCAATTCCAGTAGAACTGGGCATTGCTGATAACTGGAAAGATGCTGAGAACATCATCCGTGAAAGAAGAAAGATAAAAATGAACGCCCTTCACTGGAAAACCTTGGAAGAGTGGTCCAAACAACGAGTTTCTCAGAAAAAGGGTAAGTAGTTGTATGTGGAACATCGTCCTTAGTGACGACCATGTTGTTTGGTTTTAACCTGTTTGAAACATCATAAAATGGCTTATCTGCTTATGCCAAGTGTAATTTCTGTGTCATTCTTATTTATTTTTGAAGCAATGATATTGGTGTTTTTACATTTAAACATATTTTAATTTATATCCAGGTTTGGGACTATTTTTTGTTCACCTGGTTAATTGAATGTGAATGGGCATTAGCTTAAATGTGTTCCTTCATGTAACCAAATAGGTCGATATATATAGATAAAGATTACATATAGTCATACAAATTACTAGATAGCTCAACTATCCTATTCAACATAGTCAATGATCTAACAAGTAGTCATCAGTGGAATTGCTGAATGGATTATTCCATCATAGGAAGAGCTGTTACAAGAATTTAGACTAGATAGACAGAACAGAACCAAAAGAACACATAATACTAGACATCAGATTCTAGTGTCTCTCTTTCCTTTCCTGCTGCAGCTAATGAAACAATTTCGCCACCCTTGAATTTTCTTATGCACCACACATTTTCAGAAACTGTTTTTCAAAACAAAAAGTATAAAAAACATTCCTTGTTCTAAAGCTTCATTTCCCAGCTCTCTTCTGTCGCTCTAAGATGTCTGCTTGCTGCATCCAAAAACCACTCTTCCCAGTCATTTTTCTCTTGCTTCTTTGCGGAAGGTTAGTTATACAACAATTGTTAATCAGAAGGCTGAAAATTGGCTTTGGGATGTTTGTGCTGCAATGCTTATCTCCTCACAATTGCCTTCATTGTTCACCAGTATCCTGCCAACAACACGGGCACCAGGAATAATAAATAGATCAAGGAAGCATAATGAAAGTATCTGCTATAGTTATTCAGCTATTTGTTTGAGAGTTTTATAGAATCCAGTTAGTTAGATAAACATCGAGAGGAAGTATCAGAAATTATGTTTATGCCTTGTTGCTTATACCATGGCATGGGCTCCTTTTTAAGGGAATAAGGACTTGCTGACTTTTGAGTTCTGATTGCTGGTAGGAAGGCGGTCCATTCCCTGCTGATTTAATAGGGATTAATAATTCACAATGGTTGCTTTTTGTGCAACCATTCCAAAGCTGCCGTGTTCTGTACTACTGTCTTTTGTATATTCATGTCTTACTTATGCTAATAGAGCTGAGGTCCTTCATTCTAGAGAAGTTTCATGATTTAGTTTATCGCTGGCAAGCACAAAGTGCCGTATGTAATGGTATTTGGGTACAGCGTGAACTTAAAATGCTATGCTGATGCATTTAAAGCACATAATATGATGTTTGATGAAATATTTGTCTATTTCTCAATTACTATTCTATGAAATGGATGGCACTTGTCGGCATCTGATGCAATCTACCATATCTTCACTTAACCCGGAGGCTTTTCGGACATGACCATGTCACCATGGTGGCTCTTCTAGTCATATACTACTTAATTTTTTTTTTTTTGTTTATTAAATAGTTACCGAGGCTTATTTCAGTCATCTTGCTTATACTTCTACAAAATGATTTTAGGGAGGTAAATGAGCCCAATAGTTTCTACCCGCCTCTATAAATAGATTTTCAGAGCCAGGCACCTTAAAAGGACTGTCTCTGAAAATATGGGCCTTCTTACAATGCTTTCTTTGAAAATCCATTTACAATTTTTAGAGGATGTGTGTCTTACGCAGAGGCCTTCTTAGTTTTGAGTCTGCATTGCCGGTGATGACAACCATATGGATTGAGCATCGGTAACTATTTTGCGCTTTGGGCAATTTTTTTGCTCGAGTTTAAATGGCCATGATTATGTTATGTGGGCACGCTCATACACCGGGGAGGCGCCGAGCGCGTGGCGTCTTGGCGAGGGCTGCCGAACGCGCCGAGCGCATGCAGCAGGAGGGCGCCAGCACTAATGGCTAGATTAGAAAGTAAAAGAATTGATTTGTTAGTTTCCTTAATTGGTCCTTAAGTTTAGGACTAGTTTGTTGGCTGGTGGGCCTATATCTTTGATGTACCGCACATTGGTTGATTATGCAAGGTTAAACCCCATCTAATCTCCCTCTCTTCTCTCAAGCCATGACCCTGGGGGCATAACCCGATGATCGTGCAGCGGCATGGGGGCATAACCCTACCGTAGTTATCACGGAGCGCGAATACGAGCTCTGGAGTCGAGGCCCGGCATCCCTGCCGATCACAGCCGTTCACAACCTGGTATCTCAGTCTCGTCGATCCTCCTCCACCACCTCCACCCAATCCTCCATTGCCGCCGCGCCCACCACCACCACCGTCTCCTTCATCCCCGTCCCACGACCACGTCGGCGTTGTCAACCATGGGCGTCGGCCAACCATGGCGACTTGATGAAGGTCCTGGACTCCACGACCCGCGACATGTCGAAGATGCAACCGACATGGCGGGCACGCGAGAAGATCGGTTCTTCTACCGACTCCGGCACCCACCCCGATGGCCAACATCACGGATCGCCCCAGCGGTTCCGGAAGATGGATTTCAGCGCCGGCCGGCAAGTCCGACCCGCTGATTTTCATCAATCGGTGCGAGTCGTATTTTCGCCAACAACGCACCATGCCGGAGGAGAAGGTGTGGATGGCGTCGTACAACCTGGAGGATGTGGCCCAACGTGGTTTCTCCAACTCCGGGGAAGACAAGGGCATGCCGCCATGGGGGCGCTTCAAGGAGCCCCTCAATCTCCGATTTGGCCCGGCTGCCGATCCGCGCCCGTGAAAGCTCATGGAGTGCCGCCGCACGGGACGGCCGAGACTACTCCAACCGCTTCCGGGCTCTTACGCCGCGGGCGGGCGACCGGCGGGGTTCTTTGCCGCCGGTGAGCCACCGCGCGATCCACGCACCGGAGACCACGGCGCAACCATGAGTTTGGCGGTCGGGAGTTGGTCGAGCTCGACCGCCTAAACCAACTACCGTCCAGTAGCCCACGGCGCGATCCCGCCGGTGCCTCAACCGCGACCAACGCCGCCGTCGGCGCGCCCTCTCCCGGCACCACCCGCCGGCGCCACCATAGCACGGCCCCTCGCCGCGCCTCCGCCACCACCACGCTGCGCCCGCCGTACCAGCGCCCTCGGCCGGAGGAGCGGGCGAACGACGCCGCCCTAGGTCTTTGTTACAATCGAACGAGCCCTACTCACGCGGGCTGTCGGGTGTGTCGCCGCATCTTCTACATCGACGGCCGTCGGCCGGAGGACGCTCCCCCGGCGGGTGAGGCGGAGCAGGTCCCCCCCCTTGTTCTCCTTCCGAGCGGTCGGCTGGTATGCCCATTTGTGACACCATGCGGAGTCGCAGTGACCGTCGGCTCGGCCTCCTTCAAGGCCCTCACCGACACCGGTTCAACACACAACTACATCGGGGGAGGCGGCGCCGTCCGTGCGGTCTCGGGCCAGATCCGGCCCAGCGCTGCCGCGACCGTGGCTAACGGTGAGCGCATCTCCTACCCGGGGATGTTCCGGCAGGCGGCTATCGACATCTCCGGCGAGGCATTCAACGTCGACCTCTACATCATGCCCCTCGCCGGATATGATCTGGTCCTTGGCACACAGTGGATGGTGACCTTGGGCCCGATCGTGCGGGACTTCATTCGGCGCACCTTGTCGATTCGGCGCCCGGGGCATGCCGCGATGCATTGGGAGGGCGTGACCACCGTGGCGCCCGTTTGCTCGCGACCACCGCCTCGCCCATTTGCTCTCCTCGAGGAGTCGCTGCTGCCGGGTTTGGAGCCATCTTCGCCGAGCCGGTAGGCCTACCCCCACCGGCGCTGGGACCATAGCATTGTCCTCAAGCTGGGCGCGCTGCTAGTGGCGGTCCGTCCGTACAGGTACCCGGTGGCCCACAAGGACGAGCTGGAGCGGCAATGCGCCGCCATGATCGAGCAGGCATCGTCAGGCGCAACGACTCCGCGTTCTCGTCCCCGGTTCTCCTTGTCAAGAAGCCGGGGCGGGCGTGGCGCCTGCGTCGACTCCGCGCTAACGCGCGCTCACCGTGAAGGACGCCTTCCCCATCCCCGTCGTCGACGATCTCCACGGAGCGCGTTTCTTCACCAAGCTCGACTTGCGCTCCGGCTACCACCAGGTTCGCATGCGGCCGGCCGACATCCACAAGACGGCGTTCAGAACACACGACGACCTGTACGAGTTCCTGGTCATGGCTTTTGGGTTGTGCAACGCCCCGGCCACGTTCCAGGCATTGATGAACGACGTCCTCCGGCCGTTCCTGCGACGCTTTGTTCTTGTGTTCTTTGACGACATTTTGATTTACAGTCGTACCTGGGCGAACCACCTGCGTCACATCCGTGCCGTGTTCGAGGAGCTTCGGCGGCACCGGCTCTTCCTCAAGCGCACAAAGTGCGGCGTTCACGGCTTCCTCCGTCGCGTACCTCGGCCACGTCGTTTCCACTGCAGGCGTCGCCATGGACCCGACCATGGTCGAAACCGTGCGGGGGCCGGCCGCCACCTCGGTCCGGCTCGGGCGGTCGCGGCTTCCTCGGCCTGCCCGGCTACTACCGAAAGTTCGTGCACAACTACGGCACCATCGCCGCGCCGCTCACCGCTCTTGTTCGGAAGGAGGGGGTTCTCATGGTCCGAAGAGGTCGTCTTTCGCCTTTGCCCCCTCAAGGACGCGGTGACCTCGGCTCCGGTCCTCGCCATGCCCGACTTCGCTAAGACGTTCGTGGTGGAGTGCGACGCCGTCGTCTCACGGGTTCGGGGCGGTGCTTGGTCAGACAAACCACCCGACGCCTTCTTGGCCGGCGCCGCCGGGGATCGGTTCTTGCGACCCTAGCGCGCGAGCGATTGGCATTGGTGCACACCGTCCGGCATTGGAGGCCGTGCACGTGGGGCCGCCCGGCCGTCGTCAAGGCCCGATCACTACGATCTCAAGTACCTTTCGACCGTGACTGTCCACCATCCCTCGGCATCACCGGGTGGGAAGCTTTTGGGGTTCGACCAACCGTGGAGTACAAGCGGGCACGCAATCTTTGTGGGCCGATGCCCCCATCGCTTGGACACGCCGCAGGATGAAGCGCGGTCTTGCCGCCGTCCGCCCCCCAGCGTTTGACTTCGTCACCCGGCTCCGTCAAGCACAAAAAGCCATCGACCCGGCGCCTCGCCCCTCCATGATGAGATCCGAAAGCGGGATCGCGGCAGACCCCCCGCGCCGAGACTGCTTAGTTGAATCTGCATACGGCGTACATATCATGCCGCGCAGCATCGCCCCTCGCTTCAAGAAGTCCCTCGGGCTGCACGAGTAGGGCCACGAGGGGGTCAACGCAAGTTTACCCGACTCGCGCGACTTCCACTTCCCCAACATGAAGACCGCGGTCCGGGACTTCGTGGCGGTCATGCACCGTGTGCGGTGAACAAGTCGAGACACCGCACCCGCCGCTGCTCCTCCCCACCTGCACGTGCCCACGGGGTGTTTGGGCCGACATCGCCATGGACCCCCGGCGAGGCGCCGCCCGGTCCGCGGCAAGTCCGTGATCCTCGACCGTCGTCGACCGGTTCGCCAAGTACAGACCACTTCATACCATTGGCGCACCCATACTGGCCGAGTGTGGCCCGGGCTTTCTTCGCGGACATCGCCGGTACGCGCGGCATTCCACGGTCCATTGTCTCCGACCGTGACTCGGTGTTCCGCGTCCAATTTTGGAGCGAGCTCATGCGCTGGCGGCACCAAGCTTCGGATGACAACAACCTTCCACCCCAATCGGACGGGCAATCGGTCGGCGAACAAGGTCATTATTATGTACTTACGCTGGCAACCGGTGTCGGGCCACGCCGACCGGCGGCGCCGGGCTCCTTGGTCGGAATATGTCTTCAACACCGCCTTCCGTGTCGCTTGCTGAGACGCCATTCAGCGTGGTCTGGCGAGACCCCGTCCATTCGCTCTTATAGGCGAGGCGAGACGGTGTGGCTGCGGTGGCAAAGACCATGGAGGAGCGGGCCGAGTTCCCGGAGGGCGTCCGCCTCCGGTTGGAGCAGGCCCGGTCGGTGCGAAGCGCCGCATGATCGGGCTCACCGCTCGGTCTCCCATCAGTGGGCAATCGGGTCCTTCTTCGACTCCGTCGTGAGCGCTCTCTCTCCTCCCTCGGCGACGGCCGGAAGCTCGAGCCCCGGTACTACGGCCCCCACCGCGTCCACCGAGCTCATCAACAATGTCGTCACCGCTCTTCCACCGCAGCTCGGCTGCCGCGATGTCTTCCACGCTCGGGCTCCCGGAAGTTCCGACGCGCCCCCGCTCGAGCCTCCACCGATTCGCCACGGCGGGTAAATCCGGGAACCGGCGAGGATGGTCAAAGCGCTGGCGTGGCGGCGTGCGCCCGGTGCTCATCCGGTGGAAGGGAGCCGCCCGACATCATCAACACAGGAGGACTGGACTCGTTCCGTGCCACGTTCCCCCCGGTTCCAGCTTCGAGGGCGAGCTGCCTCTCGAGGAGGGGAGAGATGTCATGTGGGGACACTTTACGTACGGGAGGCGCCGAGCGCATGCAGCGGGGAGGGCACCGGCACTAATGGCTAGACTAGAAAGTAAAAGAATTGATTTGTTAGTTTCCTTAATTGGTCCTTAAGTTTAGGACTAGTTTGTTGGCGGTGGGCCTATATCTTTGATGTACTGCACATTGGTTGATTATGCAAGGTTAAACCCCATCTAATCTCCCTCTCTTCTCTCAAGCCGTGACCCTGGGGGCATAACCCGGCGATCGTGCAGCGGCGTGGGGTATAACCCTGCCGTAGTTATCACGGAGCGCGAATACGAGCTCGGAGTCGAGGCCCGGCATCCCCTGTCGATCACAGCCCTTGACAGATTATAGTGCCAAAATGCTAATCTGAGGCCGAACATATCTCCTCATTTTTTAACCTGAGCAGTCCTGCTAATCTGAGCGGCTGAGAATTAATTTGTAGGCCTGGATACACCTCAGATTACAGACCTGGGGTAGCACATATTGTTTTGTGCTGGGCAAATGAATCCATAAATATAAGTTAAGTAACCGGAAGAACAGGTAGCATGCATACATATTGTGCTTGTGAGAGATAGGTGATCTTGATGGATATCTACATGCATGCATTGTATCTTCTCAGTAGATTGATGACTCCTTCAAATACTTATTCATATCATGGGTTGCATTCCAGTTCTAGTTTGTGTACACGGAGGATTTTATTTGTTCTTGTTAATTGGTATGCTGATGTTGTTCTTGTTACCTTGTGGTTGCCCTCACTACAACACAAACCCCTCTTTTCCAACGCTTATGTTACAACGTATGGTTTATGCGTGCCAAAGGTGTGAATTCACAGTAATTTTTCATTTACACGCCCGGCCTCCCCACGTAATTTCATTTGCCCGCGCGCCTCCCCCGCACACCCCGCCGCGTTCTGTCTTTTTGACTTCGATGGAGTCACCGAGCACGCAGTAACTCCCTTCCACGTTATTAAATTTCCGATCTGATCTAAAGAGATGAGCCATTTGCCCTGGCGGCTGCTGCGCTGCAGGTGCGCATCCTTCTCCTTCATCCCAGTCATGATTATTTCAGGGAAATTGATACTAGGTTTCTAGCAGCGGAGGCCTCAAGCACATGCGAGCACCAGGACTTGCGATCTGGAGTGAGTTCTCATTGGGTGCGACCATGAATTGACACCATTGATCTGTCTCGGCGGCGGCGGTGAGTGCATCATCAAGTCCAACCTAGGTTGCAACAGGCGAGGAAAGATTGTCCTAACTTGGCCATGGTTGTGGTTGCGATTTTGGAGTTATAGATCCGGGTGAGTTCATCCCCTTCCTACCCCTCCTCTGCTGAAATTAAACTTTATTTTGCAAAATTTATTTCCTGGTAGTAATGCCCATCCGTTGGGTGGTTCACTTTTCTATTTATTTTGCATGCCATATGTTTGCTGAATTGCCTAACTGAATTAAATGTGTTTTTGTGTTCGTAATTGAATCTACCTTACTGTAGGGCCGGACCTGGAATGACTAAAATTTCTTACTAATATAAAATTGAAGAAAATCAATAATACAATGTAAATGCAGATACGTGATTTTAACATTGATGACTAGGAAAGATATTATCTGTGAATAGTTTTCTTTAATGAAAACTTGAGAATAGATTAATTTTTTCAGTACCATGAGGACGAGTTACAGTTCTTTAATTTCCCAAGTAAAAAGTCTTTAGCTCTTTATGCTCTGACTAATTCATTGTACTTGTAGAACAAATATCCTCTCATACAAATACAAATAATCAAAACACTTGTTTCATGTCCTCAATACTGACAGGCAGTCCAATTTTTATTTAACAACACTCGTTTTTTACTAACTTATTCTGATGTCCTGTCAGATATCAGGCTTGACGAAAACATATTGGTAACTCATCTATATATTGGTGGTGGTTCAGAGCGAATCACCAATCCCTGACATCCCTAATTCTTTTGTATGTTTCTTGATTAAACAATACTGATTTTTTTTTCTGTACACGTGAATACTCTGAACATCCTGTGTAGTTCTTCTGAATTTATTTTCTTGTGTGCAGGTTTGCCTAAGTCAAAATGGTTAAGGAAGAAATTAAATTATGACTCAAATGTGCTGAGGTTGATATAATCTAACTCTGCAAGTTAAAGCAGAATATATTGTTATTATAGTCTAATATTGCTAAAGAATTGTGTTGCAGACTTGCTACAGCTACCAATCTACATCCACTGGTTGTCAACAAGGATATCAAGGATGTGAACTGTCAATTTTACTAGTTTAAGTGGTACAAGAGGGAGGGCTGCTGCAACTCTAAGAGGGATCTCGTAATTATTTATATTTTATTCCCATAAGATTGTAGTCTAAATTGTGTCATGAATTTTGTGTATAGTACTCATTGTAACAACATATTCATTATACCAGATGGTTGTGTATTTCTATGTGTGGTATGGTCTTGCATTTCTCGTTGAAGGCAATATCCCTATATTTGACTAATAAATAAATAATTATTACATTAATGGCAGAAAGGTTTATTTCTTGCAACATATAAAAGTGTTGCATCAAACTCAATATATATGTTGCAGCAAGCCACACAATTCATTCCCTCATGGTTTGTGCGAACACATATAAGTGTTGCGTTATCCAATCATTATGCGTTGCAACATTGGGCAGCTTATTAGTGTAGGTTACCAACACATAAATAAGTGTTGCAATAGATCCTTGCAACGCCACTTTAGGCAACGCATATTGGATGCGTTGGTATAGAGCCCGCCAACATATATATGGACTTTTAGGAACACATATATGTGTTGTAAAAGGGGGGTGTCATTTTGTAGTGCCTGCTGTTGGATGACTGAGTGCACTGATGGGAGGACAACAAGAAGAAAAGTAGGAGAAGATGCAGCGACATAAGGAAAGGGTGCACTGTGCTCAAGAAGGTTCTAATTGATGACAGCCTGCGGCATTTCAGTGATGCAGGCATGACTGTTTCTTTTTATTGGTCTGCAGAGGCGGGCATCGTTACACACCTGTCCTATAAACATGAATTTCAGAGACAGACACATAGGCTGTCTTTGTTGTTTCCCATTTACACAGGCACTCCCATTGATGTGGTTGAGGTCGCCTGTATAAAGGTGTTTCGCCCTACTCAGTAGATGGACTTTATAGCAGTGTATCGAATCGAGATAAAATAGGCTAAGCAAGCTTGAGGTGCAAAAACATCAAGCTCTACCAAATGGTTTTTGTTGTTCTATAATGCTACTAGGAGGTCACTTCACTGCAATTGCAGTATGAATGGTAACTCAATATTTTAGGTTTGCTAATTACATGGTTGCTGATCTAAATACAGGTTTAGGACATAATGTAAATATAGGGTACATGGTTGCTGATGTAAACATGGGGTTTGGCCCTCTGTTCTTCTATGACATTGTAGACTTGGTTGTCACCAAATTGTAATGGCTTCTGTGTGTTGGTTTTTCAAGACTGCAGACGATATATAAGCTGATATGTTAAAATGGACAGGAGATGGATTTTCTGTTGTATAATGCTACCTAAGCATTGCTCCTTGATAATTTGAACATTTGGATATAGAGATGCTGATATGTGTGACCAACACATGATATGCAGTACATGTGAACATGATATGTATTTGTTTGCTCGACCCTCTGATAGCAGTATGGAGTTCATTTCTGCAAAATATTGTTTATTAACTTGCAATGAATTTAGACATGCCATTTTATGTCTATGTTTGGTATACCATATTACCATAACATGGTATTTCTATGGTTTAGTTAGTCTTCAGCTCTGTACTGAACATTTACTTGCCATTATATAACATTTTGCATATAATTCAGTGACTAGTGGGCCCTATGTTCTGGTTTTTCATGTGTAGAAGCTTTGGAATGCCTTTAAAGTTACCGTGGCACATCCATACATGTAACTTTTCTATGAATATTTTCAACATGTATACTTGGTATGGATGAGTCTGCTATTTTCTTGTTTGATGGACTATGCAAAGTCATGGACATTGTGAAGTCACAGATATCGTCATACCAGTTTTATAGTACATCAGTGGCTCAGTGTTGCTACTATCAGTGTATGACAGTTGTAGGCATAATAATTTTAAGAATTTAGGAATTCATTTCATACAAGTCAAATCGTAATTTTAAATGTACAAGGCATGCATAATTGTAACGTTGTGGCAAGCATTTATGTTCTGGACTGGCACACATTTAAATGTACAAGGCATGCACAATTTAATTATGTTCTGGACTGGCACACATTTAAATGTACAAGGCATGCATAATTGTAACGTTGTGGCAAGCACCGAGTATGCATTATTTGAAAACTCTCAGGTTGAATGTTCTGCTACGATGGTCTGATGCAACTGCAACGCATCCACAAATCACTGAAGAAAAACAAACAAATTCACATCACACATTCTAGTCTCATTTTATTTGCAATGTCGAATATCTGACCGCCCCAACAACCAGCAGGCTAAAATTCCGCAATGCTGCTTCTTCAGTCATAGCGATGGCAGCTCCAGGGTTCCTTCTGTCCATGTAGGTTACGGACCGGCACTCCACCTGCAAGCGATGTCCATATGCATTATATATTTATATAATCAGCAGTGTTAGACGCCACTTAACGAACAGCTAGTAACACAAGTTGTAGCAGCATACTTGATTACTCACTGCATTTCGTCCCTTGTAATTTCCTCCACTTTGTCCGATAACACCTTCTCCATTTCATCCTCTGAAACGGTACATGCAGTTAAGTGAGTGACGAGACATTGGAAGAGCATGAAAGGCATTCAGTATGTAACAAAAGCAGCAGTTGTGTCGATTTACCTGGAGCGTCGACAGAGGGGCTAATGTTTGTCTTGAATCTAAAAAGGATCTCTTGTGTACTTCACGTACCACTTCCTATCAATATTGTTGTCATCATCATCTGCATATGCCTTGACCTGCTTGATATGGCCGAACTTATCCCACTCAAGGCTAGATTTCCCATTAGCTATGAAAGTCAGCAGCGAGATGTCACAGTCTAGATGCAAATCCCTTGGGTTTACATCCTGCAAGTATCCAGGAAGTGTTTTCATGTTGTAGTCCTCCAAAGTGAGTTTCTCAAGTGCTGGCAAACCATCTAGTACCTTCAACTCTGGGCACTCTATGATCACGAGGTTCTGCAATTTTGGCAGATTGCTGATCCTCTCGAGGCCAGGACAACTAGTCACCTCAATTTTCAAATCAGAACCTAAGTTTTCCATAGCGCTTTGGGTGCCCATCATGGTGTGATAGTAGGAACTCTGGTCCAACACTCTTGATGCCTGGGGCTTTATAAATCTGTAGGAACTCCAAGTTGGGGAGCTGTCACAAGCCATTTGGCAGCTCCGTGCAATAAGGCAAATCTTCCATCATTAAAATCCTCAAGCATCCAAGAGGCACAATTAGTGTTGATGTCATCCACCGTGGAAGTAGTCGACCAAAGTACCCTTGAACATATAGATATTCTAAGCAAGGTGGAGGGCAGAGCTCATCAAACACCATTTTGATTTGTTGTTGCTCTTCCTGTTTTACCAACTCAGCACCTCCACATCCACTAGTGCATAAGGTCAGATCGGTGAGGCAAGCCTTTTCACCAAGCCTGGCATTTATACCAAATGAACAAGAGGACACATTCTCCAAGCCAACTATATGAAGAACCATTAGCTGGTTTAGAGATCCTAACTCTTCCAAACTACACCAATCACCCTCCACGTGGGCTGGAAACCCCCTCAATGTCCTCAAATTAGTTAGGCCACCGAAACCCCTAGGTATATTGTTTACACCCGAGCCTGTAAGGCTTAGATTCCTCAGCTGACATAACTCTCCGATGCCGCTAGGAAGCTTCACCAACCGCTTGCAATTAGAAAGGTCAATGCACTGCAAGAATTTCATCTTGGCTATTTTTTTTTTGGCAGCGAGATATTTTGGTGCCATCTAGACACAGATATCTCAAGTGTTTGAGTTGGACCAAAGATTCAGATAATGCATCAAAATTTCCACCTTCTACATGTAGGGTCTGCAAACATGAAAGATATAAAAATGAATCACCTTGGTTGATCATTATTTCCCCAACTAAAATCAGTGTCCGTAGTGATATATGTGTTTGCAGAGAACTCCATGCTAGCTTCTGGGACTCTGATTTTTGGATTTTTAGTGATAACCGAATAATATTTTCTGGATTAGTTTTGTTGGCAACTCCAGCTTCACGTTTGTAAGCTATCACTGCTTCGTCTCTAGCCAAATACTGAGCAAATGAACGGACAATATCATGCATATTGCAAACTGAGTGGTCCACGTACCTTTGATCTGGCTCTAGAAGGCTCCTAGCTATTAATTGCTCATAGTACTCTTTTCCTATTACTTCTAAATCATGAGAGTTTCCATGAACAAATCCTTCACTAATCCACATGGCAACAACACGGTCATCCATGAACACCGTGCTCTTGGGGAGGAGGGCATAGTGCAGAAAGCAGGATTTCAACTCAGGATGCAAATCCTGATAGCTAAGGTACACTGCATAGTTTAGCTCTTCAGGCATTTGAGATACTGACCATATAGAATCATTTAGAACCTTTGTCCATTCACTTAGCCTCATCTCTTTCAGGCGTAGGAGGCCTCCAATTACTTTGACTGCGAGAGGCTGACCATCACATTTTTCTGTAATCAACATTCCGATGTCCTTTAGCGCATCAACCTTTAGTTCATCATTGTTTCCATTTCCCACCACCTGCAAGCAGCCAATTAAATGTAAATATGTGTAGATATATACACATTTGGTCCAACCGGGACTAAATTCAAGTGTTAGTAAATGATACTCTGTGCAGAGGCAAAATCAAGTGCTAGTAAACGACACTGTGCGAGAAACAAAATTATATTTGTGGCCGATGTATCATCATTCACGTGGTCTGTGCTGGTGACATCAATGGAAAAATCATTATTATATTGTATATGTATACTTGCATGGGTGCAGCTAGGTGACGTCAGTGCACAAAAGTAGTACTCTTGTATTTTATAGCCACCATATATATTATCTTTACTCACTCCTGTATTTATTGTAGCTTTTATTCAATTTTTTTTTTTTTTTACTAAAATAGCATGAACGTCTCAGCTTTCAGTATGGAAGTTCGATATATCAAAAAATTATATATTTACTAGTAACATTACTTTATATAGTAATATGCAATGATTGAAATTAAATTATTAGTACTGATATGGCATAACATTTGAGGCAAAATTGGTAAACCTATTTAAAATAAAAACCTGCAAATTTTGTAGCCATGTCGTATAAATGTAATTTGAAATAAATTGCCAATATCATCAATTGTGGTTTGGTAAGGAAGATATTCAGTGCATCATGAATTATTAAATAAATATATCCTAACGTATGTTCTCCCCATCCATAAAAAATGCAATTCACGCTTTTTTTGAGACGTCTAGTAGTTTGAACATTGACTATATAAAAAATTAATAGTATTCATGATTCAAAAAGTATTGTCTCAGTGCGAGTTGGGCCAGCAATGGGCAGGCTAAAATGACCCAACCAGCCACAGCTAGCCGGGAGGGGCGGGCGCCTTGCTGGCAGGGAAGGGGACCGCGCCTCCTGCATCGCCACCGCCACCTTTCCATCTTAAAATCTCGCCTTAGTCATCAAGTTAGAATTACCTTAGGACTTTTTGGTGTGCAAGGGATATTCCAACTCTATAAGAAAAACCTTTATTAGGAAATAAATAGGATTGCTTGTAAAAGGTATTCCAATCATGTAAGGAAAACCTTTAGAGATTGCTTGGATTACAAGTCCCACTAGGAAGGCTATATAAGTAAAGGGTGCGTAATCTTTTGGGGAGACAACCAATAAAGAAATAATCTTGTGCCTCTCTCTCTCTATCTCTCTCTCTCTGCCGCCCCAGCCCAGCAGCGCCGCCACCGACCGCCGTCGACGCCGCCACGCCGCCCGTCGTCGACCGTCGCGATCGGGCACCCGCGTTGGCACCGCCGGCCCGACTCCTTCCCTACCGCCGCCTCCTTCCCTACCACCGCCATTCCCCCAACCGCCCCCCCAAGGCCGCCACCGCCTCGAGCCCGCCCGTCGACGTGAAACGCACCCAACCGAATCGATCCGGTGCGCGGATAGCTGCTATCACGGAGACCGGGGCGATTCCCACCACCAATGGCTTCCGAGATGCGCGAGTTCACCAAGGCGTTGAAGGAGCTCCTCGACGACAACTTCGCCAAGATCGTTCTTTGCGCTCAACAAGATCGAGACGCGCTTTTGCCGCATGGAGTACCTCTACACACGCTCTCAAGATTCAGCTACCTCCTCTCCGCCTACGACCCATGACGATAACGCCGGAGGACAGCCCGCCGGCAGCCACGCCGCCGGACTGACGCCCCGGCTCTCTACGGGAGCCACTTCGCCCTCGCGACGCCGGCTCCACGACGAGTCCGACCCTCGCTATCCTCCACTGACCAGTGGGTAGCGACATCGCTTAGGTGATGCACCGAACGGCGACATCGCTGGCGACAACATCGCGGGCACCGCCGCTTCCTCGACACGACACCGCAAACCGCATTTCAGAATCCCCCCGCAGCCCGACATAGCGCCCATGGTGCCACCCGCTGGTGCCCTCGGCGCCACCGGCGCCCGTCCCACTCGGCCACGAGACCTATTCCTCCCTATCTACATCATACACCTTGAGGTCCTAGAGTACAACGACAATGACAATCATGACCTCTCGGATTCACAAGATGGAGCTCTGCTCGAGTTGAAGAACAACAATGATCCGTTTTTTATGCCCGATAAGCTGCATTTCATTTGATAGGTCCCGATCTTTGTTTAGTTCCATAGTACCCGAGGAGGAGGCGTTGGTTGAGTGGGAAGTGTTCACCCAATACCGCGACACGACTTCTCGGACCCCCATCATCACCGACACCACCGGGGAGTTCACGCCTCCTGCTTAGGAGGGTTGGTACATCGACACCTTCGAGAGCTATGTGACTCGCATGGACCTCGAGCCGGCTTCACCTCGTTCACCTCATCGTTGGTGGCTTACACGACATGCTCCATACAATGCTCAATTGGTTTGAGCCACGCCGATGGAGGAGGCCATCGACCATGCATGCCGCTCTGACGACAAAAGGCTGCCGGCGCCCGGCAGCGAAGGGCGCCGATGACCACCACCATGACAACGTCGCCGACACCGACGCCGACATCGACATCGACATCGACGCATTGGCCGGAAGCGGCGCCAGTCGCCCGGCAACAGCCCGCGGCAATGGAGGCGTCGGCGACCGGGCGTCGGGCGACCTCCTCATCGAGCCGCACCTAGGTACCTCAATGAACCAGAGCTCGGCATCATTGCAAAAGCCGCCATCGAGCTTCAGCAACTACACCCGAGTGGAGACTCTACAACGGCATTGTGAGGTACTTCCACCGCTACTACATCCTCGGCCCCTGAGCTCTCCGTAACCTCCTCCTTGAAGGTGGTGTCCCCCTGAATGGCGTCCGCAGCCGGCTTCCACCTCCCGACTTCGTCCCGCGCTAAGACCAGGCGTTCTAAGCAAGCATCGCCGGCCTCATGGAGCGCCCAAACATCAAACTTCGATGACATGACGGTGATCCTCTTCGACGACAATGGCCGGAGTTCCAAGATCGACAACGACAACGCCGAGATACGAGGCGCCATAGGCGCCCCAGGTCCGCCTACTGTCGGGCCAACGGCCTCCTCCTCTACGATCGCCTCTTCGCGTCACTTTGTCTCCTGGTTGTCTCTACCGAAATGCATTGTGCGAGCACATCCACGGCCCAGTACACGCGTCTTTGTGCACATACTACTTCTAGCACCCCCAGCCGCGCCCGGACAATGGAGGTGCGGCGTGGATGGATCGTCCCCTTCATACGGCCCCGTTGAGCTATAAGTTCATCATCTACTTCGGCGGCCTCCCGACTTCTTCTTCGGCGACAAAGGGCGCTACGATCTACAACGATGCCAATGACAAATCAGGTCCCCTCATCCTCGGCTACGGACCCACCTGGGCGTGTCCCCGAATGGCATCACATTCGCGCCAACATGGTGGGTTAGGCGGCACATGGACGCGCCACCTCATTGAACGGTGGGGGAGATGTCACATGCTAGAATTGGGCCAGCCATGGGCAAGCTAAAAAGGCCCAACCGGACCGCCGGCCCAGAGGGCGGGCATCTTGGGGCAGGGAGGGGGGCTGGCGCCCTCCTGGCCGCCAAGTTGCCACCACCTTCCGTCTTCGCCTCCGCCGTCATCAAGTTAGGATTACCTTAGGACTTTTGGAGTGCAAGGGATATTCCAAATCTATAAGGAAAACCCTTATTAGGAAATAAATAGGATTGCTTGTAAAAGGTATTCCAATCATATAAGGAAGCCTTTAGAGAGATTGCTTGGATTATAAGTCCCACTAGGAGGGCTATATAAAGTAAGGGGTCATAATCTCTTTTGAAGCCAAGCAATAAAGAAATAATCTTGTGCCCTCTCTCTCTCTCTCTCTCTCTCTCTCTCTCTCTCTCTCTAACTCCCCAGCTGCCGTCCGCCCACGCCGCCCGTCACCGACCGCCGCCCTCGCCACCCTCATTCTACACGCAATGCATTAGAAATTATATTGACCATAACGTTATCGAAATTAGGACTCTGTGTAACCTATTTGAAGGTGGAAGGATCCAAGCAAATTAGAGAAAATAAACATTATGGGCAGAATGGCCCGCCTGCCCATAAATTGGGCACAAAAAATACACTTACCCATAAATTGGGCACAAAAATATACTTATCCCTTATCTTTGGTAGGTAATGTTTTTCGGGGACAATAAAAAACCATGTCATCTTTGGCTGTCAAGTATGGAATTTTCATTAACCCGTGGCTAAGTACACACTACCTAGCTCTTGACTGCTTGAAGCTACATTATTTTGTTTCCTATTCATTCTCTATTGGAGTGCGGGTAAACCTATTGTGTTATGGATTTGCTTGGTCAATGTTATCTTTCTAAGGATTCTAGAGATGAAACTAGCTAGCAAGTGAGGCAAGTTACATGAATGATTACTCACATGTCCACGGTCAAACCTGCCAGAATGGATTTATAGAAGGCACCATGAGTACTTTCCATAAATCATTAATTTTATTTTAATATAGCGGATCTTGTAAAATCATAACATTATTTTAGGGTGCTGTTAGAGAAAAGGATAAAAGTTACATATTCTATTTCAATATTTCTCACTCAATTAAATTTTTAGAATGTTAACACATTAGAAGACGATGGAGCTAGGGGCATGGCATGTACAAACCAACTAATAAATGGATAAATTATGAAGACCCGGTACATACAAGACTGCATACCTGTTTCTTGAGCAAAGACCAGGCATCTTCTTGCTCTAGTTTGTCAATGTGGTGGTAGGGCACCTTTGCCATCATGCCTCGAGCGACCGTGTCATGCCTCGTTGTAACGAGAACACAACTTCCCCGAGCAAGTGAGTTTATCAATGGAGGCTCGAGAACCTTCTCCCATGCATGGTGATCCCAAACATCATCCATCACCAATAAGGTCTTGTACCCCTTTAAGGCTTCTTTAAGGGTTCGTTCTAGTGCGGCCTTTGTGTTTCGGCTCCTTGTGCTCCTTGTGCTTCAATGTGACAGCTCTCTCTAATAGATCAATGTCACTAAATTCTTGATTGACACTCAACCATATTCTCTTTTCAAACTCTAGTTTGATGATGTCATGGTTGAAGATCTTCTTTGCAAGGGTGGTCTTGCCAATCCCTCCAACTCCCACAATAGCATAAACCTCAACATTTTTGTGTTCTTGTACGGTTTTCTCCTTTCTTGTGAGGTAATTCACAAGATCTCTTGTGTCCTCCTCAATCTTGTCACCAATCGACACCTAATTCATCCTCCCCGTCCGTCTCACGCCTAGCACGAAGGGTGGATTCTACCTTTTGGTGTTGTCCTCATAGGATGCAAGGATGTTGAAGTTTAAGGTTTTGCTATTCTTCTCAATGTCTTCTAGCCTCGATTAAGTCTTTTGATGCGATGACCGATGTCATGAGCATGGAGAGGATTCCTTAAGCAAAAGAGCAAGGGATTGCAGCAGCCCATGTCCTTGCTTGTACCCCGTTCCATGGCCTTGAGCTGGCACAAGTCAAGGATGTCGGGCCGCATCATACATGGCATTCCTAAGCTCCCTCACCCATGACTGCACAGTCTCATCAGTGATGTTCCTCTTGTCCGCATCGGTGAGGAACTTCTTGATGTCCCGAAGCTTGATGCCCACCTTTTTTTATCTTGTCGGGGACTCCTAAGAGCAGACGTACCTCTTCTTTAGCCATCTCCAACAACATGTCTTGGATATAGGATGCCAAAGCATCCAATACCGTCGCCATTTGCAGACTCGGTATCTACAAAATCAACATAGATAACAAACAATTTTCATGTGATTTGTTTGACTGAAGGAAAGGTAATCTTGACGGTAAAATCACCGAATCAAGGCCCCTGTAACTAATCTTGGCACTATTCAAATAAAAGGGAGCACTGCAACACTTGATATGTACTAGAGTAGTACTAGAGTAATAGCGAAAAAACAATGAAGGGCTAGGTTGGATACTTTTGGCTTTCAGATTGATCTGTCAGATTGTAATAATAACAAGCTAAAAGCCCCGAGTTGACAAATTAATGAGTACTATATCTGACAGAAATACGATAAAATCTGTTCTATGAATGATGTTGCTATATTATAAACTAGGGGCACCTAAACTGAAAGCAGCTGCACCAATCTCAACGTGCACGTGCAGGAGTATAATATATGTGTGTGTGGATTGGAAGATGAGCAAAAAACAATATATAAAGAGGATGGAAAGAAAACTAGGGACAGCCGGGAGAGACTAGGCATATATGCACCTTGATTTGCCGCGGGCAGAGAGAACGCTGTGTCCTCGAGTTCCTTGATCTCTCTTGTGGAGTGGAGCAGGAGGAATGACCAGTCCACGCTGGGGGATAATCAAGTACGCCAGTTGTAAGATTTGAGTTTGATGTAATAATAAGTTGTACATAATCCAGTACACAGGCTTGAAGTAGTAGATCTTAGATGCAGAGCTAGCTAGCTACGTATTAAAAAATAATAATTGCAGATAAATACGGTGTGAAGAAAATGGACCTGTTTGCTGGCTATCAGTTGAAAGGGCTGAAGGCGACGATTGCTGCTTCCCTCCGGATGAGCTTGAATCTACATAAACGAAGAAGGTGTGGTTAGCGTCGACCACTCCTCAAGGGAGGGTTATTCAATACATATATACAGAAAAAGAAACAGATCTCGCCAGACAAGTGCTGAATTAGTGTTGGGTGCTTACAGTTATACAGAGCCAGACGATCTCAAGCTGCCGGAAGCAGAGGAAGCCTGCATGCTTTATATACACGCAACAGAGGGGAGAGGCCGCTTGTATTGTATTGTGTATATCTAGCTGCAAGCAAGGGGTACACATTCCCATCAAGGAATGAATGTACCTATCCTTCATGGGAATGTATCCTGAGTGCTTTGGCTTTTGGCCGCGCCATCTGAAGCATGTTGCTTTAGGCCACGCAGGGATCCATCCTGATCTCATCTCATCTGAGGGCTTTTGCTTTTGGCCATTGGAAACGGAAAAGCATACTACGGTACGTTGCAGCGACAAGCAAGGAATATATTTACAAGCTGCAGGTCATCCGTTGTGGGTCACAGGGTGTAAAGAAATGAATCTGCAAGCCGAAAATCAGTACCCATGCATGCAACGTATTCAGCAGAGAGGTTAATCTATATATATAGTAAGAAGAAGAGTTGTGGCAGTGAAGAGCTAAGCAAGACTAGTACTCTGTGTGAAATGCAGAGTACTGGAATTTCAGAGAAGGCCAAATGAAGTTCCCTGAAAAATAGTTTAGGTGTTTGGGAAGTAGGCTTGTCCAGTCCTGGGAACTATGTGTATGCAGTTCAGTCGTTCAGTGCTATAAACACAGGGTGTGAAGAAATGGTAAATCGTATTATATGCAGCATGAGAATGGAGTTGTGTGTCACAGCGTGTGAAGCTGCAAGCCGAAAAGCAGTACCGATGCATGCAAGGTGCTCTGCAGAGAGATTAATCCATGTAGTAAGAAGGAGAGTTGTGGCACTGAAGAGCTAAGCAAGAGTAATACTCTGAAATGCAGAGTACTGGAATTTCGGAGAAGGCCAAGCGAAGTTCCCTGAAAAATAGTTCAGGTGTGTGGGGAGTAGGCTTGTTCAGTCCTGGGAACTATGTGTATGCAGTTCAGTGCTATAAACACCTTGGGATGCAGAAACAAATCTATGGTTAATAGACTTTATTTTGATTCAAAATGTTAAGTGTGAGTCTAGCAAACAGGTATTTGGTTACTTCGGGAAAACTGCGTTAGAATGACCTCAATCCCGAGTTGGGCCCAACGGACCAACTCGGGCCTTGACCTCGCGCCCTGATCGGGGGCGCCCAACCCATTTATGGTTGGAGGGCCCCTGTCACACTGCGCAATATAAAAGGAGAGGTGGGGGCCGGGGCACTGGTCACAAGTTCTAACAGCCGCCAGTCTCCCCACCAACAAAACCCTAATCCGATCTAAGAGAGAGGCGCAGCAAGTGACGGGAAGCACCTCCACGTCGCCGGTCGTCACTGCATCGATCCCACTTCACTGACTGTCGCTGCCAAAGGCAGAGAAGACCGATGGGGGACTCCAACGCTGCCGCCTCCGCCGCCCCTGCCAAATCCTCCGAGGGTAACCCTAGAACTCCTCTGGTTTTCCTATTCATCAGTAGATCAAGTATGTTCTAGGGTGTCTAGGTTGTTCTTCTTATTTCTAAGAATGTTATCCATCTAGATGTCACTGCTAGATCGATCCTATAGTCCAACAATGGTATCATCGAGCCTGTCTAGTAGTGGATCTAGTCGGGAATGGTCCCAAATCCACCGATCCGGACTGGATCGGCAAAGAAAATTCCGAAATTTCATTCGGTTTATCAAACCCTAACCCTAACTGTTGGGAACGGGTAAAGAAAAAAAGAAAGTCCAACCGATTCAGATCGGAAAAGGAACACTGATTTCAGATCAGAAAAGAAACAACACTTGAATCTCTAACCCTAAAAAGCAAAAGAAAGAGGGAAACCCACCGGTCTTCCCTACCGCCGCTGTGCGGACAGAAAAATGCACACCGCCGCGAGGCCCTCGACGGCGGCGCACTCAGCCATGGGCGAGTACGCGCGCCGGCGAGAAGCTTTGCGGCGGCGCCGCCTCCATCCTTCTCTCCGACGAGCCGTCATGGCCGTCGGGCTGCTGTTGCCCGCCTCGTGCGCGGCTGAGAGAAATTGGGAGGAAGAGAGATGGGCGCGCTGGCTGGATTCGTGGGAGAGGTCACTCCTCTCCTCGCTGACGGCCGCCGGTCACCAGAAGGTCACCGCCACCGTTTCTCTCGGTGGTGAGATGGGTTGGGGAAGAAAGTGAACTGACTAGGGTTTGGGAATGACCGGCGGGTTGCGCCTGGGGTTTTGTTCCAGCGAGACGCACACTCGGCCATCGGATCGATCCCAGCCTAGATCGGACGGCCACGGGTGAATAGCCTATTTAACTGGGCCGCGCGTGCATTTGGCCCACGCGGGCGCGAGCGCGTGGCATTCCGTGGGCCAAAAGGCCAGCTGGGCCGGTTGGTTTGCCCCAGTCCAGCAGTGAACAGTGTCATTGTTCATTTTATTTTTCTAGAAACTGAAATTTGTTTATATTGATGCATGATTGATGCAATTTAAATTGATAGTTGATGCAATCTTGTTACAAATTTTGTCCAACGATAAGTTTGTGATGAGAAAAGTAAAGTAAAGTTTCTGGAAAACTGAATTATGAAAGTTTTAATGTTTCCGCTGCGTATAATAAAGTTGTTTATTTCTTTTAATTAAATTCGAACCAACAGGAGAATTTGATTTTAAGAATTACAGTTTTGAGATGGTTATAATATTGTTATTTTTCTGACCAACGTTGATAATAACAGTGTTATAATGAGCATGTATTATTTCTATTTCTGCCCAACGGTGATGTAGATTTAATACATAAAGAATTTGATGCCATGGCAATTATTATTTTGTTTAATTGTTCTCACCCGTCTGAATTGTAATTTCAGCGCTTCCTCCTGATGGGCATGATCGACAAGATCCCGCACCCGAAGGGAGACAACTATCTGGAATGGAAAAGAAAGATTGACTTTGCCTTTCGTTGGTGATGTTGACCGGGTGATCAACGAACCGTGTCCCACGTAAACCCGTGGAACCCGGTGTGTGAGTCCTGAAAGTGATGACGCATGGGAAAATAGAAAGAGGGACTTTGCTCCCGAAAGGATGACATATGACATAAAGCGTGGGCGGATGGATCGGTGACAACAAGAAATGTTGTGCCGCGTGATTGAAAACACAATTGAGCTGCGATAGCGGGTTCAATTGAAAAAGTGTGACACTTGCCAAAGGGTACCTTGAGAGAATTAAGACCCGCCAACATCGGTACCTCCAAGGTGTATGCCACCCATTTGTTCAAGCAATTGACAAATGAAAAAAGTACACAGTGGTGGCATACATGATCACATTCTTAGAATGAGTCATTTGGCAAATAACCTTAAGGCAATGGATTTGGAGATTCGACCTCAACTCCTTATCCACTTTGTTTTTGCTTCCTTGCCTAAAAGAGTATGACAACCTTATGATCAACTACAACATACAGCCTGAGAAATGGGACTTAGACAAGCTCACTGCTCAGTGTGTTGATGAGGAGATAAGGATAAAGGGCCAACAAGGTGGTCATCTGAACTACCTTAAAGGCAACAACAACAACAACAAGGGTAAAAAGCCATTTAATCCTAGTTCTCCCTCAAAGAAAGCTCCCATGCACCATAAGCCTCAAGCAACGGCAAAAGCCACACCCACGGCAAGGGCAACAAAGAAGGTGAAATGGCATGTTTCAAGTGTGGTAATCCGAACCACATTAAGAAAAACCGCCTCGACTACTTAAAGGAGATAATGGCAAAGAAAGGTGAGAACATTATTTCATTTGTAAATGAATCCCCAGATGTACGCTTTTCAAAGTCTACATGGTTTATTGATTCCGTGCAACTATTCATGTTGCTAATTCCTTACAGGGATTACGTTCTCACGAGAACTACGCTAAAAAAGAGAAAGTTCCATTAGTGTTGCAAATGGAGTCGAGGCCGCAGTGGAGGCCATTGGAGATGTTGCTCTACGCTACCTAATGGCTACTGATCTCATTTTGAAAGATGTTTTTATGTTCCTACATTGCAAAGAAACTTAATAAGTGTTATTAAGTTGGATGATTCAAAGTTTTACCTGTAATTTTGGACATGGCGCTGTGTGTCATTTGGTTTAATGATATTTTTGTTGGTCTTGCCATCGGACAAGACGAATTGTATATGTTATCGCTATGTGAAAGTGTAAATTCCATATGTGATGTGAAAGATGGCGTATCCCTCGTCTACAAATGAAAATAGAAAAAGAAAGTGAACTCCACTTGCAATGGCGAAATTATGGCACCGCCGTTTAGGCCATATTTCAAGGAGAATAGAAAGACTAGTTAAGAATGAAATTCTTCCTCTTTTTGGAGTTCTTAGACTTAGAGCAATGCATAGATTGCATAAAAGGAAAGTATATAAAGCAAATTAAAAAAGGATGCCAAACGAAGCACAGTGAAAATTAGAGATCATTCATACTCATATTTGTGGTCCTTTTCCCTGTAAAGAGTGTTGATGGCTATGATTCGCTCATTACATTCACCGATGACTACTCCCGGTTTGGCTATATTTATCCAATTAAAGAAAGAGCGTAAGCATTGGATAAATTTAAAATATTTAAAGCCGAAGTGGAAAATCAACACAACTTAAAGATTAAAGTAGTCCGATCCGATCGTGGGGGAGTACTACGGTCGGCATACCCCCAGATGGTCAAGTTCCCGGACCTTTTGCAAGGTTTCTACAGAAAAATGGTATAGTCGCCCAAATTCCACGCCAGGCGAACCTCAATGACAGTAGTAGCCGAAAGGCGAACCGTACCACGATGGATATGGTGCACGTATGATGAGTTACTCTACTTTACCATTGAGTTTGTGGATGGAGGCGTTAAAACCGCCATTCATATTCTCAACAGAGTGCCAAGCAAATTGGTGCCCCAAACACCGTATGAATTATGGACGGGAAGGGTGCCTTCACTAAACCACTTGCGTGTGTGGAGGTGTCCCGCCGAGGCTAAAATGTTTAACCCAAATATTGGAAAGCTTGATCCCAAAATGCTGAGTTGCCATTTTATTGGCTATCCCGAAAGGTCAAAAGGTTTTCGCTCTCTTTGTCCGATAGACTTACAAAGTTTGTAGAAACAAGACATGCTATTTTTTCTAGAGAACGAAATGATAAGGGGGAGCATGGCAAACGAAAGATTGATCTTGAAGAAAAGCGGGTGTGCGTGCCCAATCCTATAATTCAAGAGCCATTCTTCGAGCTACCTATTATTTACGCACCCGGCAATGCAAGACATTGCGGTGCAAGAACCTGTTGTTGTTCCACCCGTGGTAACAAATGAAGAGAATGAGGAACCCATTGTCAGGGAACCTAATGAAGATGTTACCACATATGAGGGGAGCAACACCACCCTCAAAAACGTAAGAGGTGCCAAATGAGGAGGCCCCTATAAGGTCTCAAAGAGTCAGAAGGTCAGCTATACCTAATGACTATGAAGTTCATAATATTAAAGAGTTTCATATGGAAGGTGAACCCGCCTCATATAAAGAAGCCATGAGTAGCATTCACGCATCAAAGTGGTTAGAAGCCCCGAAAGAAGAAATACGGTCTATGAGTTCCAATGATGTTTGGGACCTCGCGAATATTCCTAAAGGAGCCAAATCAAGAGGGTCGTAAATGGGTCTACAAAATAAAACATGACTCCCAAGGGAAGGTAGAAAGATATAAAGCGCGGCTCATGGCTAAAGGCTTTACGCAAAGAGAGGGAATTGATTACACCGAGACCTTTTCTCCGTCTCATGTAAAGATTCTTTCGTAATAATGGCATTGGTGGCACATTTTGACTTAGAGTTACATCGGATGGATGTAAAGACGGCATTCCTAAATGGGGATTTGGAGGAAAATGTCTACATGGCACGGCCCTAAGGGTTTTGTCGTGGAAGGTAAAGAAAAGATGGGATGTCGCCTAAAGAAATCGATTTATGGCTTAAAGCAAAGCTTCAAGACAGTGAAACTTGAAGTTTGACAAAACTATAAAGAAAAATTTTGGGTTTAAAGCAAATATTGAGGACAACCGTGTCTATGTAAAGTTTAAAAATGGGAAATATATTTTCCTAATCCTGTATGTGGATGATATTCTACTTGCAAGTAGTGATATGAATCTATCAAGTAGAAAACAAAAAAGATTTTGTCCTCAAAGTTTGACATGAAAGATCTTGGTGAAGCTTCTTTTGTTTTGGGCATAGAAATTCACCGAAATAGAAGAAGAGGGGTACATTGAAAAGGTCTTAGAGAGATTCAATATGCATAAAAGTAGACCCTCACCTGCACCCATAGTCAAGGGTGAGAAATATGGGGATTTTTCGGTGTCCCGGGAACGAGTATGAGCTCAACCAAATGAAAGGGGTTCCATATGCTTCACCGCCGGGAAGCTTACAAGATGCTCAAGTATGCACGCCGCCCGGACTTGGCTTATGTAACCCAGTTTGCTTGGCGATTTCAAAGTAATCCGGGTGTTGCACACCGGGGATTAGTAAAGAAAGTCTTACGCTATTTGCAAGGAACAAAAGGCCTCATACATGCTAACATACGTAAGATCGACTCCCTAAAGATTTTGGGATATTCGGACTGATTATGCGAGATGATAGAAAGTATACATCCGGATACGTGTTTACTCTCGCAAAGGGAGCAATATCGTGGAAAAGCTCTAAACAAAGGTTACCACAAACTCCATTATGTATGCCGAGTTTGTAACTTGCTATGAGGCGACGGGCAGTGAATTGGCTAAAGAAATTCTTACCCGGTTTGAAAGTGGTCGGCGACATCCATGGACCAATGACATTATACCGTGATAATAATCCAAAGAATAGAGTATGCTCACAACAATAGGTCAAGCGGTGTTTGCCAAACACAATGACATAAAGTACTATGTTGTGAAGGAGAAAGTCCAGGGATCAAGTTATAAATCTTGAGCACATAAGCACCGAAAGAATGCTTGCGGATCCGCTCACAAAAGGCTTACCACCCAACGTGTTCAAGGAACACGTGAGCCGGCATGGGGTTAACGGAAAGCCTATGATTCCCGGACAATTATAAAGGGCCCAAAGTTAAAGTTTTACTTGTTTCGCACCGGAGATGTGTATTGTAGCTGTGAAATCTATCGGCAAAGGACCGTGACGATTAAGCATGTTCTATGCACAAATCTGAGATGGAATAAGTAAAGTGAAAGTTCAAAGTGAAAATTCAAAGTAAAGATTTTAAAAGTTAAAGTGTGAGATGAGATCAAGGGGAGAATGTTAGAATGATCTCAATCCCGAAGTTGGGCCCAACGGACCAACTCGGGCCTTGACTCGCGCCGCCGATCGGGCCCCAACCCATTTATGGTTGGAGGGCCCCCGTCACACCGCGCAATATAAAAGGAGAGGTGGGGGCCGGGCACCGCTCACGAGTTCTAATAGCCGCCAGTCTCCCCACCAACAAAACCCTAATCCGATCTAAGAGAGGGGCGCAGAAGTGATTGGAAGCACCTCCACGCCGCCGGGTCGTCACCGCATCGATCCCACTTCACCGACCGCCGCCAAGGGCGAGAAGACCGATGGGGGACTCCAATGCCGCCGCCTCCGCCGCCGCTGGATCCAGCTCCGCCGCCCCTGCCAAATCCTCCGAGGGTAACCCTAGAACTCCTCTGGTTTTCCTATTCATCAGTAGATCAAGTATGTTCTAGGGTGTCTAGGTTGTTCTTCTTATTTCTAAGAATGTTATCCATCTAGATGTCACTGCTAGATCGATCCTATAGTCCAACAAACTGTACAAGTTTCAGCAATGATGGTGAGTGGGGAGCCCCCTTCTTTTTGGTTTTTAAAGTTGTAACTTGAGACTTTGTTCTTTTTTTATATATAATAATAATCACTGTAGGGACCGGCCCCTCCAGATTCTTCAAAAATAAAAAGTGAGTAATTTAGAAGAGGCAGAAGTGTGGGTGCTTGAGGAGCCCTAATACTAGACGTGATGCTTAGTCATTCAGTAGTGCACAGAGGCAAGCAGTTGACATCTCGGCCGGCTTAGGCTCTGATTTGCAGTTTTTTGGACGAAACTTCTCGGCCGGCTTGCATGTTCATGTTCAGAAATAAGCACAAGCACTTGACTAGCTAGGCATGGTTTACATCCTCCTGATCTCGCCCATCTGTGGGCTTTTGCTTTTGAAAATTGACGATTGAAATTGGAAACGGCAAAGCATATGTTGCAGCCACAAGCAAAGAATATATCTTTCGACCCATCGCGTATTATATTAGGGGAAAAAGGAAATGATGGCCAAGTATCCGATCATCTCAACTCATCACTTTATGAGAGAAAGAAGAAAAAAATAACCTCAACCATAAAGCTATTTTTGAAAATGGGTGTTTGGCAAAACAATAGAAAAATAGCTAGCAACAGCTCATGAATCTATGTAAGCTGTGTTAAATAGGTCCTAAACTATATAGTTTTTAGAAACAACTTACTAAGCTACTTTTTTTTTTTTTTGAGAAACACTTGTTTTTAGAATCTGTTGAGAAACACTTACTAAGCTACAATAGTCTGGCACTAGGCATCCTTACTTTATGTCAGCCAGCCCAGTTGGCCCATCAAACTGGATCGGAGAATGTTATCAGCGGCCCACTCATGTACCAATCAGCCTTCCTCCCATCCTCCGGCGGCGCAGACGCCACCTCGCCGTACAACGCCGCCACCGCGTGAGCCTCTGCCCCGCCCCGCCCCGCCCCGTACTGGTGGGAGTCTTTGTCACACCTCGCGGTACCGCATCTTCGGGTTCCTCCATCGTGTCTCCTGTAGCGGCACTGGCCGACTCCAAGTCTCTCCGACAGCCATGCGCAAGCGCCCCTTCCCTCGCACACGGCGCGTGCGGCGCTCCCCGACGCGCTCCGTTCGGGCGGAGTCGCTGACGACCGCCTCTTGTCCGGTGATACCGACCTCCGCCTCGCCACGCTCGTGCCCAAATGGCTAATGAGGTGATGAGTTCATTTCTATATTGAGTGTGTGTATCACTGAAGATATTATTGGATAGAAAGTTCAGTAGACCGTGGAATGCGTATGAACGTGTTTGGGACTTCATGTTGTAATTCATCTATAGAATAACACCTCACACGATTCATGTCCCTTCGAATCAAAATATTAGCACTTCATTATTTATTCGGGTATAATTGTTTGATGAGGAGAAAAGCGTTGAATTAAATGCTGTAGTAGATTTTTTTTTAACAAAAATTGCTGCATAGTTGTTGTTTGGTCATGTATTCCTTCAATAAATACTTGACCGTCTAAACATCGTCTGTTGGCCCCATAGGGTCTCCCTGCCTTTAACAAAAAATTGCTGCATAGATTTGAGTCGTACATCGCCAGTGATGACAAGCTTATGGCATGAGCCTCGCTAACTATTTGCGCTTGAGGCAATCTTTTGCCTGAATTATCGAGCACCATGATTAATGTGCCAAAATGCTAATCTGAGGCCAATCCTCCACATTTTTTTAATTTGAACAATCCTCTGCTCTGAACGCCATACAATTATTTTGGGTCTGCTGTTGCAGCTTCAGTCGATCTAGGCCTGGATCCACCTGAGTTTGTTTAAAGATGGGGCAGCACATATTCTGTTGTGATCGGCAAATAAATCAGTAAGTCTGAAGTTTACTTCACTTTACGAGAGGAACACATAGCATACATACATATTGTCCGGTCCTCATGCATGCATGTTTCTTCTCATTAGATTGATGATTTCTTCAATATTGATACATGATATGTGCTACATTCCACATCTAGTTTTCTATGAATATTTTCAGCATGTGCTTCATATATACTTGGTATTGATGGTATGCTATTATTGTCTTGTTTGATATGCAATGGGAAGCACAGATCCCCCACCCTGCTGAACAATGAAATATCATCATACTCTTCTTCTGTATGTCTGGATGTTCCAGTTTTATAGTACATCAGTGTTGCTATTATCAATGTTTGGCATTTGTAGGTGTTAGATTGTAAGAATTCATTTCGGTAATTGAATAAATTGAAATGTACCATAGTATCAGGCGTGCATTGATCTGAAATCTTTCAAGAAGTTGCATGTTGTCCAATGGCAATTGATCAGAGAAACCTCAAGTCTGTCCTAAAGAATTGAAGATGCTGAACATGATTGATTCAGGAGTAAATTTGCACAAAGGATCTGGTCTTTACATTGTCAGTTTTTTCATGACCTGCCATGTTAGATAGAAGCACCCCAACATTTGCTTGGCAAGCGGCATTTCAGACACCATAAACCATCAATGTGAAAGAAGTTGTATCATAACGATTTGTTCTGTCACATACCCAACATATATATACACATGCCTCTCAATTCCCGAGTGGCAAACTGCATCGAAATTCAACTGAAATGTATACACAAATCACTGAAGAAAAAGCAATAAGTTCACATCACATTCTATAGTCTCATTTCATTTCAGTGTTGAATATCTGACTGCCTCACAACAGCCCACAAGCTAAAAATAAAGGAATAAATTGACGTCACAAATTCTGCATTGCAGCTTCTTCAGTCAAAGCAAATTGCAGCTCCAAGCCTCCAAGGTTGACTTCTGTCCATGTAGGTCACAGACGGCCACTCTATCTGCAGGCAAGGTACAACTAAAATTTTATATATACTCGGCACTGTTAGATGCCTCTTAACGAACAACAAGTAACTAGCACTGGATGTAGTATGTAGCAGCTTACTTGATTATTACTCCCTCAGACGTCCCACATTGACTTGTTTCTCTTCGATTTCATCCCTTGAAATTTCCCCCACTTGGTCAAATAGCACTTCTTCCATTTCGTCCTCTGCAATGGCACATGCAGTCAAGTGACGAGAAGTTTAAAGACCAGGATTGTAGGAAAGGTACTCAGTATGCAACGTAAGCAGCAATTATGTCGATTTACCTGAAGCGTCAGCACAGGGGATGATGTTTGTCTTAAAGCTGAAAGGATCTCTCCTATACTTCGCGTACCACTTCCTTTGAATGTTGTTTTCCTCATCATGTCCATATGCCTTGACCTGCTCGATATGGCTGAACTTGTCCCACTCAGGCCCAAATTCCCCTTTAGGTATGGAAGAGAGCAGCAAGGCGTCACAGTCTAGATCTAAAAGCCTTGGGTTTATGTTCTTCAAGTATCTGGGGAGTGTTTTCATGTCGTCACAGTCTAGATCAAGTCTCTGAAGTGCAGGCAAACCATCTAGTATCTTCAACTCTGGGCATCCCATGATCAAGAGGTCCTGCAAATTTGGCAGATTGCTGATCTGCTTGAGGCCATAACACATAGAAACCTGAATTTCCAAATCAGAACTAAAGTTTTCCATAGGGCTTGGATGATCATCATGGTGTGGTAGTCTGAACTCTGGCCCAACACGCTTGATGCATGGGGCACTGCTAATCTGTAGGAACTCCAAGCTGGGGAGCTGGAACAAACCATCAGGTAGCTCCGTACAATAAGGCAAGTCTTGAATGACTAGAATCCTCAAGCTTCCAAGGGACACAATTGTTGTTGACGTCATCCACTTTGGAAGTCGTTGACTAAAGTACCCTCTGATGTCAAGATTTTCCAAGCAAGATGGAGGGCAGAGCTCATCAAACACCTTCTCGATTTGTTGTTGCTCTTCCTGTTTTACCCAATCAAGTGGGTCCTCATCTCTACTAGTGCATTGTAAGCAAAGATAGCTGAGGCACATCTTTTCAGCAAGCCTAGCTTTTTAGCAAATGAGGAAGAAGATACATTCTTCAGGTTATTTATAAGAAGACGCATTAGCTGGTTAAGAGACCCCAATTCTTCCAAACTACACCAATCACCCTCAACATGGGCTGGAAACCCGTCTAATATCCTCAAATTAGTTAAGCTGCCAAAACCCTTGGGTATATTGTTAATGCCTGAGTAAGAAAGGCTTAAATACCTCAGTTGTCGTAGCTTTCCAATATCATCAGGAAGCTTCATCAAACTTAAACAGTTAGAAAGATCAATACATTGCAAGAATTTCATCTCAGTTATTTTTTCTGGCAGCCTAGATGTGTCAGTGCCATGTAGGCACAAATATCTCAAGTGTTTCAGTTGGTCCAAAGATTTAGACAATTCATCAAAATTTGCATCTTGTACATGTAGGGTCATGACTAGTTGACAATTGGAGGGACATTTATTAAAAAGACAAGCGTAGCAACCTAACATAAGACAAGCTGCACCCTGAGGAGCAAATTAGTAGAAGTAGCATTGCATAAGGTGCCAACATAGAAGGAAAATTATTATACAACTAACATGTAGGATTTAGGAATATATTCACACCTAAAAGAGTGACTCAAAACTAAAACTGAAAGCATTAAAAAACTTTAAAGATTGAAAATAGAAAACACTAAAAAATTAACTAAAACAAAAAAAAACAATGGAAAAACTGAAATAATGAAACTAAAGTATATACATAATGAAAAGAAGAGAAATTTAAATTACTAGAAAATAAATGAGATTGATAAATCTTACTATTACTAATTAGAGGCTCCAATGAAGCGTCTACATTAATTCTCACCTGATGCGCTAAGAAAAAGATAAACTGATAGAAATTCTCACATTAATCGAAAAACATCTAGCCGTTAACTCTATGGCTCCGACGATTCATAACCATTAGATCTACTTTGTTTTCCTGAAAATTACCCACCCTGCCATTCTATTTTAAACAAAAAGAAATAGGACAAAGAGATAAATCTATTACTTTAAAACCTATATACTTGATAAATAGAAAATGAAAACTAATGAAAAAATAAAAACAAAGAAAGGGTAAAAAGAAAAGAAAACTAATAGCTCGCATAAAACAAAAAACTGAATAATAAATTAAAAAGAATAAAACACACCACTTGCAGCCGAGCAAGCTAGGCTACTTAGGGGCCACACAGCACACAGGCCAGGCCTCGCGAGACTTTGCGTCTTACTTATTACTATAATCTTGGTCAATTTTGAGCTAGTTTGACCAATATAGTTCCGATAGTTTTATCTCTTTTTATAGACGTATATGTTGATTCTAACTAAATATATAGCATGGATCATAGATGTTGCAATTAAATCAACAAAAATTATCAAAAATGTATTATTAAGAATGAGAGAAATTAAACATTATGGACCGAATGGCACGTCTGCATGTTCAAGGTGGATCAAAACAAAGTATTTGATAGGATGTGAGCACAAGCTAGTTCACAAGACATTAGATGCAAAATGGTCTTTCCTTATATGTACCAACGGTGTTGCCTTTACAAAGTGTTAAGTTGGTTGAGAAAAGATAATGTCATATAGGAAGGCAATTTTTTTTTCCGGGACATATAAAAACCATATCATCTTTAACCTGCGGCTAAGTACACACTAGCTCTTGACCTGCGAAGCTACATTATTTTGTCTCTTATTTGTTCTCTATTGGATGCAGGTAAACCCAATGTGCGCTATATATTGCAATCCCTCGTATCCTCAACTAGATTGGCTCGGCCTATCTTATCTTTCTAAGGATTCTAGAGACGAAACTAGCCAGCTAGTGAGATAAGTTACATGAATGATTACTCAAATGTCCATGGTGAAACCTATCAATATGGATTTACCAAAGGCTTTATTTTAATATGGTTAGGGGATCTATTAAAATCACAATACTATGAGGGGTGCTGTTAGAGAAAAGGATAAAAGTTACAGATGTTATTTTAATGTTTCATACACAATTAGATATTTAAAATTGTTAACACAATAGAAGACAATGGAGCTAGACAAGGCATGTACAAAAAGACTAAAATAAATTATGAAGCATATATACAAGACTACCTGCTTCTTGAGCAAAGACCAAGCATCTTCTGGCCCTAGTTTGTCAACATGGTGGTAGGGCACCTCTGCCATCATGCCACGAGCGACCGCATCATGTCTGGTAGTAACGAGAACACAACTTCCTCGAGCAAGTGAGTTAAGCAATGGAGGCTTGAGAACATTCTCCCATGCATGGTAGTCCCAAACATCATCCATCACCAATAAGGTCTTGCACCCTTCTGAGGCTTCCATAAGGGTTCGTTCCAGTGCGGCCTTTGTGTTTCTAGCTGCTTGTTGGTCTCCATGTGCTTCGGTGATAGCTCTCCTAATAGATCAGTGTCGCTAAATTCTTGATTGACAGACAACCATATTCTCTTGTCGAACTCTTGTTTGATGATGTCATGGTTGAAGATCTTCTTAGAAAGGGTGGTCTTGCCAATCCCTCCAACTCCCACAATTGCATAAACCATAACTTTTTGTGTTCTTGTATGGTTTTCCCCTTCTTTGTGAGCAAATTCACAAGATTTCTTGTGTCCTCCTCAATCTTGTCACCAACCACACCTAACTCATCATCCCCTGTTATGTCACGCCTAGAACGAAGGCTGGACTCTACCTTTTTGTGTTGTCCTCATAGGACGCTAAGATGTTAAAGTTGAAGGTTTTGCTACGGTTCTGAATGTCATCTAGCCTCCCATTAAGAATTTTTAAGTGCTTACCAATGTCATGAGCATGGAGAGGATTCCTTAAACAAAAGAGCAAGGGATTGAAGCAGCCCATATCCTTGCTTGGACCCTGTTCCATGGCCTTTAGCTGGCACAAATCAAGGATGTTGGTGGCATCATACATGGCATTCCTAAGCTCCCTCACCCAAGACTGCACGCTCTTGTCAGTGATATTCCTCTTGTCAGCATCAGTGATGAAGTTCTTGAGGTCCCCTAGCTTGATGCTCATATTTTTTATCTCATCAGGGACTGCCAAGAGCAGATGTACCTCTTCTTTTTAGCCATCTTCAACAGGATGTCCTGAAGGTAGGATGCCAAGGCATCCAATACCATCGCCATTGCAGTTTTAGTGTCTACAAAATCAATATAGATAAAAGTTCTTATGTAATTTGTTTAAATGAAAGGCAATCTTGTAGGTAAAATCACTGATCGAGGCCCCTGTAACGAATCCTGGCACTATTCAAGTAAAAGGGAGCACTGCAGCACTTGATATGTACTAGAATAATAGCAAAACTATAACAGAATTGCCATGGTGGTTACTTTTGGCTACAAGATCTGGCTCATAGTAACAACCTAAAAGCATGGAGATGATAAATTAATATTATCAGACGTGAATATCCAGTATCTAAAAAAGAAAAATCGGTGGTGAATATCAATAAGTCTAATACACTACTACAAAAGGTCGAATGCCTAACTTTTTAAGTAGGAGCCGTTTTTGTTTTGAGCCGCCCCTACAGTGGTATTTTCTCCCACACAAGATTGGGGGCTGTTTATGCGAACGATGTTGCCGTATTATATATTGGGGGCTGGGGCACCGTGTTATATAAAAAATGAATGCCGCTACACCATTCTTAAGTATATATATTTGTGTGTGTGTGGATCGGAAGAGATAAAGAAAGAGGCTGGAAAGAAAAATAGAGAGCCGGAAGAGACTAGCAGGCATATGTAATTGATTTGCAGGCAGGAGAGACTAGGTATATGCTCGATCTTTATGCTTCAGTTCCTTGTCTGTTGTAGAGTGAACTGGCCAGGCCGAGCTGGGGGTTACATTCATCAATATAATCATCATAGAGATGCTGAATTGTAAGATTTGTGACTGATGTATCCATAATACAATACGAGTACACAAGTTTGAAGTAGTACATCGATCAAGGACACAGAGCTAGCTACCCATAAATAAGTAATAATTCCAGAGAAATACAGGGCGTCAAGGAAACGGACCTATTGCCGGCGTAGTTTGTAGAACGGCGCCTGCTGGTGGCTATCAAGGTTGGAGATCCGTCAAGCAGCCACTGCCGTTTGTCTTCGCCTTTCTGCATATGTAAGAAAAAATGATTCTGTATGAATCCTCGTCTTTGGTAGCATCACTGCTCGGGGCACCAGATCGGTCACGTCAATCTGACTCAGTGTTTGTTGGACGAAAGAGACCCCAATGTGCTAGCCGTTTAGCCAGCACTACTAACCAAATGATTTGTCAAAAAAAAAAAAAAAAATGATTTGAGGTGACGGGTAGAAAAGATTTTAGGTGGCGGGCACGGGCGCCGCCACGCCCACAAGATCACGGTTAATTGGGAGCAACCGTGGCGGGCGCTTTGTTGGCCGTCATGGTAAATTAAAAAGATAAAAACCAAACCCAACCCCAATTGGACCTGGATCTGGGCGCGCCGGGTGAGGCCGCCGTTGATCCGCCGTCGATCCTCCCCCGCAGTGAGCTCCTACCGCCCACATCCACCGCCCGGTAAGCCGCCCCGCCCGCATCCGCCCGGGTGGTGAGACGCTCCCGCCGGATCCGGCGCCGGTGAGCCGCCCCGCCCGCCGACTGCCGCGCCGAGCCACTCCCTCTGGATCCGCCGCCGGTGAGCCACTCCCACCGCAACCGCCGCCGCGAAGCCGCTCCCGCCCGGATCCGGGCTGCCGGTGAGCCGCCCCGCCCGGATCTCGCCGGCCGCTCGCCCGAGATCCGCCGCCCCGTTGTTCCGAGATCCGCCGTCACGCACGTGGCCCGAGGCCCCGCCGGCCGCCGAGGAGGAAGGGGAGGCGAGGAGGAAGGAGCGCCCGCGGGAGAGGGGAGCAAAGGAGGGGCGCCTGGGGGGATAAGCAAGGGAGGAGGGGGCGAGCTGGAGGGAGCACGAGCGCCGTGGAGAAGTTGGCGTGAAGACCGAGTCCGTGAGTGCCAAACCCCTAACTTTGTGTATTTATATACCGACGACTATCGAGCCTCATTTTGGGCCTGTTGGGCCTCTCTTTTTTTGGTGGTGGACCTTTCAGGATGCCCACCACGGAAAATTGATTTTGCGTGGCGGACACCTTAACACGCCCGCCACGAAAATAGCTTATTTTCCGTGGCGGGCGTGTTAAGGTGTTCGCCACGCAAAATCAATTTTCCGTGGCGGGTAAAAACATGTCCGCCACGCAAAATAAAACTGGATGTAGTGGAGCCTTAACCGTGACGGGCAAAAAGAGTGCCCGCCACGGAAAAGATTTTGTAGTATCACGCAAAAATCATTTCATTACTAGTGCAGGTTGCTAGACCTGGACAAATTATTTGTAAAAATATATTAATGTTTGGCTAATTTATATAGCGTTACACTGAACGCTAAGGAAAACAAAGCATACTACAAAACATATATAGGGTCGTCATCTAATGTTGGAAGGTAGTAGCAAGTGGATGTCACTTAATAATTCAACCTAGCTACTACTACTGGTGGCTATGCATATAGTACTATACGTCGGGTCGGTTTGTGTGTTATTCGTCTACCAGACGGCTATATCTATTCAGATTGTTAGCTATTATAGTTCACTGCCTACCCTGGCGTGCTGGTTTGGTTTGCCACCCCATCTAGCTCGCTTGAATATCGCATTGACCACTGCGTGCAAGCAGAGCCCTTGGTATTTTGCTAGGTTAGCTGGCACAAATCAAGCATATTGGTAGCATCGTACATGGCATTCCTAAGCTCTTTCGCCCATGATATATTGCACTCTCTTATCACTGATTTTCCTCTTGTCAGCATCGGCGAAGAACCTCTTTAGGTCCCCGAGTTTGATGCCCATCTTTTTAATCTCGATGGTTACCACTACTATAGGATGTATAGGGCCAATCTCAATGGGGATTTTTTGTCACAGTTTCCAACACATTCATATTTTACAAACAGTGCACCGGAGCATCCCAATGAAATTCTCTCTACTCCCATGAAACTTTTATCATCTATCTTATTATTAATATGGTGATACATCAACCTAATTAATGCCCATGAAACTCTTATAAAAAAATCAAGTAAGACGAGCCTAAGTAGGGGGAGGCTGGTGACCCTTCGTAGTGGTAGTTTGGCCAGCAGCCCCTACTAATCGATTTAAAGGACGTTCAATATCCAGTTGCGCCTTGCAAATAATTTCTAAATTTCGCGATAAAAATGTCAAACATGGTTCTCAAATGAGTCAGCCACGTCAACGCCGCAAGCCACAGTGAAAGTCGCAAGTCGTTGCATTTTTCGCATGCTCCGCGGCTGCGGGGGTTCCAATGTATGACCTCGCCCTCGCACATAATCCTCTCTATCACTGCACCTCACACTCACTTGTGTCCATATTTCATTTCGGTTCCCCATATATCATACTAAACTGGCTGTAAATTGTTTCACCAATCTCAACGTGAATGAAGGTGAGTACAAATATGTATGAGGGTGAGTATATTATTTGGGCTTGATTGGCACAGCTGTCAGCAACTTTGGTTGTGAGCTGTCTAGTTGTTGTGAGCTGTCTTTTTTTTTGTGCTAAACACTTATTTTAAAAGTAGCTTCGTGGATGAAGCTGTTTTTCCCTCATTAAGAGATGACTCGGCATGAAGCTGAAAAAGTTGCTCATCCCCGCTTCAACTATCATATATTCATATTATAGTGATTTCATTCACCGTTTTGCGTGGTGAAAGTGTGTTTTGCCGAGCACTTCCAAAACAGCACGCTCAACTTTAATTAGAAAGCTGCTCAAGAAGCTATTTTGAAAAACAAAACAAAAACAATTTAAATAGTGAAGCTGAGCTGTGGCAAACGGCGCGTTTGCGCACCGGAAGATGAGTAACATGTCCAACAAAAAACATGAAAGGAAGAAAGAGGACCGAAAGAAAACTAGCGACAGCCGGGAGACACTAGGGATATATGCACCTTCAGTTGCGGCGGGGAGAGAGAAAGTTGTGTGTCCTTGAGTTCCTTGATCTCTTGTGGAGTGGAGCAAGAGGAATGCACGCTGGGGACAATCAAGTAAGCCGAGTTGTAAGATCGAAGTAATAGATCTTAGATGCAGAGATAGGTAGGAGTACCCATAAATAAAAAGTAATAATTGCAGAGAAATACGGCGGCGTCATGGAAAAGGACCTGTTGCCGCGGGCGTGGTTTGAGGCGCGTCCGCTTGCTGGCTATCAGCTGCAGGGTTGGAGATAGCCGGATCCAGGCTCGATCGGTGCAGTCGTCATTGGAGGCTGGCGGAGGTGGTGTGTGAAGTACTGAAGGCCGGCGAGGATTGCGACTAGCCGGCGCTGGCCGACGGGGTGGACGAGGTTGAATCTTATTAAACGAAGAAGGGAGCTAGGAGATGTGAGGTGGTTAGCGTCGAATGCAACCGCGGTGGCTGGCCATGAACCGGGTAAGCTGTGGCTGCGGTGGCTAAGCTTGGTGCTTCAGTTGGGGAACGAAGGCAAGTTCATAGCTGGGCATGGCCGAGCTGGTAGTGGCGGACATATTTTTTTAACCAAGTTGCTAGTCTTGGTCAGGGTATTTGCAAATATATACTGTTGTTGGATAATATTTTTATACAACGTCAGACGAAACGCTAAGGAAGCAAGCATAGAATATACTAGAAAAAATCGCGGGCGTTGCCGCTTATGGCCATTGGAAGTGCCCATTGTATTATTAAATTTGATGGTGACTTGAGCCAAAGATAATTTTTGCATACTGAAACCATTGTCTATCATAAAAGGAAAGCTAAGGTCAGAAAGAGTGACTGGTAAGCTAGCTGCAGTTGAAAAAGATAATTTTTGCATACACGAAACCATTGCCACCTAATTGAGACATGCTGAAAATCTAAACCTAGAAAAGAATTACTTACTCCTTTGAAGAAAGAGCCAATGTAACAAGGAAAATACAACAACACATTGCCTTGGACGCATATTATGGCAATATTAGTAGCACAGGTGTTGCAAAGGAACAATCCATTACAGTTTCATGGTACGTATGTTTCCTGCACATGTTGCAAAGGGTCAATGTTAATCCATCACTTTGTTAACTGTGGAAACCTGTTTTGAGCATAAAGAAATTCTTGATCGAGTAAATAGGTGCAGTAATATGCTAAGTTCCTGTCTATTGCTTAGCAGGAATCGATAAGGTAAATATTACTGCCTTTTTGTTTATGATAGCATTTCACAATAGTTCAAGGTGTGTTGACAATCACATTCCTTGAGTTAATAATTAATTAACTGTTCAATTTGGAGAGAAGTGGTGTGGTAGCAGTAACCTACCCATTTCAGTGGTTGGTAAATCTATACTTAAAAGCTTCCACTGGAACTTGAGCTTGGTTCAGTTCAGTTACACAAACATGGTCAGAATAAAATTCCATGATTGCTTGATAGGTTGAAACCTTCACTTCTGCTCTAGACATCATCAAGCGCTAGCCAGGAATGCCGCCGTTGTCGGAACCTGAGAACAAAACTCATGCCATCTTCAGCAATGTGTGTGCTAATCTTTATCAGATAATGTTGCAAAATGCACACCTCCATTCGGTGATGTTTGAAAAGACCAGCACATTGGTGTATACATGGTTTGCAGATAGACTCCTTCCATAAACTAATATGTTCAATGTATTATATTGTTTCAATGATAGATTAGGAACATATTCAGGTTTGAAGAAAATAATCCAGGTCTAATTGCACAATGATTTTTGTGAGTTTAAGATATAAAAAACAAATTTAACTTATAAATTCAGAAATGAGAATTTTCCGAGCAGTGATATTACTATACTGTTATATGTCATATATCATGTTGAGGAGACTCAGTTGAACCACATCAGCTATATTGTAGAATGAACAGGTACCAAACATTGTACAGTCATGTCAGACAATGTGTTATAGCTTATCAAGTTTGCTAAATCAACATGATCAAACATGGTAAGAAAATATTTGGTTTACATGTTTGGTGTTCTATGGTTGGCAGAATGGCAGGAGATAAACCAAAAAACCAATAGAACTTTGTCTTTCAGAGATGGTAAGCTAGGCACACATGCATACCTGTAAAGCAGGGCCTAATCCACTATTTTCCTGTTGCTGAAAATACAATAACTGGAAAAAAAATTGTCAACAAATTTAGCAGACTTATGAGGATGGTTGTGGTTTGTCATATATGAAAGTAAACAAACAGCATGTCATTTTCAATAAGCAAAACAATATCCTCATGAGCAGAACTAAATGTCAGGTCAGGGATGCACGAATGAGAATGTGAAATAAAAAATGTTGTCACTAAAACAGCAGATCGTTTCAAATTCCTAGGTGGTGACTGAATCGGTGGGAAATACTGCTGTAGCCTCACATGCCAGGAGACGGAAAAAATAGATAACACTAATTGGGTAGGTATAATTTTGGCCATGGAGTAAACTGAAGGACCAGGGGTGACCTCAAAGTACGACCTGACCTCCATTTATATAGTTTGTTCACTTATACAATTTGGAAGTGTTGTTGACATTTGAGTAGACATTAGATTAACTGTTATTCATGAATCTGCAAGGTCTAGAAACCTTGAGTTCAAAATAAAAATCCACTTTGAGCAGGGCTGCTCTCTAGTGTCTGCTTCCAGTTTCACCAAATAAATGTTAACATGCATGGAAACAAACTATGGGCAATAAGAACATAATTGGAGGCTCACTTGTTGATCAAGCGAGCCAACTAAATTCTGTACACCTATAAGCATTTTAACTAATGGATAGACTCACTTGTGTTTTGAACAACAAAAAGACTTCAACTGAGGTAATGAGCACTCCCTTCTATATTCCAATGGAATGATCCCTTTCTAATCAATATATCAGTAATATTGTAAGCGCCAATTGGGAAAAATAGTAGGACGTCCTATATCAGTGAAAGCGATGTAACCCACTAATCATCGACCTCGAGTAAAGCTCTCGGCCAAGGCGTGAGTGCGGCCAGCCGTGGGTCACCGGCATGCAAGCCACCGCCCATGTTCCTTGCGTGGAAGGCCACCGGCAAGCTGGCTAGGCAGCGGGCTCTATGTGCTGCGGCATGCAGACGCCGCGCCAGCTAACGGAATGTGTAGTGCATAGCCATAAATTTGTACTGATAGGAAAAAGAAAGAGCATAGCAACCTCATATCTTGTTCTGCTTGCCTTTCTTTGTCATTAGAGAACCATCAAATTGAAACTGAAAGTTGTACCTTCCTAGGCAGGATAAATTGAAAAATTGATTGAATCAAGTATTAAGCTTACTGAAAAATAGGTTTACATCATGAAACCCGAACACAACACTAATCATTTCTTATTTTTCCAGATTGCAGGACCAAAATATTGTTAAAGGAAATGAAATCAATAGCAACAGGGTCCTAACCTTTACAATCGAAGAGGCGCTTAGGGTTTCTTACCGGTGGGAGGAGGCAACGCTAGGGGACGCCACGTAGGCGGCCACCGGTGGGGCGGGACACGCACGCCGCCGCACCGAGGCCAAGAGGGAGCCGCCACCCGCCCGGCAAAGACGCTGCACGGCGATCCGGGCCGCTAGGCCTCACAGGCACGCCACCACGCCGTTAGAGAGGGGAGAGGTCCGGAGGAGAGGGAGGAAGGAGGAGCGAGAAGGGCGGCCTCTGCTGCCCCGGCAAGACCGGGCGACCGCCGCCATCGAGGCGCCGTCGTCCTGGCCGCTGTAGCCTCGGAAGAGAAGGCGAGAGGGAGATGACGGGAGACAGAGGGAGAGAACACAAGAGAGGATGGGAGAGCGGACTGTAGGTTGATATCTCAAAAGTTTGAGGGGGCTTTTGTAAAATGACCGAGGTTCGCCCGATCCGGCCGGGCCCACGCGCCTAATCGGACGGCAGAGAAAAGTGGGCGACGCGGCAACGCTGATTGGCCTTCTTTTGCGCCCAAATCGTAGGGTGAAGGACGTCAGCAACAAGGCAAGGATACCGAGCTGGCTTCACCATCCCGGCCCAGGAGGACCATCAAGCCCAACCTGAGAACAAGCGGCCCAGAGTGGACTATCCGAAGTAGTATAAGTAGTAGAACTCAAGAGAGAGAGTATGAGTGAATTGGCTTGTACTCAATGGTAGGACGGTCCAAATGGGACGCTACCCACCGTGGTTCAAATCCTGGTGCTCACACCTTTTCCTGGGATTTTCCCAAGGATTTACCAGCGTTATGCATTAAGTGGTAAGCGACGTTCCCGTCGACGACGAGGCGCCTATGGTGACTTCGAGAATCTCCAGATCTGCCGGCTGCCCAGTCCTTCGGAGGTGCTCATATGGTAGGGTCTGCGTGCGTGTCACTAGTGGACTGAGCGCGGTTTCTGGCGGCTCCAAACGCATAATTACTGGCGAAAGTACTAACCGCCAGCGACAAGGGTCAGTGATAAAGTTACCTATCACTGACGGTTATTACACCGCCAGTAATAAGAGACTCTATACTGGCGGTTATCTTGATCAGTGGTGGTTCGATTCCCGTCAGTATTATGTCTTTCTCTACTGGCGGTTTCTGGCTTCACTGGCGGTGGTACAGCCGACGCCAATAACATTGTTTCACTGGCGCGTAGTTAAAAAAACCCGCTTGTGATAGCGCGATACCACTGGTTGTTTATACTGCCGGATGCCAGTATCTAGTCTGGTGATTGTGGCAGCTCAGTAGAACAGCCGCTTGTGCAGAATTAACTCTGGCGTTTAAACTATGCTCCAGTAGTGGCGGCCATACAACCGCTAGTAATCATTTACAAATAACATGCAATACTGATATATATCAGTATCATTGTGACCACATAAATACCAAATTAAATAGCAGCAATATCACTGTCAACACAGAGTACAACACCATAACTGTCCCATAGGAGAAACAAGAGTACGTACAAAAGAAAACAAGCTGCCATCTAATTAATCTAATTAATATTCATCATGGTCTAGGTTGAGATTGGCAATGTCTACAAGGTCTTTGTAACGTGGATCAGCTAATGTCCCTTCCGGATCAAAATACTTCCCTTTGTAGTCAAGTACCTCTGCCACGATGAACCCGCAAAGCTCCTCGCAAAGTTGATACAAATGATCAATCTTGATGTGTCTACGTTTCCCCTGATTGGTCCGGCGCTTCTCCTAGCTAGCTGAGCTGGACGCAGTTGGGAACGCCATAATAATGCTCCGGCTGTGCTTGTCCGTTGTCGTGGAGACAGCGCTCCCGGCGTCCGAGCGAGTGAAGGCCGCAGCCGATAGGGCAGTTGCCTAGGCGCCGCAGCCGATAGGGCAGTTGCCTAGGCGCCGCAGCTAGTAAGCATCATTGCAATCTTGTCTACTCCCTGGTTGAACCTACGTGCCTTGCGCGCCTCCGGAGTGATAATATAGAAAAAAGATTCCTCCATACACCATGCCAAATATAAGGACAAAAAGCTAATTACGATCGTCGATGGTCATTGCGCTGGCGCTACGACACTATACATATATATGGCATATGCGAGTGTCATGTTCGCGGCCGGGCGAAATTTTAATAAGACGCCGGAGTCATATGGAGTCTCTCGCGTGGCCGTTCATTCTACACCGATCATCACATGTTCATTGTCGGACTGTGGAGATGGAAGAAGAAGATGACCAAGACAATATAGCTGTTTAGGTGGCCGCTTGGCTGGGAACGATACGTGAAAGCTCGTTGGAACTTCAAAGACAAACTGATGATATATGTATGTGGTGTATATGGCTATTTCCTTAGATGCCCTTACAGACTGGATCACCAATTCACCAGCATGATTGAGTAGTGCTACTTTAAAATAGGCAAGCTTTGCTCAATGATGACGTACGGTGGCCATTGTTTATCTTGCACCAATCTTCACCAGAAGTTCGTTGTCAGACTCTTCAGATTGAAGAAGACCGACCATTTACGTCGTAGATCTTGGCTGGCCTAGATCTATGCGCTGTTAGAGGCAGCTTTTGGGTCGCCTAGATTGATCATTAGAGGCGCGCCACTGTTATTTCTTTTTAATTTTCAAATGATCTAGAAATGACCAAGTTATGGATCCTGAAAAGATCTAAAGTGATACGGTTGCCAACTTTTCTATTGGGCATAATCTATGATCTGAAAATTCAATTTGAAGTCATGTATTAAAATTCAAAATTTTCAAATAACTTAGGGAGAAAATGATAAAAACAAAAGTTGTAGATGTCAAGAAGCTATACAAATTTGTTGTTGAAAACCATTTGATTTGAAATTATTTGTCTAAAGAAAATTCTATTTTAATTTTTCACATTTTGAATATGTTGCTTTGGATCATTTAGCACACAAAGGTTTCCCTGATTAATAATGGTAAACATCATTTCGATCATATGCATATCTCTTTTATTGCACATAACAAGGCTTGGAACAATAGGACAACAGTCTTCACTCATCCGGTTGATGTTAATTGGTTTGAATCTTGACCTCTAGCATTACCATCTAGTTGATAAAAGCAAAGGTTCGGGTTTGGGCGCCTCCCGGCCTGGGATGAGGATTATGCTCACCAGAATGCACTTTGGTGAAGGTTAGAGTGGAGGACCTGGAATCTGCTCCATGGTTCTTTAATTTTGCAGAGGGTGATGATCCCGATTCACGAGTTGGACAAAGCAATGTGAAATTATCAATGCTCGCATGCTAGGAGCCATGCCACAAGATGAGGACTCGCCCTAGAAGACCAGCGGATCTTGACCCAAATCAATTCGATTTCTTTGGTTTTGGACAAGTAGGGACAGCACCGAGAACCACAAAATCCACAAGACCCTCGGGATGGGTGCTTGCTAATGCCGATTGGGATGCATGGCCAAACTAGAACAACAATGCTGCAATTGACCAAGATGAGCCACCTTTGCTTGTTAATCTGAATCGGGTTTATAATCACATTGGAGGAGAGATTAATGCTGTTGAGGCAGGCCTAGATGATAATGAGGCCCCAAAGAGGAAGTATCAATGATTTGCTTCAAGCTCCTACAACTCTAGAGCTATCAAAGCATGAAGTGCTAGCAATGGATGACCGCATTGCATTCGTGATAATGAATTCCTTGCACCTCCTCCTCAATTGCTTTTCAACCTATTGAGATTGTACCCTTTTCCAAACTTTGCAAATCTGCAACCAATGATACCGTAACTAATCAACTATGAAGATCTTCCTGGTTAGGACATTCAGATTGGGGCTATTCGGACTATGATACCACCTGCCGACCCTTGTTACACCGAAAAATTCGAGGCGTATGGTTCAATCATCCTTGGCCTTTGATGAGCTCTTTGGTTCCTCTTCGATGGTACTCAAATCTGCACCCTCTAGCCTATCACTCTTCCCCTGAAGACCCTTTTGAATTTGAAAAGGTGGATTGGGCCAACCTGGGGAAAGGATCCGCTACACTCAAATGTCACCCGTCGAAGTCCCTTTTTACCGGTCCGACAAGGGCCAAATTCTTTTTGCTCATAAAGATTTAAACAGCCTCCAATCCCGCGCTAGCGAATGGTTGGATTTCTTCATTATGCTCCCCGCCGCAGCCCAACAGATCAGATTGGGCCTCAATGTTCCTCAATTCTCCCGCTCGAGTCAATTATAGGCCCACATCTTGGTAACCCCTTCTATCTTTCCATTCCTAAATCTGTTCTTTCGTTTCTATCTCTCGAATAGTGCTGCCCTAATCATGCGTAAACACTCACAAAAGAGAATGTTGAGGAGGAAGTAGAGGTCATCATGTCTACCGACACTCCTACAACAAAAAAAGAGGGTAAAAAGAGGTAAAAAATGTTATCTCCGAATCGAGATTCGAAGAAGCCCTAGGTTTCTAACAAAAAAATAAAGGTTTCATGCCAAGAACATGTAATGAATGGTTTTGTTCTCGCTTGTGATACTAAACCTCCTTTGATCTCTCGCTTCTATAGTTCGAGAATCTGGGCTCAACTTTCTGCCACAAGGATCCCACAGGCCTCATTGATGACAATCTACTCGCCAAACCCAATTCCAAGGGAGTAGTGTGAAGGGCCAAGTCGAAGAAGCCCAAGAAAGAAGATGATGAAGCCGGGACTTCTAAAGAGTCCACCGCCACTCCTTGATGTTGCTGCTTCATCCTTGTTGTTGTTGCTCCTTAGTTTTCTAAGTAGATTTTGCTTGAAATAAACTTGTGTTTGTCAATAATAAACAAAGGCAATGGAAAACCTTTTGTTGGAATGTTAGGGGAATAAACTCGATGGGAAGTGGAATGCTATCGAGACCATCACTAATACTGAAATGAACTTCCGTGACGGTTTTTTTTCGGGTTTCCGTGGCGGTTTTTAGATCTTGCACGCAGCTAGGTCACAATTAGTCAACCGATTAACCGTTAATCGACCCTAAGAGCTAGCTTGCTCTAGACGATGGGTTATGGAAACTACGGACCGGAGGAATAAGTTAGACATGAGAGACTATAGGTGGGGTGGCCCTTTTGATGATTAGATGTCGATCGTATTTGTAACCTAAACTTAATTGATCGCTTGAGTTTTTAAAACTAATGGTCACCGCCTTTTGTAACTTTTAAACTAAGTGCTTGAACACGAAAACATGTGACTTGAATGTCAAAATGTGATGCATGTTCTAGATTTGTGTAAATATTCTCTTATTTTATTATTTAATATGTGGTGTACATCATAATTTGTAATTTTATAATATTTATGATTTATTTTTTTGTTAATCTTGAATTAAATAACTATGGTGGTTAAATTACAAAAATTGTCATGGTTAATACATTAACCATGGCGGTCATATAAAGAAAAAACGCCACCGTTAATCGATTAACCATCTCTCATGTCTAACTTATTCCTCCAGTCCCATAGTTCCCATAACCCGTCCGCCTAGAGCAAGTCGCTCGTAGGGTCGAAGAAGTGGCCGCTAGGGTTTGCACAACATCGCCGCGATGATGCCCTACGGATGTCGAACCACACCCCCCGAATGTATGGTCCTTGTCGGCGTCTTTCAACCACCAATCTTGTGTGGTTCTCCTTTTCGACTCATGCCGGTACTACGGTATACGCCATGCGCCTCATGACCGACAAGTATAGAAACCACATAGGGATGTGCCTCCGCAGTCGCTTAGGGCATTGCATTCACGATATATGTACCGAAAATGGTTAGAATATTATGAGAGCATTCAATATGGATGAGCAAACGAGAGTAATGCTACATACCAGGTACTCTCGCCTCGATCTTCATTTTGTCCCGGATGGTCCCTTTTGCGTGCCTTGCTCCTCCGATCGATTGAATCAGGGTCGGCCAAGTAATCCTTATAAGCCCCGTATGAAATCCAAAAGTGTCAACAACTATGTATGTCAAACGTAATATGTATGTTGTGTGTGGTATGAAATAATATAGAAGTGTCGTGACTTACGGTTGTAGCGCCTCTTCAAAATGACTTTAGAGGCCTTCTCGGCACAACAAGGAGTCCATCCTAATGGCCATTCCATCCCGAGGGAAGATTACCCAAGTAATCCAATGGCCTCGTGAATGTTGTTGTAAATACACCGCCTAGGCTACACCATTATATTTGATTAGATATAGATTTCAAGTGTTCAAAAAATAAAAGTATTGAATAATTAACCTAGTATCCCTTTGACTTCTTCACAAGACACTGTTATAGCATAATATTACAAGTTAAATAACATGAAATTAGGGCTCAAGTCAATGACAAACATAAGTCTAGGGGTTTAACTAATATAATTCCATGAGTTTTGGTATTCTCAGACTTTCCGGGGACTTGATAGATAATTGCGAGAGAAGATTAGAGAAAGTTCCTAATATACAAGACATATAAAGACAAGACTTGACCGTGAAGCAACTCAACCCGAAAAGTGAACTAAAACATTCTAGAAGATACCGGAGGACACCGTAAAATACGGGATGCCAAGGTGGCATGACACCCCTGGCGGCGCCCGCTGCCAAGTAGGCCGGCCGCCGGTGGGTCCCACCTATCGGTTCGAGCTTTCTAGGTCGGTTTGCTACCGACTTTGAGGTTGTTTCTACACCGTTCTTTGAAGGTCGGTTTGATCCAAGGGTTGACGCGTTCATCGCCAAGTACTATATAAGAAGACCAAATTGACCCCAGTAATGAGAAGAATATCATTATCATACTCATTCATCAACTCATACCCATCTAGTCTAGTCCAAACAAGTCTAGACCTAAGCCCTAGTTCATACTAGAAGTAGTTAGCTACATAGCTAGTTCTAGTTGAAGATCAAGTTCATCTTGAGTTCCCGATAGTCAAGAAGTAGCAAGGATCATTGTTCTTGAGACTTCTCTCTTGTATTCGATCCGTAAGTACTCTTATATTTAGAATACAATTGTTATGGCTTTGATCTTTATAATTATTATATTCTTATTGATATGTGTTTATGCTTGCTATGATTATATGTTTAGTTTAGTAAGATTGCTTTATATTTTATGCATGGAATTGTATAGCATCCATATAGATGATCACTATGTGAGTGATAAGCAATGTGTAAACGTGGTGTTTATACAACGTTTATATGCAATTGCACCCTATATTCCGGGCCGTGTGGTAGATCGCGGGGAGTGACAGTCTCCCGTTGAGTCCTTTGGAATCCACCCTCAGAATATAGGACTAGTCGAAGTTGATTACAAAGAATGATCAAGTTTCGTCCTTGGTTGTTATTAGTAATGCTTGCCATGTGTAGAAGTAATCCAACCTTGCCATGATAGCTAGATGTATTGCACTAATTGTAGTCTTCATTGATATATATGATTAGGAGTATCTTAGGAATATTCATTCTATTCTTTCTATAACATGTTAATAGCTCGTATGATATTAGTGGCTTATGATGATCTTAGACTTGGGTATTTATCATTTATATAATTATCTTTATCCCGTGACTTATCCTGTTGAGTTATGTTAGATGCATATGGCTACTCTGCATTACACTACTCGTAAGGTGGATCCCATAAATAAATCATAATATAAATCATTAGATATCCTTTCTCTCTAACTTTCCATAGACTCCCTTCCCCGTGGTAAAATATAAATACGATACCGGATTACTCCCCGGTGAAGTGCTACAATTGGTATTTCTATCTCGTGGCGCTTTGCGTATATCATGTTCATTCTTTTATCAAGGCCAATCAAGAATACCATGCCCCGCATTTCTTTTTAGCGTTATTGCCGGGGTGACGACTAGTGTATAGGTAATGCCTAGAAATGAGTGGTATACCTTGAGTACATATCCCGGTGAGATTAACTCCACTATGGATAATGATGCTAAGTTTACATCCCACTACTAACACCGCATAACTCCGCTTTGTTGGATCATGAGGTTAATCCCATATCCAAGCTAACATGATTAGATAGATATCCCATATATATTTCTCTCGCCTTCCTAATGAGGATCGTGTTAGAAATATCAACACTTACCTGAAATGGTGGGCCCCAATGAGACTCCCCTCCTCTTTGACCTTCTTCATGCACCTATAGATGTAGTCTGTCATCTCTCTAACTTTTTGTTTGATCTTGTCTAACCTGTATTTATGTTGTGCTTGCATGTCCAACTTCCTAATGTCAGGGTGCAGGACGCTCTCTAGCCAATATCTAGTAATTTCCTTATTTCATATATGCGCTGGACATAGATACACAACTGGCTCATTCATCTCTCGGGCTATCGATGCTTGCATCCTGCAAGCACATGTCGTCACGTCATTATAGGGAGGAGTGCTAGAATTAGTGGTGTACGAGCGGGTAACGCATAAACGAACTCACATAGCAAAGAGTGTGACAACAGAGAGGTCGAGGTCCTTGTGCCGTAGCAACTGCCACAATTCATCGAAGCCTAATGGCATTGAAATATCTTTGTCCATGTGAAAGAGCTCTTTGGGGCACCTGAAACTGAACTCTGACACCCCTCGCTTAGTTGCATGCTCATATAATATGTGGAACCTCCGAGTGTCCCACTTCTCGCCCTCGATTAGGCGCCCTTGGGCACCATGAACTTGCCAAGCTCAAAGAAGTTTGGGCATTCCGGCCTGAACCATTCTCCTCGCTTAGGTGATGCATATCTCCTATACAGAAGGAGATGTTTGTTAGCATCATTTACGTATGCATATGTAATATGTTTGGCTAAGTTTGGTTGAGATTAGCATATATATACGTACCTACTACTGTCCGTCCTCATAGCCCCCGGGTTCTTCTTAGCCAATCGGAGGTTCTTTTATTGCTCCACTAGCTTCGCCATGTCCGCATCTTCTAAGAATTTGTTGGTCATAGCAATAACTTGCTCATCTTCTTTTGATAGCTTCTTCTAACTGCTATGAGCCGGTGTTGACTATCCTATGCATGTGAATTGAACTTAATTAGCCCCCAATGCGAGTACAAGTCAACCATGTATTTTTGTGCTATACACATCCAAATTTTCTCAAACCTCCTCGGTAGTGGCCGCTTGAATGGCGTGGGAGGACGGCGAGCCCCTTGTCACCATGAGGAGAAGGTGTTCTCTCACCGAGCCGTAACAGAGTGTCTTGCCGCCGCCTTCTCCTTTCGGTTGTTACGGAGGCGGGCTCGGACGAGGACTTCGAAAGACCTCGGCCACCATCGTCATTGTTATCATCGCCGCTACCATCCGAGGGAGATTGGGGGGGTCTCCGGGCGCCGTCGTGCGAGGTGTCGGCTTCATAAGGACAATGTCATCCTTGTTCCATAGGTACTCTGACCGACCCGAACGTGCTTGATCAATGTTTCTCCTTCGTCACCTAGAATATCGATCTCCTCATCACCACAATTTGGTTCTATGGAATGCATCACCACCACGACATCGTCGGGTGGGACCGCTCGTTATTGTATATGACTCCTACCACGGGTGGATGCACTAGGCCAGTGGCCACCTCCTTCTTCTTTCCCTTCCCGCCAACGGGTATATGGAGAGAGCCCACTATGGGTTCGACGAGATCATCGACGGGTTCTTGCCGGCTCCAGCCATCATCATCCCCGGCTATACCGACAAAACCATGCTTGCGAAGCATAGTGGCCTGCAGATCTTGAAGCTTGGGGTCGTTGCTCGTGAATGCCTCTTCTATTTTCTTCTCGACCATGTCCTTTATGGCTTCCTGATAGCCTTGCATCACTAGGCCTTCCTTGTACCTCTGCCTCGTGTGGTAGTTGTTCACGTCGGGTGCCTAGGAATCCACGGTCTTCCAGCTATGCCTCAAACCCTTGCCCCAAACTCGGCCACAATGCTCGGGTCTTCCGTTTGCCTCGGTCAGCTCATCGTGCTCCCTCATAGGTTTGAACTCCCCATGCTCCTTGGCCTCTTCGATAAGCATCACCTTCTTCTCCACCTCATCGACCTTTGGGTCATTGTACTTGGACATGCTACCCGCCTTTGGTTTTTTGGGCTAACGGGCATAGAGGAAGTCACGTGCCCTCTCAGGAAGGGTTTCAACAGATTTTCTATCCCTTCTCAGCTTCCTCCATTTCTCTCCGCCGCAACTCTTCCCTATGACCGGCATATCCTGTCATGTCGAGGTTGTGACTGAGGTCATTCTTCTTTGCGAGCTCTTTACCCATTTTAGACTTGGCTTCATACTCTTCGCTAGTCGTAGTCTTGCATTTTATTTTATCATAGCGTTCCTTTGGATAATGGAAGAGGACCTTCACGTCTTTCCACACCTTCTTCATGAGATCCTTCGGGACTTTCCTCCAGTCTAGGTAAGTGATGGGCACATTGTCCTTGACTACACAGGAGACCTGGATGCTAAAGGTGGTGGTGACAGATTTTGGCTCCAAGGGCTCTCCATGCGTCCCTATCTTGAATATTTGATGCACCACTTCAGCTTTCTTATGAATCCCGTGTTGGCATCTTTTCAAGCCTGACTTCTTGTTACTAGTGGTCGCTGAAGTGCTCGGGCTAGGACCAGATGCCCTGCGCCTCGACTCAGCCCCCTCTTTCCCCAAAACTCTAGACGCCACGCACAGCACCGGGCCAGAATCGTCACGACAACAAGAACTTGAATTAGTCGTGTACTTACATGAGGCACACGACGTTGTGTTAGTCATATACTTACGTAGGGCCTTTGAGTTTCAATATGTGCACCGTGAGAACCCCCCGTGTGTTGGGCTCATCTAGTGCCCAAATCGGGATCAACTTCCTCCTCCCTAGGACGTTTCTTTTGTGGCCTCGTGGTGTTAACTCTTCGCTCTCATATTCGGATTCGAATCGGCGTGGAAGCAGCATTGTCCTCGCGTTCGCTCTAGTGATCCAAATTTGCACGATCTTTATCGGTTGGGTCGGATGCCATAGGATTCTACGAGAACACGAAGCATTATAATATAGTAATGTATAGTAAAGAGTAAAGTACAGTAGTAGTATGTAGTAGATCCATCGCAGAGTCATCTCAGAACATATATTTGTTGTATTCCTCTCACGATGACATAGTTTTCCCTTTTACATAGAGTAGGTACAAAAAAAAAAAAATAGATAAAGTAGGTACATATTTTTCCCTTTTACATAGAGTAGGTACAAAAATACAAAAATTAACAAAAAAAAATGCAGAATTATGTATGAAAAGTAGAAAAAAATGTGTAAAAATGTGTATTTAGCTCGGGAAGTACCCAACTCTCCTCATCACATCGCGTCTAAGGCGGGTTGCTTGTATATGTTATACAAGCCGTCCCTCGTTAGCCGCCACAAGTATGGGGACATTTCATCATCGCCATCGCCAAAGATATAAAAAGATTAACATCATCGCATATGTCATCGCCTCAAAGACTAAGTATACAAATAGTTCATCATATGTTTCACATCATTGCAAATGCCACAAATAGATAGTTAAAGGTAGTAGTAAATGCCATGGAAAACCCAAAAACACCACCATGGATCGAAGTTCAACTAAGTAGTAGTGAAAATAACCGCCATGGTTTACTTATCATAAGTATTTGGCATCTCCATAAGGATCAAAGTAGCTAGGACCAACAGCTAGGATAGAATGGGAGACAAGTGTATAGGAGGGGCAGAAAAATTTAAAATATATTAAATTCAAAGTGTATAGGAGAAGGCACCATAGATCATTCCTCGAAAACTTATCAAATTCGCAAAATTCATCACAAATGAGTGGCAAATGCTCGAGAAATCCTATTGCATCATAGACTTTTGGCATTTACATAGCGAAATACCCTATTGCATCACAAAAGCGATCATAGGAAAAGCATCACATCACAGGCATTCCTCGAAATCATAGGCATGGAACCATCGACCACCTTCTCGCCTCCCTCGCGGCTACATTCATCGGTGTGGCACCTCCTACTCACCCGTGTGGGTCTCACACACCTTTGCCCGTCCGTCGACTCCACCTTCGCCGACCGGTGGCTTCGACGAGCCCTCGTGCCACGGCAGCTTCGGAGGGTCTTCGGTTCTTTTGTGCTCCTCGTCTCCCGGGAGGCTTGAAAGGAGCGCAACCGGAGGACCTTTGACTCCATGTCCCTCACGCCACTCCAGCTGGTTGACGTCATTCGTGCTGAGGTTGAGGCGTGGGTTATGGGTGGTTTCAGGGGCTTACAGTCAGTCATGCCCGCTCTCTGGCAGGCGATTAGGACCCTATTCTCCACCTTGGTGTTGCACAATTGTTTTGATTTTAGTTTACAACCTCACAGCTCCACCGTTTAAGCCGGTGCCATTTGTTAGTGTTCTCTACCTATAGTATCACCGAGACATCTCGCCTTGTTGTGTCAAAGGTAGTGTAAAACTTTATCTATATCTCCTCTTAATGAAGTACGTGCCCTGTGTCATTAGATTAGAATACGTCAAAGTGCCAAAATTGTCTCAGGCTTCGACGATGAATTTACTGCACTGTTTCTAAGTGACAAGAGGATTTGGATCTTGAGGACCAGATCACGCGCTCAAGTTTTGACACGTGATCCTGAGATTGATTGTGTCAGGGATACAGCTAGTGGTGCTCAATATAATGTAGCCAATAAGCTAGCCAGAGGAGCTAGGCACATGGCAACTAGTGTAGCCACAAAAACACCTTTTTTTTTTTTGCGAACGGGGTTGTACTTGTGTTTCATTAAGATCATAAGATGAAAGGAATATTGTTTAAGGGGCTGTTAGTCCGGCTACCCCATGTCGATTGCGAGTGGCACGTGTAGCAAGACTATTCGGCGATCGATGTCGTGACCGTTGTTGAGACTCCAACATTCGGTAGAGGCACGAGCACGCTTGCCAGGCTCGAGAAACCGGCATGGAGCCACTGGCATATCCCCCCCTGTGTCCCGGCTATAGGCGTGGTCACCACTGGCACTCCTGTAGTAAACACGCTCGCGTTCCCCTCGTCTCACAGCGGCCAGGTGAAAAGAAGCTCCAGGGAATCGAAGCCTAAACGCCTCACTGATCCAAGCATGGTTCTCTGACGAAGCCACCATTCAACCAGGATCCAAGCATGGAGCCATCAGGCATCGGCGCCATTATCCACCTACAGTAAGGTGAACGACCGACATGTTGTGCAGGACTGCAGGGTATACAGGTCTTGTTGATCTGGTGGGGAGTGTGCAGTGAAGGCACACTCTGAACGCAACCAAACTAAAGGAGGAGGATGCAGGAGGCGGTGGGTGAGCGATCTCGATGAAGCCCTCGCAATGCTGCTTCTGATGGGCTGCGACGTGTTGTCGTGCACCGCGTGCAACGCTGCTCTGTGGAGGAGGCGGATGGCAAGTAACGTCCTCAAGGTGTTCGACCAAAAGGCGGAGAGGCGTCGCGCCAAATCTGTTCCCTGTTTCCTGATTAGCTGTTGCTGGTTCGACAGGATGGATGTACACACTGTATCTTGTTACCTGACAGACATATGGATGTACACTGTGAATGGTGATCGACTCATAGGCGGCGGAGAGGCGTCGTGCCAAATCTGTTCGCTCTGTTCCTTGGTTACTTGTTGCTGGTTTTGACAGGATGGATGTACACTGTATCTTTTTACCTGAAATTCATATAGAGCACTGTGAATGAAATCTTGAAGATCAGATCTGGAAAGTGATCTCCGGAAGCAACAAACAATTATATTCTGCAGTCTGGAAGCCAAGAGAAAATTTCATAACACTCTGTTTTCCATTCTGGGCGTTGCTCAGTTGAGTCTTTATGTCATTCCAAATCTCTGATCTCATCTTTTATTCAGAACATCAATAGCAAGTATAGTTATTTATTTACATATCCGAAATTATCAAAAAAAGAAAAATGAACATCATGTTCTCCTGTGATGGTCCTGTCCAAGCAACATCTTGTGACGAAGAAATAAATATTGGCAGTTTATATGGGAAATCTTAAGCCTGTCCTAAAGAGGAACCCAATAATCAATGATTCAGGTGTACACTTATGCAAAGGATCTGGTCATCACATATTGATGCTCTTTCCGTGATATCCACATTTGAAGTCTTACCAAAACCAGAAATTTAAAGTGAACCTTGTTATGTACATTCACTTGGCAACCTGCATTTTCACTCACCGAGCCTGCAAGCTAACAGAAGGTGTAACATAACATTTGTTCAGTAACTACTCAACTCACATATATATACATGCCTAACAATTCTCTAGTCGCGTTAACGCTGATGCAAATCACTGAAGAAAAGAGAACAAATTAACATCACATCACACGCTAGTTGCGTTTTATTTGCAGTATTGAATATCTGACCACGTCACATGGACCTGTGACAAGCGGCTGCATTGGTGCTTCTTTTGTCCACAAAGCTAAGGTGAAGACAACTCCAAGGTTTCTTCTGTCCATACGTAGGTCACAGGCGGCCACTCCACCTGCAGGGCAAGGTCCATACGCGTTATATAACCAGCATTGCTAAATAGAAGTACTAGTAGCCAGCACTGTATGCATCATACTTGATTACTCCATGCGTTGTTCCACATTGACAGGTTCTTTTTCGCCAATTCCATCCTTTGTAATTTCCTCCACTTCGTCCAACACCACTTCCTCCATTTCGTCCTCTGGAACGGCACATGCAGTCAAGTGACGAGATATTCCAAGATCAAGTAAAGACAATCAGTATGTAACAGAAGCTGTAGTTCTATCAGTTTACCTGGAGCGTCGACGTAGGAGCTGATGTTTGTCTTGAAGCTGAAAGGGTCTCTCATGTACTTCACGAACCACTTCCTATGAATGTTGTTGTCATCATCATCGGCATATGCCTTGACCTGCTTGATATGGCTGAACTTGTCCCACTCAGGGCTAGATTCCCCTTTAGCTATGGAAGTGAGCAGCAAGATGTCACAGTCTAGAAGCAAATCCATTGGGTTTACATTCTTCAAGTATCCAGGGAGTGTTTTCATGTTGTAGTCCCTCAGATTGAGTCTCTGAAGTGCAGGCAGACCCTCTAATACCTTCAACTCTGGGCAATCATTGATCACGAGGTTATGAAGTTTTGGCAGGTTACTGACCCTCTCGAGGCCAGGACATGTAAACACTATGATTTTTAAATCAGAACCTAAGTTCTCCATAGTGCTTGGGGGCTCATGACGGTGTGGTTGTAAGAACTCTGGTCCAACACTCTTGATGCCTGGGGCTTCACAAATCTGTAGCAACTCTAAGTTGGGGAGCTGGCACAAGCCGTCTGGTAGCTCCATGCAATAAGGCAAGTTTTCCATCAATAAAATCCTCAAGCATCCAAGGGGCACAATTGGTGTTGATGTCATCCACCGTGGAAGTAGTTGACTAAAGTACCCTTCAATTTCTAGATATTCTAAGCAAGGTGGAGGGCAGAGGTCATCAAACATAGTTTTGATTTGTTGCTGCTCTTCCTGTTTTACCAACTCAGCACCTCCACGTCCACTAGTGCTCCATAAGGTCAAATGGGTGAGGCACGTCTTTTTAGAAAGCTTGGCCTTTATAGCAAATGCACAAGAGGAGACATTCTCCAAGCCAACTATATGAAGATACATGAGCTGGTTCAAAGATCCTAATTCTTCCAAACTACACCAATCACCCTCCTTGTGGGCTGGAAACCCATATAATTTCCTCAAATTAGTTAGGCCACCGAATCCCCTAGGAATATTGTTCATACCTGAGCCAGGAAGGCATAGATACCTCAGTTGATGTAACTTTCCTATGCCAACAGGAAGCTGTGCCAAACTTTCTCAATTAGCTAGGTCAATGCACTGCAAGAATTTCACCTTGGCTATTTTTTCTGGCAGCCGAGATATTTTAGTACCATATAGGGACAAATACCTCAAGTGTTTGAGTTGGACCAAAGATTCGGATAATGCATCAAAATTTCCGTCTTCTATATGTAGGGTCCGCAAACATGGAAAATATGACAGTGAATCACCTGGGTTGATCTTTATTTCCCCAACTAAAATCATTGTCCGTAGTGATATATGTGCTTGCAGAGAACTCCATGTTAGCCTATGGGACTCAGATTCTTTTGGTCTTTAGTGACAATCGAATAATATTTTCTGGATCAATTTTGTTAGCTAGGCCAGCTTCACTTTCGTATCCTATGATTGTTTCATCTCTAGCCAAATACTGAGCAAATGAACGGACAATATCATGCATATTGCAAACTGAGTGGTCCGCGTAACTTTGATCTGGCTCTAGAAGGTTCCTAGCAATTAACTGCTCATAGTACTCTCTTCCTATTACTTCTAAATCATGTGAGTTTCCATGAACAAATCCTTCACTAATCCACATGGCAATAACACGATCATACATGAACATCGTGCTCTTGGGGAGGAGGGCATAGTGCAGAAAGCAGGATTTCAACTCAGGGTGCAGATCTTGATAGCCAAGGTACACTGCATAATTTAGCTCTTCAGGCATTTTAGATACTGACCATATAGAATCATTTAGGACCTTTGTCCAGTCACTTCGCCTCGTCTCTTTCAGACGTAGGAGGCCTCCAATTACTTTGACTGCGAGAGGCAAACCATCACATTTTCTAGAATCATCATTCCAATGTCCTTTAGTGTATCAATCTTTAGTTCATCGTTGTTTCCATTTCCCACCACCTGCAAGCAGCCAGCTAGGCCAGTCAACGATACTAGTCCGAAGTAAAAATCAAGTGCTAGTAACTGTGCAGAAGCAAATTCACGTGGTCCATGCTGATGACATCAGTGCAAAAATCATTGTATATTAAGGGGCACTACTTTCATCTTTATTTAGTTTTTTACACTAAATAATTTATTTTCTTACATATATATTATTATTGTTTAGGACAAAGATAAGGTGGTACTTGTGCATACCAAAAGCGCGAAACCCTGCCTTGAGTTTTTTTTTTTTTTTTTTTTTTTTTTTGACAAGCACTGCCTTGAGTTAAAAGCGCGCAACCCTGCCCTGAGTTGTGACCCAACGATTTGCGTGTGGGCGAGCAACACAAGCCTCGAGGACTGAGCCTCACGCTAGTGACAAAATCAATCCATGCATGTAGTCTAAATGGAAAACTAAATAGGAAAAACATTATTTTAAAATGCTAACTTTTGTACATAACGAGGTGAACAAAACTAGACGTACCTACCTATGTTTGGAAGAGTTTCGTTTGAAAGAGTTTTGTTTTAGTCAAAATATAAAAAAACGAATTTGTTACTTTCCAAATAAACTAAAATTTTTACATGTATGCACATCGATTGTTACCATGAGAATATATAAAAAAATGTTATATAGTATTTACATAAAGATACTAACCCCTAAAAGAGCGGACGAAAACAAGACCAGCTGCTACCTAGTGGGGAAAATTATTAAAATAAACATTTCATTGGCTGCAAATTCGAAAGGTAAGTTATTTTACAACACAAGCATTACAAAAAGCAAGGAACCATAACTTACTGCCATCTGGAGTTTTATAAAAAAATGAGGTTAGCAGCACATGTTCAAGGTGGATCAACACAAAGGATTTGCTAGGATGTGAGCTTAAGCTACTTCACCAGCCATTAGTTGCAAAATGGTCTTTCTTCATGCGTTTGCCTTTTACAGAGTGTTAAATTAATTTTGTCTTATGCATTCTCTATTGGATGCAGGTAAACCTAATGTGCTATTCCTTGTATCCTTAGCTGATATGGATTTGCTCAGCCAATCTTATCTTTCTAAGGATTCTAGAGACGAAACTAGCTAGCTAATGAGGTAAGTTACATAAATGATTACTCAATGTCCATGGTGAAACCTATCAATATGGATTTACTGAAGGCTTTATTTTAATATGGTTAGGGGATCTATTAAAATCATAATACTACAAGGGTGCTGTTAAGGATAAAAGTTACATATGTTATTTTAATGTTTCTAACTCAATAAGATATTTAAAATGTTAACACAATAGAAGATGATGGAGCTAGGGGCATGCCAATGTACAAAACGACTAAGTAAATGAGTTGTGAAGCAAATATACAAGACTACCTGCTTCTTGAGCAAAGACCATGCATCTTCTTGCTCTAGTTTGTCAACATGGTGGTAGGGCACCTCTGCCATCATCCCACGAGCGACGGTGTCATGTCTCGTTGTAACGAGAACACAACTTCCTCGAGCAAGTGAGTTTATCAATGGAGGCTTGAGAACCTTCTCCCATGCATCGTGGTCCCAAACATCATCCATCACCAATAAAGTCTTGTACCCCTTCAAGGCTTCTTTAAGGGTTCGTTCTAGTGCAGCCTTTGTCTTCGTTGCTGCTAGATGGTCTCCTTGTGCTTCAGTGATAGCTCTCTCTAATAGATCAGTGTCACTAAATTCTTGATTGACACTCAACCATATTCTCTTTTCAAACTCTTGTTTGATGATGTCATGATTAAAGATCTTCTTTGCAAGGGTGGTCTTGCCAATCCCGCCAAATCCCACTATAGCATAAACCACAACTTTTTGTGTTCTTGTACGGTTTTCTCCTTCTTTGTGAGGAAATACACAAGATCTCTTGTGTCCTCCTCAATCTTGTCACCAACCACATCTAACTCATCCTCCCCTGTCGTCTCACGCCTAGCACGAAGGGTGGATTCTACTTTTTTGTGTTGTCCTCATAGGATGCAAGGATGTCGAAGTTGAAGGTTTTGCTATTCTTCTCAATGTCTTCTAGCCTCTGATTAAGTTTTTTTTGATGCGATGGCTGATGTCGTGAGCATGGAGAGGATTCCTTAAGCAAAAGAGCAAGGGATTGAAGCAGCCCATATCCCTGCTTGGACCTTGTTCCATGGCCTTGAGCTGGCACAAATCAAGAATGTTGGTGGCATCATACATGGCATTTCTAAGCTCCCTCACCCATGACTGCACACTCTCATCAGTGATATTCCTCTTGTCAGCATCAGTGAGGAACTTCTTGAGGTCCCGAAGCTTGATGCCCATCTTTTTTATCTCCTTTGGGACACCCAAGAGCAGATGTACCTCTTCTTCAGTCATCTTCAACAGCATATCTTGGAGGTAGGATGCCAAAGCATCCAATACCATCGCCATTGCAGATTCAGTATCTGCAAAATCGATATAGACAACATTTTTCATGTGAGTTGTTTGATTAAAGGAAAGGTAATCTTGACGGTAGAATCACCGATCGAGGCCCCTGTAACTAATCTTGGCACTTTTCAAATAAAAGGGAGCACTGCAGCACTTGATATGTACTAGAGTAATAGCAAAAAAACAATGAAGGGCTAGGTTGGATACTTTTGGCTTTCCGATTGATCTGTCATATTGTAATAATAACAAGCTAAAACACCCGAGTTAACAAATTAATGAGTATATCTAACAGAATTATAATGAAGTCTGATCTATGGACGATGTTGCTATATTATACACTAGGGGCACCTAAAACTGAAAGCAGCTGCAACGATCTCAACTTGTACGTGCATGAGTATAATATTTGTGTGTGTGGATTGGAACATGAGTAACATCATGTCCGAGAAAAACATGAAAGAAGGAAAGAGGTTGCAGAGAAAAAGTAGGGCAGGACAGTCGGCAGAGACTTGCATATATGCACCTTGACTTGCTGCAGGGGAGAAAATGCTCTGTGTCCTTTGAGTTCGTTGATCTCTTGTGGAGTGGTGCAAGAGGAACGGCGCCTGCTGGCTATCAGTTCCTAGGTTGTAGCGAGATGGCCGGATCCGGCTTCGTCATCGGCAGCTTGGTGTGGCAACTGCTCTGGTGGTGTGTGAAAGGGCTGAAGGCGACGATTGCTGGTAGCCGGCACCGGAGGGGGACGGCAGATGATCCTGAATCTACATAAATGAAGAAGGTGGTTAGCCTCGCCGTGGCTGGCAACAACATTGGCTGGCACTGGCAGCTGAGCGGCACCAATGGGACCGGCACACCCTCAACAGATGAATCAAGCAAAAACCACAAGGCCGGGAACAGAGATGGGGACAACTTACAATTCTCTTGTATAACTGGACGAAACCACGATTATGTGTATGTTCACCCAACAAATACGGAAAAAGTAAGCTTGGGTTCGAATGACAACGCACTACGAATGGCACCAATCATTGCAACTCTGCAAATACGGATGACATATTCATCAGGGGTTGGTAGTTAGTTGAATGCGATCGACCACATCCCAAGGGAGGATCATTGGATACATATACAGCAGAAAAAGAAAGAGATCTCGCCGGACAAGTGCTGAATTAGTGTTGGGTGCTTACAGTTATACAGAGCAAGACGATCTCTCAAGATGGCAGCTGGCAGTTGGCTACCTCCGATCGGAGCCCTACGCGTGACCGGAGAAGATGAGAGCTGATGGATCAATCAGCACGTACAGAGAGACGCGAAGAAGCAGCTGTCGGTGCGAGGCCTGCTTTATACAAGGACAGGTTGCTGTATCGTAGCTGGAACTGGAAGCAAGGAATACATTCATTTTTCGGCAGCCGAGGGCAGGGCCGTGCCCCATGCATGTGCAGCAGGTTCGATGGTTCAGGGCCACCAGATTATGAGGGCCTAAAAAAAAATCCCATTAGTAGAAGGCCTAGTATGAATTAGAGTTAATTACCATCGTCCTGTGGCCGGCGTCTCGTATCGTATCCATCCAGATCCAGATTCCAGGCTTGCCTTGACAGTTGACGTCTCGTATTCTCTGCGGCCGACGGAAGTCTGGACTGGAGGAGAGGAGGCCCTTCGGGAGTAGTACAGATTAGCGCAAGCAAAGCAAGCCTGCACGTGACGTTTCAAAACTCAAGACCAACGCCAAGGAGTGCTTTTTCTATTCCCGTCGTGATTGAAATTCTTGAACTGCTACTACTGATTGTATAATTTTAATTTTATTGTTTACATAATTAAAGCTATTGCATATTAGTTTTAAAGCGGCATGATTGTTTTCCCAATGCACCTATTGCATAGCATATAGAATTTTATTAACCATTCCCGTGACTATTGCATCAGTGGAGCGGAGCTTTTCTAAGTTGAAGTTATTGAAGTCATACTTGCGCCTCTACAATGACACAAGAAAGACTTAATAATTTGGCTATGATTGCACTTGAGAGTGGATTGCTCGAGAAGATTAACTATGAGCATATTATTGAAGATTTTATTTCAAAGAACACTAAGAGAATGATGTTATTCAAGTAAATATTAGTTTAAAAAGGTACTATTCTTAATATATCGCATTTGCTTTCCAATATATACATTATTTTTGCTATACATAGAACTTTGATTCAGCCTCACTTGCAGCTTCGAACCGGGCCTATAAATCGACGGCACGGCCCTGCCGAGGGATCCGTCCTGACCTCATCTGTGGGCTTTTGCTTGTCCATTGCAACATATGGGGAACGGCAAAGCATATGTTGCAGCGACAAGCAAGAATCATAGTGCAGCCACACTGTAGTACCTTTGCTTGAGGTAACCACCTCAAGATGCCCACGCAACGCCATTTGGAAAAAAGGAAAGGATGGCCAAGGATCCGATTCCTTGAATGAAGTTTATAGGGCGACGTAAGTAACTGAAGCCAGTTGTCAGCTGGGAGGATTTCGTAGGCGTGCTGCATCTTTTATTCGAGTTGGACGTACGTACGTAAGCATATGGGTCTGTGTTTTTAACCTCCTCATTATGGCCGCAATCACTGCAACTCTGCTGTCTCTGTACGCGCTGAATGTATTCCTTGGAGCAGCAGGTCTCTTCCAGTTCCGGCCCAGTAATACAGATGGCATCCCGCGATCGCGAGCAGCGCGGGCTCGTTTCTCAAAATGAATTTCGGCCTAGAGATCGCGAGCAGGGCGGGCTGTTAATCCGGCCCGGACCACGCTGAGAGTGTGGGCCAGCCCACCATCATCCTGAGCGTGGTTGGAAGCCGACAACCATGGAACCAGTTTTGGAGCAAAAAGGAAAAAAAACGATCCAAGTCTGAAATCACAGCTAACCTAAGCCCAATTGAGAACCGAGCCTAGCTCGGGTGGCAAGCGCTGCGGGTGTGCAGGCTGCCGGCGAGTTCGATTCCCAGAATCGATCTCACGTCTCGCACCGGGATTTATTCCCAAAATAAATTTGCAGGTCCCCCCTGATGCGGAGCCTCACACGTGGATGTCTTACGATGGCCGAAATGACGCGCCTGTCACATAAGAAGCTGGATGACTTCGGATCTCTCCGACCGCGTGCAACATCTTCGTATAGGTGTAGATCTAGCTTGCGCTAGCTAGGGTGTGAGTGTGAGTCTGTGTACGTGTGGTGGTGTGAGTTAGTGCGTGAGTTCGGATACTACGGCCAGATACTTGAAGAGTTGAGGTGTCAAAAAAAAAACCTAAGCCCAATTGAGAACGCGCGCGCAGCCCCAAAGCACCTCGGCTCGCGCGAGGCCCGTCCCGCAGATTGTTCCCGCGCCGGGCTCCGTGGTCTCGTCCCAGAACGGAAGAACGCCGGCGCCGGGCGCGTCGGGCAAAGGGAGGCGCGGGGAAGAACTCGAGGTTGAAGCGCCGCCGGCCGCCGAGATGAGCACGCGGCCGTCGGGGAGGATCATATCGGTGGCGCACCACCGCCTGCGGCGAGAACGACGGAGCTCGACCCAGCCCGTGGCCGGGGAGAAGAGCCGCGCGACGCGGCCGCCGCTGGAGAAGCCGCCCGGTCCGAGGAGCGTGCCGTTGGGGAGCAGCGCCCGACGAGCACCACGGGTTGGTGGCGGCGAATACGGGTGCAGCACGTTGAGCGCAGGTCTAGGAGCACCGAAAGTGCGCCCGTGCAGTCGGGCGGCGGTGCCGGCCGCTGTCGGCCGTGGCGGCCGCGCGGGCGGCAGCACGCGCGCAGCGAGATGTTAGAGGGGGCCCGTGTCGGTGCGGTCGAACATGAGGACGAAGTCGCCCGGCAGCAGCTGCATGTGCATCGCCGACACGCCGATGCTCACGTGGAGGAGCTGCCATTGTCCCTGGAACGACGACGACGGCGGCGGCGTCGTAGGCTCCTGCAATGACGGGGCAACGTCGGCGGTGTCAGAGGCATTGGCGATGCAGATGGCGATCAGGAGGAGGTGGGGGAAGCAAGGATCTTGGCTTGGGCATGGCTGCTGAGCATGCATGCGTGCGATCGTTAAGCCTTTCCAGGCATCCTTGCGATGTTGATAAGCTGAAGTGTACGAGTAGGTTTGTAGCTAGTTGCATTGCATTGTGATGGTACTGGGAAGTTAGCATTGTGTTGGGTGGAGAGTTGGTACAGGGAAGGTTGGAGGGAAATGGGGAATACACATTTGATGCTTTGATGAACAGGGTTACACGATTCAAATAGTCAGAAATTTTGAACCAGACTTCATTTTAACCCGTCAAACATTGATGTGTAGTACTCCCTCCATTTCAAACGTAAGTCGTTAGACTTTTTTGGCACCAAGTTTGACCACTGTTTTATTTAAAAATTTCTGCAAAATATCATTTTTTTGTTGTTGTTGCTTGCTTTATTAATAAACATTCTTCAAAAGTAACTTAAATTTGACTATGTTTGCACAATTTTTTTAATAAGATGAGTGGTCAAAGTTGGAGTAAAAAAAGTCAAACGACTTACGCTTTGGGATGGAGGGAGTATTTAAACTGAATCTTTGCCAAAATCTGATCAAAGAAGCACATAGATGAAACTGAGGATTATAGTTGATAGTATAGGTTTGTTCTTTTATAGCGAGGAGAAAGGTATGAAATATAGCAATGTTTGAGCATTAGTAATTGACAAAGGTGAAATTCGTAAATATGGGGTTGCACTGCCTCACCGTCCCATTAGCATTGTGTGTGTGTGTGTGTGGTATATACTTAGGGCTCGTATGGTATGGCTTCCAGTGTTTTTTTATAGGTGTTTCAGATCTAGATTGTTTCAAGAAATGTTTCCGATGATAAATCAAAATTACCGTGAAACCGCATTTTCACAATTTCACGCTCCTAGGCACCAAATGGAGAAATGTTTCAAGTAGAAACATTTCACTGTTGTATTGTTTGGCTCTGATTCTACCCTTTTCTTGTGGGAATCCGAAACAACTCACGGGCACCCTATATTGACCCAATAATCTGAAGCTAACTTGGGTGTGTCGACAAGTGGACTGTGATTGGTTTGGAGTTAGCAAAGGTTCATGGCATGCATGATCGATGAGTGCCCGTTGTTGTCACGCCCTTAAGATGATACGTATTTGGAGCTTCATTCGTGTGGAGTAGATCACCCTATATAGGTAGGTCACTTGGAATTTTTTGAATATCGGCGATTTTATCACTCAACGGCTAACACATCGTCAGCAACAATTACATATAAGCTCTCAGGGATGGGACTTATGATTCGTTCCTCCCCTTCGATGCATACACGACCCAACACAGCTAGCTCATGAGCAACTTGATTACAAGCTTTACTTCTAAATAGACAGTTGAAACTAATGAATGAAGCCGATACTAAAGACTTTATTTTTTTTTTCTGCCAAGTGGCCTACTGAAGCTTAATCATATTCACTAGAGGTTTGGTTCGCTGCACTTACATTTAATTTACATTCTTAATCATATTCATGATCAAAGAAGCACATAGACGAAACTGTGGATTATAGTTAATATAAGTTTGTTCTTTTACAGCGAGGAGAAGGGTAAATAAAAACTGAGGATTATGTCTGAAATATAGCAATGTTTGAGCATTAGTAATTGACAAAGGTGAAAATCGTAAATATGGGGTTGCACTACCTCGCCACCCCCGTTAGCATTTGGGGGGGTTGAATCCTCCCAATACATTTAGCCTCCTTTTTCACTATTTTCTTCACCTCCTCCCATGTATCCAACCTCCACGCACCGGCTCCAACGGTATTGTTCAGTTTTCTGACCGTTTTTTTTACTGGTGTTCAGGAAAAATTGTCTGTTTGACTGTTCACTTGCATACTGACCTTTTTGGTGGACCGAACCAGCCAGGGCTTTGGTTTGGTCTTTTAACGGTCGGACCACCGGTCCAATCTGGCCTGAAAAACTACGACCTCAACCGGCAACCGCCCCATCACAGCTCTAAATTAAACCAATGCATCGTTGCTGAGGCGGTGCAACCCTCATTGAGTGACTGATTAAATTGGGATCTCAACTTCCACGATGCACTACCTGCATAGACACCGGATCTTAACTCTACAACCAGTGTCGCTCCACAAGGGCCATTCCTGTAATATATACTTAGGGCTCGTATGGTATGAGTTACATTTTTTTATATAGGTGTTTCAGATCTAGATTGTTTCTGAAAACGTTTCCGATGATAAATCAAAATTACCGTGAAACCACATTTTCACAATTTCACGCTCCTAGGCACCAAATGGAGAAACGTTTCAAGTAGAAGCATTTCACCGTTGTATTGTTTGGCTCTGATTCTATCGTTTCTTGTGGGAATCTGAAACAACTCACGGGCACCCTATATTGACCCAATAAACTGAAGCTAACTTGGGTGTGTCGACAAGTGGACTGTGATTGGTTTGGAGTTGCAAAGGTTCATGGCATGCATGATCGATGAGTGCCCGTTGCTGTCACGCCCTTAAGATGATACGTATTTGGAGCTTCATTCGTGTGGAGTAGATCACCCTATATAGGTAGGTCACTTGGAATTTTTTTTGAACAACGGCGATTTTATCACTCAACGGCTAACACATCGTCAGCAACAATTACACATAAGCTCTCAGGGATGGGACTTATGATTCGTTCCTCCCCTTCGATGCATACACGACCCAACACAGCTAGCTCATGAGCAACTTGATTACAAGATTTACTTCTAAATAGACAGTTGAAACTAATGAATGAAGCCGATACTAAAGACTTTATTTTTTTCTGCCAAGTGGCCTACTGAAGCTTAATCATATTCACTAGAGGTTTGGTTCGCTGCACTTACATTTAATTTACATTCTTACTTTATGTCAGCCCAATCAGCCCATTATGCAAATGGATCGGGAATGTTACCATTCGGCCCGTCCCACTTCTCCAACCCAGAGCCCAGATCTCACCTCGCCTTTCCTCCCCATCCTCCGACCTCCGGCGGCGGCGGCGGCGCGGGCGGCGAGCGCCACCAGCTCCGCCACCGCTTCGGGCTCTACCCCGCCCCTTCCTGGTGGGAGTCCTTCGCACAGTCGTGGTACCGCACCTTCGGCTGTCCGTCCTCCATCGTGTCCCCTGCAGCCTTCCACGGCGCTGGCAGACTCCCAGACTTCTACGGCCCTGCGCAAGCGCTCCTCCTACCGCACGAGGCCTGTGCGGCTGTGTGGCGCTCTCCGACGCGCTCCTCTCCGACGACGATATCCATCTCCGCCTCGCCTCTCTCGTTTACAAATAAGGTAAGGGAGTTATTTTCTGGCCAGTCATTTGACTGTGTATTATAGCTGAAGATATTTGTGGAAGTTCAGTAGACCGTGGAATGCGTATGACTGACTATTACTGTGCTTGAGATGTGATGTTGTATGTCGGCACAATAATACCTAATTAACACGATTCATGTTGCTTATTACATATACTTCATGAATCAAAATATTTCGTTATTCAGGTGTACTTATTTGGTCAGGAGATCTGGACAAAGTATTCAAAGAAATGCTGTCCTTGATTTTTGTTCTGCAATAGCTGTTATTTGACCAGTGAGTGAATCTGCCGGATTCAGTGGTTAAGTCAATCGGCTTTGTGAGCTTTGTTGTTTTCTGCAGTACGACCCTGAATTAGGATGCTAGTATCAAGCTGTTCAACAATGTTTAGTGCTGATCTGTTAGGAACAAGGAACTAATACTCATTTTTCGCATTGAAAGAAGTTTTGATTCCAAAAAAATGTGCAGTATTTCCACCTTTTTTTTCCAGCCATAGAGCTGCTGGCATGCATACCATATGTTGCTTTCTAGAATGAATATACCAAATTCACTGCACTGCACAGGCGCACACCACAAGTGTTTTCGCCACTGAAATCAAATTTCACCACTATGCTAAAAGAACATCTACTGATGGAAACTTTGGTGCAGATTTCATCCAGACAACGCAGAAGAAGTGATCTTACGTTGTCATAAAAGTTAACAATAGGTGACTGGCATCGCTGCAACAGCTTTTCTTGTCACATCTGTCAGCTGGGCATGAGTATTGTTGTGCTTCCTTTCCTGCACACCAGTATTATTGCTTTCATTGTCACGGTTGCATCCCATGATGTAATCAACCTACCATGGATCTAGGGGAAGAATTCAGTGGGAAGGTTTCCTCTCTGGTCATTGATACTATTTGGTCCTTTCTTGATCCTTGCTTGGACATATCCAATGGTTAAGAGATACACGAGGAAGGATTCCGTGTATGACAAGATCGTGGAGGGCCTTTATCTGGGAGGATGGCCATTTCTCTTGAAAAATTTGCCCCCTGGAAACCCATCTGTCATAGATTGCACTTGTGAGCTTCCAAGAAGTTTCTTCGTTCCAGCAAACGTGTATCTTTATCTTGCAACTTGAGATACGAGAGCTCCAACACCGCACCAAATTGAAAAAAGATATACGTTGGGCTTGTGACAGAGATCTCAGGGGAAGGCAGTTTATATCCATTGCGCATTTGGTTAGTAACACACCTTTTGGTATAATTATTCTCAGGATTGCATCTTGATTTTCGTATTATGTACATAATTGTATTTCCTATTATTTATGCTGTATATTAACTGTTATGATTGTTCTTCATGATGGACATATTAGGTCATCGAAGAAGTGCTAGTGTTGTGTGTGCAATTCCAGTAGCACTGGGCATTGCTGATAACTGGAAAGATGCTGAGAACATCATCCGTGAAAGAAGAAAGATAAAAATGAATGCCCTTCACCGGAAAACCTTGGAAGAGTGGTCCAAACAACGAGTTTCTCAGAAAAAGGGTAAGTAGTTGTATGTGGAAGATCATCCTTAGTGACGAGCTTGTTCTTTGGTTTTAACCTGTTTGAAACATCATAAAATGGCTTATCTGCTTACGCCAAGTGTAATTTCTGTGTCATTCCTATTTATTTTTTTGAGCAATAATATTGTTGTTTTTACCTTTAAACATATTTGAATTTATATCCAGGTTTGGGACTATTTTTTTTGTTCACCTAGTTAATTGAATGTGGATGGGCATTAGCTTAAATGTGTTCCTTCATGTAACCAAATAGGTCGATATATATAGATAAAGATTACACATACCAAATATAGTCCTAGATAGTGGATAAACATAGTCATACAAATTACTAGATAGCTCAACTATCCTATTCAACATAGTCAATGATCTAACAAGTAATCATCAGTGGAATTGCTGAATGGATTATTATTATTCCATCATAGGGAGCTGTTACAAGACTTTTAGACTAGTTAGACAGAACAGAACCAAAAGAACACATAATATTAGATATCAGATTCTAGTGTCTCTCTTTCCTTTCCTTCTGCAGCGAATGAAACAATTTTGCCACCCTAGAATTTTCTTATGCACCACACATTTTCAAAAACTGTTTTCCTAAACAAAAAAGTATCAGAAACATTCCTTGTTCTAAAGCTCATTTCCCAGCTCTCTTCTGTTGCTCTAAGATGTCTGCTTGTTGCATCCAAAAAACCAATCTTCCCAGTCATTTTTCTCTTGCTTCTATGCTGAAGGTTCGTTCCACAACAATTGTTAATCAGAAGGCTGAAAATTGGCTTTGGGATGGTTGTGCTGCAATGCTTATCTCCTCACAATGAAGCATAATGAAAGTATCTCTATAGTTATTCATGGAAGCATAATGAAAGTATCTCTATAGTTATTCAGCTATTTCTTTGAGTTTTATAGAATCCAGTTAGTTAGATAAACATCAAGAGGAAGTATCAGAAATTATGTTTATTCCTTGTTGCTTATACCATGGCATGGGCTCCTTTTATAAGGGAATAAGGACTTGCTGACTTTTGAGTTCTGATTGCTGGTAGGAAGGCGGTCCATTCCCTGCTGATTTAATAGGGACTAGTTAACAATGGTTTCTTATTGTGCATAAATCGAAAGCTGTCGTGTTCTCTGTACTACCGTCTTCTGTATATTCATGTCTTACTTATGCCAATAGAGCTATTGCTGAGGTCATTCATTCTAGAGAAGTTTCATTTAGTTTATCAGTGGCAAGCACAAAGTGCCCTATGTAATGGTATTTGGGTACAGCGTGAACTTAAAATGCTATGTTGATGCATTTAAGGCACATAATATGATGTTTGATGAAATATTTTTCTATTTATCAATTACTATTCTATGAAATGGATGGCACTTGTCAGCATCTGATGCAATCTACCATATCTTCACTTAACCCAGAGGCTTTCAGACATGACCATGCCACAATGGTGGCTCTTCTAGTCATATACTACTTAATTTTTTTGTTTATTAAATAGTTACCGAGGCTTATTTCAGTCATCTTACATATACTTACAAAATGATTTTATGAGGCAATGGGTTTGCATGTTCTACCACTGCCTCTAAAATTTTCTATGAGCCCAATAGTTTCTCCCTGCCTCTATAAATAGATTTTCAGAACCAGGCACCTTAAAAGGACCGTCTCTGAAAATATGGGTCTTCTTACAATGCTTTCTTTGAAAATCCCTTCACAATTTTTAGAGGATGTGTCTTACGCAGAGGCCTTCTTAGTTTTGAGTCTGCATTGCCAGTGATGACAACCATTTGGCATGAGCCTCGGTAACTATTTTGTGCTTTGGACAATTGTTTGCTTGAGTTTCGCGGCCATAATTATAGTGCCAAAATGCTAATCTGAGGCTGAATATATCTCTTTTCATTTTTTGAACCTGAGCAGTCTCCTGCTAATCTGAACAACTGAGAATTAATTTGGTCTGGTGTTGCAGCTTCAGTCCATCTAGGCCTGGATACACCTCAGATTACAGACCTGGGGCAGCACATATTCTTTTGTTCTGGGCAAATGAATCCGTAAATATAAGTTAAGTAACCGAAAAGAACAGGTAGCATGCATACATAGTATGCTTGTGAGAGAGGTGATCTTGATGGATAAGCATACACATGATTACTTCTTTACCTTGTGCTTCTTATCCACAATCCAGCATTGTATCTTCTCAGTAGATTGATGACACCTACAAATACTTATCCATACCATGGGCTGCATTCTAGTTCTAGTTTGTGTACACGGAGGATTTTTATTTGTTCTTGTTAATTGGTATGCTGATGTTGTTCTTGTTACCTTGTGGTTGCCCTGCAGTTGGATTACTGAGTGCACTGATGGGAGGACAACAAGAAGAAAAGTAGGAGAAGATGCAGCGACAGAAGGAAAGGGTGCACTGCGCTCGACAAGGTTCTAATTGACGACAGCCTGCGGCACACTTCAGTGATGCAGGCATGACTGTTTCTTTTGTTGATCTGCAGAGGCGGGCATCGTTACACACCTGTCCTATAAACATGAATTTCAGAGACAGACACATAGGCTGTCTTTGTTGTTTCCCATTTACACAGGCACTCCCATTGATGTGGTTGAGGTCGCCTGTGTAAAGGTGTTTCGCCCTACTCTGTAAAGGGACTTTATAGCAGTGTAACATTTTGCATTTATGTTACATTTTGCATATAACTCAGTGACCAGTGGGCCCTATGTGCTGGTTATGGTTTCATGTGTAGAAGCTTTGGAATGGCTTTAAAGTCACCGTGGCACATCCGTACATGTAACTTTCCTATGAATATTTTCAACATGTATACTTGGTATGGATGAGTCTGCTATTTTCTTGTTTGATGGACTATGCAAAGTCATGGACATTGTGAAGTTACAGATATCATCATACCAGTTTTATAGTACGTACATCAGTGGCTCAGTGTTGCTACTATCACTGTATGATAGTTGTAGGCATAATAATTTTAAGAATTCATTTCATACAAGTGAAATCTTAATTTTTTTTATGTTCTGGACTGGCACACATTTAAATGTACAAGGCATGCATAATTGTACGTTGTGGCAAGCACCGAGTATGCATTATTTGAAAACTCTCAAGTTTAATGTTCTGCTACGATGGTCTGATGCAACCGCAACGCATCCACAAATCACACATTCTAGTTTCATTATATTTGCAATGTCGAATATCTGACCGCCTCAACAACCAGCAGGCTAAAATTCCGCAATGCTGCTTCTTCAGTCATAGCGATGGCAGCTCCACGGTTCCTACTGTCCAAGGTTACGGATGGGCACTCCACCTGCAAGCGATGTACATATGCATTATATATTTATATAATCAACAGTGTTAGACGCCACTTAACGAATAAATAGTAACAAGTTGTAGCTGCGTACTTGATTACTCCCTGTGTTGTTCCATATCCACACAGTGTTGTACTTCCATTTCGTCCCTTGTAATTTCCTCCACTCTGTCCAATAACACCTCCATTTCATCCTCTGAAACGGTACATGGAGTTAAGTGAGTGACGAGACATTAGAAGAGCATAAAAGGCATTCAGTATGCAATAAAAGCAGCAGTTGTGTCAATTTACCTGGAGCGTTGACGGAGGGGCTAATGTTTGTCTTGATGCTGAAAGGGTCTCTCGTGTACTTGACGAACCACTTCCTTATAATGTTGTTGTCGTCATCATTTGCATTTGCCTTGACCTGCCTGATATGACTGAACTTGTCCCACTCAGGGCCAGATTCACCTTTATTAGCTATGAAAGTTAACAGCGAGATGTCACAGTCTAGCTGCAAATCCCTTGGGTTTACGCTCTGCAAGTATCCAGGGAGTGTTTTCATGTTGCAGTCCTCCAGCGTGAGTCTCTCAAGTGTTGGCAAACCCTCTAGTACCTTCATCTCTGGGCACTCTATGATCTTGAGGTTCTGCAATTTTGGCAGATTGCTGATCCTCTCTAGTCTACGACATCCATGCACCTGAATTTCCAAATCAGAACCTAAGTTTTCCATAGCGCTTGGGTGCTCATCATGGTGTGGTAGTAAGAACTCTGGCCCAACACGCTTGATGGCTAGGGCGCTTATAATCTGTAGGAACTCCAAGTTGGGGAGCTGGCACAAGCAGTCTGGTAGCTCCATACAATAAGGCAAGTCTTCCATCATTAAAATCCTCAAGCATCCAAGGGGCACAATTGGTGTCGATGCCATCCACCGTGGAAGTAGTGGACTAAAGTACCCTCTAATTTCTAGATATTCTAAGCAAGGTGGAGGGCAGAGCTCATCAAACACCATTTTGATTTGTTGCTGCTCTTCCTGTGTTACCAACTGAGCACCTCCATGTCCACTAGTACACCCTAACAACAGATGGGTGAGGCATGCCTTTTCACGAAGCCTAGCCTTTATAGAAAATGAACAAGAGGACACATTCTCCAAGCCAATAATTTGAAGATGCATCAGCTGGTTCAGAGATCCTAATTCTTCCAAACTACACCAATCACCCTCCACGTGGGCTGGAAACCCCCTCAATGTCCTCAAATTAGTTAGGCCACCGAAACCCCTAGGTATATTGTTTATACCCGAGCCCCTAAGGCTTAGATACCTCAGCTGACCTAACTCTCCGATGCCACTAGGAAGCTTCACCAACCTCTTACAATTATCAAGGTCAATGCATTGCAAGAGTTTCATCTTGGCTATTTTTTCTGGCAGCCGAGATATTTTAGTACCATCTAGGGACAAATACCTCAAGTGTTTGAGTTGGACCAAAGATTCTGACAATGCATCAAAATTTGCATCTTTTATATGTAGGGTCCGCAAACATGGAAAACATGACAGTGAATCACCCGGGTTGATCTTTGTTTTCTCCAACTAAAATCAGTGTCCGTAGTGATGTATGTGCTTGCAAAGAACTCCACACTAGCTTATGAGACTCTGATTCTTTGGTTTTCAGTGATAACCGAATAATATTTTCAGGATTAATTTTGTTGGCAAGTCCAACTTCAATTTTGTAAGCTATCACTGCTTCATCTCTAGCCAAATACTGAGCAAATGAACGGACAATATCATGCATATTGCAAACTGAATGGTCCACGTAACTTTGATCTGGCTCTAGAAGGTTCCTAGCTATTAATTGGTCATAGTAATCTTTTCCTATTACCTCTAAATCATGTGAGTTTCCATGAACAAATTCTTCACTAATCCACATGGCAACAACACGGTCATACTTGAACACCGTGCTCTTGGGGAGGAGGGCATAGTGCAGAAAGCAGGATTTCAACTCAGGATGCAAATCTTCATAGCTAAGGTACACTGCATAGTTTAGCTCTTCAGGCATTTGAGATATTGACCATATAGAATCATTTAGAACCTTTGTCCATTCACTTCGCCTCATCTCTTTCAGACGTAGGAGGCCTCCAATTACTTTGACTGCGAGAGGCAGACCATCACATTTTTCTGTAATCAACATTCCGATGTCCTTTAGCGCATCAACCTTTAGTTCATCATTGTTTCCATTTCCCACCACCTGCATGCAGCCAATTAAATGAAAATATGTAGATATATACACATTTGGTCCGAACCAGGACTAAATTCAAGTGTTAGTAAATGATACTCTGTGCAGAGGCAAAATCAAGTGCTAGTAAACGACAATGTGCAGAAGCAAAATTATATTTGTGGCCGATGTATCATCATTCACGTGGTCCGTGCTGGTGACATCAATGGAAAAATCATTATATTGTATATGTATACTTGCATGGTGCTGTCATGAACCAAAAAGAGATAGCGGAATAGGGCCCAACAAGGAGGAACGCTGAAGCGCCGCCGGGGCCAAGGCCCGAAAAGCCGCCCGAGGGCTGGGCGCCGCCGCCGCCGCCCGCCGTGAGCCAGCGCCCGCGTCGGTATCCGCAATTAAGTAAGGAATATTTAAGGAATAAAGATAGGAATAAAATAGGGAATAAATAGATTGCTTGTAAAAGAGGAATTCAATCTATAAGGAAACCTCTAGATCTTTCTTAGCATGCAAGTCTCCCTCGGACTATAAATACAAGGGGCATGTAGCCGGTTGAATCTTAAAGAAATAAATTAAAGGGGTAACTCCTAACGGCTCTCCGGCTCTAGGCTCCTCCTCTCCCTCACCTCGCGCACAGCGCACCGCCCAAATCACACGCCGCGCCGCTGCACGGCTTGCCGCCACCCCCCGCGCCCAGCGCCCGCTCGACCGTCGGCGCCGGCAGCGCCCGCCCGGCCAGTAGCGGCGCCGCCCCGCCGCCAGTCCCCCCCTCCTCTTCCTCCGTCTCTTCTTCCTCCTCTCTCGCCCCCAAACAGCCCCATCCACGCGCCTACACCATCTTCGCCCCGTCCGGATCGCCGACGATCGGCAATCAGTGTCAATTCGGCCCAATCTGGCGGAATCGGCGGTGGTATCCGGAGACGGGGGCGATTCCCACCACCGGCGGCTTCCGACTATCACCAATGCCACGATCCGATGGACAGCCACAAGATCGCCCGACCTCCGGATGGAGATTTGCGAGCCGTTATCTTATGAGGAAATTCCAGGCCACCTTAAACGCCCTCGTGGAGAAGTTGGATGAACGGCCCGCCCCGGCACGCACAACGGCGACACTCGAGTTGGATCTTTTTGGCGACACGCCACGACGCCGCCAACAACGCCAACCTCCTGCCGCCATGGCCAAGACAAAGAAGAATACCGCGCAAAGACGCTGCCTTGCCGCCCGACATACGCGCACGACGTCACCTCACCACCATCGACGACGTCCACGCCATGGGCGCCCGGACGGGTGATGACGCTCCTACGGGCGCCGCCTCGTCACCCCTCCAAGATCATCGACGGCGCAAGCAACGAGCACGCGTCCACCCCATGGGTGGCCCCACCGCTGCTATCCGGATCGGTCGAACCGAGGCTACCACCGACGTCCATCGGTACATTCGACGAAAAGCCTACCCAATTAGGCCAACGTCTCACGGCTACTACAATGGCACGAATAAGTTCCCGGTCACTACCAACATCATCTTTGACATTGGGAACATCCGGAGTGCCAACAAGGGCGACTCAACGGCGTCGCTGGCGTCGTCGAGATCGACGTCGCCACTCTCAACCACGGCGTCCCGACATCCCCGGACAACAACGGCGACATATAACCAACAACGCCAACAACCGCCCGACCCGGGGACATCACACGCCCACGATCACCGGGCAAGTCCATCCCATTCCACAAGGAGCTTCTACCTCTATCACCCATGCTCAATGATGTCGCTTGACGCGTCGTCAACCAAGACGTCTTCGACCCGGCATCATCGGCGAGAACAACGACATCCCGACATCGCCATTAACGCCGCTAGCCACAATGCTTGCGGCATCGGCGACAACGGCAACGGCGTCCTCAAGGATACCAACGCCAATGACGTTCCCCACGATGTCGACTACGTCTTCACCATGCCTACCATCGACAACAACTACAAGGGCATCAACCACGGCGACATCCTCGCGGCCAACCTCGACATTGGGAACCTACAACGTTCCACACATGGGCGCCACGGCCGATGAGAACACCGACGCCCCCGGCGCCACCAAGAAGACGGTCGTTCACTTTCGCCGACCACCGACGGCGACAATGCGCTACACCTGCTTTGGACATCCCGCCGACATCAACAATGGTAGATAACACCATCAATCAAGGCTGCGGATCCGGTAAAGGCAACACCATCGCCACCACGCCCGGCGAAAGGTCGGTACACTTTGTCCAACCGATGAGAACAAAGACCCCTCCTTCTTTGGCTCCTGCGCTTCACCATGATGACGCCGGAGAATGGAGACAACATACCATGGTGCCCCACTCGCGGTTTTGGGGCGTCCTTCAACGGCGACATCAACCACCATCGCGGCGTCAACTACGCCGGCTTTGGCGGCGGGGGCGACTCGAGCCGTACCTATGGACTCGATGTTCCTCAACGACATCTATGTCGATGCGACTACGCCAACAAGCCATGGTCTACAATGCACCAGGAGGCGCCCTACATACGAGCTTGGCAACCCAAGTCGCTCCTATGATCGACACTTCCATCTTGACAAGTCTCGACTTGGGGCCTTTACCGACGGCGACAAAGGTACATACCACCCACATCAACCCCCCTACATCGTCAACCTCGTCACACCCCAAGAGGCTCCCCGCTCCACCTCAACTTGCTCCTTCAATGGACCACAAGCTCCAAGGCCTCGCCCGGACTCATAAAGATGATGGCACCACCGGGGCACCGCTCGAGAAGATTGATAAGCCCTCGGCGACCAAGGCACTCATGCGACATCCATTCGGCTTCAATATCGGCATCTTCATCTTTGCCCGGCGGATATGTCACGAGTGTAGAACCACGGCGAGGGGCCAGACGCTAATGTCGAAAAAAGGGGGAGATGTCATGAACCAAAAAGAGATCCGCGGAATAGGGCCCAACAAGGAGGAACGCTGCGCCGCCGGGGCCAAGGCCCGAGCCGTCGCTGAGGGCTGGGGCCGCCGCCCGCCGTGAGCGCGCCACGTCGGTTGCTCGCAATTAAGTAAGGAATATTTAAGGACTAAAGATAGGAATAAAATAGGAATAAATAGATTGCTTGTAAAAGAGGAATTCCAATCTATAAGGAAACCTTTAAATCTTTCTTAGCATGCAAGTCTCCTTCGGACTATAAATACAAGGGGGCATGTAGCCGGTTGAATCTTAAGAAGAAATAAATTAAAATGGTAACTCCCAACAGCTCTCCCGCTCTAGGCTCCTCCTCTCCCTCACCTCGCGCGCGCGCTTGCCATCAAATCACCGCCGCCGCTGCACGGCACGCCGTCACCACGCCCCGCCCAAGACGCCCGCCGGCCGACGACGCCGCCGCCCGCCCCGCGCTTGCGATTACCCGCCGCCCACGCCGTCGCCCCCTCCTCTTCCTCCGTCTCTTCTTCCTCCTCTCTCTTTGCCCCCAAACAGCCCCATCCACCGCCTACACCATCATCGCCGCCGTCGGATCGCCGGCGATCAGCAATCAGTGTCAATTCGGCCCAATCTAGCCGGAATCGACAGTGCAGCTAGGTGACGTCGGTGCACAAAAAGTAGTACTCTTGTATTTTATAGCCACCATATATATTATCTACCAGAAGTTTATACTCACTCCTGTATTTATTGTAGCTTTTATTCATTTTTTTATACTAAAATAGCATGAACGTCTCAGCTTTCTGTATGGAAGTTCGATATATCAAAAAAAAATTATATATTTACTAGTAACATTACTTTATATAGTAATATGCAATGATTGAAATTAAATTATTAGTACTGATATGGCATAACATTTGAGGCAAAATTGGTAAACCTATTTAAAATAAAAACCTGCAAATTTTGTAGCCATGTCGTATAAATGTAATTTGAAATAAATTGCCAGTATCATTAATTGTGGTTTAGTAAGGAAGATATTCAGTGCATCATGAATTATTAAATAAATATATCCTAACGTATGTTCTCCCCATCCATAAAAATGCAATTCACGCTTTTTGAGACGTCTAGTAGTTTGAACATTGACTATATAAAAATTAATAGTATTCATGATTCAAAAAGTATTGTCACGTGCGCGAGTTGGGCCAGCAATGGGCGGGCTAAAATGACCCAACCAGCCATAGCTGGCCGGGGGGGCGGGCGCACGTGGGCGGGGAGGGGGACCGGCGCCTCCTCTGCCGCCACCGCCACCTTTCCGTCTTAGATCTCTGCTTCGTCATCAAGTTAGAATTACCTTAGGACTTTTGGTGTGCAAGGGATATTCCAACTCTATAAGAAAAACCTTTATTAGGAAATAAATAGGATTGCTTGTAAAGGTATTCCAATCATGTAAGGAAACCTTTAGAGATTTCTTGGATTACAAGTCCCACTAGGAAGGCTATATAAGTAAGGGGTATGTAATCTTTTGGGGAGACAAACAATAAAGAAATAATCTTGTGCCTCTCTCTCTCTCTGCCGCCCCCCCAGCCGCCGCCCGACCGCCGCCACGCCGCCCCGTCGCCGACCGTCACATCGGCGCCGCGCCGGCACCGCCCATGCCGCCCTCCTTCCCTACGGCTGTGTTCCCCCCCCAAGCGGCCCCCCAAGGCCGTCCACCGCCCGAGCCCGCCGTCGACGTGTCACAACCCGGCCCGACCGATCGACGGTGCGTGATAGCTGCTATCCGGAGACCAAGGCGATTCCCACCACCGATGGCTTCGAGATGCGCGAGTTCACCAAGGCATTGAAGGAGCTCCTCGGCGACAACTACGCCAAGATCGGTTGCCGCTTCAACAAGATCGAGACGGCGTCTTTGCCGCATGGAGTACCTCTACACCGCCCCGAAGATTGACTACCTCCTCTCCGCTCTACGACCATGACGACAACACCGGAGGACGGCCCGGCGGCGGCGCCCCGGCCCCGGACGGGCGCCGGCTCTACACTGGAGCCACTCACGCCCCTGCGACGCCATCGACGGCGAGTCCGACCCCCGCTATCCGCCAATTGGACCCGGGTAGCGACATCGTTTAGGTGATGCACCGGCCGGTCGGCGACATCGTCGGCGACAACATCGTGGGCACCGCCGCTTCTTCCTCTCCACCGACACCGCAACCGCACGGAATCCCCGCAGCCCGGCGGTCTCTTGGATGGTGCCACCCGCGGCGCCCGCCCCCCGCGCCACCCGGCGCCCGTCCCGAGCCACGAGACCTATTCCTCCTATCTACGTCATACACCTTGAGGTCCTAGAGTACAACGACAAATGACAATCATGACCTCGGATTCACAAGATGGAGCTCTGTTCGAGTTGAAGAACAACAATGATCCGAGTTTTATGCCCGGTAAGCTGCATTTCATTTGATAGGTCACGATCTTTGTTTAGTTCCATAGTCTGTCCTGAGGAGGCCGTTGGTTGAGTGGGAAGTGTTCACCCAATACCTACGACCGCGACTTGGACCCCCATCATCACCGACACCACCGGGGAGTTCACGCCTCTGCTTAGGAGGGTAGGTACATCGACACCTTCGAGCTATGTGACTCGCATGGACCTCGAGCCCAGACTTCACCTCGTTCGCCTCATCGTTGGCCGCTTACGCGACATGCTCCATACAATGCTCGATTGGTTTGAGCCACGCCGATGGAGGAGGCCATCGACCATGCACGCCCCGCTACGATGACAAGGCTGGCGGCGCCCGAAAGCGAGGACGCCGAAACGAGCACCACCACGACTGCGCGTCGCCCGACACCGACGCCGACACCAACATCGGCGCGGCCCGGGCGAGCGGAGCGCCGGCCGCTAAGCGGCAGCCCGCGGCAATGGAGGCGTCGGCGACTAGGCGTCGGGGCGACCTCCTCATCGAGCTACACCTAGGTACCTCGATGAACCAGGGGCTTCGGCATCATTGCAAGCGCCATCGAGCTTTAGGCAACTACACCGGGTGGAGACTCTACAACGGCATTGTCGGTACTTCCACCGCTACTACATCCCCAGCCTCGGAGCTCCTCCGAGAACCTCCTCCTCGAAGGTGGTGTCCCCACGAATAAGCGTCGCGGTGGGCTTCCACCTCGACTTCGTCAGCGTGAAGACCCGGGCGTTCCCGGCAAGCATGTTGCTGCTCATGGAAGCGCCGGGACATCAAACTTCGATGGCGTGGCGGTGCTCCTCGCCGGCGACAATGGCGAAGTTCCTCCGGCATCGACAGCGACAGCGTCGATCGCGGCGTCATAAGGCGCCCGAGTCGATCTGCCCGTCCGGGCGGCCCGGCGACCTCCTCTACGGTTGCCTCCTTCCATCACTTTGTCTCCGGTTGTCTCAACTTCGACATGCATTCCGAGCACATCCATGGCGGTACACGTGCTTTGCACATACTACTTCTAGCACCCCGGTACGCGCGAGACAATGGAAACGCAGCGTGGATGGATCGTCGCCGTCATGCGGCCCCGGCCCGAGCTATAAGTTCATCATCTACCCCGGCCTGCGCCCGACTTCTTCATCGGCGACAAGGGCGCTTCGATCTACAAACGATGCCAGCGACAAGTCGGGTCCCCTCGTCCTCGACTACGGACCCGACATGGCGGCGTCCCGAATGGCATCACATTCGCGCCAACATGGTGGGTTGGGCGGCACATGGGCCACGCCACCTCATTGAGCGGTGGGGAGATGTCACATGCTAGAATTGGGCCAGCCATGGGCGGGCTAAAAAGGCCCAACCCGGACCTGGTCGGCCCGGGAGGGGCGGGCGTGCGCGGGGCGGGGAGGGGGACGGCGCCTCTGCGCCGCCGTCGCCACCACCTTTCCGTCTTCGTCTCCGCCGTCATCAAGTTAGGATTACCTTAGGACTTTTGGAGTGCAAGGGATATTCCAAATCTATAAGGAAAACCTTTATTAGGAAATAAATAGGATTGCTTGTAAAAGGTATTCCAATCATATAAGGAAGCCTTTAGAGAGATTGCTTGGATTACAAGTCCCACTAGGAGGGCTATATAAGTAAGGGTCTGTAATCTCTTTTGAAGCCAAGCAATAAAGAAATAATCTTGTGCCCCCCTCTCTCTACCGCCCCAGCCCACGCCGCCGCTGCCGCCGCCACGCCGCCCGTCGCCGACTGCTGCTGCATTTTCCCTCCTTCCCTACCACAATGCATTAGAAATTATATGGACCATAAAGTATCAGAAATTAGGCCTCCTGTGTAACCTATTTGAAGGTGGAAGGATCCAAGCAAATTAGAGAAAATAAACATTATGGGCAGAATGGCCCGTCTGCCCATAAATTGGGCACAAAAATATACTTATCCCATATCTTTGGTAGGTAATGTTTTTCAGGGACAATAAAAAACCATGTTATCTTTGGCTGTCAAGTATGGAATTTTCATTAACCTGTGGCTAAGTACACACTACCTAGCTCTTGACCTGCGAAGTTACATTATTTTGTTTCCTATTCATTCTCTATTGGGTTCAGGTAAACCTATTGTGTTATGGATTTGCTTGGTCAATGTTATCTTTCTAAGGATTCTAGAGATGAAACTAGCTAGCAAGTGAGGCAAGTTACATGAATGATTACTCACATGTCCACGGTCAAACTTGCCAGTATGGATTTATAGAAGGCACCATGAGTACTTTCCATAAATCATTAATTTTATTTTAATACGTTTAGCTGATCTTGTAAAATCATAACATTATTTTAGGGTGCTGTTAGAGAAAAGGATAAAAGTTACATATTCTATTTCAATATTTCTCACTCAATTAAATTTTTATAATGTTAACACATTAGAAGACGATGGAGCTAGAGGCATGGCATGTACAAACCAACTAATAAATGGATAAATTATGAAGACCCGATACATACAAGACTGCATACCTGTTTCTTGAGCAAAGACCAGGCATCTTCTTGCTCTAGTTTGTCAATGTGGTGGTAGGGCACCTTTGCCATCATGCCTCGGCGACCGTGTCATGCCTCGTTGTAACGAGAACACAACTTCCTCGAGCAAGTGAGTTTATCAATGGAGGCTCGAGAACCTTCTCCCATGCATGGTGATCCCAAACATCATCCATCACCAATAAGATCTTGTACCCCTTTAAGGCTTCTTTAAGGGTTCGTTCTAGTGCGACCTTTGTGTTTCTGGCTCCTTGTGCTCCTTGTGCTTCAATGACAGCTCTCTCTAATAGATCAATGTCACTAAATTCTTGATTGACACTCAACCATATTCTCTTTTCAAACTCTAGTTTGATGATGTCATGGTTGAAGATCTTCTTTGCAAGGGTGGTCTTGCCAATCCCTCCAACTCCCACAATAGCATGAACCTCAATATTTTTGTGTTCTTGTACGGTTTTCTCCTTTTTGTGAGGAAATTCACAAGATCTCTTGTGTCCTCCTCAATCTTGTCACCAACGACACCTAATTCATCCTCCCCTCATTTGTCTCACGCCTAGCACGAAGGGTGGATTCTACCTTTTGGTGTTGTCCTCATCATAGGATGCAAGGATGTTGAAGTTTAAGGTTTTGCTATTCTTCTCAATGTATTCTAGCCTCTGATTAAGTCTTTTGATGCGATGACCGATGTCATGAGCATGGAGAGGATTCCTTAAGCAAAGAGCAAGGGATTGCAGCAGCCCATGTCCTTGCTTGTACCCGTTCCACGGCCTTGAGCTGGCACAAAGTCAAGGATGTCGGGCCGCATCATACATGGCATTCCTAAGCTCCCTCACCCATGACTACACAGTCTCATCGGTGATGTTCCTCTTGTCCGCATCGGTGAGGAACTTCTTGATGTCCCGGCTTGATGCCCACCTTTTTTATCTCGTCGGGGACTCCTAAGAGCGGATGTACCTCTTCTTTAGCCATCTCCAACAACATGTCTTGGATATAGGATGCCAAAGCATCCAATACCGTCGCCATTTGCAGACTTCGGTATCTACAAAATCAACAAAGATAACAAACAATTTTCATGTGATTTGTTTAACTGAAGGAAAGGTAATCTTGATGGTAAAATCACCGAATCAAGGCACCTGTAACTAATCTTGGCACTATTCAAATAAAAGGGAGCACACCAGCACTTGATATGTACTAGAGTAATAGCGAAAAAGAATGAAGGGCTAGGTTGGATACTTTTGGCTTTCAGATTGATCTGTCAGATTGTAATAATAACAAGCTAAAAAGCCCGAGTTGGCAAATTAATGAGTACTCCCTCCATCCCAAATTATAAGTCGCTTTGACTTTCTAAGTTCATCCATTTAGTTATGTATCTAGATACAATAATATGTCTAGATACATAACTAAATGGATGAACCAAAAAAAGTCAAACGACTTATAATTTGGAATGGAGGAAGTATATCTGACAGAAATATGATAAAGTCTGATCTATGAACGATGTTGCTATATTATAAACTAGGGGCACCTAAACTGAAAGCAGCTGCACCAATCTCAACGTGTACGTGCAGGAGTATAATATATGTGTGTGTGGATTGGAAGATGAGCAACGTCTCGAGCAAAAAACAATATATAAAGAGGATGGAAAGAAAACTAGGGACAGCCGGGAGAGACTAGGCATATATGCACCTTGATTTGCCACGGGCAGAGAGAACGCTGTGTCCTCGAGTTCCTTGATCTCTCTTGTGAAGTGGAGCAGGAGGAATGACCAGTCCACGCTGGGGGATAATCAAGTACGCCAGTTGTAAGATTTGAGTTTGATGTAATAATAAGTTGTACATAATCCAGTACACAGGCTTGAAGTAGTAGATCTTGGATGCAGAGCTAGCTAGCTACGCATTAAAAAATAAATACGGTGTGAAGAAAACGGACCTGTTTGCTGGCTATCAGTTGAAAGGGCTGAAGACGACGATTGCTGCTTCCCTCCGGATGAGCTTGAATCTACATAAATGAAGAAGGTGTGGTTAGCCTCGACCACTCCTCAAGGGAGGGTTATTCAATACATATACAGAAAAAGAAACAGATCTCGCCGGACAAGTTCTGAATTAGTGTTGGGTGCTTACAGTTATACAGAGCCAGACGATCTCAAGCTGCCGGAAGCAGAGGAGGCCTGCATGCTTTATATACAAACAACAGAGGCGAAAGGCCGCTTGTATTGTATTGTGTATATCTAGCTGGAAGCAAGGAGTACACATTCCCATCAAGGAATGAATGTACCTATCCTTCATGGGAATGTATCCTGAGTGCTTTGGCTTTTGGCCGCGCCATCTGAAGCATGTTGCTTTAGGCCACGCAGGGATCCATCCTGATCTCATCTCATCTGAGGGCTTTTGCTTTTGGCCATTGGAAACGGGAAAGCATACTACGGTACGTTGCAGCGACAAGCAAGGAATATATTTACAAGCTGCAGGTCATCCGTTGTGGGTCACAGTGTGTAAAGAAATGATACATAGTATTATATGCAGCATGTAAATGGTGTTGTGGGTCACAGGGTGTGAATCTGCAAGCCGAAAAGCAGTACCGATGCATGCAACGTATTCAGCAGAGAGGTTAATCAATCTGTATATATATAGTAAGAAGGAGAGTTGTGGCAGTGAAGAGCAAGCTAGATTAGTACTCTGTGTCAAATGCAGAGTACTGGAATTTCAGAGAAGGCCAAGCCAAGTTAGCTGAAAAATAGCTCAGGTGTGTGTGGGAAGTAGGCTTGTTCAGTCGTGGGAACTATGTGCATGCAGCAGTACTTCAGTGCTGTAAACACCTTGGGATGCAGAAACAGTAAATGATTTTATCAAATTTATTTTGATGCGAAATGTTAAATGAAAGTCTAGTAAACAGGTATTGAGTTACTTCTGAAAAACCGTACAAGTTTCAAGTTTTAGCAGGAGTGTTTGTCATTCAGTAGTGCACAGAGGCAAGGAGTTGACAGTGTTGGTGGAGGCCACCCACCATCTCTGATTTGCAGTTGTTACATGGAGGCAAAGATTTTCAGAGAGAGGTCAGTAGGGGTAGTGATGCAACCCTTTGCCATAAAAGGCTGTGCCCGAAGATTAGTTTAGTTAATCAGATCATCAGTGGCCTGAAGATTAGTTTTCAGGCACAAGATAAAACGGTCCTGACAGGAAGTAAGTTTATTGCAGCAGGCTAAATGAGTTCGGAAAGCATCAGTGACAAACGCAATATACTTGACAATTTTGTAGAATTGCTACTCTGCAATCTGGCTGATTGTGTATTAAGGAATATTAGGGTTAAAAAAGGAAAGGATGGCCAAGTATCCGATTCACTTGATGATGAGGTTGATGGGCCGTTACACAAACTAATAAATAAAGTCCGAGCGGAGCAAGATTGTAGGGGTCGAAGACGACGGCGTGCATGGTCGTTGGCGAAGACGAAGACGGTGCCGTCGGGGAGGAGGTGGAGGAACGGGTACAGGTTGTTCTCGGCGTCGGGGTCCGTGGTCTCGTCCAGGAACGGGAAGAACGTCAGCGCCGGTGACGCGTCGGCGGCGGCGGCGGCGTGCGGGAAGTACTCGAGTTTGAACTGGCGTCGGCCACCGAGGATGAGCACGCGGCCGTCGGGAAGGATCATGTCGGTGGCGTACCACCTGCGCGCGGCGAGGAACGACGGGAGCTCGACCCATCCCGTGGCCGGGGAGAAGAGCCGCGCGACGCGGTCGCCGTTGGAGAAGCCGCCGGTCTGCAGGAGCGTGCCGTTGGGGAGCAGCGCCCCCGACGAGCACCACGGGTTGGTGGCGAGCGGGTACGGGTGCAGCACGTTGGGCGCAGGTCCAGGAGCACCGAGTGCGCCGTGCAGTCGGCGGCGGTGCCGACGCCGTCGGCCGTGGCGGCTGCGCACGGCGACAGCGCGGGCAGCGAGATGTTGGAGGGCCCGGTATCGGTGCGGGCATGGCTGCTGAGCATGCATGCGTGCGATCATTAAGCCTTTCCAAGCATCCTTGCGATGTTGATAAGCTGAAGTGTACGAGTAGGTTTGTAGCTAGTTGCATTGCATTGTGATGGTACTGGGAAGTTTGCATTGTGTTGGGTGGAGAGTTGGTACAGGGAAGGTTGGAGGGAAATGGGGAATACACATTTGATGCTTTGATGAACAGGGTTACACGATTCAAATAGTCAGAAATTTTGAACCAGACTTCATTTTAACCCGTCAAACATTGATGTGTAGTACTCCCTCCATTTCAAACTGTAAGTGGTTTGACTTTTTGGCACCAAATGTGACCACTGTTTTATTTAAAAATTTGTGCAAAATATCATTTCTTCTGTTGTTGCTTGCTTTATTAATAAACATTCTTCAAAAGTAACTTAAATTTGACTATGTTTACACAATTTTTTTTTAATAAGACGAGTGGTCAAAGTTGGAAATAAAAAAAAGTCAAACGATTTATAATTTGGGATGGAGGAAGTATTTAGCCGAATCTTTGCCAAAATCTATCAAAGAAGCACATAGATGAAACTGAGGATTATAGTTGATATAAGTTTGTTCTTTTATAGCGAGGAGAAAGGTTAAAAACTGAGGATTATGTCTGAAATATAGCAATGTTTGAGCATTAGTAATTGACAAAGGTGAAATTCGTGAATATTGACCCAATAGACTGAAGCTAACTTGGGTGTGTCGACAAGGGGACTGTGATTGGTTTGGAGTTAGCAAAAGGTTCATGGCATGCATGATCGATGAGTGCCCGTTGCTGTCACGCCCTGAAGATGATACGTATTTGGAGCTTCATTCGTGAGGAGTTGATCACCATATATAGTTAGGTCACTTGGATTTTTTTATTTGAGCATCAGCGATTTTATCACTCAACGGCTAACACATCGTTAGCAACAATTACACGTAAGCTCTCAGGGATGGGACTTATGATTCGTTCCTCCCTTCGATGCATACGCGACCCAACACAGCTAGCTCATGAGCAGCGTGATTACAAGATCTTACTTCTAAATAGACAGTTGAAACTAATGAACGAAGCCGATACTAAAGACTTTATTTTTTTTTTCTGCCAAGTGGCCTGCTCAAGCTTCATCATATACTAGTTAAATGCCCGTGCGTTGCAACGGGTGTTATACACTTACAACTTTCCTTCAATATATTTCATAATTTCACACCATTCCAAGCATCATTCTTGTTAAGTGTGCTTTCAAATTCTTTTCATATTCTCATCAGAGTAGCTCTGCGAGAAATGAAAAGAAAACAACAGTCTCCAATTAGAGGCAATGAATTTCATATTTCCTATGAACTTATAAAAAATTGAAATGAGGAATGCTATCTCCGAAACATGGGTTCCTCAATCTTGGTAATGCTCGACCCTGCAATCGATGATGTGAGTATGTGCTCCAGATAATTGCTACACGCAAGCAACCCATGGAAACAGAGATATCTCAAGTTACAGAACCTCTCCTGTGTAAAAAAAAATATGAATATGGTTCATTGCCTAATGGATAGAGCTTATAAAAAAAGGTTCAGTACCAACAAAACTATTATACTAAAATGGAACGAAAGGGTCACTATAGTTTGACTAATATGATGAAGGTTACAAACTAAAGCTCAAGCCATCGAAATCAAATGTATCGCAAGGTTGTACATTGGAAACACACATCGCTCTGCCAATCTTGAACATTGCAGTAATCTGTTGGTATATAAAAGGGAAAACATTCAAACCTGAATTACATTTATAATAATTAAGTTACCAATTAACAGAAAGATACATGAGAAGAGCTTGGTTTCCGCTTTGAAATAGCAAGAAATTCTTAGGAAATAATTCTGGGAAAAAAAGGTCCTTTCATATTCATTCACCACCGTGTGTGGAATTCTGCTCTCTGGATGTCAGTGTAATGGCATATCCTATCTGTGGCCTCAATAAAGAGCTAATTCAATATCTTGAGGAATGACCTATTATCTTGAACCAATCTGTTGATTAAAGAGAAGAAAATATTTGCAAGAGTATAGGTATTATTTAGTAGTATAATAAATGTCCAAAAAAGGTAACTTTTCAGTTCAACCGAGTGCTTTACAATAAACGCACAAGCACCTGTAGTTCAAGCCGGTTCATTCTCGAGACTTTTCCCAAACAAACAGTGGCGATCTACCTCGTCTGGGATCATCAGCTTCATTGTGGACCCGGCAAACGGTTCATCCTTGGTACTGGGTATCCAGCTCTAGAAAACACGCAGCAGATCAGAGCAGGGATCAGTAAGTAATTTGCCAGTCTGAAATTCGAGCTCTGCCGTACATACCTCAGTGTCTCCGGCTCTGAGATCGTAGTCCCTGGCAAGCCCAAGCTTGTCGTCCATCCAGGCCTTGAGCAGTCCCATCACGACGGACTCCACCTCGAAGGGCTCCATGTCGCCAACGACGGCCTTCTGGAGGAGGGAGCAGTAGAGGAGCACATTGAGCGGGTACCCGTCGGCCCAGGGCTCGCCTCTACAGCGGCTCCTGCGGTGCCGGAGCGCCGCGAGAGCGCGTGCACGGCGTTGCTGAGGGTGCGCATGACGTCCGAGTTCTTGCCGGTGTCGATGGCGCGGATCTCGGTCGCCGCGCATGACCTCGCGGAACCGAGCACGGCGGCGTGGAGGCGGTCGAGAGGCAGGGAAGGGTGCAGGATGAGTCCTGCCTCTAGGAGCTTGATCTGCCGGAACTACCATTGGTGGTACTCCTCGGCGTCCGCGAACTCTGACGGCTTGAGCTGCCGGAGGAGTTACAGCGGAGAACGATCGTCTCCGCCCCTCCTGCCCTGTGTTCGTGCAACAAACCAAATTGGTCAAGGAAAAGATGTAGACGAAAACGATCAGTGCCGCCATGGGATGGGAGCCGACCGATCGATCGGCGACAGGCGCATGAGGGTGAGGCGCAGCAGCGCGCGCGTCGCTCTGTCGGTGACCCGCATCTGTTGTCGCATGATCTCCGCCGACGTCATCGGCCGCCGCGGCGCGGACGCCGGGCCCGACGCCTTCCAGTGCGCGGCGATCATCGCTGCGCCCCATCGACAACCGCCTCGGCCCGAGTCCGAGCCTTCTTGACTCGGCTGCCCATGACTACGCCGCCCCGGTGCCGCCACTCGCGACGGGCGACACCACACCTCCCATCCGCCGCGCCACCCTTGATGGATACCGCGGGGCCGGAAGAGCGGCAGACATGAAAAGATCTCGTTACGCGGCCTCGCCGGAGCTCGACGGGGCCGAGCGCATCGACGCGGCCGGCGGGGTAGTCGAGGCCCTCCGCGCAAAGTCGAGCTCGGTGATGTCGGACCGCATCGCCGTGGAGCTCGCAGAGGCGGGTGGTTCTCGCGTTGGCGGCGCGGCCGCCCACTGCCGCCCGTGAGGTAACGGCATTGGCGAGCGCGACCGCGCGGAGGAGGCGTTGGAGAGGCGGGTCGAGGGACGGGCGTCGAGACCTGAGGACCGACTTCCCTTCGCGGTGGCGCTTCCAGCCTCGCAGGCTCCGGTTCGTGGCGGCAAATTAGCGGCCATGCCGGAGAGATCGGATCGGAGGAAGGGGAAGGTGTAGCCATCGAGGGAAGTGGAGAGTGCCGGTTTTCTTTGGGATATGCGGGGAGGGAGAGTGAGGGATTCGATCGTGCGAGACCGGAGAGTTCCACACGGAGCGAGTCTTCGACGCCGGTGGGCCGGGTGGGCGGCAGGGGGCAGCGGGAGTGGGGCAACGGTTCCTTGGGCGGGGCGAGACAGGGAACGGGATTAGCCGGGCGGACGGAGTAGCGCGGGGGGTGTAGCGCCGGTGAAGCGATTACGCTAAGCGCACAATGACATTTGAGTTTTTTTAATAGTAAGATTCACTAGAGTTTGGTTCGCTGCACTTCCAACTACATTTACATCCTTACTTTATGTCAGCCCACTCAGCCCATTATGAAAATGTATCATAAATGTTAGGAAAAAGTCTACATTCCTCCCCTAACCATCACGAAAGTTCACTTTTCCTCCCTCAACGTCAAAACCGACAAATCACCTCCCTTAACTTTTCAAACCATGCAAATTACCTCCCTTGAGTGGTTTTGAGGGCGTGTATTGCTACAGTAACAGCGGTTTGCCTTTTTCTTTTCAAAAAAAATTTCGTGAATCTTTGAAAAATCATAGTAAATCACGTAAAAATCATAAAATGAAAATTTTAATTTTGTTGTACTCCACATGATTAGATCTACACAATGAAAAAAGGAAAAGACAAACCGCTGTTACTGTAGCAATACCGCCCTCAATACCGCCGAGGGAGCTAATTTGCATGGTTTGAAAAGTTAAGGAGGTGATTTTGTCCTGGTTTCACGCCATGGCGAAAAACGAACTTTCGTGATAGTGGGGAAATAAATAAAGACTTTTTCCTAAATGTTATCATCGGCCCACTTACGTTCCTTCTCCCTCCATCGGCCCAACGTGCTGTACTGGTGTCTATGGAGAGCCTCGTACACAATCCGCAGCCCATGTACTTGCCAAATCCACAATCCACAGCCCATTTACTTGCCAAATCGACAATCCACAGCCCAATGGGAGTCTCATCCACAGTGACACACAACATCGACAGATCTGACCTCGCCTTTCCTCCGACCTCCGGCGGCGCGGGTGGTGAGCACCACCTCACTGTACATCTCCGTCACCGCTTTGGCATCTTCAGCCTTCCACGACCTCGCGGCGCTGGCCGCCGACTCTGAGGCTTCGACCGCCCTGCGCGAGCGCTCCTCCTTTCGCACAAGGCCTATGCAGCGCTCTCCAACGCGCTCACGGTACTTGGGGAGCGGAGTCACTGACGACCGCGTCTGGCAGTGGGTTTCCAACGCGCTCCTCTCCGACGACGGTACCCATCTCCGCGTCGCCTCGCTCGTTTCCAAAATGAGGTAAAGAGTTGTTTTCTGGCGACTCATGGGACACTGTATTGTAGCTGAAGATATTGGTGTAAGTTCTGTAGATCGTGGAATGCGTATGACCGACTATTACTGTGCTTGAGATGTTATGTTGTATGTCGCCACAATAACACCTAATTAACACGATTCATGTTGCTTATTACATATAGTTCATGAATTAAAATATTTCGTTATTCAGGTGTAATTATTTGGTCAGGGGATCTGGAGAAAGTGTTCAAAGAAATGCTGTCCTTGATTTTTTTTTTTTTTTGTTTTGCAGTAGCTGTTGTTTGACCAATGAGTCAATCTGCCTAATTCAGTGGTTAAGTCAACCGTCTTTGTGGGCTTTGTTGTTTTCTGTAGTACGACCCTGAGTTAGGATGCTAGTATCAAGCTGTTCAACGATGTTTAATGCTCATCTGTTAGGAACAAGGAACTAATACTCATTTTTCGCATTGAAAGAAGTTTTGATTCCAAAAATGTTGCTTTCTAGAATGAATATACCAAATTCACTGCACTGCACAGGCGCACACCACAAATCTTTTCGCTTCCTGAAATCAAATTTCACCACTATGCTAAAAGAACATCTGCTGCTGGAAACTTTGGTGCAGATTTCGTCCTGACAACGCAGAAGTGATCTTACATTATCATAAAAGTTAACAATAGGTGACTAGCAGCGCTCCAACAGCTTTTCTTGTCACATCTGTTAGTCTTTGCCAGCTGGGCATGAGGATTGTTGTGCTTCCTTACCTACACACCAGTATTATTGCTTTCATTGTCACGGTTGCATCCCACAATGTAATCAACCTACCATGGATCTTGGGGAAGAACTCCGGAAGGTTTCCTCTTTGGTCATTGATACTGTTTGGTCCTTTCTTGATCCTTTCTGGGACATATGCAATGGTTAAGAGACACATGAGGAAGGATTCCGTGTATGACAAGATCACAGAGGGCCTTCATCTTGGAGGATGGCCGTTTCTCTTGAAACATTTGCCCCCTGGAAACCCATCTGTCATAGATTTGCACTTGTGAGCTTCCAAGAAGTTTCTTCGTTTCAGCAGACGCAGTATCTTTGTCTTGCAACTTGGGATACGAGAGCTCCAACACCGCACCAAATTGAAAAGGCTACACGTTGGGCTTGTGAAAGAGATCTCAGGGGAAGCCAGTTTATATCCATTGCACATTTGGTTAGTAACACACCTTTTGGTATAATTATTCTCAGGATTGCATCTTGATTTTCGTATTATGAACATGTATTTCCTATTATTTATGCTGTATATTAACTGTTATGTTTGTTCTTCATGATGGACATATTAGGTCATCGAAGAAGTGCTAGTGTCGTGTCTGCAATTCCAGTAGAACTGGGCATTGCTGATAACTGGAAAGATGCTGAGAACATCATCCGTGAAAGAAGAAAGATAAAAAAATGAACGCGCCCTTCACTGGAAAACCTTGGAAGAGTGGTCCAAACAACGAAGTTTCTCAGAAAAAGGGTAAGTAGTTGTATGTGGAACATCGCCCTTAGTGACGACCATGTTGTTTGGTTTTAACCTGTTTGAAACATCATAAAATGGCTTATCTGCTTATGCCAAGTGTAATTTCTGTGTCATTCTTATTTATTTTTGAAGCAATGATATTGGTGTTTTTACATTTAAACATATTTTAATTTATATCCAGGTTTGGGACTATTTTTTTGTTCACCTGGTTAATTGAATGTGAATGGGCATTAGCTTAAATGTGTTCCTTCATGTAACCAAATAGGTCGATATATATAGATAAAGATTACATATAGTCATACAAATTACTAGATAGCTCAACTATCCTATTCAACATAGTCAATGATCTAACAAGTAGTCATCGAGTGGAATTGCTGAATGGATTATTCCATCATAGGAAGAGCTGTTACAAGAATTTAGACTAGATAGACAGAACAGAACCAAAAGAACACATAATACTAGACATCAGATTCTAGTGTCTCTCTTTCCTTTCCTGCTGCAGCTAATGAAACAATTTCGCCACCCTTGAATTTTCTTATGCACCACACATTTTCAGAAACTGTTTTTCAAAACAAAAAGTATAAAAAACATTCCTTGTTCTAAAGCTTCATTTCCCAGCTCTCTTCTGTCGCTCTAAGATGTCTGCTTGCTGCATCCAAAAACCACTCTTCCCAGTCATTTTTCTCTTGCTTCTTTTGCGGAAGGTTAGTTATACAACAATTGTTAATCAGAAGGCTGAAAATTGGCTTTGGGATGTTTGTGCTGCAATGCTTATCTCCTCACAATTGCCTTCATTGTTCACCAGTATCCTGCCAACAACACGGGCACCAGGAATAATAAATAGATCAAGGAAGCATAATGAAAGTATCTGCTATAGTTATTCAGCTATTTGTTTGAGAGTTTTATAGAATCCAGTTAGTTAGATAAACATCGAGAGGAAGTATCAGAAATTATGTTTATGCCTTGTTGCTTATACCATGGCATGGGCTCCTTTTTTAAGGGAATAAGGACTTGCTGACTTTTGAGTTCTGATTGCTGGTAGGAAGGCGGTCCATTCCCTGCTGATTTAATAGGGATTAATAATTCACAATGGTTGCTTTTTGTGCAACCATTCCAAAGCTGCCGTGTTCTGTACTACTGTCTTTTGTATATTCATGTCTTACTTATGCTAATAGAGCTGAGGTCCTTCATTCTAGAGAAGTTTCATGATTTAGTTTATCGCTGGCAAGCACAAAGTGCCGTATGTAATGGTATTTGGGTACAGCGTGAACTTAAAATGCTATGCTGATGCATTTAAAGCACATAATATGATGTTTGATGAAATATTTGTCTATTTCTCAATTACTATTCTATGAAATGGATGGCACTTGTCAGCATCTGATGCAATCTACCATATCTTCACTTAACCCAGAGGCTTTCAGACATGACCATGTCACCATGGTGGCTCTTCTAGTCATATACTACTTAATTTTTTTTTCTCGTTTATTAAATAGTTACCGAGGCTTATTTCACATCTTGCTTATACTTCTACAAAATGATTTTAGGAGGTAAATGAGCCCAATAGTTTCTACCCGCCTCTATAAATAGATTTTCGAGCCGTGCACCTTAAAAGGACTGCCTCTCTCGAAAATATGGGCCTTCTTACAATGCTTTTTTGAAAATCCATTTACAATTTTTAGAGGATGTGTCTTACGCAGAGGCCTTCTTAGTTTTGAGTCTGCATTGCCGCTGATGACAACCATATGGATTGAGCATCGGTAACTATTTTGCGCTTTGGGCAATTTTTTGCTCGAGTTTCGGCGGCCATGATTATGTTATGTGGGGGCGCTCATACACCGTGAGAGGCACACCGAGCCGCGGCGTCGCGCAGGGGTCGCCGAACGCGCCGAGCGCATGCAAAGCAGAGGGAGGGCGCCCGGACTAATGGCTAGATTAGAAAGTAAAAGAATTGATTTGTTAGTTTCCTTAATTGGTCCTTAAGTTTAGGACTAGTTTGTTGGCCGGGTGGGCCTATATCTTTGATGTACCGCACATTGGTTGATTATGCAAGGTTAAACCCCATCTAATCTCCCTCTCTTCTCTCAAGCCATGACCCCGGGGGGGCATAACCCGATGATCGTCGGCGGCATGGGGGCATAACCCTACCGTAGTTATCACGGAGCGCCGAATACGAGCTCGAGGTCGAGGCCCCGATCCCCGCCGATCACACGGCCCGTTCACAACCTGGTATCTCGGTCTCGTCGATCCTCCTCCACCACCTCCACCCAATCCTCCATTGCCGCCGCGCCCCGATCCGACCACCACCACCGTCTCCTTCATCCCCGTCCACGACCACGTCGGCGTTGTCAACCATGGGCGTCAGCCAACCATGGCCGACTTGATGAAGGTCCTGCAGACCCTGACCACCGACATGTCGAAGATGCAACCGACATGGCGGGCACGCAGGAGAAGATCGGTTCTTCTACCGACTCCAGCACCCACCCCGATGGCCAACATCACGGATCGCCCCCCGCGGTTCCGGAAGATGGATTTCCCGCCGACGACAAGTCCGTCCGACCCGCCGATTTTCATCAATCGGTGCGAGTCGTATTTTCGCCAACAACGCACCATGCTTGGGAGGAGAAGGTGTGGATGGCGTCGTTACAACCCGGAGGATGTGGCCCAACCGTGGTTTCTCCAACTCCGGAAGACAAGGGCATGCCGCCATGGGGGCGCTTCAGGAGCCCCTCAATCTCCGATGGCCCGGCCCTTTGCGATCCGCGCCCATTTCAGCTCATGGAGTGCCACACGGGACGGTCGAGGACTACTCCAACCGTTTCTGTGCTCTTTCGCCGCGGGCGGCGACCGGGCGGGTTGCTGCCGCCGCTGAGCCACCAACCGCGCATCCACGCACCGGAGACCCCGGCCGCAACCATGAGTTTGGCCGGATCATTGAGTTGGTCGAGCTCGACCGCCAAACCAACTACCGCCCAGCAGTAGCCCCGCCGATCTGCCGGCAAGCCTCAACCGCGACCAAATGTGCCGTCGGGCCGTCCCTCTCCCGGCTCCCGCCGCCGGGCGCCACCATAGCAACCCCCCTGCCGGCGCCTCCACCACGCAGGCGCCCGGCCACAAGCGCCTCGCCGAGGAGCAAAAAGGAACGCCGCCGCCTGGGTCTTTGTTACAACTGTAACGAGCCCTACTTCACGCTGGCACACCGGGTGTGTCGCCGCATCTTCTACATCGACGGCGTCGAAGCCGGAGGACGCTCCCCCCGGCGGCGGTGGGGGGAGCCAGCTGCCCCCTTTTCTCCTTCTTCCGAGCGTCGCCGGTATGCCCATTTGTGACACCATGCACCAGTGCGGTGACCGCCGGGCTCGGCCTCCTTCAAGGCCCTCCTCGACACCGGTTCAACACACAACTACATCGGGGGAGGCGGCGCACCGCACGGGCCTCTCCAGGCCCGCCCAGCCCGCGCCGACCGCGACCGTGGCTAACTGGTGAGCCGCATCTCCTACCCGGGATGTTCCGCAGCGGACTATCGACATCTCCGCCCCGAGGCATTCAACGTCGACCTCTACATCATGCCCTCGCCGGATATGATCTCGTCCCTGGCACACAAAGGATGGTGACCTTGGGCCCGATCGTGCGGGACTTCATTCGGCGCACCTTGTCGCTCGAGCGCCCGGGGCCGCAGACGTCCGTTGGGAGGACGTGACCACCCGTGGCGCCCGCTACCGCGACACCGCCTCGCCGATCGCTTCTCCTCCTCGAGGAGCCAGCCGGGCGGGTTTGGAGCCATCTTCGCCGAGCCGACCGGCCTACCCCCCACGCGCGCGGGACCATAGCATTGTCCTCTCAGCCGCGCTGGCTAGTGGCGGGCCGGTCCGCACTGTGCAGTACCCGTGGCCCACAAGGACGAGCCGAGCGGCAATGCGCCGCCATGATCGAAAGGTGCATCGCCAGCGCAACGACCCGCGTTCGCCCCCGGTTCTCCTTGTCAAGAAGCCGGACGGGGCGTGGCGCTTCTGCGTCGACTACCGAGCGCTTAACGCGCTCACCGCGGAAGGACGCCTTCCCCATCCCCGTCGCCGACGATCTCCACGGAGCGCCGTTTCTTCACCAAGCTCGACTTGCGCCCGCTACCACCAGTTCGCCGGCGGTCGGCCGACATCCACAAGACGGCGCTCAGAACACACGACGACCGCACGAAGTTCCCGGTCATGGCTTTTGGGTTGTGCAACGCCCGGCCACGTTCGAGCATTGATGAACGACGTCCTCCGGCCGTTCCTGCGACGCTTTGTTCTTGTGTTCTTTGACGACATTTTGATTTACAAATGCATTGGCGGCGAACCACCGCGTCACATCCGTGCCGTGTTCGAGGAGCTCGGCACCGGCTCTTCCTCAAGCGCACAAAGTGCGCGTTCACGCTTCCTCGCCGCGTACCTCGCCACGCCGTTTCCACCGCAGGCGCCGCCATGGACCCACCATGGTCCGGGCCGTGCGGGGCCTGGCCGCCACCTCGGTCGGGCTCGGGGCGGTGCGCGGCTTCCTCGGCCTCGCCGGCTACTACCGAAAAGTTCGTGCACAACTTCACGGCACCATCGCCGCGCCGCTCACCGCTCTTGTTCGGAAGGAGGGGTTCTCATGGTCCGAAGAGGTTGCTGCATTTTTGCCTTTGCCGCCCTCAAAGGGCGCTGGTGACCTCGGGCCCGGTCCTCGCCATGCCCGACTTCGCTAAGACGTTCGTGGTGGAGTCTGACGCCGTCGCCTCACGGGTTCGGGCGGTCTTTGTCCAGACAGCCACCCGACGCCTTTTCGCCGCCCGTGGGCGCCCGGATCGGGTTCTTGCAGCCTATGAGCGCGAGCTGATTGGCTTGGTGCACACCGTCCGCATTGAGGTCGTGACGTGAGGGCCGCGCTGGTCGCCAAGACCGATCACTACATAGCTCAAGTACTGCCGACCAGCGGCCGTCCACCATCCCCGCAAGATCACCGGGTGGGAAGCTTTTGGGGTTCGACTTCACCGTGGAGTACAAGCCGGGGCACGCGAATGCTGTGGCCGATGCCCTATCGCGCCGGGACACGCCTGAGGATGAAGGCGCGGTCTTGCTGCTGTCCGCCCCGCGTTTCGACTTCGTCACCCGGCTCCGTCAAGCACAGGCCATCGACCCGGCGCTCCTCGCCCTCCATGATGAGATCCGAGCAGGATCGCGGCACCTGCCTTGGGCGCTGGCGGACGGCTTGGTTCGGTCTGTACGGCAACCAGAGCATATCGCCGGCATCGCCCCTGCTTCAAGAAGTCCTCGGGGCTGTGCACGAGTAGGGCCACGAGGGGGTCCAGCGCAAGTTGCACCGACTCCGCCGCGACTTCCACTTCCCCAACATGAAGACCGCGGTCCAGGACTTCGTGCGGTCATGCACCGTGTGCCAGCGCAACAAGTCAGAACACCTGCACCCGGCCGGCCTGCTCCTCCCCCTGCCTGTGCCACAGGGTGTTTGGACCGACATCGCCATGGACTTCGTCGAGGCGCTGCCCCGGGTCCGCGGCAAGTCCGTGATCCTGACCGTCGTCGACCGGTTCAGCAAGTACAGCCACTTCATACCATTGGCGCACCCATACTCGGCTGAGAGTGTGGCCCAGGCTTTCTTCGCGGACATCGTCAGGCTGCACGGCATTCCACAGTCCATTGTCTCCGACCGTGACTCGGTGTTCACGTCCAATTTTTGGAGCGAGCTCATGCGCCTGAGCGGCACCAAGCTTCAGATGACAACAACCTTCCACCCCCAATCGGACGGGCAATCGGAGTCGGCGAACAAGGTCATTATTATGTACTTACGTTGCTTGACAGGTGATCGGCCACGCGACTGGCTGCGCTGGCTCCCTTGGTCGGAATATGTCTTCAACACTGCCTTCCAGTCGTCGCTGCGCGAGACGCCATTCCGCGTGGTCTACAGGCGAGACCCCCCGTCCATTCGTTCTTATGAGCCGGGTGAGACGAGGGTGGCTGCGGTGGCAAAGACCATGGAGGAGCGGGCCGAGTTCCTGGAGGACGTCCGCCTCCGGTTGGAGCAGGCCCAGTCGGTGCAGAAGCGCCAGTATGATCGGGCTCACCGCTCGGTCTCCTATCAGGTGGGCAACTGGGTCCTTCTTCGACTCCGTCAGCGGGCGGCTCTCTCTCTTCCTCAGGCGACGACCGGAAAGCTCGAGCCCCGGTACTACGGCCCCTACCGCGTCACCGAGCTCATCAACAATGTCGCGCTCTGTCTCGCTCTTCCACCGCAAGCTCGGCTACACGATGTCTTCCACGTCGGGCTCCTGAAGAAGTTCCACGGCGCCCCGCCGCTCGAGCCTCCACCAGTTCGCCACGGCGCGGTCGTACCGGAACCGGCGAGGATGGTCAAGGCGCGCGTGGCCAGAGGCGTGCGCCAGGTGCTCATCCAGTGGAAGGGAGCTTCGCCGACATCATCAACCTGGGAGGACCTGGACTCGTTCCGTGCCACGTTCCCACAGTTCCAGCTCGAGGACGAGCTGCCTCTCGAGGAGGGGAGAGATGTCATGTGGGGACACTCGTACACCAGGAGGCGCCGAGCGCATGCAGCAGGAGGGCACCGGCACTAATGGCTAGACTAGAAAGTAAAAGAATTGATTTGTTAGTTTCCTTAATTGGTCCTTAAGTTTAGGACTAGTTTGTTGGCCGGTGGGCCTATATCTTTGATGTACTGCACATTGGTTGATTATGCAAGGTTAAACCCCATCTAATCTCCCTCTCTTCTCTCAAGCCGTGACCCTGGGGGCATAACCCGGCGATCGTGCAGCGGCGTGGGGTATAACCCTGCCATAGTTATCACGGAGCGCGAATACGAGCTCCGGAGTCGAGGCCCGGCATCCCTGTCGATCACAGCCCTTGACAGATTATAGTGCCAAAATGCTAATCTGAGGCCGAACATATCTCCTCATTTTTTAACCTGAGCAGTCCTGCTAATCTGAACGGCTGAGAATTAATTTGTAGGCCTGGATACACCTCAGATTACAGACCTGGGGTAGCACATATTGTTTTGTGCTGGGCAAATGAATCCATAAATATAAGTTAAGTAACCGGAAGAACAGGTAGCATGCATACATATTGTGCTTGTGAGAGATAGGTGATCTTGATGGATATCTACATGCATGCATTGTATCTTCTCAGTAGATTGATGACTCCTTCAAATACTTATTCATATCATGGGTTGCATTCCAGTTCTAGTTTGTGTACACGGAGGATTTTATTTGTTCTTGTTAATTGGTATGCTGATGTTGTTCTTGTTACCTTGTGGTTGCCCTGCTGTTGGATGACTGAGTGCACTGATGGGAGGACAACAAGAAGAAAAGTAGGAGAAGATGCAGCGACATAAGGAAAGGGTGCACTGTGCTCAAGAAGGTTCTAATTGATGACAGCCTGCGGCATTTCAGTGATGCAGGCATGACTGTTTCTTTTTATTGGTCTGCAGAGGCGGGCATCGTTACACACCTGTCCTATAAACATGAATTTCAGAGACAGACACATAGGCTGTCTTTGTTGTTTCCCATTTACACAGGCACTCCCATTGATGTGGTTGAGGTCGCCTGTATAAAGGTGTTTCGCCCTACTCAGTAGATGGACTTTATAGCAGTGTATCGAATCGAGATAAAATAGGCTAAGCAAGCTTGAGGTGCAAAAAACATCAAGCTCTACCAAATGGTTTTTGTTGTTCTATAATGCTACTAGGAGGTCACTTCACTGCAATTGCAGTATGAATGGTAACTCAATATTTTAGGTTTGCTAATTACATGGTTGCTGATCTAAATACAGGTTTAGGACATAATGTAAATATAGGGTACATGGTTGCTGATGTAAACATGGGGTTTGGCCCCTCTGTTCTTCTATGACATTGTAGACTTGGTTGTCACCAAATTGTAATGGCTTCTGTGTGTTGGTTTTTCAAGACTGCAGACGATATATAAGCTGATATGTTAAAATGGACAGGAGATGGATTTTCTGTTGTATAATGCTACCTAAGCATTGCTCCTTGATAATTTGAACATTTGGATATAGAGATGCTGATATGTGTGACCAACACATGATATGCAGTACATGTGAACATGATATGTATTTGTTTGCTCGACCCTCTGATAGCAGTATGGAGTTCATTTCTGCAAAATATTGTTTATTAACTTGCAATGAATTTAGACATGCCATTTTATGTCTATGTTTGGTATACCATATTACCATAACATGGTATTTCTATGGTTTAGTTAGTCTTCAGCTCTGTACTAAACATTTACTTGCCATTATATAACATTTTGCATATAATTCAGTGACTAGTGGGCCCTATGTTCTGGTTTTTCATGTGTAGAAGCTTTGGAATGCCTTTTTAAAGTTACCGTGGCACATCCATACATGTAACTTTTCTATGAATATTTTCAACATGTATACTTGGTATGGATGAGTCTGCTATTTTCTTGTTTGATGGACTATGCAAAGTCATGGACATTGTGAAGTCACAGATATCGTCATACCAGTTTTATAGTACATCAGTGGCTCAGTGTTGCTACTATCAGTGTATGACAGTTGTAGGCATAATAATTTTAAGAATTTAGGAATTCATTTCATACAAGTCAAATCGTAATTTTAAATGTACAAGGCATGCATAATTGTAACGTTGTGGCAAGCATTTATGTTCTGACTGGCACACATTTAAATGTACAAGGCATGCATAATTTATGTTCTGACTGGCACACATTTAAATGTACAAGGCATGCATAATTGTAACGTTGTGGCAAGCACCGAGTATGCATTATTTGAAAACACTCAGGTTGAATGTTCTGCTACGATGGTCTGATGCAACTGCAACACATCCACAAATCATTGAAGAAAAACAAACAAATTCACATCACACATTCTAGTCTCATTTTATTTGCAATGTCGAATATCTGACCGCCCCAACAACCAGCAGGCTAAAATTCCGCAATGCTGCTTCTTCAGTCATAGCGATGGCTAAAATTCCGCAATGCTGCTTCTTCAGTCATAGCGATGGCAGCTCCAGGGTTCCTTTTGTCCATGTAGGTTACGGACCGGCACTCCACCTGCAAGCGATGTCCATATGCATTATATATTTATATAATCAGCAGTGTTAGACGCCACTTAACGAACAGCTAGTAACTCAAGTTGTAGCAGCGTACTTGATTACTCACTGCATTTCGTCCCTTGTAATTTCCTCCACTTTGTCCGATAACACCTTCTCCATTTCATCCTCTGAAACGGTACATGCAGTTAAGTGAGTGACGAGACATTGGAAGAGCATGAAAGGCATTCAGTATGCAACAAAAGCAGCAGTTGTGTCGATTTACCTGGAGCGTCGACAGAGGGGCTAATGTTTGTCTTGAAGCTGAAAGGATCTCTTGTGTACTTCACGTACCACTTCCTATCAATATTGTTGTCATCATCATCTGCATATGCCTTGACCTGCTTGATATGGCCGAACTTATCCCACTCAAGGCTAGATTTCCCATTAGCTATGAAAGTCAGCAGCGAGATGTCACAGTCTAGATGCAAATCCCTTGGGTTTACATCCTGCAAGTATCCAGGAAGTGTTTTCATGTTGTAGTCCTCCAAAGTGAGTTTCTCAAGTGCTGGCAAACCATCTAGTACCTTCAACTCTGGGCACTCTATGATCACGAGGTTCTGCAATTTTGGCAGATTGCTGATCCTCTCGAGGCCAGGACAACTAGTCACCTCAATTTTCAAATCAGAACCTAAGTTTTCCATAGCGCTTGGGAGCTCATCATGGTGTGGTAGTAAGAACTCAGGTCCAACACTCTTGATGCCTGGGGCGCTTTTAATCTGTAGGAACTCCAAGTTGGGGAGCTGGCACAAGCCATCAGGTAGCTCTGTGCAAAAAGGCAAGTCAACCATCGCTAAAATCCTCAAGCATCCAAGGGGCACAATTGGTGTTGATGTCATCCACCGTGGAAGTAGTTGACCAAAGTACCCTTGAATTGCTAGATATTCTAAGGAAGGTGGAGGGCAGAGCTCATCAAACACGGTTTTGATTTGTTGCTGCTCTTCCTGTTTTACCAACTCAGCAGCTCCACGTCCACTAGTGCACTCTAAGGACAGAAGGGTGAGGCATGCCTTTTCAGAAAGCCTGGCCTTTGTAGCAAATGAACAAGAGGACACATTCTCCAAGCCAACTATATCAAGAAACATCAGCTGGTTCAGTGATCCTAATTCTTCCAAACTACACCAATCACCCTCCACGTGGGCTGGAAACCCGCACAATCTCCTCAAATTAGTTAGGCCGCCAAAACCCCTAGGTATATTGTTTATACCCGAGTGACGAAGGTTTAGATACCTCAGTTGACCTAACTCTCTGATGCCACTAGGAAGCTTCACCAACCTCTTACAATTAGAAAGGTCAATGCACTGCAAGAATTTCATCTTGGCTATTTTTTCTGGCAGCCGAGATATTTTAGTGCCATCGAGGCACAAATACCTCAAGTGTTTGAGTTGGACCAAAGATTCTGATAAGGCATCAAAATTTCCATCTTCTATATGTAGGGTCCGCAAACATGGAAAATATGACAGTGAATCACCCGGGTTGATCTTGGTTTCCCCAACTAAAATCAGTGTCCTTAGTGATGTATGTGCATGCAGAGAACTCCACGCTAGCTTATGGGACTCTGATTCTTTGGTTTTTAGTGTGATAACCGAATAATATTTTCTGGATCAGTTTTGCTGGCAAGTCCAGCTTCACCTTTGTAAGCTACCACTGCTTCATCTCTAGCCAAATACTGAGCAAATGAACGGACAATATCATGCATATTGCAAATTGAATGGTCCGCGTAACTTTGATCTGGCTCTAGAAGGTTCCTAGCTATTAATTGGTCATAGTACTCTTTTCCTAATACTTCTAAATCTTGTGAGTTTCCACGAACAAATCCTTCACTAATCCACATGGCAACAACGCGGTCGCGCATGAACACCGTGCTCTTGGGGAGGAGGGCATAGTGCAGAAAGCAAGATTTCAACTCAGGATGCAAATCTTGATAGCTAAGGTACACTGCATAATTTAGCTCTTCTGGCATTTGGGATACTGACCATATAGAATCATTTAGGACATTTGTCCAGTCACTCCGCCTCGGCTCTCTCAGACGTAGGAGGCCTCCAATTACTTTGACTGCCAGAGGCAAACCATCACATTTTTCTAGAATCATTATTCCAATGTCCTTTAGTGTATCAACCTTTAGTTCATCATTGTTTCCATTTCCCACCACCTGCAAGCAGCCAGCTAGGCCAGTCAACGATACTAGTCCGAAGTAAAATCAAGTGCTAGTAAACGATAGTACTGTGCAGAAGCAAATTCCAATGCATTATTCACGTGGTCCATGCTGATGACATCAGTGCAAAAATCATTGTATATATGTATATGTACTATAGCATGGGTGCAGGTAGGTGACGCCAGTGTGCATATACTCCCTCTGTCCCAAATATTTGTCTCTAAAAATCGTGTTTCCTCACAAACACGCCTTCCCGGCATACACACATAAAGGGACGGAGGGAGTAAGTAGTGCCCTTATCGGTCACAAAAAGTAGTGCTCTTGTATTTTATAGTCACCGTGATATCTAACAAAAGTTTATACTCACTCTATTTATTGTAACTTCTATTCACAATTTTATTTTACTGAAATGCCATTAAGGTCTCCGGCTGCACAATGGAACTTTGATATATCAAAAAATTAAATATCTACTAGTAATATTACTTTTAATAGTAATATAGAATAAATGAATTTAAATTATTAGTACTGATATAAAATAATATTTCAATCAAAACTTCAAGATTGCCGCTCAGTGCTTCAAGGTGCTCATAGGGGTAGGGTTTGCGTGCGACGTGTGTTTCATAGGGGGTGAGTGCACGTGCGTGTTGAGTGTCTGTGTTGTAATGTGTAATCTAAAAAAAATAAAATAAATAAACTTATTCAAAATAAAAACATGTAAAATGTATTGACATGCTGTGTAAATGTAGTTTGAAATAATTTATCGGTATCACTTTGTTTATGGTTTATTAAGAATGTTTTAGCACATGATTAATTATTATATAAATATATCCTAATGTATGTTCTCCCCCCATCCATAAAAATGTATTTCTCACTTTTTTTAGAAAGATTGAACTTTGAATAACGTTATACAAAAATTAGTACTGTAACATTCATGATATAAATGTAGATTAGTTATAGAATACTTTTTACACTAAATAATTTATTTGCTTACATATATATTAATATTGTTTAGGACAAAGATAAGGTGCTACTTGTCGTGCATGCCAAAAGCGCGCAACCCTGCCCTGAGTTGTGACCCTACGATATGCATGTGGGCGAGCAACACAAGCCTCGGGGACTGAGCCTCACGCTAGTGACAAAATCAACCCATGCATGTAGTCAACATGGAAACCTAAATAGGCAAAACATTATTTGAAAATGCTATAACTTTTGAATGTTGTATCGATTTCAATTTCGTTTGCATGGTTGTTCTACATAACGAGGTGAACAAAAACTTGACGTACTTACGTACCTATGTTTGGAAGAGTTTTATTTTAGTAAAAAATTATATGTAAAAATATCCTAGGAGATTTATGAAATGAGTTGCTATCATGTAATACTGAATTTGTTACTTTAAAAATAAACTAAAATTTTTTACATGTATGCACATCGATTGTTACCATGAGAATATAAAGAAAATGTTATATAGTATTTACATAAAGATACTAACCCCTAAAAGAGCGGACAAAAACAAGACAAGCTGCTACCTGGTGGGGCAAATTATTAAAATAAACATTTCATTGATTGCGAATCGAATGGTAAGTTATTTTTACAACACAAGCATTACAAAAAGCAAGGAACCATGACTTACTGCCATCTGGAGTTTTATAAAAAATGAGGTTAGCAGCACATGTTCAAGGTGGATCAACACAAAGGATTTGCTAGGATGTGAGCTTAAGCTACTTCACCAGCCATTAGTTGCAAAATGGTCTTTCTTCATGCGTTTGCCTTTTTACAGAGTGTTAAATTAATTTTGTCTTATGCATTCTCTATTGGATGCAGGTAAACCTAATGTGCTATTCCTTGTATCCTTAGCTGATATGGATTTGCTCAGCCAATCTTATCTTTCTAAGGATTCTAGAGACGAAACTAGCTAGCTAATGAGGTAAGTTACATAAATGATTACTCAATGTCCATGGTGAAACCTATCAATATGGATTTACTGAAGGCTTTATTTTAATATGGTTAGGGGATCTATTAAAATCATAATACTACAAGGGTGCTGTTAAGGATAAAAGTTACATATGTTATTTTAATGTTTCTAACTCAATAAGATATTTAAAATGTTAACACAATAGAAGATGATGGAGCTAGGGGCATGCCAATGTACAAAAACGACTAAGTAAATGAGTTGTGAAGCAAATATACAAGACTACCTGCTTCTTAAGCAAAGACCATGCATCTTCTTGCTCTAGTTTGTCAACATGGTGGTAGGGCACCTCTGCCATCATCCCACGAGCGACGGTGTCATGTCTCGTTGTAACGAGAACACAACTTCCTCGAGCAAGTGAGTTTATCAATGGAGGCTTGAGAACCTTCTCCCATGCATCGTGGTCCCAAACATCATCCATCACCAATAAAGTCTTGTGCCCCTTCAAGGCTTCTTTAAGGGTTCGTTCTAGTGCGGCTTTTTGTGTTTCTAGCTACTTGATGGTCTCCTTGTGCTTCAGTGATAGCTCTCTAATAGATCAATGTCGCTAAATTCTTGATTGACACTCAACCATATTCTCTTTTCAAACTCTAGTTTAATGATGTCATGGTTGAAGATCTTCTTAGCAAGGGTGGTCTTGCCAATCCCTCCAACTCCCACAACCGCATAAACCACAACTTTTTGTGTTCTTTTTCTCGTTTTTTTCTCCTTTGTGAGCAAATTCACAAGATTTCGGTGTCCTCCTCAATCTTGTCACCAACCACACCTAACTCATCCTCCCCTGTCGTCTCACGCCTAGCACGAAGGGTGGATTCTACTTTTTGTGTTGTCCTCATAGGATGCAAGGATGTTGAAGTTGAAGGTTCTCGCTATTCTTCTCAATCTTTTCTAGCCTCTCATTAAGTTTTTGATGCGATGACCGATGACATGAGCATGGAGAGGATTCCTTAAGCAAAAGAGCAAGGGATTGCAGCAGCCCATGTCCTTGCTTGTACCCCCGTTCCATGGCCTTGAGTTGGCACAAGTCAAGGATGTCGTACGCATCATACATGGCATTCCTAAGCTCCCTCACCCATGACTGCACGTCTCATCTGTGATGTTCCTCTTGTCAGCATCGTTGAGGAACTTCTTGAGGTCCCGGCTTGATGCCCATCTTTTTATCTCGTCGGGGACTCCCAAGAGCAGATGTACCTCTTCTTCAGCCATCTTCAACAAAGATGTCTTGGAGGTAGGATGCCAAAGCATCCAATACCATCGCCATTGCAGATTCAATCTGCAAAATCAATATAGATAACAATTTTCATGTGATTTGTTTGATTAAAGGAAAGGTAATCTTGATGGTAAAATCACCGATTGAGGCCCCTGTAACTAATCTGGGCACTGTTTAAATAAAAGGGAGCACTGCAGCACTTATGTACTAGAGTAATAGCGAAAAACAATGATGGGCTAGGTTGGATACTTTTGGCTTTCCGATTGACCTGTCATATTGTAATAACTAGAGAATTCACCGCGCGTTCTTCGGGAATTGTTGTTTACATTTTATATATGTCGGTAAGTTAAATTCAAGCGATTCATATATTACTGTTGTCATGCAGATAGAAGGCTGAACGTGACTACATACTCATCTGTCATCTCACTTTATTTGGTGTTTCAACTACTTCCAATTTGTGATAGTGTAAGTTAGAAAAAAATCCAGAACATGAAGGACATGTTGCCCTGGCAATGATAATCGATTGCTATGCACTGGTGGGCCCCAATCAGCACTAGCATTTTCTCTTTTACGCTCTCCGCCGATTATACGGTCTGCCTCATCATTTCTAGATGTCTGACGCATGCTCTTCAAGCAAAGAACGTTGATAGAGCTTGCACGAGGCTTACGAAATTTGTGTGGGATAGCTCGTGGCGGCCGATGTAGCTGGTGACAGGGTTCTCGCACCGGCGGTTTGCACGTGGCGAGGAGATGCTGCCGGCGAGTTTGTGCGACCGGGAACCCGCTTGGCAGGGAGCTTGCACGCTGGAGCCGATGAGGCTGCTTCCTGCTGTCACCAGAGCCAACGCCTTCTTCTCCTACAGCAGCGACGGAGGATCTGTGGATGGCGCTAGAGAGCCTGTGCATGAGACAGTCAGGCAGGGAGTATTTGTTACTGAGACTGCTTCCTGGCTTCCTAGATCGAGGTACGGTGGAGCTAATGAGCCTGCTTCCTGGCCTCCTAGATCAAGGTCCTACGTCGATATACTCCGGCAGAGATGGCCGAACCCAGGCATAACACTGTTGGCCGGGGAAGAATTTAAAGGACCTGACGATGGTTCGGGCTTTCAAACAACTTAATGGAAGCAGAAAGGACAGCAGTGGACATAGGAGTATTCGATGGAGTGGAAGTCATGCTGCAGTTAAGGACAACAGTTCGTGAACCTCTTTGCCGTAATGGAAAGCCGTTAGTTTGTGTGCTGCAGTTCGGTTGGCATTCCTAGCACAATGGAGCAGGAATCAATTCCGGTAATTTAATTGGGTGACATGGCGCAAGAGAGGACGGGGTGGGACCGTTGAGGTGTCATAGCTGCATGTCAAGAGAACTCACTTAGTGGGGGTTCTCTATATAGGTGTTATAGATAGATAGATAACAAGCTAAAACCCCCGAGTTAACAAATTAAATGAGTATATCTAACAGAAATATAATGAAGTCTGATCTATGGACAATGTTGCTATATTATACACTAGGGGCACCCAAAAACTGAAAGCAGCTGCAACAATCTCAACTTGTACGTGCATGAGTATAATATTTGTGTGTGTGGATTGGAAGATGAGTAACATCTCCAACAAAAAACAATATATAAAGAGGATGGAAAGAACACTAGGGACAGCCGGGATCGACAGACTAGGCATATATGCACCTTGATTTGCTGCGGGTAGAGTGAGCACTCTGTGTCCTTGAGATCCTTGATCTCTTGTGGAGTGGTGCAAGAGGAACGGCGCCTGCTGGCTATCAGTTGCTAGGTTGTAGCGAGATGGCCGGATCCGGCTTCGTCATCGGCAGCTTGGTGTGGCAACTGCTCTGGTGGTGTGTGAAAGGGCTGAAGGCGACGATTGCTGGTAGCCGGCACCGGAGGGGATGGCGGATGATCTTGAATCTACATAAACGAAGAAGGTGGTTAATTAGCCTCGCCGTGGCTGGCAGCAACATTGGCTGACACTAGAGGGTGCTTACAAGACCAGTTGGCTCGATGGCAGCTGAGCGCGCTGGCACCTGGCACCAATGGGACCGGCACGCCCTCAACAAATGAAGCAAGCAAAAACCACAAGGCCGGGAACAGAGATGGGGGCAACTTACAATTCTCTTGTATAACTGGACGAAACCACGATTATGTGTATCTTCGCCCAACAAATACGGAAAAAGTAAGCTTGGGTTCGAATGACAACGCACTACGAATGGCACCAATCACTGCAACTCTGCAAATACGGTGACATATTCATCAGGGGTTGGTAGTTAGTTGAATGCGATCGACCACTCCCCAAGGGAGGATCATTGGATACATATACAGAAAAAGAAACAGATCTCGCCGGACAAGTGCTGAATTAGTGTTGGGTGCTTACAGTTATACAGAGCAAGACGATATCTCAAGCTGGTAGCTGGCTACCTTCGATCGGAGCCCTACGCGTGACCGGAGAAGATGAGAGCTGATGGATCAATCAGCACGTACAGAGAGACGAGAAGAAGCAGCTGTCGGTGCGAGGCCTGCTTTATACAAGGACAGGTTGCTGTATCGTAACTGGAACTGGAAGCAAGGAATACATTCATTTTTCGGCAGCTGAGGGATCCGTCCTGACCTCATCTGTGGGCTTTTGCTTTTGGCCATTGCAACATATGGGGAACGGCAAAGCATATGTTGCAGCGACAAGCAAGGATCATAGTGCAGCCATACTGTAGTACGCTTGCTTGAGGTAACCACCTCAAGATGCGATTCCTTGAAGTTTATGGGGCGACGTAAGTAACTGAAGCCAGTTGTGAGCTGGGAGGATTTCGTAGGCGTGCTGCATCTTTTATTCGAGTTGGACGTACGTACGTAAGCATATGCGTCTATGTTTTAAACCTCCGCATTATGTTTCAAACTTGATCAGCAGGTCTGTTCCAGTTCCGGCCCAGTAATATAGATGGCATCTCGCGATCGCGAGCACGGCGGGCTCGTTTCTCAAAATGAATTTCGGCCTAGAGATCGCGACCAGGGCGGGCTGTTAATTCGGCCCGGACCACGGTGCGAGTGTGGACCAGCCCAACATCATCCTGAGCGTGGTTGGAAGCCAACAACCATGGAACCAGTTTTGGGGCAAAAAAATCACAGCTAACCTAAGCCCTATTGAGAACGTGGCGCCCCAGGCCCAGCACCTCGGCGTGCGCAGGCCCGTCCGGGCAGATTGTTCTCGGCGTCGGGGTCCGTGGTCTCGTCCAGGAACGGGAAGAACGTCAGCGCCGGGGACGCGTCGGCGGCGGCGGCGGCGTGCGGGAAGTACTCGAGTTTGAACTGGCGTCGGCCGCCGAGGATGAGCACGCGGCCGTCGGGAAGGATCATGTCGGTGGCGTACCACCTGCGCGCGGCGAGGAACGACGGGAGCTCGACCCATCCCGTGGCCGGGGAGAAGAGCCGCGCGACGCGGTCGCCGTTGGAGAAGCCGCCGGTCTGGAGGAGCGTGCCGTTGGGGAGCAGCGCGCCCGACGAGCACCACGGGTTGGTGGCGAGCGGGTACGGGTGCAGCACGTTGTAGCGGAGGTCCAGGAGCACCGAGTGCGCCGTGCAGTCGGCGGCGGTGCCGACGCCGTCGGCCGTGGCGGCCGCGCACGGCGACAGCGCGGGCAGCGAGATGTTGGAGGGCCCCGTGTCGGTACGGTCGAACATGAGGACGAAGTCGCCCGGGTGGAGCTGCATGTGCATCGCCGACACGCCGATGCTCGCGTGGAGGAGCTGCCATTGTCCCTGAAACGACGACGACGACGGCGGCGTCGTGGGCTCCTGCAACGACGGGGCAACGTCGGCGGCGTCAGAGGCATTGGCGATGCAGCTGGCGATCACGAGGAGGTGGAGAAACAAGGATCTTGGCTTGGGCATGGCTGCTGAGCATGCATGCGTGCGATCATTAAGCCTTTCCAAGCATCCTTGCGATGTTGATAAGCTGAAGTGTACGAGTAGGTTTGTAGCTAGTTTCTGCCAGGTACAGAGTGTGTTGCATTGCATTGTGATGGTACTGGGAAGTTTGCATTGTGTTGGGTGGAGAGTTGGTACAGGGAAGGTTGGAGGGAAATGGGGAATACACATTTGATGCTTTGATGAACAGGGTTACACGATTCAAATAGTCAGAAATTTTGAACCAGACTTCATTTTAACCCGTCAAACACTGATGTGTAGTACTCCCTCCATTTCAAACTGTAAAGTGGTTTGACTTTTTTGACACCAAGTTTGACCACTCGTCTTTATTTAAAAATTTGTGCAAAATATCATTTCTTACATTGTTGCTTGCTTTATTAATAAACATTCTTCAAAAGTAACTTACATTTGACTATGTTTGCACAATTTTTTTAATAAGACGAGTGGGTCAAAGTTGGAGTAAAAAAAGTCAAATGACTTATAATTTGGGATGGAGGGAGTATTTAGCTGAATCTTTGCCAAAATCTGATCAAAGAAGCACATAGATGAAACTGAGGATTATAGTTGATATAAGTTTGTTCTTTTATAGCGAGGAGAAAGGTTAAAAAACTGAGGATTATGTCTGAAATATAGCAATGTTTGAGCATTAGTAATTGACAAAGGTGAAATTCGTGAATATTGACCCAATAGACTGAAGCTAACTTGGGTGTGTCGACAAGGGGACTGTGATTGGTTTGGAGTTAGCAAAAGGTTCATGGCATGCATGATCGATGAGTGCCCGTTGCTGTCACGCCCTGAAGATGATACGTATTTGGAGCTTCATTCGTGAGGAGTTGATCACCATATATAGTTAGGTCACTTGGATTTTTTTATTTGAGCATCAGCGATTTTATCAATGAAAGGCTAATATAGTGGTTCGCTGCACTTGCAGCTACATTTATATCTATGTCAGCCCAATCAGCCCATCATGAAAATGGATCATAAATGAGCCTCATACACAATCCACAGCCCATTTACTTGCCAAATCCACAATCCACAGCGACAGATCTGACCTCGCCTTTCCTCCGACCTCCGGCGGCGCGGCTGGCGAGCACCACCTCACTGTACAACTCCGCCACCGCTTGGGCATCTTCGGCTATTCTCCATCGTGTCCCCTTCAGCCTTCCACGACGTCGTGGCGCTGGCCGACTCCGAGGCTTCGACCGCCCTGCGCGAGCGCTCCTCCTTCCGCACAAGGCCTATGCGGCGCTCTCCAACGCGCTCCCGGTACTTGGGGAGCGGAGTCGCTGACGACCGCGTCTGCCAGCGGGTTTCCGACGCGCTCCTCTCCGACGACGATACCCATCTCCACGTCGCCTCGCTCGTTTCCAAATGAGGTAAAGAGTTTTTTTCTGGCGACTCATGTTGACACTGTACTGTAGCTGAAGATATATTGGTGTAAGTTCAGTAGACCGTGGAATGCGTATGACTGACTATTACTGTGCTTGAGATGTGATGTTGTATGTCGACACAATAACACCTAATTAACACGATTCATGTTGCTTATTACATATAGTTCATGAATCAAAATATTTCGTTATACAGGTGTAATTATTTGGTCAGGAGATCTGGACAAAGTGTTCGAAGAAATGCTGTCCTTGATTTTTTTTGTTTTGCAGTAGCTGTTGTTTGACCAATGAGTGAATCTGCCTGATTCAGTGGTTAAGTCAACCGGCTTTGTTGTTTTCTGCAGTATGACCCTGAGTTAGGATGCTAGTATCAAGCTGTTCAACAATGTTTAGTGCTGATCTGTTAGGAACAAGGAACTAATACTCATTTTTGCATTGAAAGAAGTTTTGATTCCAAAAATTTCACATTAGCTTAAATGTGTTCCTTCATGTAACCAAATAGGTCGATATATGTATATAAAGATTACACATACAAAATATAGTCCTAGATAGTGGATAAACATATAGTCATACCAATTTCTAGATAGCTCAACTATCCTATTCAACATAGTCAATGATCTAACAAGTAATCATCAGTGGAATTGCTGAATGGATTATTCCGTCATAGGAAGAGCTGTTACAAGAATTTAGACTAGATAGACAGAATAGAACCAAAAGAACACATAATACTAGAGATCAGATTCAGCTTCTAGTGTCTCTCTTTCCTTTCCTGCTGCAGCGAATGAAACAATTTCGCCACCCTGGAATTTTCTTATGCACCACACAGTTTCAGAAACTGTTTTCCAAAACAAAAAAGTATCAGAAACATTCCTTGTTCTAAAGCTTCATTTCCCAGCTATCTTCTGTCGCTCTAAGATGTCTGCTTGTTGCATCCAAAAACCACTCTTCCCAGTCATTTTTCTCTTGCTTCTATGCTGAAGGTTAGTTCCACAACAATTGTTACTCAGAAGGCTGAAAATTGGCTTCGGGATGGTTGTGCTGCAATGCTTAGCTCCTCACAATTGCCTTCATCGTTCACCAGTATCCTGCCAACAACACAGGCACCAGGAATAATAAATAGATCAAGGAAGCATAATGAAAGTATCTGCTATAGTTATTCAGCTAGTTCTTTGAGTTTTATAGAATCCAGTTAGATATACATCGAGAGGAAGTATTAGAAATTATGTTTATTCCTTGTTGCTTATACCATGGCATGGGCTCCTTTTTTAAGGGAATAAGGACTTGCTGACTTTTGAGTTCTGATTGCTGGTAGGAAGGCGGTCCATTCCCTGCTGATTTAATAGGGTTTAGTTAACAATAGTTGCTTACTGTACATAAATCGAAAGCTGCCGTGTTCTGTACTACTGTCTTCTGTATATTCATGTCTTACTTATACTAATAGAGCTACTGCTGAGGTCATTCATTCTAGAGAAGTTTCATGATTTAGTTTATCAGTGGCAAGCACAAAGTGCCCTATGTAATGGTATTTGGGTACAGCGTGAATTTAAAATGTTATGCTGATGCATGTTAAGGCACATAATATGATGTTTGATAAAATATTTGTTTATTTCTCAGTTACTATTCTATGAAATGGCACTTGTCAGCATCTGATGCAATCTACCATATCTTCACTTAACCCAGAGGCTTTCAGACATGACCATGCCATCATGGTGGCTCTTCTAGTCATATACTACTTAATTTTTTTTCTGTTTATTAAATAGTTACCGAGGCTTATTTCAGTCATCTTGCATATACTTCTACAAAATGATTTTTTAGGAGGCAATGGGTTTGCATTTTCTATCACTGCCTCTAAAATTTGTCTATGAGCCCAATAGTTTCTCCCCTCCTCTATAAATGGATTTTCAGAGCCAGGCACCTTAAAAGGACCGTCTCTGAAAATATGGGCCTTCTTACAATGCTTTCTATGAAAATCCATTTACAATTTTTAGAGGATGTGTCTTACGCAGAGGCCTTCTTAGTTTTGAGTCTGCATTGCCAGTGATGACAACCATATGGCATGAGCCTCGGTAACTATTTTGCGCTTTGGGCAATATTTTGCTCGAGTTTCGGTGGCCATGATTATAGTGCCAAAATGCTAATCTAAGGCTGAACATATCTCTTCTCATTTTTGAACCTGGGCAGTCTCCTGCTAATCTGAACGGCTGAGAATTAATTTGGTCTGCTGTTGCAGCTTCAGTCCATCTAGGCCTGGATACACCTCAGATTACAGACCTGGGGCAGCACATATTCTTTTGTGCTGGGCAAATGAATCCGTAAATATAAGTTAAGTAACCGGAAGAACAGGTAGCATGCATACATATTGTGCTTGTGAGAGATAGGTGATCTTGATGGATAAGCATACACATGATTACTTCTTTGCCTTGTGATTCTTATCCACATGCATGCATTGTATCTTCTCAGTAGATTGATGACTCCTTCAAATACTTTTCCATATCATGGGCTGCATTCCAGTTCTAGTTTGTGTACACGGAGGGCATCGTTACACACCTGTCCTATAAACATGAATTTTAGAGACAGACACATAGGTTGTCTTTGTTGTTTCCTATTTACACAGGCACTCCCATTGATGCGGTTGAGGTCGCCTGTATAAAGGTGTTTCGCCCTACTCTGTAAAGGGACTTTATAGCAGTGTATCGAATCTAGATAAAATAGGCTAAGCAAGCTTGAGGTGCAAAAAACATCAAGCTCTACAAAATGGTTTTTGTTGTACTACTATTGCTAGGAAGTCACTTCACTGCAATTGTAGTATGAATGGTAACTCAATATTTTAGGTTTGCTAATTACATGGTTGCTGAGCTAAATACAGGTTTAGGACATAATGTAAATATAGAGACAGGGTTGCTGATGTAAAACATGGGGTTTGGCCCTCTGTTCTATGCCACTGTAGACTTGGTTGTCACCAAATTTTTAAAGGGTTCTGTGTGTTGTTTTTTCAAGACTGCAGACAATATATAAGCTGATATGTTAAAATGGACAGGAGATGGATTTTCTGTTGTATGATGCTACCTTAGCATTGCTCCTTGATAATTTGAACATTTGGATATAGAGATTCTGATATGTGTGACCAACACATGATATGCAGTACATGTGAACATGATATGTATTTGTTTGCTATACCCTCTGATGGCAGTCTGGAGTTCATTTCTGCAAAATATTGTTTATTGAGTCAAATAGACCTTGCAATGAATTTAGACATGCCATTTTATGACTATGTGTTTGGTATACCATATTACCATAACATGGTATTTCTATGGTTTAGTTAGTCGTCAGCTCTTTACTGTACATTTACTTGCCATTATGTAACATTTTGCATATAATTCAGTGACCAATGGGCCCTATGTGCTGGTTATGGTTTCATGTGTAGAAAGCTTTGGAATGGCTTTAAAGTCACCGTGGCACATCCGTACATGTAACTTTTCTATGAATACTTTGAACATGTATACTGTACTTGGTATTGATGAGTCTGCTATTTTCTTGTTTGATGGACTATGCAAAGTAATGGACATTGTGAAGTCACAGATATCATCATACCAGTTTTATAGTACATCAGTGACTCAGTGTTGCTACTATCAGTGTATGACAGTTGTAGGCATAATAATTTTAAGAATTCATTTCATACAAGTCAAATCGTAATTTTTTTATGTTCTGGACTGGCACACATTTAGATGTACAAGGCATGCATAATTGTAACGTTGTGGCAAGCACCGAGTATATTTGGAAACTCTCAAGTTGAATGTTCTGCTACGATGGTCTGATGCAGCTGTAACGCATCCACAAATTACTGAAGAAAAACAAACAAATTCACATCACACATTCTACTCTCATTTTATTTGCAGTGTCGAATATCTGACCGCCCCAACAACCAGCAGGCTAAAATTCTGCAATGCTGCTTCTTCAGTCATAGCGATGGCACTCCACCTGCAAGCGATGTCCACATGCATTATATATTTATATAATCAGCAGTGTTAGACACCCCTTAATTAACGAACAACTAGTAACAAGTTGTAGCAGCATACTTGATTACTCCCTGTGTTGTTCCATATCCACATAATGTTCTACTTGCATTTCATCCCTTGTAATTTCCTCCACTTCCTCGAAAAACACCTCTTCTATTTCGTCATCTGAAAGAGTACAATGGAAGAGCATGAAAGGCATTCAGTATGCAACAAAAGCAGTAGTTGTGTCAATTTACCTGGAGCGTCGACAGAGGGACTAATGTTTGTCTTGAAGCTGAATGGGTCTCTCGTGTACTTGACAAACCACTTCCTTATAATGTTGTTGTCGTCATCATTTGCATTTGCCTTGACCTGCCTGATATGACTGAACTTGTCCCACTCAGGGCCAGATTCCCCTTTATTAGCTATGAGAGTTAATAGCGAGATGTCACAGTCTAGCTGCAAATCCCTTGGGTTTACGCTCTGCAAGTATCCAGGGAGGGTTTTCATGTTGCAGTCCTCCAGCGTGAGTCTCTCAAGTGTTGGCAAACCCTCTAGTACCTTCATCTCTGGGCACTCTATGATCTTGAGGTTCTGCAATTTTGGCAGATTGCTGATCCTCTCTAGTCTACGACATCCATGCACCTGAATTTCCAAATCAGAACCTAAGTTTTCCATAGCGCTTGGGTGCTCATCATGGTGTGGTAGTAAGAACTCTGGCCCAACACGCTTGATGGCTAGGGCGCTTATAATCTGTAGGAACTCCAAGTTGGGGAGCTGGCACAAGCAGTCTGGTAGCTCCATACAATAAGGCAAGTCTTCCATCATTAAAATCCTCAAGCATCCAAGGGGCACAATTGGTGTTGATGCCATCCACCGTGGAAGTAGTGGACTAAAGTACCCTCTAATTTCTAGATATTCTAAGCAAGTTGGAGGGCAGAGCTCATCAAAAACCATTTTGATTTGTTGCTGCTCTTCCTGTGCACCTCCATGTCCACTACTACACCCTAACAAAAGATGGGTGAGGCATGCCTTTTCACGAAGCCTAGCCTTTATAGAAAATGAACAAGAGGACACATTCTCCAAGCCAATAATTTGAAGATGCATCAGCTGGTTCAGAGATCCTAATTCTTCCAAACTACACCAATCACCCTCCACGTGGGCTGGAAACCCCCTCAATGTCCTCAAATTAGTTAGGCCACCGAAACCCTTAGGTATATTGTTTATACCCGAGCCCCTAAGGCTTAGATATCTCAGCTGACCTAACTCTCCGATGCCACTAGGAAGCTTCACCAACCTCTTACAATTATCAAGGTCAATGCATTGCAAGAATTTCATCTTGGCTATTTTTTCTGGTAGCCGAGATATTTTAGTACCATCTATGGACAAATACCTCAAGTGTTTGAGTTGGACCAAAGATTCTAATAATGCATCAAAATTTCCACCTTCTATATGTAGGGTCCGTAAACATGGAAAATATGACAGTGAATCACCTCGGTTGATCTTTATTTATCCAACTAAAATCAGTGTCCGTAGTGATGTATGTGCATGCAGAAAACTCCATGCTAGCTTATGGGACTCTGATTCTTTGGTTTTTAGTGATAATCGAATAATATTTTCTGGATTAGTTTTGTTGGCAAGTCCAGCTTCACTTTTGTAAGCTATCACTGCTTCATCTCTAGCCAAATACTGAGCAAATGAACGGACAATATCATGCATATTGCAAACTGAGTGGTCCATGTACCTTTGATCTGGCTCTAGAAGGCTCCTAGCTATTAACTGCTCATAGTACTCTTTTCCTATTACTTCTGAATCATGTGAATTTCCATGAACAAATCCTTCACTAATCCACATGGCAACAACATGGCCATCCATGAACACTGTGCTCTTGGGGAGGAGGGCGTAGTGCAGAAAGCAAGATTTCAACTCAGGATGCAAATCTTGATAGCTAAGGTACACTGCATAGTTTAGCTCTTCAGGCATTTGAGATACTGACCATATAGAATCATTTAGAACCTTTGTCCATTCACTTCGCCTCATCTCTTTCAGACGTAGGAGGCCTCCAATTACTTTGACTGCGAGAGGCAGACCATCACATTTTTCTGTAATCAACATTCCGATGTCCTTTAGCGCATCAACCTTTAGTTCATCATTGTTTCCATTTCCCACCACCTGCAAGCAGCCAATTAAATGTAAATATGTAGATATATACACATTTGGTCCGAACCGGGACTAAATTCAAGTGCTAGTAAATGATACTCTGTGCAGAGGCAAAATTATATTTGTGGCCGATGTATCATCATTCACGTGGTCTGTGCTGGTGACATCAATGGAAAAATCATTATATTGTATATGTATACTTGCATGGGTGCAGCTAGGTGACGTCAGTGCACAAAAGTAGTACTCTTGTATTTTATGGCCACCATATATATTATCTACCAGAAGTTTATACTCACTTCTGTTTTTATTGTAGCTTTTATTCAATTTTTTTTTACTAAAATAGCATGAACGTCTCAGCTTTCAGTATGGAAGTTCGATATATCAAAAAATTATATATTTACTAGTAACATTACTTTATATGGTAATATGCAATGATTGAAATTAAATTATTAGTACTGATATGGCATAACATTTGAGGCAAAATTGGTAAACCTATTTAAAATAAAAAAACCTGCAAATTTTGTAGCCATGTCGTATAAATGTAATTTGAAATAAATTGCCAGTATCATTAATTGTGGTTTAGTAAGGAAGATATTCAGTGCATCATGAATTATTAAATAAATATATCCTAACATATGTTCTCCCCATCCATAAAAATGCAATTCACGCTTTTTGAGACGCCTAGTAGTTTGAACATTGACTATATAAAAAATTAATATTATTCATGATTCAAAAAGTATTGTCATGTGCCGAGTTGGGCCAAGCAATGGGCGGGCTAAAATGACCCAACCAGCCCCCGGCCGGCCGGGGGCTGGTGCACGCGGGCGAGGAGGGGACCGGCGCCTCCTGTGCCGCCACCGCCACTTTTCCGTCTTCGTCTGCTTCCGTCATCAAGTTAGAATTACCTTAGAACTTTTGGTGTGCAAGGGATATTCCAACTCTATAAGAAAAACCTTTATTAGGAAATAAATAGGATTGCTTGTAAAAGGTATTCCAATCATATAAGGAAACCTTTAGAGATATTTCTTGGATTACAAGTCCCACTAGGAAGGCTATATAAGTAAGGGTCCAGAATCTTTGGGGAGACAACCAATAAGAAACAATCTTGTGCCTCTCTCTCTCTCTCTCTCCCGCCCCGCCCCGCGCCCAAAGCCCGTTGACAGCCGCCACGCCGACCGTCGCATCGGCGCCGCCCATAAGCACCGCCACGCCGCCTCCCTCCCTCCGCCGCTTATTCCCCCAACCGCCCCCAAGGCCGTCACCGCCGAGCCCGCCCAAGGCTCACGTGTCACAACCCGGTCGACCGATCCGGTCTTTGATAGTTTGCTATCCGGAGACCGGGACAATTCCCCACCACCGATGGCTTCCGAGATGCGCCGAGTTCACCAAGGCATTGAAGGAGCTCCTCGACGACAACCACGCCAAGATCGGTTGCGCTTCAACAAGATCGAGGCGTGTCTTCGCCGCATGGAGTACCTCTACACTTCCCAAGATTCACTACCTCCTCAACGCTCTACGACTATGACGACAATCTTGGAGGACAGCCCGGCGGCGGCCATACCCGGGCTGGACAGGGGAGCCCCCGCTCTACATTGGGAGCCACTCCGCGCCCCCCGCGACACCATCGACGACGAGTCCGACCCCGCTATCCTCCAACCGAACAGGGGTAGCGACGTCGTTTAGGGTGATGCACCGACCGTCAGCGACAACATCGCGACACCGGCCGCTTCTTCCTCTCCACCGACACCTACAACGCGCGGGAATCCCCGGTAGCCCCGGCGGCGATGATGGTGCCACCCGCGGCACCCTACCCCCGGGCGCCACCCGGCGCGCCCGTCCCTAGGCCCTTGTTGGGGCACGGCCCGCAGCGCCTAAGCGGAGGTGTTCCCGGACCACGAGGACTCGCGAAGGTTGGAGCTAACGACCGAGTCTTTGGTGTTGTTTATTTTTCAGTGGGGACGACCGCCCTCGAGTCCCCGCCGCCAGGCGGCCGAGGTCCAGGCCTCACGCATCCACGCCTCGTGTGATGACGGGTCGTTCGATCTCAGGATGCCGCGGAGGTTTGCGCCAAGCAAGACACTTAACCCCTGCCCCCAAGCGGTCTTGGCCCGGAGACCGAGGCTGCGCGCGGAGGCCTACACCTTCGCCAACTGCGTTCGAGCCAGGCGGAGATATCTCCACCGGGCGACCATGAGGCGGACCCAAATAAAAGGTGGAGGAAGTCGAACATGAGAGTACGCTAAAAGCCTAAGCGGGCGTGTGTGTATATGAGGAATATGTTGAGAATATTAGAGGGTAGAATTGTAATCTCATGTCTCGGCAAGTGTGAAGCTATAAATAGGGAGGAGCCCTCCCCCTAAGGAAGAGGTTGGTGAATTCCATAATGGGCGCTTATTATTGTTCTACCTAGTGCAAAAAAACTCTCTCCCTCCAACTACATACTCCCCCTGGGGCACTCTGGGCGGAGATCAAAGACGTGTTGAGTAACCCCAAGCTCAACATTGGGCCCACCGTGGGGCCCCGGACGAAAACCATGGCTCCACAAAAGAGAAAGGGAACTACCTCGAGCAAAGACCCCCGAAGAATACCCGACCCAGGGTAAGCACGAGGAGCACCTACGCCACGGCGGAGGCGGACCCCTCCGCTTGATGAGGAAATCGAGGGGGGAGGAGGAACAAGGCGGTGATGCGTAAGTAGCGGGAACGGAGACGGAACCCTACCCAGGCCGCGGAGCTGCGGCGGCTCCGTGCCTCACTCCGGAGATTGTAGCAGAAAGGGATAGAGCGTTAGACCGCCACGCTGAGGTCCTCAAGGCACAAGAGAGGCCTCCGCGGCGAATCAGACAAGCGGGCAGATGGCGCTCTTGCAGCGGAGATTCAAAGCATGCAATTTGCCACTCATCCTCCGCCGCTCGGCCGCCGCAATCGTTCCCCTATTCCCGTCCCCTCATCACATGGTCGTGAGTCTCGATCCGTAGGTCTCGCCCAACCCCCGATCGTCCATGATGTCTAACAAGACGAGGAGCCTTCGATCCCAAGTCTCCGCTATCGAGGGCATACAAAATAACACCATGGCCGACTAGATACAAGCCCACCCAACTCCCCGAAATTCAATGGGAAAACAGATCCACATCAGTTCATAATGAGCTATGAGGCGGAAGTGGCCTCGGCCGAGGCAATGATACCGTCTTTGGGTGAAGGCCTTCATAATCGCCGCAGAGAGGAGATGCCCCGCCCTGTATTCCATGCTTTGAAACCTAGCACATTATACTCATGGGAAAACCTCCGCCGACAAAATCTTGGAGAACTTCAAAAGGCCCGAGTGCGCGATCGCTCACCTCCATGGACCTATTTCGGTGCAAAACAAGGCTACAACGAACCACTAAAGGACTACTTTCAAAGGTTCCTACAACTCAAGGCGAAAGGCCCCGACGCGTGCCCGATCAAGTGGCTATAGATGCGACCATCGAGGGTCGCTCCCAGGGCCATTCGCCGGGGAATCGGCAAGAAAAAAGACGAAGACAATGCATGAGCTTTGCGAGCAGTTCGAGATCCGGATCCGATCGGGCGAAGATTATCGGAGGAGACTAGAGGAAGAACTCGAAAAGGCGGCAGACCAAGGGCAATAAGAAAAATCAGCAAGCGGAGGCTCGGCCAGCCAGGCCCAAACAAATCCGGGGGCAGCAGGTTCGACGATGAATCGTAGTGGAGCCCGCCCCAAATGGCGAAAACAATCGGGGCGAGGCCACCCGATAACCAAAAAAAGTCAGTATCAAGGAAAGGGACCCCGAGAAAAAACGGAACAGAGGGGCCAAGAAAACAGTTTTGCGCAATACATGGCGAAGAGAAGGGCCACTATACAAAAGATTGCCCAATCATCCAACAGGAAAGGGACAAGGCACTCAAAAACCTAGCAAACCCACTCCCAACAAATCACCTCCGTTGCCCGGCAAGAGAAATCAACAACGCTTACACATACACACGCACCCAGGAACATCTACCGGCTCGTAGTCGCTGACCAGCAATACTGCCCAATTTATCCCTCCCCCTAACATTAAACCAAGTGCACCCATCGACCTTGGCAAACGCCTATTACCCCAGTTTTCTTCCAAAGATGGAGGCCTTCGCACCTCCGCCTCTACCCCAAAACTACTCCCCTGAGTCAAGCATGTCATACTCCACTCCGAGGCAACACTTGACCTATGTCGAGACGAGGGCAGCCTCAACAAACAATAAGACAACCTATCAATCAAATCTCAAACCAAAACCTGCCGCCACCTCCGCAAGGACCCCTACCCAAATCCCATGAAGAACGAGCCAAATTCAGAAAACCAGTACAATCCCCACGCCCCCTACGCTCCATCGAACCATCATGCCTATCACCGGAGGCTCATCAATAGAATACAAACCAAAAAACAGAAAAAGGATCACCTCCGCTGGTCAATAACGTGGCAAGATACAGCCCTCGGTCGGGTTTGGGAATGGTCGAGCACCCCCATAACCTTCTCGAAGCGGATCTCAAACTAGAGAGCTACCCGCACGTTGATGCTATGGTGATAGAAACAAATGTGGCAACATGGGAGATGAAGAGAGTACTTGTGGACACGCGAGGGAAGCTCATGAGACATAATCTTCGCCAACGCCTTCGACAAGATGAATTTCAATAGGAACCGCCATGACCATCGACTCACCCCTCATAGGGTTTGGTGGAAGACAAGTATGCAGGCGTTGGGAAAAATAATCTTGCCGGTATCCTTCAAGGACGAAAAAGCGCTAGAACAGAGTACATAACCTTCGACATCGTGGGCGTCTATTCCCCGTACAACGCAATCTTCGGCAGAGAATTCACAAACAAGTTCAGTGCGGCAATACACATGGGATACTTGTGTATGAAAATGCCAGCGCTGCACGGAATCATAACAAAGATAATGGAAGCCGAAAAGAAGCCGTAAACAAAGAAAAGGCAATACACCGCGCATTACGAGATGTCAATTCGGTACAAAAGGAAGCGAAGACCCGTAACCGCCGGATATGAAAAAGAGCAAACAAGCGCTAAGGGCCAAGAAAGAACCAAGAAAGTAAGAGTAGATGACGATCCGAGATCACACAAATACAATCACGGAGACCTATCGCTAGAGGAGGAGGAAGAGCTAACAAAGCTCCTCATCAAAAACAAAGAAATTTTCGCATGGTCGCCAGCAGATCTCTCCGAGGAGTCGACAGAGACACAATCGAGCATGTCCTAGACATCAATCCCAACATGAGACCAAAAAAAGCGAGAGGCAGAGGAAAATGTCCAAGACGAGTATCGGCGACACGGCGGAGGTCCGAGGTTACTTTATGCCAAGGTCATCCGCGAGGTCAAATACACAGCATTGGCTCGCAAATGTGGTTATGGTGCCAAAAAGACCTCCGGCAAAATGAGGATGTGTATAGACTTCACAGATCTCAACAAAGCGACTAAAAAAAAGACAACTACCCACCCCCAAGAATAGACACCTCCGTCGACAAAGCAAAGGGGTGTCGGAGATTCTCGTTGCTGGATTGCTATTCGTGATATCACCAAATATGGTCGAAAAAAAGAGGATGAAGAAAAACCAGCTTCACAACACCATTCGAACATATTGCTTCGTCGCCGAATGCCTAAGGCCCAAAAACGCTGGGCGACCTTCTTCGCGGAATGACAGGCAAAGTCTTGACAGTCAACTACGCAAAAATATGATAGCATATGTTGACGATCTCATAGTCATGAGCAAGAAAGAGCAGGATCACATCTCCGACCTACAAGAAACCTTCACAACCTCAAGAAGTCGGGCCTTAGGTTGAACCCCCGAAAAATGTGTCTTCGTGAGTCACCAAGGCGAAAGGTCCCGGATACATAGTCAGCTCCGGCGGAGTCAAAGCAAATCCGAAAAAACAAAGGCAATCGGGGACATGGCGGAGCCCAAGACAAAGAAAGAAGTACAAAAGTTAACATGCGTAATAGCAAAGACTTAATAGATTCATCTCCAAGTCGGGCGAAAGAAGCCTCCCATTCTTTCAAGCCTTAAGGGGAGGAGGAAATATCAAATGGGAAAAAGAGCAAGCGGAGGCCTTTGAGAAACTCAAAGAATATTTGCAAGAGCAATTAACCGTAATGTAAAGCGGATGAAGAAAACCCATACTACTTTACATCGCGGCATCGGATCACGCGCGGTCACAAGTAGCCATCGCAGCTCAAGAAAAGAACGAGAACAACCAGCTCCTCCAAATACCAATATATTATGTGCCTGAGGCACTCACAAGTGCAAAAATCAACTATACGAGAAATAGAGAAAATAGCATACGCGACCGGTGATAGCATCCGAGAAAACTCAAGCATTACTTTCACACATACAAGGTGGTGGTACCCACCAATCACCCATTAGCGTGAGGTGCTAAAAAAACAAGGAAACATCCGAAGAATTAGCAAGTGGGCAGCGGAGCTATCTCGCTTTGAAATAACGTTTGTACACGTGTCCGCAATACGATCACGTATATTGGCGATTTTGTGGCGGAATGGACTCCACCGAGCGTAAAAGACCAAAGCGATCAACCAATTATGGGATGCGGTACACCGATGGTGCTTGGGGTAGAAACGGAGCAGAGCCTCCGCCGTAATAATGTCGCCGTTGGGTGTCAAGTCATACTTCGCCACTCGCCTGGAATGCCCCCAAACAAACAACACGGCAGAATACGAGGGCCTCATATTGGGTCTCTCCAAGGCGAAGGCTTATGGCGCGAAGCTAGTAGAAGTCGAATCGCACTCAATGCTAGTAGCGGGACAGGTAGAGAAAGAATGCACGGCCCGGAGAACCGAATCGGTAAACTACCTTGCGGTGGTCGGGCAATGGAACGAAGGTTCCGTGGGCTTCACAAGAAAATTCATCCCAAGGGAACAAAAAACAAGGAGGCGCAGACGCCCGGCTAAGGCAAAGAAGAAACAACCTCTGCATGCCCCAGAACACCGTTTACAATGTGGCATGCAAGCCAGCAACAGAGACGCTAAAAGCAGCATTCAAGACGGTCATGTTGGTAGAAGGCGAAGACTGGAGGCAAGCCATACTCGACAACCTCAACAACATAAGCTATCCAGAAAACGACGCTGAGGCCACTCGAACGGAGGCACGAGCAAGAAGCTACATGCTCGTCGATGGTCAGCTCTTCAAAAAGGGACTAGTCCAACCTATGTTGAAATGCATCTCACAAAGCGAAGGCATAGAGCTACTAAAAGAAATACATGCCGGTACCTGCGGATCACACATAGGACCAAGAGCACTATCAGCAAAAGCCATCCGCCAAGGATTCTATCGCCCACACACATAAAAGACGCACAAAGAAATCGTCAAGACGCAGGAAGCCCGCCGAATTTCGCACCACACCGAAAAAAACCCCCGCCAGAAACACCGCTCATACCTCCGACCGGCCACTACAGAGATGGGGAATCGATATCGTAGGCCCACTACCAACGGCACAAGGAGGAAACAAGTTCGCGGTTGTAGCAGTTGAATACTTTACCAGCCACTGGCCAGAATAACCTTCGACTCCATTATCAAGTTCTACTGGCAGAACATAATCTGCAGGTTCGGGGTACCGAGAATGGTAACAGTAGACAATGGCAAGCAATTTGACTCAGACAAATTCAGGGACTACTGCTCACAAATGGGAACCAAGATAGCCTTCGCATCGTCTACCACCCGAGTCAAACGGAGCAGTGGAAAGAGCGAACGGAATAATATTCTCCGTAATCTCGAAAACACTATTCAACCTCCGCAAGGGCAAATGGGCAGACGAACTACCCAAGGTGATCTGGTCTCACAACACGACATCATCGCGAGCTACCGGCTACACCCCATTCAAGCTCATGTATGGAGAAGAAGCAATGCTCCCAGAAGAGTTAAAACATGAAAGCCTCTGCGTCATGAAACACAAAATGGCAGAAGACGAAGAGTATGCAAAGGAAACGTTGGAACAAACAAGACTGGAGGCTGTGGAGAACATACAAAAGTACCAAGCGGAAACCAAGAAATGGAGGGATAGCAAGGTCCGGAAGAAGGACATCCAGGACGGAGATCTCGTGCTCAAGCGAAAGCCGAATGCCTCAACGGTAGGGAAATTGCAAGCAAAATGGGACGGTCCATTCATCGCAAGGGCAGCAGCAAGGCAGGGAGCCTTCCGTCTAATGGACGAGCAAGGCATCATCTCCGATCACACATGGAATGTGGACAACCTACGCAAATATCACATGTAAGACCAGCTTTCGCAGAATATAAGCGAAGGCCGGTCATCATTTTACTTTCCCCGCAAAGTAGCATTAGATTTTTTCAAGCATTTCAACGAAGGCCTTGCACTCTTTTTCCTCACAGGGGAACTCCTAGTGGAGGTGAGGTTTTTAATGAGGCAAGGCCAATGTAAAACCCTCTGAAATATAAAGAGGACATTTGCCCGAAAAAAGAAAAAAGAAGAACAAGTCGAAAGTGACTAGTAACGAAGTCACGTAATTCGACAAGCACGACAAAAATTACCGAGGATATTCTTAGGGCAGAGCGCGGAGACTCGACCTAAAAATAACCTCCTAAGACCAATGAAAGGGTCTCAAAAATCCTCGGAAAAAGTCCTACCCGAAGCGTAGGCACTGAGGTGGCACAACGGCATGTGCCAAAAAACAAAAGCTGAAAAAAGACTGGTCCATTTCAGCATCAAAGAACACCTCCGCCAACAAAGGCAACAGGGAGAACAAGCATTAAAATACATTACACTTAAGATATTATTCTCTTTGCTATTACACTGTCAAAATATACAGGTTCGGACATTGTGCTGTTCAAAGCATAAAAGTCTCCGCAGAAGGTGGCACAGTGGTAGCGGAAAAGCAAAAAGTAGACTAAGATACCCCACAACACTGCACTAGACAACAGACACATGCCGTGAGGAGACAGAGAGCTCCGCCTGTTCACATGCCCTGTTTCGCGCCAGCATCGCACCATCTAGCAGAAGATGGTACAGTGGTCGCAGAACCACGCAAAGGCAGGGACGTGATCAACACCACCGTGTAGGGCAACAGCTTCACTCCGTGCCCACAAGGAAGTCTTCGCCTGCGTCAATGCCTCGTCTCGCACAGCCTGCAGACCGCCATAGGAGCCCTCCATCATAATGAACCTCCGCCAGCCGGAAACAAAACAGACCTGAAAATGCCCTAGCGAAGGTCTAGCCCAGACGGCAAACCGCACAAACCACCAAAGCTCATTGGCAAGAATTAATAGTTCCGTGCCTGTCTTAGTTTGGGCTTCCAGCCAATGAATAAGAGGACAACTAGATTGGCATCCTAGACTGCTCTTTACGAATCCTTACACGGTATCCAAATTCACTCCACTAAGCCACCACTAGATTGCCCCATAGTATGATGACTTGCTAAGGGGGGAGGAAAACTGTTGGGTTATATACTAACCCGGCAAACCTAACCTACCTACCAAAGGACAATATCAATAAGTCTTCATAATGACGTCGACCCTATAAAACAAACGCCACCCCCCACCCCTCACCAATTAGCACCTCACAAACGCCACCCCCACCCTTCAAATATCAAGAACCCACACAAACCACATAACACCAAGTAGTTAAGAGGGACGAAAAGGAGCAACATGAGCGCGGACGTTAACCTCCGCTTGCCTATCGGAGCATACAAAGAAACCGTGTAAGAAATCGTAATGATCTCAAAGATTTGGAGAACTTCGGGAGGAGACCGCGTAAGAATTCGTAACATCCCCCCAAATCACATGACACATGCAAAGCATCCAAATGCGAGATTCTCGCCAAGACCCGCGCGAAGTGAAGCGACTAATTGCGCTTTCCACATGTGTAGCGGAGGCCCAAAGCACTTCCAGACACTCCTCCACGCGAGTACTTCGCAGTGGAAGGTGAGGAATCGGCGCCTCAAACAAATGACCACCCTCCACTGTCAAATCCACAAGCAAAGGCCTAGATCAAATATTAACACAATATTGTAAAAGGACCGAGTAATGTAACCAGAACAACAAGCCAAGTTTAACACAACGAAGTCTCGTTTTATTAATAAAGACCTTCGCATTACACAAACACGGAAGGAGACTAAAATAAAAATTAGTCGAACCCAAAGGAGGTCCTTCCCAGGCCACCGAAAGTTAGTAAACGCCATCCGCGCATCTCCTAAATCAAACAAAACGTCATCATACATCTCATCTACACTAGGGTTGGCGAAGGTGTCCCTCCAAAATAGCCATAGATCTCCGTCAACATAAACACCGCCGCGTAAAAACACAAATGGTTGACATCCTGCGCAGCGCCCGTCGAGAACCTGCGCAGGAATTCATCGATTTAAATAAAATATTAGACTTTCATTTAAAAACACTCCATCGGTTTTACTAGCGGAGACTCTTATCCGCGCAAAAAGGCTCAAGGGCCACGTAAAAAGAAAAAATCTAAAACTCCCTACACCTCCGCCATCGGCATGCGAAGTCCCTCTCGTTCGGAGCCCGCGCGGCGGAGTAGTGTCCCGCCGAGCATCTTCCACGGCTTCAACTCGTGAAGGTGAGCCTCCGCCGGAGCACCACTCGACAAACAAACGTCATCACACACCGGCAAAAAAAATATATATATATATATATATATATATATATATATATATATATATATATATATATATATATATCAAGCAAAAAGATACTGCTTTGAACAACAAACTCACCTGAAAAGAGAACGAGCGAAGCGACGCAGCCTCCGCCGCCCGTGGACCGCCCGAGAATTTCTTCATGAACGAGCCCACGAACTTGGCATCACCGCCAAGCTCCGTAAGGGTTGAAGGATGATGGGTATCCCTCACACGGACACGGCCTACGTCGCCGCACCCCTCTTTGCAGAGGATGCGGGCAACACTCGACGCCGCGCCCGAGCACCGAAAGTCGGAAACGCCCTGGAGCACGCCCGGGAGCTTCAGCGATGTTCTTCGCCATCAAGACAAAACCCCAACGCTCCCGCCGTCCGTGGAGAAAGGCGTAGTCACCGCGCCCACAGAGGTGATGGCCTCCGCGTAGGCATGGGCAACAGAGGTACAGGACACATAAATGCTGTCCAGTTGCCTCTGCCGCTCGGAAGACTGAGCGCGGGAAGAGACGAGGCTAGCGTTGGCCTCCTCGAGCTTCGCCTCAGCGTCGCGCACAGCCTTCTCAGCCATCTCAGCGCGGGCGACCAGCGCGTCTTGGGCTGAGCCGCCTCAACCTCACCTGGCGAAGTTCCCGCTCCTGACCAACGCCGCCTCCAACGACGACTTCTCTTGAGCCCAAGCGGAGACCTTCGCCTTCAACTCCACCAAAATCGTGTCGCGGCGCAACAAGTTCCCCGTGAACTTTAGCACGCAAGCATTCCAGGCTAGTAGTCATCTGCAAGAAGAAAACGTTAGACCTCCGCCACATGTTCAAAGGATCGAAACAAAGCTTGGTCAAACCGTACACATACCGAAAGACTCTGGTCTATCGACTTGTTGAAGACCTCGTATACATCACCTTCTGAAAAATATTTGCAGATAGAATCTAATCAGAAGTCTAAGTACGTTCATAGTAACACGTAAAACGAGGCAAAGCGAAGTAACCAAACAAGAACACTTACTCAAATCACCCTCAAAAGCGACCTGAGGAGAGACCGCCCCAATCCCTAAGCAGGACCTCCGCCACCATCCGAAAAGGAGAAAATGAACAACTTAAGTGATAAACTAATAAGCCAAGCCCAAAACCGAAAAAAGAAAAGAAAATGGGGAAACAAACCTCCGTCGGTAGCAACCCCGGTGCGTAGCGCCTCAACATCTCCGCGGCCTTGACGCCTAACCAGCGGAGCTCTGGGTCTCAACACCCTTGCCCTTGGGGGCGCATTGTGAGCCGCGCGAAGCTCACGCATCTGGGCAAAGGTGTGAGTCCCTCCGACGGCGGAACAAAGGAATCTTCAGAGGTAGGGGTCAACCTCTACCTCTCGCTCCGCCTCCTTCGCGGGAGACTTCCGCTCGGGACGGACTCCCCAGGCGTTCGACTCAGCGATTCGGCCGAGCTATCACTGGAGGAAGGAAAGTCCGCCAAGGGAACGGCCATGACCTTCGACACCTCCGACGTCGCCTTACCGGGGAAGGCCCTGCGGCACTCGTCGGCGGTAGGGGGAGGCCGGAACATTCCTCGGCACGACCACGATCCCTCCACCGCCCGGTCGATCGCGCGGCGGCGGCGAAAGGACCAGCGGCGACCCCTCAACGCGGGCATCATCTCCCACGTTGTAGCCGGCGCGGGCCGCCTCCGCGCGACTTGCTTCGGTTCTGCTTTCCGGCAAGCTGATTTTTCTTTTTTGGCCTCCTCCTTGGCCGTTGCGGCGTGAGACGGAGGCGAGCACAGCGGAGGTGCTACCATCCACCTTGCTCTTCTTCAACTTCCCTCGGGTCAAGGGAGGCCCCTCTCTTCTCACCAGCGGCGGGCACCGAGGGGCCTTCTCTTTGGCCGCCTTCTCTAGCTTAGCGGCCTCGTCGGCTTCAGCGCCCGTTCTATCTCGGCGAGGACCCTTCCGGAACCTTATGGTTCCCGTGCTCACCCCCATCTCCTCAAAGACTCGATTCGGGCGGGGCATGGTCCCGCCCAGACCTCCAGCGCCAAGAACTCCTTCGACGATATGGGGCCCAGAACCTCCTGGGCCTCCATCTCCACCCGCATAACGAAGGCATCGGGACTAACACCCTCGGAAGCCGGACGCCAAGTCGCGGATGCGAACCAACACCTCCGCATCCCGAAGACGGGCAGGTTGACCCTCTCGATCGTGATCGGATCCTTATGATGCTTCAGCGGCGAGTACTTAGCCGCGCAAAGTTCCTCCACTAGATAGCGGCCCCCTCGAGTACCGGCAAGCGGCGGAAGGCTTCGCGACACTTCTCCCTAGCGATCCGTCTGATCGTTGTTCGGATCGGGGCGGGAGACGATGTCCATCAAATCAGCTTCGACGCGAAGGGTAGCGGGAAATCTCCTCGCCATCAACCGTTTTAGTCGACCGCGCAGACTTGGCGTAGAACCAAATGAGTCCAACCGCCGGGCTCCACTTGTTCTTCTGGGCATAAGAGATCTCCGCCTTCTCCTCACCCTCGATAGCAACGAGGGCTGAACGTGCAGCACCCAAATTGAAGCTTCTTCTCGCTCCCGTCTGCCATCTTCTGAGGCTTTGGTTGCTTGTGCAGCTCGTAGAAGCGGACGAAGGTGTTCGTGTCCGCCTCTCCGCCATAAGACTCGACTGCCCACACAAACTTGGACGGTCTGGCGAAAACGCGGAGGAGTGAGTTGGTGAATCGTACCTTGAACGAATCCACCACCGTGCGTAGGAACGAGCCGTAGGGCGCAGCGAGGCCGCAAAACAAAGAAGTCCTTGAAAACAATGCCCCCACCGGTGCTGCGGCTCTGGTAGCTCTGGCACAGTCTCCCCCTGGGGAAGCTTCACCTCGCAATTAGCCCCAATGAACCCCTTCTCGCGGAGGTCATCAAGCGCCGCTGAGTCATCTTCGAGGGCCAAGCTCATAGGTTGCTTCAACATCTTCGGGAGCCATCGGGACTACGACCGAAGCTTCAACGTCGGAAAGGGTTTCCTCAAGGTCTTGAGCGCGGGCCGCGTCTAGCATGCACTCCCTCGAAGAGACGAAGATATCGACCGGAGCGATACGGCAGGGAGCTCCGCGTATGGCCCGTAAAGCTCGACGGGGAAGCGACCCCTTACGCTAAACGGCCAAGGACTAGCGCGCATAAACCTAGGCGCGAGCAAAGGGCTGGCGGAGGCAAGCAAAAGCGGAGTGGGGCGAAAAGCAAATAGGCGCAGGAAGGCAAAGGAAAGGAAGAATGAAAGCGATGGCTGGGGTGAGACTCGACCCGGAGGGGAGCCCCTTTTATAGTCCCACCGGCGCCCGTTCGCATCCCAAAACAAACAGATCACGTCGACGGGCGACAACGGTCACTTCGGTCTCGAAGGACGCGCTGATCGGACCGTTGTGACCCGACGCTTCGATTTCGGCAAAAGACCTTCGCGAATCGTCCTGGGGGAGGAACCCCTCAACACCTTTGCTAGTGCCGATCGTTGAGAGCAAAGGCCTGCCTTCGCCTGCGGCCTTTCACCCTCAAGGGGAACTGTTGGGGCGCGGCCCTGCAGCGCCAAGCGGAGGTGTTCCCGGACCCTGAGGACTCGCGAAGGTTGGAGCTAACGACCGAGTCTTTGGTGTTGTTTATTTTTCAGGTGGGACGACCGGCCCTCGAGTCCCCGCCAGCAGAGCAGGCGAAGGTCCAGGCCTCCACGCATCCACGCCTCCGTGATGACGGGGTCGTTCGATCTCGAGGATGCCGCGGAGGTTTGCGCCTGCGCATTACTTAACCCTGGGCCCCCAAGCGGTGCTGACCGGGAGACCGAGGCTACGCAGCGGAGGCCTACACCTTCGCCAACTTCATTCCGAGCCCGAGGCGGAGATATCTCCAGCTGGCGACCGATGAGGCGGACCCAGCGAAAAGGTGGAGGAAGCTGGAACATGAGAGTACGCTAAAAGCCTAAGCGGCGTGTGTATATGAGGGAATATGCCGAGAATATTAGAGGGTAGAATTGTAATCTCATGTCTCGGCAAGTGTGAAGCTATAAATAGGGAGGAGCCCTCCCCTAAGGAAGAGGTTGGTGAATTCCATAATGGGCAGTTATTATTGTTCTACCTAGTGCAAAAAACTCTCTCCCCTCCAACTACATACTCCCCCCAGGGCACCGCTTGGGCGGAGATCAGCACCGTGTTGAGTAACCCCAAGCTCAACAGCCACGAGACCTATTCCTCTCCTATCTACGTCATACACCTTGAGGTCTCGGAGTACAACGGCAGCGACAATCCTGACCTCTGGATTCACAAGATGGAGCTCCTGTTCGAGTTGAAGAACAACAACGATCCAGAGTTTTATGCCCGGTAAGCTGCATTTCATTTGATAGGTCCTAATGCAGTTTAGTTCCATAGGCTGTCCCGGAGGCCATTGGTTGAGTGGGAAGTGTTCACCCAATACCTGCGACACCACCGGGGAGTTCACGCCTCCTGCTTAGGAGGGTAGATACATCGACACCTTCGAGAGCTATGTGACTCGCATGGACCTCGAGAGCCAGCTTCACCTCGTTCGCCTCATCGTTGGCGGCTTACGCGACATGCTCCATACAATGCTCGATTGGTTTGAGCCACGCTCGATGGAGAAGGCCATCGACCATGCACGCCGCTATGACGACAAGCTGTCGGCGCCCGGCGCCAGAGGACGGCGACGACCACCACCACGACAACGTCGCCCGACCGGCAGCCGACACGACATCGGCCTTGCGGCAAAGCGGGCGCTGGGCGGCAGCCCACGGCTATGGAGGTGATCGACGACCAGGCGTCGGGCGACCTCCTCATCGGCTGCACCTAGGTACCTCGATGAACCAAGAGCTCGGCATCATTACAAGCGCCATCGAGCTCGGGCAACTACACCCAGTGGAGACTCTACAACGGCATTGTGGTACTTTCACCCGCTACTACATCCCTGTAGCCTCGGAGCTCCTCCAGAACCTCCTCCTCGAAGGTGGTGTCCCCCTGAATGGCGTCGCAGCGGGCTCCCACCTCCCGACTCGTTCGCGCGAAGACCAGGCGTTCCTGGCAAGCATGCTGCTGCTCATGGAGCGCCCGAACATCAAACTCGATGACGTGACGGTGCTCCTCTTCGACGACAATGGCGAGGAGTTCCTCAGCATCGACAACGACAACGTCAATGCGGGGGCGTCATAGGCGCCCACGTCGGTCTGCCCGTCCAGACGGCTAGCGACCTCCTCTACGGTCGCCTCCTTCGCGTCACTTTGTCTCTAGTTGTCTCTACTCGACATGCATTCTGCAGGCACATCCATGGCCAGGTACACATGCTGTGCACATACTACTTCTAGCACCCCTGCGCGCCCGAGACAATGGAGGCGCCAAGGTGGATGGATCGTCCCCTTCATGCGGCCCGAGCTATAAGTTCATCATCTACTTGGCGGCTGCGCCCGACTTCTTCTTCTATGACAAGGACGCCACGATCTACAACGATGCCAACGACAAGTCGTCCCCTCATCCTCAGCTACGGACCCGGCATGGCGGCGTCCCGAATGGCATCAAATTCGGCGCCAACATGGTGGGTTGGGCGACACATGGGCGCGCCACCTCATTGAACGGTGGGGAGATGTCACATGCTAGAATTGGGAAAGCCATGGGCAGGCTAAAAAGGCCCAACCCGCACACGGTCGGCCCCGGAGGGGCGGGCGTGCGGGGGTAGGGAGGGGGCTGGCGCCTCTGCGCCGCCGTCCGCCACCACCTTTCCGTCTTCATCTCCGCCACACATCAAGTTAGGATTACCTTAGGACTTTTTGGAGTGCAAGGGATATTCCAAATCTATAAGGAAAATCCTTATTAGGAAATAAATAGGATTGCTTGTAAAAGGTATTCCAATCATATAAGAGCCTTTAGAGAGATTGCTTGGATTACAAGTCCCACTAGGAGGGCTATATAAGTAAGGGGTCTTTAATCTCTTTTGAAGCCAAACAATAAAGAAATAATCTTGGGCCTCCCCCTCTCTCTCTCTCTACCGCCCCAACCCCGGCTCGCCTCCCTCCACCACGCCGCCCGTCGCCGACCGCCACCGCGCCACCCTCCTTCCCTACCGCAATGCATTAGAAATTATATTGACCATAATGTATCAGAAATTAGGCCTCTGTGTAACCTATTTGAAGGTGGAAGGATCCAAGCAATTAGAGAAAATAAACATTATGGGCAGAATGGCCCGTCCGCCATAAATTGGGCACAAAAATATACTTATCCCATATCTTTGGTAGGTAATGTTTTTCGGGGACAATAAAAAAACCATGTCATCTTTGGCTGTCAAGTATGGAATTTTCATTAACCTGTGGCTAAGTACACACTACCTAGCTCTTGACCTGCGAAGCTACATTATTTTGTTTCCTATTCATTCTCTATTGGGTGCAGGTAAACCTATTGTGTTATGGATTTGCTTGGTCAATGTTATCTTTCTAAGGATTCTAGAGATGAAACTAGCTAGCAAGTGAGGCAAGTTACATGAATGATTACTCACATGTCCACGGTCAAACCTGCCAGTATGGATTTATAGAAGGCACCATGAGTACTTTCCATAAATCATTAATTTTATTTTAATACGTTTAGTGGATCTTGTAAAATCATAACATTATTTTAGGGTGCTGTTAGAGAAAAGGATAAAAGTTGCATATTCTATTTCAATATTTCTCACTCAATTAAATTTTTAGAATGTTAACACATTAGAAGACGATGGAGCTAGGGGCATGTCATGTACAAACCAACTAATAAATGGATAAATTATGAAGACCGGTACATACAAGACTGCATACCTGTTTCTTGAGCAAAGACCAGGGCATCTTCTTGCTCTAGTTTGTCAATGTGGTGGTAGGGCACCTTTGCCATCATGCCTCGAAAGGACCGTGTTGTTGATATTTCTTACACGATCCCAATTAGGACGGTGAAAGAAATATATATGGAATATCTATCTAATCATGTTAGCTTGGATATGGGATTAACCTCATGATCCAACAAAGCGGAGTTAAGCGGTGTTAGTAGCGGGATGTAACTTAGCAACATTATCCAAAGTGGAGTTAATCTCACCAGATATGTACTCAAGGTATACCACTCATTTCTAGGCATTACCTATACACTAGTCTGTCACCCTAGCAATAACGCTAAGAAATGCGGGGTATGGTATTCTTGATTGGCCTTGATAAAAGAATGAACATGATATCTGCAAGCGCACAGATAGAAATACCAATTGTAGCACTTCACCGGGAGTAATCCAGGTATCGTATTTATATTTTACCACAGGGAAGGGAGTCTATGGAAAGGTAGAGAGGAAAGATGTCTAAAGATTTATATATTGTGATTTAATTATGAGATCATCCACTTCACAAAGAGTGCAGAGTTGCCATAAGTATCTAACATTACTCAACAGGATAAGTCACAAGATAAAGATAATTATATAATTGATAAATACCCAAGTCTAAGATCATTAAGCTACTAGAATCATACAAGAAATTAGCATGTTATAAATTAGACTAGAATGAATATTCCTAAGATACCCCTAATCATACATGTCAATGAATACTACAATTAGTGCAATACATCTAGCTATCATGGCAAGGTTGGATTACTTCTACACATGGCAAGCATTACCAATGACAAATAAGGACGAAACTTATCCACCACCGTAATCTAACTCGACTTGTCCTACATTCGGAGGGTGGACTACAAAGGACTCAACAGGACTGTCACTCCCGCGATCTACCACACGACCGAAATAGGGTGCAATTGCGATAAACGTTGTATAAACACCACGTTTACACATTGCTTATCACCCACATAGTGATCATCTATATGGATGCTATACAATTCCATGCATAAAATATAAAGCAATCTTACTAAACTAAATATATAATTATAGCAAGCATAAACACATATCAATAAGAATATGATAATTATAAAGATCAAAGCCATAACAATTGTATTCTAGATATAAGAGTACTTACAGATTGAATACAAGAGAGAAGTCTCAAGAACGATCCTTGCTACTTCTTGACTAATCAGGAACTCAAGATGAACTTGATCTTCAACTAGAACTAGTTAGATAGCTAATGACTACTAGTATGAACTAGAGCTTATGTCTAGACTTGGCTGGACTTGATGGGTATGAGTTGATAATGAAGTTGATATGAAATTGTTATGAGCCTCGTGGTCACCGGTCTTCTTATATAGTACCCGCCGATGAACGTCAACCCTTGGATCAAACCGACCTTGAACAACGGCGTAGAAACAACCTCAATGTCGGTAGTGAACCGACATAAAAATGTGAGGGGCCGAGAGGCAGGCCCACATGGCGGCCCGCCAGGTGGCATGCCACCTCGGCTTCCCGTTTCTTCTCCTGTCCTCTGGTGTCTTCTAGAATGTTTTAGTCCACTTTTCGGGTTGAGTTGATTCACGGACAAGTTTGGTCTTGATAAGTCTTGTATATTCCGAACCTTCTCCATCTTTCTCTGCATTTATCTATTAGGTCCCCGCAAAAGTCACGTAATACCAAAACTCGTGGAATTATGTTAAGTAGACCCCTAGACTTATGTTTTGTCTTTGACTTTAGCCCTTAATTCATGTTTCTAAACTTGTATTTTTATGCTTTAGTAGGTGTCAACACGTGTCATGCCTCGTTGTAACGAGAACACAACTTCCTCGAGCAATTGATTTTATCAATGGAGGCTCGAGAACCTTCTCCCATGCATGGTGATCCCAAACATCATCCATCACCAATAAGGTCTTGTACCCCTTTAAGGCTTCTTTAAGGGTTCGTTCTAGTGCGGCCTTTGTGTTTTTACAAGCTCCTTGTGCTCCTTGTGCTTCAAAGGACAGCTCTCTCTAATAGATCAATGTCACTAAATTCTTGATTGACACTCAACCATATTCTCTTTTCAAACTCTAGTTTGATGATGTCATGGTTGAAGATCTTCTTTGCAAGGGTGGTCTTGCCAATCCCTCCAACTCCCACAATAGCATAAACCTCAACATTTTGTGTTCTTGTATGGTTTTCTCCTTTTTTTGTGAGGAAATTCACAAGATCTCTTGTGTCCTCCTCAATCTTGTCACCAACGACACCTAATTCATCCTCCCCGTGTCGTCTCACGCCTAGCACGAAGGGTGGATTCTACCTTTTGGTGTTGTCCTCATAGGATGCAAGGATGTTGAAGTTTAAGGTTCTGCTACTCTTCTCAATGTCTTCTAGCCTCCGATTAAGTCTTTTTTGATGCGATGACCGATGTCATGAGCATGGAGAGGATTCCTTGAGCAAAAGAGCAAGGGATTGCAGCAGCCCATGTCCTTGCTTGTACCCGTTCCATGGCCTTGAGCTGGCACAAGTCAAGGATGTCGGTCGCATCATACATGGCATTCCTAAGCTCCCTCACCCATGACTGCACAGTCTCATCAGTGATGTTCCTCTTGTCCGCATCGGTGAGGAACTTCTTGATGTCCCGAAGCTTGATGCCCACCTTTTTATCTCGTCGGGGACTCCTAAGAGCAGATGTACCTCTTCTTTAGCCATCTCCAACAGCATGTCTTGGATATAGGATGCCAAAGCATCCAATACCGTCCCCCATTTGCAGACTCGGTATCTACAAAATCAACATAGATAACAAACAATTTTTTTGTGATTTGTTTAACTGAAGGAAAGGTAATCTTGATGGTAAAATCACCGAATCAAGGCCCCTGTAACTAATCTTGGCACTATTCAAATAAAAGGGAGCACTGCAGCACTTGATATGTACTAGAGTAATAGCGAAAAAACAATGAAGGGCTTGGTTGGATACTTTTTGGCGTTCAGATTGATCTGTCAGATTGTAATAATAACAAGCTAAAAGCCCCGAGTTGACAAATTAATGAGTACTCCCTCCATCCCAAATTGTAAGTCGCTTTGACTTTCTAAGTTCATCCATTTAGTTATGTATCTAGATATAATAATATGTCTAGATATACATAACTAAATGGATGAACCAAAAAAGTCAAAACGACTTATATTTCGAAATGGAGGGAGTATATCTGACAGAAATATGATGAAGTCTGATCTATGAACGATGTTGCTATATTATAAACTAGGGGCACCTAAACTGAAAGCAGCTGCACCAATCTCAACGTGTACGTGCAGGAGTATAATATGTGTGTGTGTGGATTGGAAGATGAGCAACATCTCCAGCAAAAAACAATATATAAAGAGGATGGAAAGAAAACTAGGGACAGCCGGGAGAGACTAGGCATACATGCACCTTGATTTGCCGCGGGCAGAGAGAACGCTGTGTCCTCGAGTTCCTTGATCTCTCTTGTGAAGTGGAGCAGGAGGAATGGCCAGTCCACGCTGGGGGATAATCAAGTACGCTGAGTTGTAAGATTTGAGTTTGATGTAATAATAAGTTGTACATAATCCAGTACACAGGCTTGAAGTAGTAGATCTTAGATGCACCATTGGGACCCACACGCCCTGAGATCAGATCAACAGAGCGGATGGTTGGATCAACAGATGAAGCAAGCAAATCAGAAGTCAATAGAGATTTGCATCTGCGCTAGCTATTAGGGGTTGCTAGTTAGTTGAATGCGATCGACCACTCCTCAAGTGCTGAATTAGTGTTGGGTGCTTACAGTTATACAGACCAAGACGATCTCAAGCTGCCTCCGATCGATCCGCTAGCTCCCTCCGAAGTCCGATCGATCAGCACCGCAGTGATGTGTGTGACAAGAGTGAATGAAATCCAAATGGTGGGGGTACCGAGAGACGTGTAGAAGCAGAGGAGGCCTGGATGCTTTATACACACACAACAGAGGGGAGAGGCCGCCGCTTGTGTTGTATTGTGGATATCTAGCTGCAAGCAAGGGATACACATTCCCATCAAGGAATGAATGTACCTATCCTTCATGGGAATGTATCCTGAGTGCTTTTGCTTTTGGCCGCGCCATCTGAAGCATGTTGCTTTAGGCCACGCAGGGATCCATCCTGATCTCATCTCATCTGAGGGCTTTTGCTTTTGGCCATTGGAAACGGCAAAGCATACTACGGTATGTTGCAGCGACAAGCAAGGATAGTTTAGGTGTGTGGGAAGTAGGCTTGTCCAGTCCTGGGAACCATGTGTATGCAGTTCAGTCGTTCAGTTCACCCTTTGCCACAAAAGGCTGTGCCCGAAGATTAGTTTAGTTAACAATCATATCATCAGTGGCAAGTTGTATATTCACAGAGCTAGCTGAGGGCCCGGCTTGCAGGTGCGTGCTCAGAAATAAGCACAAGCACTTGACTAGCTAGGCAGCTGTTGTGTGACCAAAATTAGGAATGCATGTCTACTGATTTTCTGTGGAACTGTAGAGCTGCACAGATATGAGATATACTAAATGATTTGTTTGAGCTGAGCTCTTTGAGTGTTTCAAGATGTAGCATTCTTTAATGTGCTTGTGTAACAAAACTTGGGAACGAATGATAGTATTTATCTCCAAAGTGTCCAAGCACCTCTGTTGTTTTGGGAATATGTGTGTCCGATAAGAAAGGACTGTAAATGTTTAATTTATTTGAACTATAGAAGACGCCATCTATATACATTTAAACATACATTCTGCTTGTGTGTGTTGCAAGTTAGATTGGCCTTCAAACTTTACTGTGAGTCCTCAAAATATGCAAACATGTGAGCTTTTGCAATATGGGATCCAAACCAAATTTAGTGGTTAGTAGTAGTACTATGACATGCTGCCAGTTATACTAAGCAATCTCTGCTACCAACTAACGGCCCTAGTGGTGAGAGTCTTAGTCTCAAGTTTTCAGGCAAAAGATAAAAGGCAACGTATCCTATGTAACCCACCTTCGTGTGCAACCTATGCAACCATCAATTAAGGCCACGGGATTTGGATCCAAGGTCTAGGATTTTTTTCACATAACCCCCGATCCACTTGTGGGGTTTTAAATCTAACCCACCAATTAATGCCAAATCTGTTCACGTTTTCTTGCTTAACTGTTGCTGTTTTGACAGGATGGATGTGCACAGCACTGTATCTTTGTTGCCTCAAATACATATGGAGCATTGTGTCCGAAATCTCCCAAACCTTATACGGCGCACGCGTAGTGCATGCGTGCATGTGCCTGTGGCCGGCAGCAGCAGTAGCAGGCAGGCCGGGCCCAGCACCAACGGATTAATTAGCCAAACTTTAAAATGTAATAGCTTTCTCGTCAAACATCTGTTTTCAATTCCGTTTGCACCATCGCTTTCTTATAACGAGATCTATAAAACTAGATCCATGTTGGATATGTTTTGAGATAATTTTTATAATGACAAAAATTTACATCTAAAGTACAAAAAGTTTTACATCTAAGAGTACAAAGTTTTTAATGTTGGAGTACAAAGTTTTAAAATTTGGAATGTAAAGTTTTGCTGAGATTAGAGTTGATGGTGTTTGCTGAGATTAGGGTTAACGCCGTATGATGAGATTAGGGTTTATGGCATTTGTGAGATTAGGGTTCATGGGTTTGCTGAGATTAGATTTCATGGCGTTTGATGAGATTAGGGTGTTCATATCATTTGATTATTAATTTCATATATCATATAATATAAGATAAGATAAAACATTTATGAATTTGGTAATTTTATTATGATTAGGGTTCATGGCGTTCTTGAGATTAGGGTTGATGATGTTTGTTGAGATTAAGGTTCATGAAGTTCTTTGAGATTTAGGGTTTGGGGCGCCTCACGAGATTAGGGTTCATGGCTTTGCTTGAAATTAGGGTTCATGGCATTCTTGAGATTAGGGTTCATTACGTTGCTGAGATTAGGGTTCATGACTTTTGCTTTGAGATTAGGGTTCATGGCTTTGCCGAGATTAGGTTCATGGCTTTTTGCTGAGATTAGGGTTCATGGAGTTGCCGAGATTAGGGTTTGGGACTTTTGTTGAGATTAGGGTTCATGGTTTTACTGAAATTAGGTTTCATGGCGTTGCCGAGATTAGGGTTCATGGCTTTTTCTGAGATTAGGGTTCATGGCTTTGCTTGGATTAGGGTTTATGGCTTTTGCCGAGATTAGGGTTCTTGGCGCGTTGCTTAGATTAGGGTTTATGGCGTTCTTTGAGATTAGGTTCATGGCTTTTCTTTGAGATTAGAGTTCATGGCATTGCTTAGATTAGGGTTCATGACGTTTGTTGAGATTAGAGTTTATGGTGTTTATCGAGTCACTAACTGATTTTTAAATTTAGGGTTTTGGGACAAGTGTCCTTTTAAATGCATGCCCCCTACTAGGCAATGGGTTTTGGGGCAAGTGTCTTTTGAAATGCATGCCCCTACTAGGCAATGTGTTTTGGGGCAAGTGTCTTTTGAAATACATGCTCCCTACTAGGCAATGGGTTTTTGGGGAAAAGCGTCTTTTGAAATGCATGCCCCCTACTATTTTATTTTTGGAATTACAAAGATCTTACAAACAAATTGTAATTTGTTTTTTTTTTTCATTCTAGCAGTTTTTCATTTTATAATAATTTTTTTAAAAAGTAGTTTTTTTTTTACTTTCACTTTTATTTATATTTGAAACCATCCCCGCCAGTATACTTCACCCACAAACCCGATTTTCCAAAAGTGAAAATTTTAGCTTCTAGACATTAAATTTTTTGGCCCAATGAAGGTAGACATGAGAAACCAGAAAAAATATGGGCCTTTGAAAAAACTTGGCCCAATGAAGCCCGACATGGGAAACTGGGTACTGGGTTGAGCTGACAGTGGACCTTGGGCCGCGCGTTGTTATGCCATGCAGTGGGCGTGCGCTGCTAGATGTATTAGTGCGCATGCGCCGCTAACTCTATTAGTGCGCGTGCGCCGCTAACCATTCTGGTGCGCGTGCGCTGAGGAGTGTCGCCCCCGAAATCTTGAAGATCAGATGTGCAATGTGATCTCCGGAAGCAACAACCAATTAGATTGTGGAGTCTGGAGTGAAGACAAAATTTATAACACTCTGTTTTCCGTTCTGGGCGTTGCTCAGTTTTCGAGTCTTGTGATTCCAAATCTCTGATTTCATCTTTTATTCAGAACATCAATAGCAAGCATAGTTATTTATTTACATGTCCGAAATTGTCAAAAGAAGAAGAAAAAGAAGTACATCATGTTCTCCTGTGATGGTCCTGTCCAAGCAACATCATGTGACGAAAAAATAATATTGGCAGTTGATATGGGAAATCTTAAGCCTGTCCTAAAGAGGAACCCAATAATCAATTATTTCGGTGTAAACTTATGCAAAGGATCTGGTCATCACATATTGATGCTCTTTCCGTGATATCCACATTTCAAGTCTTACCAAAACCAGAATTATAAAGTGAACCTTGTTATGTACATTCACTTGGCAAGCTGCATGTTCACACTCACCGAACCTGCAAGCTCACGGAAGCTGTAACATAACATTTGTTCTGTAACTACTCAACTTGCTTATATATACATGCCTCTCAATTCTCTAGTGGCGAACTGCAACAACAGTAACGCTGATGCGAATCACTGAAGAAAAGAGAACAAATTAACATCACATCACACGCTAGTCATGTTTTATTTGCATGGACCTGTGACAAGCGGCGGCATTGGTGCTTCTTTTGTCCACAAAGCTAAGGTGAAGATAACTCCAAGGTTTCTTCTGTCCATACGTAGGTCACAGGCGGGCACTCCACCTGCAAGGCAAGGTCCATACGCGTTATATACTCAGCATTGCTAAATAGAAGTACTAGTAGCCAGCACTGTATGCATCATACTTGATTACTCCATGCGTTGTTCCAAATTGACAGGTTCTTCTTCGCCAATTCCATCCCTTGTAATTTCCTCCACTTCGTCCAACACCACTTCCTCAATTTTGTCCTCTGAAACGGCACATTCAGTCAAGTGACGAGATATTTCAAGAGCAAGAAAGACAAACACTATGCAACAAAAGTTGTAGTTCTATCAATTTACTTGGAGCGTCGACAGAGGAGCTAATGTTTGTCTTGAAGCTGAAAGGGTCTCTCGTGTACTTCACGAACCACTTCCTTAGGATGTTGTTGTCGTCATCATCGGCATATGCATTGACCTGCTTGATATGGCTGAACTTGTCCCACTCAGGGCTAGATTTCCCTTTAGCTATGAAAGTGAGCAGCGAGATGTCGCAGTCTAAAAGCAAATCTGTTGGGTTTACATTCTTCAAGTATCCAGGGAGTCTTTTCATGCTGTAGTCCTCTAGATGGAGTCTTTGAAGTGCAGGCAGACCCTCTAGTACCTTCAACTCTGGGCAATGACTGATCACGAGGTTATGAAGTTTTGGCAGATTACTAATCCTCTCGAGGACAGGACATATACGCACTGCAATTTCCATAGCACTTAGGTGCACATTATGGTGTGATAGTAAGAACTCTGGCCCTACACGCCTGATGGCTGGGGCGCTTGTAATCTGTAGGAACTCCAAGTTGGGGAGCTGGTACATGACGTCTGGTAGCTCCGTGCAATAAGGCAAATCTTCCATCATTAAAATCCTCAAGCATCCAAGGGGCACAATTGGTGTTGATGTCATCCACCGTGGAAGTAGTTGACTAAAGTACCCTTTAATTTCTAGATATTCTAAGCAAGGTGGAGGGCAGAGCTCATCAAACACTGTTTCGATTTGTTGCTGCTCTTCCTGTTTTAGCAACTGAGCACCTCCACGTTCACTAGTGCACCTTAATAACAGATCGGTGAGGCACGCCTTTTCACGAAGCCTGGCCTTTGTAGCAAATGAACAAGAGGACACATTCTCCAAGCCAGCTATATCAAGAAACATCAGCTGGTTCAGTGATCCTAATTCTTCCAAACTGCACCAATCACCATCCACGTGGGCTGGAAACCATTTCAATACTCTCAAATTAGTTAGGCTGCCAAAACCCCTGGGTATACTATTTATACCTGAGTGAAAAAGGTTTAGACGCCTCAGTTGCCGTAGCTTTACAATGCCACTAGGAAGCTTCGCCAACCTTTCACAATTACAAAGGTCAATGCACTGCAAGAATTTCATCTTAGCTATTTTTTCTGGCAGCCGAGATATTTCAGTGCCATCTAGGGACAAATACCTCAAGTGTTTGAGTTGGACCAAAGATTCTGCTAATGTATCAAAATTTCCATCTTCTATATGTAGGGTCCGCAAAACATGAAAAATATGATAGTGAATCTCCTGGGTTGATCTTTGTTTCTCCAACTAAAATCAGTGTCCGTAGTGATGTATGTGCTTGCAGGGAACTCCACACTAGCTTATGGGACTCTGATTCTTTGGTTTTTAGTGATAACCAAATAATATTTTCAGGATTAATTTTGTTGGCAAGTCCAGCTTCACTTTTATAAGCTATCAATGCTTCGTCTCTAGCCAAATACTGAGCAAATGAACGAACAATATCATGCATATTGCAAACTGCATGGTCCACGTAACGTTGATCCGGCTCTAGAAGGCTCCTAGCTATTAACTGCTCATAGTACTCTCTTCCTATTATTTCTAAATCTTGTGAGTTTCCATGAACAAATCCTTCACTAATCCACATGGCAACAACACGGTCATACATGAACATCGTGCTCTTGGGGAGGAGGGCATAGTGCAGAAAGCAGGATTTCAACTCAGGATGCAAATCTTGATAGCTAAGATACACTACAGAATTTAGCTCTTCAGGCATTTGGGATATTGACCAGATAGAATTATTTAGGACCTTTGTCCACTCGCTTCGCTTCGTCTCTTTGAGACGTAGGAGGCCTCCAATGACTTTGACTGCAAGAGGCAAACCATCACATTTTTCTAGAATCATCATTCCAATGTCCTTTAGTGTATCAACCTTTAGTTCATCATTGTTTTTATTTCCCACCACCTGCAAGCAGGCAGGCCAGTCAATTGAATGGAATATAATATATAAACGGTCCTAATTGGAATGTGCAGAAGCAAAAATTACATTCGGCACTTTAAATTTATGGCCTATGTATTATCATTCACATGGTCCGTGCTGATGATGTCAGCGGACAAATCTATCTCACACACACACACGTCCTAATCGGAATGTGCAGAAGCAAAATTACATTCGGCACTTCAAATTTATGGCCTATGTACTATTATTCACGTGGTCCGTGCTGATGATGTCAGCGGACAAATCATTGTATATGTATATGTACTAGCAATTGTGCAGCTAGGTGACACCAGTGCACAATATAGTGCTTGTATATTATAGTCACAATATTATCTACCAGGTTTATACTCACCCTTGTATTTATTGTAGCATTTATTCATTTTTTTTTACTAAAATGGCATGAACGTCTCAGGTTGCAGTAAGGAACTTCGATGTATCAAAAGATTATATACCTGCTAGTAATATTGTAATATAGAATAATTCCAATTAAATTATTAGTACTGATACAACATTATGTTTGAGTCAAAATTTGTAAACCTATTTAAAATAAAACCATGTAAAATTTGTTGCCATGACATATAAATGTATTTTGTAATAAATTGTCAAGTATCATTATTACTCCCTCCGTCCCAAGATATAGGGTGTATCCACTTTTTATTCTTCATGATACAAGGCATGCTCTCTCTAGAGGCACATGTATCGATACAGTAGTACTAGTGTTGAGAGAGAGAATTAAATGTGTTTTTGGTCTTTGAACCAGAGGTAATTACGCCTTATATCCCTGGGACGGAGGGAGTAATATGTGGTTCATTAATTATTAAATAAATACTCCTTCGTATCACTATTAGAAAACATTTAGGACAGCAACACGATCTCCAAAGCACAAGACTTCTCTTTTCTATAAAAATATTTATTGAAAAGTTATATATGTATATTTTTATGAAGGAAATTTTCAAGACAAACTATTGATATGGTTTTCACATTTACAAACTCAATGACTTAAAAGTTATTCATTATATTCCCTTTGACTCAAACCTTTTCCAAAACGTCCTCCGATAGTGATACAGATGGAGTATACCGAATGTATGTTCTCCCACATACATAAAAATGCAATTCATGTTTTTTTGAGACGCCAAGTAGTTTGAACTTTGACTAGAGTTATATAAAAAATTACTAGTATTCATGGTACAAAATAAGTATCCTTAGATTGGGTATAGAATATATATTTTATAGTAAATTTATTTGGAGACATAAATATTAATATTATTTACTATGATCTTAATCAAACTTAAGCTGCTTTCACTAGCAAGGTTCATATAATTGTGTTCGTTTATGCACAGAGGGAGTATGTTGATTCCACTTTACGTTAATAAGTAAAATATATAGCATGGATCATGGATGTTGCAATTATATTGACCAAAGTTTGTTAGAAATTAGGCTTGTTGTCCGGTCTATTTGAAGGTTAAATGATCCAAGGAATGAGAGAAAATAAACATTATGGGCAGAAACAAAAGATTTGCTAGGACGTGAGCTCAAGATATGTCACTAGATATTAGTTGCAAAATGGTCTTTCTTGATGCCTATCAATGGTGTTGCCTTTACAAAGTGTTAAATTGGGCACAGAAGTATAACGTCATATATAGGAGGGCATTTTTTTCAGGGACAAATAAAAACAATGCTATCTTTGGCTGCCAAGTATGGAATTTTCTTTTAACCCGCGGCTAAGTACACACTAGCTAGCTCATGACCTGCGAAGCTACACTATTTTGTTTCTTTTTCATTCTTTCTTGGATGCAGGTAAACCTAATGTGTTAACCGATGACTGATATGGATTTGCTTGGCCAATCTTATCTTTCCAAGGAATCTAGAGATGAAACTAGCTAGCTAGTGAGGCAAGTTACGTGAATGATTACTCAAATATCCATGGTAAAACCTGTCAATATGGATTATATACCGAAGACCCCATGAGTACTTTCCTTTAAATCATTAATTTTATTTTAATATGTTTAGTGGATCTCCTAAGTTCATAACATTATTTGAGGGTGCTGTTAGATAAAAGGATAAAAGTTACATGTGATATTTTAATGTTTACCAGTCAATTATAGATATTTAAAATGTTAACACAATAGAAGAAGATGGAGCTAGGGGCATGGCACGTAGACCAACTAATAAATACATACATTGTGAAGACCAGGCACGTAGAAGAGTACATACCTGTTTCTTGAGTAAAGACCAGGCATCTTCTGGCTCTAGTTTATCAACATGGTGGTAGGGCATCTCTGCGATCATTCCTCGAAATTACGCGTGTCATGCCTCGTTGTAACAAGAACACAACTTCCTTGAGCTACCGAGTTTGTCGCTGGAGGCTCGATAACCTTCTCCCATCCATGGTGGTCCCAAACGTCATCCATCACCAATAGGGTCTTGTACCCCCAAGGCATCCTTAAGGGTCCGTTCTAGTGCAGCCTTTGTGTTTCTGGCAGCTTGATGGTCTCCTTGTGCTTCAGTGATAGCTCTCTCTAATAGATCAATGTCAGTAAATTCTTGATTGACACTCAGCCATATTCTCTTGTCAAACTCTTGTTTGATGATGTCATGGTTGAAGATCTTCTTAGCAAGGGTGGTCTTGCCAATCCCACCTACTCCCACAATAGCATAGACCACAACTTTTTTGTGTTCTTGTACAGTTTTATCCTTCTTTGTGAGGAAATTCACAAGATTTCTTGTGTCCTCCTCTATCTTATCACCAACCACACCTAACTCATCCTCCCCTGTGGTCTCACGCCTAGCACGAAGGGTGGATTGTACCTTTCTCGTGTTGTCCTCATAGGATGCAAGGATGTTGAAGTTGAAGGTTTTGCTACGCTTCTCGATGTCATCTAGCCTCTGATTAAGAATTTTTATGCGATTACGAATGTCGTGAGCATGGAGAGGATTCCTCAGACAAAAGAGCAAAGGATTGAAGCAGCCTATATCCTTTCTTGGACCCCTTTCCATGGCCTTGAGCTGGAACAAATCAAGGATGTTGGTGGCATCATACATGGCATTCCTAAGCTCCCTCACCCATGATTGCACACTCTCATCAGTGATATTCCTCTTGTCAGCATCAGTGAGGAAGTTTTTTAGGTCCCCAAGCTTGATGCTCATCTTTTTTATCTCATCGGGGACTCCCAAAAGCAGATTTACCTCTTCTTTAGCCATCTCCGACAGCATGTCTTGGAGGTAGGATGCCAAAGCATCCAATACCATCGCCATTGGAGGTTCAGTACCTACAAAATCAATATAGATAAAAAGGTCATGTGACTTGTTTAAAGGGAAGGTAATTTTGATGGCAAAAGCAGAACACTGTAGCACTAGACGGTAAACTTGACGGTCCAGGCTGAATACTTTTGGCACCAGATCCGGCACATAAAGCACCTAGTGGACAAATTATTGAGTAGCTAGCAGTCGTTGATTTGGTGAAATGTTGCTATAATATATTTAGAGGCACTTAAAATTGAAAGCAGCTACAACAATATATCTCAATCCGTACGTGCGAGTACATTTGTGTTTGTGGATCTGAAGATGAGTAACATCTCTAATAATACTAGTAAGAAAGAAAGGAAGGAAAGAACCAAACAAGCAAGGAAGGAACAAGATTTAAAGAAAAAAATATAGAGAGCAGACAGAGACTAGGCATACGCACCTTGATTTGGAGCAGGGGAGAAAGATAGAATGCTCTGTGTCCTTCAGTTGCTCGGTCTCTTGGGCCGTGCTGAGGGTCACACAATACAATTATTTATCCTACAAGAGATGCCCAAGATTCGTGGATGACGCATACTACTAAACTGCATATGTATTTGAAGTAGTAGAATAGAAACAGTAGATCTTGGATGCAGAGCTAGCTACGCATGAAAAAAAAAATGCTGCAGAGAAACGCTGCCAAGGAAACAGACCTTTTTTTGCAGACGGGCTCCCGTGCGGTTCGTGAAACGGCACCTGGCTAGCAGTAGCAGGTTGAGATGGCCGGAGCCGTCCTCGGCCGAGTCCGCCGGTGGCTTGGCCTGACTACTGCTCTGCTTGGTGGTGGCTGCAGACGGAGGTGGTGGAGGGGATTGCGGTTTGGCTGGAGGTGGCGGACGAGCTCAAAACCTGAAACTACTGAAATCGACTATGATGACTGTGAGGTGGTTAGCACCGAGTAGAATCGCCGTGGCCGGCTATAAAAGCTGGGCTGCACTGCAGTGGCTTCGCTTGGCTATGAGGCCATTATGAACGAGCCAATGAACGAAGGCGAGGCAACTTTGTTGTTGGCCATGGCATCGCCCTCAGATTGAATGATTGATGTACTCCCACAGGTAAGGTCGCTGTCCAACAGTAACTGTGCAGAGTGGTGGAGGCCAGGTCCAGCTGGTGTCTTAAAGTTGAGGTGCGTTTAGATCCCAAAATTTTGGGCCAAAATTGCTATAGCACGTCACATCGTACACTGTAGCACGTTTCGTTTGTTAGTGGTAAATATTATCCTACCATAGCGTAACTAGGCTCAAAAGAATCGTCTCGCAATGTATATCTAAACTGTGCAATTAGTTTTTTTATTTACCTAAATTTTATAGTGGCCGGCAAGCGTTTTTGGATGCATTGAATGTTTCGATGTGATAGTATGTGCTATGATGTGATGGGAATACATAAAATTTTGGAGAAAATTTGAGCCTCTAAACACACCTTGGGGACAAAGAACAGACCATGGTCCAGTGCAACGGGTCACGGCTGGCTAGCACCATGTGATGAACACAGTGGCAGTGGCATCGCTCTCACGAGTCACCAGAAATCATAAGTACAATTAGACATCTTTTTTTTTAACTGATGAAAAATAGCTCCAAATAACTTCTCCTATTAAATCTTTTGGTACTCATTTTTAATTAAATAACATTTATCACGGTGACCGGGGTTGTAACCGGAGGTGGCGTGGGTGGCGGCCCGGCGGGGGGGGGGGTATGTGTGTGGATGGGCGGCGGCGGCGCGGGCGGCTTAGAGCATCTCCAGTGGAAACCCTTATTTAAGCTCATATTCTAAATTCATGTGGGCTCGAAGAAAAAAATAAATTCCAAATGGAGAGCCCCTAGATGGGATCCCATTTTTCATGTCACCCCAAATTATAATTTGAAGCCCACACTCCTAGGAGCCCCCTATTCAATGGGTCCCACCACTTTTCCCCTTCCTTGTCGCCCCCGCCGTGGCTCCTCGAGGGAGCCGCACCCGAAGCTTCACCGGTGCCGCACCCGAGCTTCCGCGAGGAATCCGCACCGGCGACAAAGCCCACGACGGACGCGAGATCCCAACACTCCCCGCTCTTCCACCACATGCACCCACGCCACGCACGCCGAATCGCGGGCGTGGCGGGCGGATCAATGCTACCGCCGTTGCCGTGGTAGGGCCGCTACTACTCGCCCTTGCGGCCGCATCTTCGCCGGTTCGGTGTCCTCTCGGGCTTTTGGCCGGGTCCTTTGTTGATGTAGACGATCGGGGAGGAGGAGGAGGTAGACGACGGGATGGTGGCTTCGGCGGCGCCTGGGTCGGCCGAGAGGTAGGCGCGGGCGGCGCCGACATCGGCGACCGCCGCCTCCAACTCCACCGCTTCCTCCTCCTCCTCCCGCCGCCACCCGCCCCGAGCAGCGGGAGTTCCGGCGCGGGCGCGCGGCCAGCCCCCGGGCGGCCCGGCTGGCCCGGCGCGGCCCTTGGCCGGCCTACGGGCGGTGAGGCCTCGCAAGCATGCATGGCTCCGCGTGGGCGCGGGCAGCAAGAGCAACCTTGCTCAGCGGGCGCGGTGTGTCCCCGCCACGCCCACCCCCGCAGACTCCCTCGCCGCCGTCCGACAAGACCCACCAGCGCCGAGGTACCGCCGACGAAGCGAGGGACGGGATGGCGGGCTGCTTTGGCTCGCCGCTCCCCCTGCTCTGCCGCCCCGCACCCACCTGACGCTGGCGCTTGGGGTGCGCCCCACCAGCATCGTCGGGCGCAGCTTGCGCGACTCCGACCAGACCGCGGACGAGATGCGACAAGCAAGGCCAGCAGGCACGACAGCTCTCTTGGCTGACAGGCCGTCCCACCAGGCAAGTTGATGTACTGCTCCGGAAATGTAATAAAATCTTGGGTTTTAACAAAAATGGCCATAGCACCCATCTGAGTACAGAAGTGACTGGCGCAAGTACGGATATCGAAGCTAAGATCACTGTCCAGTTAATAATAACTATGGAGGCGAGTTGGTTGCGTTTGAACGCTAGGGAGTACCAAGGCAATTACTCAAGGGCGTGAAGTCCACCCAGCTTCACGTCCTTCCTGTTAGAAATCATGGTTCTTGACACACAGTATAGACAGAGTAAGCAATTAACACAAAAATATTGAGAGAAATATGGACTGTTATATCTTTTATTCATTCTCATGTTGCGAACACATGGTTGATATTTGTCACATGTGTTTAGTTTTTGTGATGGAGTGATTGTCAATAGTCAACATTCTTCCTCTATTTTCTTTTTATCTTTTATGCTTCGCTATGTTTCACCGGCATACGTGGAGTGTGTCGAAGACGTATCTCTTGGTTCGTGTTGTGCGGGTGTGGAGCTCGGAGATGGTAGCCGACGGCGAGGTGAAGGGGCCAAGGAGGACGTGCGGGCCGACGGTTGGCCAGGTGAAGGACGGACGTGAGGCTTGGACCGAGGGACCGGATCGCCGGGTGGCTAGCCATGGTGGTCGACATCCGGGACATCGACGGATGCAAGAGGACGCGGGCGGGACCGTGTCGATCGGGTCAAGACGGGCGAAGGCGCGGTGCAGAGCGGGGAGCTCGGATGACTTGGCGACTCGGGCGGTCAAGACGGCGATGACACGTGTCGAGGAGGTTTGGTGGTTTGCCCTCAAAACCATCGGCGCGCGGGTTTCGTGGTTTGGGCCTCAAAACCAAGGGCGCGGGTTTCGTGGGTTTGGGGCCAAAAACCCGGGTTTGGCTTTCCTACGGACGGAAGGGCGGCACGTGGCGGCATCGGGGAGGTTGCGTGGAAGCAAGGCTACCGATGAGGAGGCGCGGTGGCCGTCGGATCGAAGATTACCCGTAGTCGACCGAAATAGCCTTAGGGTTACAAGACCGCTCATGTATCTTAAGGGTAGATTAGGCGGAGGGAATACGGGGCTATTTAGCGAGGCATACCCCTTCATCCTCCCTTGCCTCTTATTTTACGCTTTCTAGCTAGGGTTTCCGGACATTGGTGAGAGAGGTGCACCGATTTGTATCGAATTTGTTTGAGCAAGGGCTAGCTCGAGTAGCCCGTCACATGGTGGCGTTTGGGATGATTGGATCCGGTGATCTTTGTTGATCTTGTGCTTGTGATTTTTGTTCTTCACTTGTTCTTCCCGAGTTCATCTTCTCTCCCCCTCTATTCTCTTCGCGATTTCTTCGATTTGGCACCGTTTGAACTTCGTTTTCTTGCCTTGATTCGTGCTAGGACGTGAGAGGATCATTTCCACCAAAGGGTTTGAGCTAATTCCTCACGAGCACGTAGATCGGGCAAGTTTTGGATCAAAGTTGATTTTTGGTGTGTTCTTTCGTGAGATCCGCGATTTCTCTCGATTTTGATCAAATTGGGCGATGATTTCTTTGGGATAGCCTCTCCTATGCCTTGTGACCAAGTGTCTAAAATCTTGTGGCAAAAGGAGTTGATTTGATCAAGTTTCAAGGAATTTTGTTTGGGGCGATTTTTTGTTTCGTGCGTTTCTTGCTAACGACCTTTCGGTTCGTCGATTTGTCCAAGATTTCCGATCGAAAAGTCTCAGAGCTTTAGTGGTTGCCGTTGGTTTTAGGTTACGTCTAGTATTGCTCGAGAGTTCGAATATGACTTGTGTAGTCTTGATTGTTCAAGAGTTTCGAAAGATCGAAAGTCCGTAGCTTGAGTGTTTGCTTGTTGGTCTTAGGTTACGTCGGTATTTCTTAGTAGTTCGAATCTTGACTTGTGTAGTCTTCGATTGTTCGGTAGTTTCCAAGATCGAAAGTCTCAGAGCTTTAGTGTTTGCCGTTGGTCTTAGGTTCTCGTTCAAGATTTCTCGGTAGTTCGATACTTGACTTGTCTAGGCTTTAGTATTGTTCAAGAGTTTTCCGCTTCGACTTGATCTATATGTGTTACTCGTCTCCCGTTTGAATTTGTTTTTGATGTTTGGGGTTGAGCCGATGACCCAAAAATTGAAAAGAAAGTTTGAGGCTCCCATTCACCCCCCTCTGGTCGCCGTTTCGGTCCTTCAATTGGTATCGAGAAAGCAGGTTAAGGGTCATATCTACCTTAACCGGTTCTTGATCCACGTAAGAAGACGACATGGAGAGGTTTGGTCACTTTGGTGGCAAGCCTCCCGGAGTTCGATGGCACCAACTATCCCTATTGGAAGATTAAGATGCAAGCACATCTTATGGGGATAGATTGGAGAGTGTGGGAGATTGTTGAGGATGAGAACTACCAAGTGCTAGCCGCCGAGTGGGTGAGGATCAAATAGCCCAACACAATGCCAACAACCGAGCGAGGAGTGTCTTGTTCTCCAGCCTCAAAGATACCGAGTTTGAGAGAGTTGCCACTTGTGAGACCGCTCGTGAGGTGTGGAAGACTCTTGAGAGCTACCATGAGGGAACCCCACAAGTCAAGGCCCGCCTTTACGAGACCTACAAGAGAGAGTACAACAACTTGATCCAACTTGATGGCGAGTCCATCGACTCTCTCTTTGCTAGGTTTCGCACGCGATCTACAACAAGCTTCGAGCAAACAAGCCATCGGAGAGGCTTGACGAGCACGAGAAGGCGTCGCGGCTCTTATGCGCCGGATCGGAAGGTGTGGGATGTGAAGGTGTCCGCGATCATGGAGTCGCAAAACTACGACACCCTCACACCCGACGAGCTCTACAAAGAAGCTCAAGTCTTCCGAGATCGAGGCTCGAGATCCAGCGAAGCTCAAGAACCCATCTCGCCCGAACGTTGCACTCGTCTCGGGTAAGGGCGGTTCCAGCTTCTTCGCTAACCCATCACGCATTTCTTTTGCCTTGTCTTCCTTGGTGTCCGTGACGAGGGAGCGAGATGGAGAGTCTTGGGGATGATGAGCTTGCACTAGTCATCACCGATTCTCGCGGTTCCACAACAACCGCTTGAACCGTCGGCGTGGCGGTGCATCCAAGGGTGGATGCTTTGAGTGCGGAGATCCGGACCACTTCGTTGCCGCCTGCCCCAAGAAGAACAAGGACAAGTACTCGGGCGAGAAGTACTACCCACAAGTACGACAAGCGCAAGGACAAGCGCGAGCACACCTCCCAAAGTACAAGTCCAAGAAGGGATTCGACAAGGAGGCGATCAAGAAGAAGTACCTCAAGCGTGCCAAGGAGCACAAGCACGCCTTCCTTGCCTCCCTCGGCGACCTCGACAACAACTCTTCGGACGGGCAATCTTCCTCAAGCGGCGATGAGCCCGGCGCAAGGTCGAGGACAAGATCAATGGATTGTGCTTCTTCACCAACTCCAAGCCCGGGGCTTTTGCACCATGGCCCTCGATGGAGCGGTGACAACTCAAAGCCCCACAACAATGACTCTTCTCTCCTCCGAGGTATCACCCACTATCGAATCCCTCTCTAATGAGGTTGAATCTTTGGGTGATGCGCTTGTTTGTCAAGAGAAGTTGCTTAAGCGTGCCGCTAGGGAGAGGAAGGAGTACAAGGAAAAGTGGGAGATGGCTATGACGGAGATAGAGTTGCTTAGGAAGCTTGTGGATGTGTCTGATGAGACCGAGTGTGATGCTTGTGCCGTGCATATGTCTAGCATCATGTCTTTGCAGTCCAAGTACTCGGCTTTGCTAGATGAGCACGTTGAGCTGAAGGCTAAGCCTATGTTGTTGAGTGCGTGCAAGTCTTGTCCAGACTTACGATCTGAGTTGGCAGAGAAGATTACCAAGCTTGCTGTGCTTGAGAAGGCCAACTTAGATAGCACCGTGCTGAAGTGCACTAAGTGTGAAGCTTTGGAGTTGGAGCTCATGTCTTGTAGGCATGACAAGGGGAGAGTCGAAGAGGAGATCATGTATCTTCGCTCGTCCCGAAGTTGGGTGTCTTGTGGAGAGCCGCGGCTTGGCATGATGATGAGTCGGTTCAAGAGGGGGACCGACACATCGGGTTTAGGCTTTGCTATAGGTGGGAAGGGTGAAGTAATCTATGGCAAGGTTGGTCAAGGTAGTGGTTTGAGCTTGAGTGAGAAACCCACAAACACTCCTAAGTTGACCAAGATCACCCCACCTGAGCCTGCCAAGCCCATTGTGCAAGATGGTATTCTCCAAGAGCCCACAAAGACTCCACCTCCCAAACAAGTGTGGCTTCCCAAACCAAACCACCTCAAGAACCCACTTGACACTTTGCCCAAGATCCCTGAGGAAACCCTTCCTAAAGCCAAGGCCACCACAAGAGTGAACCATCCACCCAAGAGAGTGAGCCAACAACCACCCAAGAGAGAGGTGAGGTATCACTGTGAGTATTGTCAGAGGGATGGTCACTTGGTTGAGTTTTGCTTTAGGAGGAAGAGGGATGCTAGGCGTCAAGTTGAGTTTGAGAACCGCGACATGTATCACCCACCACTTGGCATGTATGAGAGGGGTGTGCAGTCGGTTCAGAGGCAGTTTGCTAGGCCTGAAGGTAGGAGGCCTCAAAGGGCTAGGCCACAGTTTGTGAGACCCCGTTTGGTGGTCGTGCTCCGCGAGTGGATGTCGATCCTCGCTTTGGGAGTTTTGAGTTTGACAGGAGGAGTGCACCACGCTTTGTTGTGCGTGGTGAGCACTTGGGTAAGATGGGACGTGGGATGGTTGTTTTGCCTAATGCCTATCTTGGGCAAGGTGGTCAACACTGGTACTCTTCCAAGTTTACTAACCCCAGTGTTGTGCCACTTGCTCATCCCATGTACTATCGTTGATACAGGATGGAAGGCTGGAGGACATATGGCTCATTGATTCCGGTTGTTCTCGTCACATGACCGGAAACTCAAAATGGTTCTCCAGCCTCACCCCCATGAAGACCAAGGAGTATATCACTTTCGGGGATAGCAACAAGGGGAAGATTCTGTCGCGAGGGTCTATCAGGATCAATGACCACTTTGTACTCAAGGATGTGGCGCTCGTCTCCAACCTGCACTTCAACCTGCTTTCTGTCTCCCAGCTTATGGCAGATGGGTATGAGGTACGCTTTAAGGTTGGATGCTCTCGAGTTTTGGACTCTCGCGATGATCTCATTTGCTGGATTGTGCCGTTTGGACAAGTCTTTCGCGCTGATTTCTCTCGAGGCTTTGGCACATCTTGTTGTTTGTTGGCTGGGTCCTCCTCTGATTTGTGGAAATGGCATAGGAGACTTGGACACCTGAGCTTTGACCTTCTCACGAGCTTAAGTTCGAGGGGTCTAATCCGAGGATTGCCTAAGCTCAAATTTGAGAAGGATTTGGTTTGTCATCCCTGTCGTCACGGGAAGATGGTATCTACTTCTCACCCACCGGTCCACTAAAATTATGACCTCGAGACCCGGAGAGATCCTTCACATGGACACCGTTGGTCCATCTCGGGTGAGGTCGGTCGGTGGGAAGTGGTATTGTCTAGTGATCGTTGACGATTTTTCGAGGTACTCTTGGGTGTTTTTCATGGAGGGCAAGGATGAGGCTTTCGGTTTTGCTCGAGATCTTATTTTGAGACTCGAGAACGAGTTACCAAAGACGACCATTCGAGCAATTCACGCAGTGACAATGGCACGTAAATTCAAAAACTCTCGGTTCGAGTCTCTTTGCGCTAACTTGGGTGTCGAGCACCGCTTTCTAGCCCTTATGTGCCGCAAAGAAAATGGAATTGTTGAGCGGAAGAACCGGACTCTTGTGGAGATGGCGAGGACCATGCTTGATGAACACAAGACTCCGAGGAAGTATTGGGCTGAGGCGATCAACACGGCATGCCATGTCTCCAACCGCATTTTTCTCCGTGCTTTCACCAAAAAGACATCATATGAGTTGCGGGTTTGGGAGATTGCCCAAGGTGAGCCACTTCCGGGTGTTTGGATGCGGGTGCTTCATTCTCAAGCAAGGTAATCTTGACAAGTTTGAGTCTCGATCAGTGATGGCATTTTTCTTGGATATGCTTTACACTCACATGCCTATAGAGTTCTAAGTCTTGAGACTAACCGCGTTGTAGAGACATGTGAGGTTACCTTCGATGAGACTCTGCGCCTTGTTCCTCTTCTCGTGTTTGAGTGTGCGGAAAAGAGGAGATGGAGCAGAGCATCTTTGTGGAGGAGGAGCAGAAGATGTTGGCCGGGTGATCCCGGCGACTCCACCGCTTGCCCCGCTTGACCCTCGTGATCGACGACGCGACGACGCCCACGGACCGACCCTACTACCACTACTTCACGGGGGTCCGGTGGAGCAGCTCCCTCAGGGCGGGACGGCTACACCTGAGGAGGTTCCCGCTCGAGTCGAGGGGGAGGCGACATCTTCGCGCACGGCGCCTCAGCACATTCAGCGTCGCCACCCCCAGGAGACCATGATTGGAGGATTGAACCAAAGGGTAACTCGTTCCAAATCCTATGCTATGTGTCATTTTGCTCATTCTGCATTTGTTTCCACTCTTGAGCCCAAAGATGTTGACACGACGTTATCGGATTCGGATTGGGTAAATGCCATGCATGAGGAGTTGCAAAACTTTGAGAGAAACCAAGTCTGGGTTTTAGTGCCACCTCAAGCTGAGTGCCATCCCATAGGAACCAAGTGGGTGTTCAAGAACAAACAGAGTGAGGATGGAGTGGTGGTGAGAAACAAAGCTAGGCTAGTTGCCCAGGGGTTTTGTCAGAAAGAGGGTATAGACTATGAGGAAACCTTCGATCCTGTAGCCCGCATAGAAGCCATTAGGATCTTGCTTGCTTTTGCAGCCTCAAAGGGTTTTAAGCTCTTCCAAATGGATGTCAAGAGTGCTTTCCTAAATGGGTTCATAGAGGAGGAGGTTTATGTGAGGCAAAACCCGGTGTTTGAGAATCCTAAACACCCAGACTATGTGTACAAGTTGTACAAGGCCTTGTACGGTCTAAAACAAGCCCCCAGAGCGTGGTACGAGAGATTGAAAGCTTTTCTCCTAGCTAAGGGTTTTATGATGGGGACCGTAGACAAGACCTTGTTCCTGCTTAGAAAAGGCAATGACATCCTTCTGGTCCAAATATACGTGGATGATATCATCTTTGGTGGCTCTTCACATTCCATGGTATCGAGTTTTGCAGAGATGATGAGCAGGGAGTTTGAGATGAGCATGATGGGTGTGTTGACCTACTTCCTTGGACTTCAAATTAAGCAAACCAAGGACGGGATCTTCGTACACCAGGGCAAGTACACGAAGGACATGATCCGCAAGTTTCGCATGGGTGAGGCCAAGCCTCTTTCGACGCCCATGTCGACGACGACGGCCTTGGACGAGGACAAGGATGGAGAAGCTGTGGACCAAAGGGAGTACAGAAGCATGATTGGATCGCTGCTATACCTGACGGCGACTCGTCCCGACATCCAGTTTGCAGTGTGCCTCTGCGCATGCTTTCAGTCTTCGCCGCGTACCTCTCACTATCAGGCAGTGAAGAGGATCTTCAAGTACTTGCAGTTTACCCCTGAGTTTGGCCTATGGTACTCGGCCTCTTCCACCCTCTCTTTAGTTGGTTACTCTGATTCGGATTATGCTGGTGATCGTATGCATAGAAAGTCTACCTCGGTACTTGTCGGTTTCTTGGTACTTCTCTTGTGTCTTGGTCGCCTAGGAAGCGCCTGCGGTGTCGCCGGTCGACGGTTGAGGCGGAGTATGTAGCTTTGCCGCTTGTTGTTCCCAAATTTGTGGATGGTTGCCACTTTGAGAGACTTTGGCTTGAGCTTTTCTCGTGTACCTTTGTTGTGTGATAGCATGGGAGTTGTGAGTGTTGCCAAAAATCCTATCCTACACTCTCAGACCAAACACATAGAGGTGAGGTACCACTTCTTGAGAGATCACCGGGAGAAAGGGGACATAGATGTTCAAAGATGTGTACACGAGCAAATGCAGTTGGGACATTTTCACAAAACCACTAGACCAAGTTCGTTTTGCTAAGCTCCGTGGAGAGTTGGGAGTTTGCTATCCCTTTTGAGGGGTAGCTTTGTAGTTGATGTACAGTTGTAGTTTTTAGGTTTGTTTTTGCCTTTGTATTATACTTGCATATCATGAGCTTCACTTTTATATTGATTCGAATGAGGTTGTGCTCTTAGTAGTATGAGTATGATAGTGCTTCTAGCTTTAACTCTTGTTAAACTTTTGGTGTATATTATGAGCTGAGCAATGTTTTTTTTTTCAAACTTGTGAACTTGACTATATATGATGAATTTACATCTTGGTTCACCTTTGAGCTAGCTTCTATCATGAGTAGAATGTTGAGATCCTTTGAGCTTTTATGTGTATCCTTGGTAGCTATGTCTCATGTTTTGATTCATTCACTTGCTTAGATGTTCATGATAATACCATGCTAAAACATGAAGTCTAAAGCTAAAGTGATGAAAAGATCGAGTGGGTCCATTTTGCCACACTTTGAAGTTCGAGACTGCTTTCACTTGCACTCTTGAATGAACTTGGACTTCATTGTGTTTGACCCAGACCATTGTCTTAAGCTAATCATTGCTCACGCATAAGCTTGATATGGTTGATTAGTAAGGCAAGGCAAATGTGGATAACCACTCGCATGCTCTTTGGTAACTTGTGAACCGCTGCAACTCTGAACTAAAATGAACCTCACAAGTTTGTGCCTTAATGTCTAGCATGATGTTTGAACGCTGCTTGGGGTAGTTCACCTAGTTTACATGTTTAAGCACTTAGTTGATCTCCTATTTACTTGTGCTAGGTGCTATGTTTGATGGTGAACCTCTTTTTGCAAGATACTAAAATTTGCTCAAAATGCTTTGTGCCATATTTCATATCACTTGTTTGGCTTGAGCTCTGGCTAGCACTTGTACTTTGTTGCTATAGTACCACTTTGAGCACTCTCTCATTCGGTTGAATATAATCTTGAAGCTTTGCATTGTGACATATTGCATTTCATGGCTTGATTAGTGCATGTGCCAACAAGGGGGAGAAAGGTACAAAGATAGTGACTGCATTTGTTCAGGGGGAGTAGCACTTTTGAGCTAGATGTGTTGAGCCTTTTGCCTCTGTCTTGAGGGTCTAGCTGCTTGTGTGTGAAAGTGATTGGTTTGGAGCTGTGCTAGTGGTGTTAAGCCTGTTCTACCTCTTCTTGAGGACTAGCGGTATGTTTAGCTTGGTTGTGTCGAGCCTTTTGCCCATGTCTTTGGGAACCAAGTTTTTGCTCCATGTTTGCTATCCAGTGTCTGTCTTAGCTTGTGTTCACTTGGATGTGCTTCTTTTCTATCTTCTTTGTCTTTGTGTTGAATGTTGACAATGCACTCATCAAGGGGGAGATTGCGAACACATGATTGATTTTAGGTCATATGTGTTCAGTTTTGTGATGGAGTCATTGTCAACAGTCAACATTCTCCTTCTATTTTCTTTTATCTTTTATGCTTCGGCTATGTTTCACCGGCATACATGGAGTGTGTCGAAGACGTATCTCTTGGTTCATGTTGTGCGGATGTGGAGCTCGGAGATGGTAGGCGACGGGCGAGGTGAAGGGGCCAAGGAGGACGTCTTGGGGCCGACGGACCGCGTGGAGGTGAAGGACGGACGTGAGGCTTGGACCGAGGGACCGGATCGCCGGGTGGCTAGCCATGGTGGCCGACATCCGGGACATCGGCGGATACAAGAGGACGTGGCGGGGACCGTGTCGATCGGGTCAAGACGGCGAAGCGTGCGAGAGCGGAGCTCGGATGACTTGGCGACTTCGGGTGGTCAAGACGGCGATGACACGTGTCGAGGAGGTTTGGTGGTTTGCCCTCAAAACCATCGGTGCGGGTTTCGTGGTTTGGGCCTCAAAACCACGGCGCGGGTTTCGTGGTTTGCGCCTCAAAACCACGGGCGCGGTTTGGGTTTGGGCCACAAAACCCGAGGCGTTCCGGCGGATGGAAGGGCGGCACGTGGCGGCATCGGGAGGTTGCGTGGATGCAAGGCTACCGATGAGGAGGCGCGGTGGCCGTCGGATCGAAGATTATCCGTAGTCGACCGAAATAGCCTTAGGGTTACAAGATTGACTCATGTATCTTAGGGGTAGTTCGAGGCGGGAGGGAATATGGGGCTATTTAGCGAGGCATACCCCTTCATCCTCCCTTGCCTCTCATTTTACATTTTCTAGCTAGGGTTTCCGGACATTGGTGAGAGAGGTCCACCGATCTTGTATCGAATTTGTTGAGCAAGGGCTAGCTCGAGTAGCCCTGTCACATGGTGGCGTTTGGGATGTTTGGATCGGTGTTCTTGTTTTGATCTTGTCTTTGTGATTTTTGTTCATCACTTGTTCTTCCCGAGTTCCTTCTCTCCCCTCTATTCTCTTCGCGATTTCTTCGATTTGGCACCGTTTGACTTCGTTTTTCTTGCCTTGATTCGTGCTAGGGCGTGAGAGGATCATTTCCACCAAAGGGTTTGAGCTAATTCCTCACGAGCACGTAGATCGGGCAAGTTTTGGATCAAAGTCGATTTTTGGTGTGTTCTTCGTGAGATCCGCGATTTCTCTCGATTTTGGTCAAATTGGGCGATGATTTCTTTGGGATAGCCTCTCCTATGCCTTGTGACCAAGTGTCTAAAATCTTGTGGCAAAAGGAGTTGATTTGATCAAGTTTCGAAGGAATTTTGTTTGGGGCGATTTTCTAGTTCATGCGTTTCTTGCTAACAACCTTTCGGTTCGGTCGGTATTGTCCAAGATAGTTTCGATCTTGAAAGTCCAGTAGCTTTAGTGTTTCTTTGTTGGTTTTAGGTTACGTTCGGTATTGCTCGAGGAGTTCGAATCTTGACTTGTGTAGTGTTCGGTATTGTTCGGTAGTTTCGATCTTGAAAGTCTGTAGCTTTAGTGTTTGCTTTGTTGGTTTTAGGTTACGACCCAAAGATTTCTCGATAGTTCGGATCTTGACTTGTCTAGTCTTCGATATTGTTCAAGTAGTTTCGATCTTCGAAAGTCCAGTAGCTTTTAGTGTTTGCTTTGTTGGTCTTAGGTTACGTTCAAGATTTCTCGGTGGTTCGGATCTTGACTTGTCTAGGGCTTCGGTATTGTTCGTGAGTTTCCGATCTTGACTTGATCTATATGTGTTACTCGTCTCCCGTTTGAATTTGCTTTTTTGAGGTTTGGGGTTGAGCCGATGACCCAAAATTGAAAAGAAAGTTTGAGGCTCCCATTCACCCCCTCTGAGTCGCCGTTTAGGTCCTTCACTAATGGACTAATTAGGCTTAATAGATACATCTTGCAATTAAATTAGCCTGCATCTATGTAATGTGCTTTATAATTAGTCCATGTTTAATAATCCTAATTAGTATGAAACATTGATGTGACAGGGACAAAAATTTAGTGCATGTAAGCAAACACCTCTGAAACCTATTTAAATTTCCTTCTAGGAAAGCTTTGGCTGTTTATTTATTTTTCTATAAGAAATTGGTTGCTCTCATGCCGGTGAAAGAAAAGATGGTTAGACCATAAATACTCTTTCTTTGTTGTTGCTTTATCTAGGTCCAATAGTACACATACAAAGTAGCCGTCACTTGCTAAGGACAAAATTTCTTAAATTATCACTAAGAGCATTTACACAATTTTATTTTTCACTTGTAATAAATTAGAGTTCAATTAATAATTTTTCTCTCAGATATTTCTAAAAATTATAAAAAAATACCACATTTTTCGCTAAGATCATAAAGCCTAGTTTAGATGTATCCTCGTAGTACATCACAATCTTTTGTCGTGTCTTTGTTCTAGAATTCCTAATCATACCACTCTAATAATACCATCTCTGAGTGTGTGAAAATAAATGACATAGCTACAATAGGCTTACAATGCTTACACAAACTAGAGTAAAAGGTTATCATATTTTAAAGAATCGAGTTTCATAAATTCTGGTTGTCTATCATTTTGTTGTATTAATTATCCTTGGAATATTTGCTTGAAATAAAAAAGTATATTTCTCCATACTAAATAGCTTTATCAAATCCTGTTGTAGGTACATCATTGTAGTCGACGATGTATGGGATGTCAAAACATGGGATACAATTAAGCATGCGTTGTCAAGCAATTGTTGTGGAAGTGTGATAATAACCACAACTCGGATACATGATGTGGCCAAAGCATGTCTGTTATTATATCCTGGTGGCTGGGTTTATGAACCAAAGCCTCTTGAAGAACATGACTCAAAATGGTTGTTCCAGAACCGAGTATTTGGTACCGGGAATAACTGCCCAGAAAACCTAAAAGAAGTCTCGTGATAAGATCTTGAAGAAGTGTGGAGGTTTACTATTGGCCATTATTACAATATCTGGCTTGTTAGCTAACAAAGCTCGAAATGGAGTTCACTCAGTCACAGAGTGGGAAAAAAATTTCAAACTTCTATTGGCCATGGACTTGAGAGAAACGATATTGTGGAGGGAATGATGGCAGTATTATCGCTCAGCTACTTTGATCTTCCTTCCCATTTAAAGGCTTGTCTATTATATCTTAGTACATTTCCTGAAGATTATGAAATTGAGAAAGACCGTTTAGTAAGGCTATGGGTTGCAGAGGGGTTCATTCCTGCCGAATCTACATGCACCTTGTATGAGTCAGGGAGAAGTCTTTTACTGAGCTCATCAATATAAATTTAATCCTTCCGAAGGAAATAAGTGACTGGACTAGCGAGGTTTACAGCTGTCGTCTCCATGACACAATTCTTGATTTTATCGTGTGCAAGTCCACTGAAGACAACTTTGTAACAATACATGGTATCCCAAGACTAACACCTCCACCAGGAACCAAGGTTCGTCGATTGAGTCTGCAAGGTAAAACTGATGGAGATGTGACCATACCATCGAACCCAAAATATAAAAATGTCCGATCAATTATTAGTTTTGGATTCCCCTGTTCCTTGTTGGGTCTTAGATTATTGCGTGTCCTGGACTTCACGGGCTGTTGGAGATTAGAAAACCATCATCTTGCAAACATTGGAGAATTACTCCAACTGAGGTATTTGAGCCTCAGGAATACAGGGATAACTAAGCTCCCAGAACAGATCGTAGCGCTACAGTATTTGGAAACACTTGACCTACGGGGCTGTAACATAAAGCAATTACCGACAGCTATTGTTCAACTAAAAAGACTTGTCAGCCTACTAATGGATTCTGGACTGCTTCCAGACTGCTTTCCCGGTGGAATCAAAAACATGCAGGCATTGGAGGAGTTAAATTCGGTAGCAGTAGATATAAAGGAAGCAACTATTTTTGTTGAAGAAATTGGCGATTTAACCAAGATGAGGCATCTGGAAATAGCATTCCTTTCCAACTCTGCTGGCGAGGAAAGCTACAGAGATCTTGTAACAAAGATAGTTTCTTCTTTTCAACGGCTAAATAAGCTTCAAGCTTTATCCGTAGAATTTGATAATTATGTAGAAGCAGGGCATGACGTCATCCTTGAGGTGCCGTGGGGCTCTGCTAGCCTAAGAATGCTTGTTCTCATGATGAGCCCCATGTCAAGGGTGCCAAGCTGGATGAAGTCACTTGTCAACTTGGAAGAATTAGAGCTGAGAATAAAGAAACTGGATCAGGAAAGTCTTTGTATTCTTGGTGACCTACCAGTTCTCGTCGATCTGACACTGGAGATAGTAATGAAAATGTCCTTTGATGGAATACCCTCGACAGACAAACAACGACTTGTTGTCAGCAACAGGTCTGGATACAGAAGCTTGAGGCATTTCAGAGTCGCCACCAAACCATTGGGTTGGCGCCCCAGAATCCCCATGCTGACGTTTGAAGCTGGATCCATGCCAAAGCTGGAAGAACTGCATGTAAACTTTGATGCGGATATAACAATTTCTGTGAGTAATGGTGGTCTTGATTTTGGTCTCAAGCATCTCTCCAAGCTCACGATGGTCTCGTGTTGTATGTTCGGCACCAAACTGAATATTTTGTCTGTAGAAGTTGCCATTGAGAAAGAGCTTGCTAGCCACCCGAAGCTTCTGTTAGTTAAACTGTTGCATTGTCCATTCGGTTAAGATTGTAACTAGTCTTTGCATTAGATCGTTGAGTCAATCTAGGCAGGTTGTTAGGAGCTAGTCGAGTAAACGGATCGTGCGTGAACGGAGGCGTGCTCGGGCACGACATGATCCGGTGTCGCATAAGAGTCGGTGCGCGCCACGACGTGGACCGCAGCGCGTAGAGTCCATCGCGGTGAAACGACATGATTCACGGTGTATGGCGTGGCGTGGGGAGATGCGGAGGCATCTTCCGTAATCCCATGTATCCCTATAAATATAAAGTGGAGGAGACCGAGGAAGCTGCGACGTTGGCAGCACAAAACATTGTCATCTTGTTTCCATCTACGTTCCGGTCCACCGCGGTCACCATCGCGTGGCCGCGCGCCGGGCGAGCTCGATTGCTTTCGGGCGTTCCAAGGCAACGCTTGGTTCCAACACGTGGTATCGACCCGTTGGTTGTCGAGGGGGAGGCGTTCGGTGACGGTGTGAAGACGATTGGAGTTGACGGCGGGCAAACTCGCCGGAACGAAGAAGAAGACGGTTTGTGATCACCAACATCGTCGGTGATGGGTTCAGGCTCTACAGATAAGGAGAAGGAGACCATGGATCGGGCTTTCAATCAAGCAGCAGGTAATCTTGTGTGGCCTATGTTAACTCGCACAAATTATCAGGAGTGGGCGTTCCATATCAAGTGCAACTTGGAGGGGATGTATCTCTGGGAGGTTGTCGAGGAGGCCGATGCTACCAAGGTGGATAGACGGCGAGATCGGTTGGCTCTAGGAGCCATGCTGCGTGGTGTACCACAGGAGATGCATTCGATGCTTCTGAATAAGAAGACCGTCAAGGAAGCCTGGGAAGCAATCAAGATGATGCGGCTTGGGGCAGATCGAGTCAAGGAGGTGAACGCTCAGAAGTTACTGGCTGAATTCGAATCAATCGTGTTCAAACCAGGAGAAGCCATAGATGAGTTTGCTATTCGCATCACAAAACTTGTAACGGAGTTACGAGGACTTGGGGAGGAAAGTATCACTGATGAAAGGATGGTGAAGAAGTTCCTTCGGGTGGTGCCTAGCAAGTATAGTCAGGTGGCAGTGGCAATCGAGATGGTGAAGGATCTGAAGAAATTCACGCTCGAGGAGTTGATTGGTCACCTTCGTTCAGCTGAGGACAGATTGGAGCCTTCTGTTGAACAGGTGACAGAGAAAACTGGCAAGCTTCTTCTAACAGAAGAGGAGTGGGCAGCCAGGACCAAGCAACGCTCATCAGATGCTCATGGTAGCAGCAGTGGTGCGCGGTATGAGAAGAAGGAGAAAACTGTGTCACGTGATACTCGTGAAACCGGTGGAAAGAATGTCTCAACGTTTGGGACACCAAAACGCAAAGGTAAATGCCACAAGTGTGGTGTTTTTGGCCACTTTAGGAAAGATTGCAAGTCGAAGCCGAAGGGGGACAGGCAAGAGGCAGCTCATCATGCTGATGCAGATGTGAGTGGACCTCTGATGGTGGCACAGGTGTGTGATGTTCAGAGGATTCGGTTGCCGGCGATGGAGGAAGTTTTCTTGAACCAGGAACGTGTGTTTCCATCACAATACAGTGCAGGCTCGTGGGTGCTAGATACGGGTGCTACAAATCATATGACAGGTTGTCGAGATGCCTTGGCATTTGGTGATGGGTCAACAGTTAAAATTCAGGGAATCGGTGCTGTGACGATTGCCGGGAAGAGTGGTGATCACCGGGTACTCACTGAGGTTTACTTCATTCCATCACTAAAGTGCAATATAGTAAGTCTTGGCCAGCTTGAGGAGGGGGGGTGCAGGGTTGAAATAGATCATGGCATCCTTCAGGTGCTTGAGCGAGTTCAAGAGGGACAGGAGAAACGGGGAGTCCTTGTCAGGGCTGAAAGAAAGAATAGATTGTACATCATGAAGATTAATCTCACCTCACCCGTTTGTCTGTTGAGCAAGATGGATGATGTGGCCTGGTTATGGCATGCACGGTATGGACATCTTAACTTCAGGTCACTGCGCGACCTTGGCAGGAGGGAGATGGTTGATGGCATTCCATAGATCTGTCAAGTTGAGCAGGTGTGTGACTATTGTACACTCGGCAAAACAACATCGTGAAACCGCTCCCTCGTGCATCAACATATCGAGCTACTTGGTGGTCTTGACCTCGGCTCATGGAGACTTGTGTGGACCTATTACGCCACAAACACCTGGTGGCGGGTCCTATTTTCTACCGATAGTGGATGATTACAACCGGTACATGTGGCTGGAATTGCTGAGTACAAAAAGATGAGGCGTTGAGTCGGTTTAAGAAATTTAAGGCGAAGGCGAGGTGGAATCGGTCGGCGTCCGAAAATGTTCGTAACGACGAGGTGGTGAGTTTAACTCAGGCTTGTTTTCCGTTATTGCATTGATCGTGGAATCAAGAGGAACACCACTACACCTTATACACCGCCTTGCGTAACGGGGTTGTGGAGCCACGAAATCGTGATTTTGTCGAGATGGCTCGATGCTTGCTGAAAAGCATGAGTGTCCCGGCAAGATTTTGGGGAGAAGCAGTCCACATGGCTGTCTATTTGCTTAACCGGTCGCCAACAAAGAGCCTAAATGGCATCACTCCGTACGAGGCTTGGTTTGGAAGAAAACCAAGTGTGAAACACTTTCGTACTTTTGGCTGTACTTTGCATTTGCCCGCATGCGTCCGTCAGTGTTTCAAAACCGGCATGCATCGGTTCCGGGGTTTTTCGGCTATGAACCCGGGACAAAGGGCTATAGAGTGTTTGATCCAAAGAACCAATCGGGTGATCGTGACCAGGGGATGTGGTATTTGATGAAGCAAGGCGATGGAATTGGGAGGAGCGTAAGCGGTAGCGAGCGGTTTTCGCCTATTCCGACGACGAAGCGTAATGAAGTGCCCGTGTTTGACGCCACTGTTCACCATCCGCAAATGCTCCGGATCGAATCGACGGTTAGCGATGGAGGAGGATCGGGGAGCGATGATGGCTCTCCAGCTACACACCGCAGCAATTCCATCGGGCGTGGTGGCCTTTGGACACCAATTCACACACCAACAGTCCAGGCGGGGATCAACACAGGTATCTCAGCCGCAGTTTGTATCACCACCGACAGGAGGTTCAGTGGATTCAGAAGGGGCACCGTTGCGCTATAGATCATTGCCAGACTTGCTTGATTCGACGAGTCCAGTTCAAGGCTTGAATACGTTTATTTGTGCTTAGTCTGCGCCCGATGAGCCGGCCACGGTGGAAGAGGCAATGGCGAACGTTGGCTGGAAGGAGGCGATGGAAGCTGAGATGAAAGCAATTGAAGAAAATAATACTTGGGTAGTCGGTGAGCTACCGGAGAAACAGCGAGCCATAGGGCTCAAATGGGTCTTTAAAGTAAAGAAGGACCCTGCAGGGAAGATTGTCAAGCATAAGGCGAGATTGGTCGCTAAGGGCTATGCATAGAGACATGGGGTGGATTTCAACGAGGTTTTTGCTCCTGTTGCCAGAATTGAAACAGTGAGGGTGTTGTTGGCGCTTGCGGCTCAATGTGGATGGGAGGTTCATCATATGGATGTCAAATCGGCGTTCTTGAACGGTGACTTAACTGAAACAGTCTATGTGCAACAGCCTCCGGGGTTTTCACTTGGTGATGGAAGCAAGGTGTTGAAACTGATCAAAGCACTCTATGGTTTAAAGGCAGGCTCCAAGGGCCCGGAACTCGAAGCTTGACAAGGCCCCGATTGCTCTTGGTTTTCAAAAAGAGCAAGTTAGAACATCTTTGTGTATAAGAGGAGCAACAATCGGTCGAGTCTTGGTTGTCGGAGTTTATGTTGACGACTTGATTATCTCCGGTTCTAATCAAAGAAGTAAAGAAATTCAAAGAGGAGATGAAAAAGAAGTTCAGCATGAGCGATCTTGGTTTGCTAAGTTACTATCTGGGCATAGAAGTGGAGCAAAGCAATCGTGGGATCACCTTGTGTCGAGTGGTTACACGGCCAAGATCTTGGAGTCAGTGGGCATGGCAGGATGTAATCCTTGTGCCACACCTATGGAGGCTCGGTTGAAGCTCGGCAAGAAGAATGATGGGGAGGTTGTGAATGCTACTGCATATAGAAGCATCATAGGGAGCTTGAGGTATCTTGTCAACACTAGGCCAGACATAGCGTTTGCAGTGGGTGTTGTGAGTAGGTACATGGAGGCTCCTGGCAAACGGCATTGGGCTGCAGTGAAACACATTCTACGGTATCTCAAAGGTACATCAGATTTTGGCTGCAAATACGGGAAGGGCACCGAGCTTAAGCCATTCTTGTTGGGCTATAGCGACGGTGACTTCGCCGGCGATGAGGAGGACAGGAAGAGCACTACTGGGGTCGTCTACTTCCTCGGAAAGAGCTTGGTCACGTGGGCTTCACAGAAGCAGAAGGTCATGGCATTGTCATCCTGTGAAGCCGAGTATGTTGCAGGTGCTGCAGCTGCATGCCAAGGCATATGGCTGAGTCGGCTAGTGGGCGATCTAATGGGAACGAAGGAGACGTCCGTGAAGCTTCTAATGGATAACATGTCAGCCATCGCATTGAGCAAAAACCCGGTGCATCACGACAGGAGCAAACACATTGACACCAAATATCACTTCCTGTGTGAGTGCATCGAGGAAGGGAAGGTGGAGATTGATCACATTGGCACGGTGGACCAGTTGGCGGATCTTTTCACCAAGGCGCTCGGGCGTGTACGTTTTCTGGAGCTGAGGGAGAAGCTGGGCGTCGTAAGTATGCAACAGGTTTAGGGGGTGTTTGTTAGTTAAACTGTTGCATTGTCCATTCAGTTAAGATTGTAACTAGTCTTTGCATTAGATCGTTGAGTCAATCTAGGCAGGTTGTTAGGAGCTAGTCGAGTAAACGGATCGTGCGTGAACGGAGGCGTGCTCGGGCACGACATGATCCGGTGTCGCATAAGAGTCGGTGCGCGCCACGACGTGGACCGCAGCGCGTAGAGTCCGTCGCGGTGAAACGACGTGATTCACGGTGTATGGCGTGGCGTGGGGAGATGCGGAGGCATGTTCCGTAATCCCATGTATCCCTATAAATATAAAGTGGAGGAGACCGAGGAAGCTGCGACGTTGGCAGCACAAAACATTGTCATCTTGTTTCCATCTACGTTCCAGTCACCGTGGTCACCATCGCGTGACGCGCCGCCGGCGAGCTCAGTGCTCGGACGTTCCAAGGCAACGCTTGGTTCCAACAGCTTCCACGTTTCGAAAAACATCATTACATGCACAGCCGACAGCTCACACAACACAGAAGCTTCCCTCCATAGCTGACTTGTCAGAACAAGAAGTTGTTCAGGAGCCAGCCGCTGATGTCATCATCTGCATTTCAGGTAATGGTTGAATATTCTTCATCTGAAACAAAACCAGTGCTCCATGCATCCCAACTTTTCTCTCATTGCTCACTGAGTTTCATCTCCTATTACTTATATCGCCATCTGTTTTTGCAAATTCGCAGGTAGTGCTGACAAGGTGAGCTGCTCCACCACGGATACAAGATCGCCAGTTGTTCACTCCAGCGCTGCCACTACCGACCGACCTCTCCTTCACTATCCACCATCATGTTTCCTCCCTGACATAGGCCGTCGACATCCTCAGCTAGGGCGCCAACCTAAAGCTCGCCAGGGCGCCACCACCCTTGGATGAGAATTGGTTCAGTGTGTACCAGTTATTCCTGATGGCATCAAGGGAGCTTCAGGTATGGTTTTATGTGCATTTATGCATACCAAAAACTGTAACAGGGCGCGTTTTATGTGATTAGTCCTTCAGCTTTGTATGTTCTAAACTTAGTTGTGTGCGGTCAGAGGCCCCAAATAATTCCATTTTCCAAAAAGTCTGTGTATGTTCAAATGCCACGCACCTTACACAGTCCATGTTCTAACACAAATTTGACGAAGTCATTGGCTTTGCATTTTAATAACTTGTCAGAGGCTGCCCCAGCATCCTCTGATGTTCTGGGGCCTCGAATCATTGCTGCTCCGCAGCAACATGGAGCATTCGTGGCGCCGTGCTTCACATTCTGCTCTGGATCACCTCCCAACGCTGAAGCTGAACGACAGGCAATGGACTGTTACGAGCCGTCGCAACATGATGGCCTTGCAAGTGCATTCAGCAGCGCCTTCAACACCCTTTCCATGCACGATGATGACCCTGGTTCCAGTGCCACGCCTGTTGTATCGTCCTCGGACACCAGTAATGTTTTCCTCTGCTCTTTTACTTATGGGATGTGTTTACTTTTGCACCGTAGCCACATTGCACAGAAAGGAAACCTTGCACTCCTCTGGCATAGGGCCGGATAGATATATACTTTGCTACGGTGTGCTAGAAACCATTGGAGACTGGATTGCAATAACCCTAACCCGGCAAGAGCTAGTTTGTTAAAATCTGTGTAGAAATAAAGCTGCTCCTTTATTTCATTTTTGGAACTGTAAAATAGTACAACCCAAAATCCTAATCTAAAACAAAATTCAAGAGTTCTCCATACACAATTTTTTTTATTTGGACAGAAAAATGTGCTGTCCATTTGAAAACATGTAAATGATAATAGTAACCAAACAAAGCACTGATCTCTTGATGGTGTCTATATATGGCCCCTGCTTGTTCAGGCTTCTAATGGCTTCGATCCACACAGCTTCCAAAGCAGTGTGGTAGATCGAAAAAGAATCCTTTCTGAGAAGAAAGCTTCAAGATTATCTGTATTTATTTGGAAAACAAGCTGCTTTCAAAAATATTTTCCCCAAAAGCGGACTTCCTTGGTAGCTTTTCTGATAATCAAGCTAGTCTCTGGCAGAAACTTAAACAATCATGCTCTATGTAGGATCTTCATGCCAAGGAGAATGTCGTCAGTAAGAACAGTAAAGTGATGATGTACTTGCAGTGGTCAGCGTCTGCCAAGTGCCAACCTCAGCTGTCACTTATTCACCTGCCTGGCTTTCAAAAAAAAACTTATTCACTTGCCTACGCTTAATCTCTTCGTTTCGTCAGTAAACTTTGTTTATTGTTATTGTGAAATTTTTGTCTAAGTACTATGAGTCTATATATTTTTGGATATATTCATTCATTTGTGATTGTTTTTTGCGGAACATTCATTTGTGATTGTTAGAGACCGACATATTTGTGTTCCTTAATAATAATATAAGAAACCAAGTCACTGGAGGCTGTGACATTGATCATCCACTTAACACACGTATGTCAACATCGCTTTTGCTCTTGGCTGAGTGCTGGACGGGGTTCCTGCTCAGGGCGCCTTCCCCAACAGTACAAATTACATGCTAAGAGCATCCAGGGTTTTATAATGAGAAAAAATCTTGAGGTTCAAATCCTCTATCTCCTTTGTCAAAAAAAAAAAAATGTAACTCCAGGTTTAGGACAAGTCAAAGTTTTTTTTACATTTAACTAAATTTGCATAAAATGTTATGAATATTTATGTGTTACTATTAAGATATATTTCATAACAAACTAAATGATACTCCCTTTGTTACAAATTATAAGTCACTTTGACTTTATTAGTATTTTCATTTTGCCACGTATCTACTACATACATAGAAAAATTAATGTACAAAAAAAAAATTAAAGCAACTTATAATTAACATCGTCAAAATGGTTTGAAGAGCTGAGTTTTTTTTTTTTTTTTTTTGGGGGGGGAGAAAGCTGAAAGCCTTGCACTTTCAGGCGCGCGTTACCTTGGCGTGTATAGGATAGCAAGAATGTGACATTTAGGAAGAGCAAAAGCCTTCAATGTAGAGTCAGTTCATAGTCCAACTCTTTTTTATTGCCCAAAAAGTGACTCAATTACTCGTACTATAGAGCAAAATTGAGTCATTATATTTATTACAACGTATTTATATTCTATATAAAGCATGGCTTGGATTGATTTCCAGGGAGCTTTTGTAGTGCTATCCAGGGAGCTTTTGTAGTGCTTGCACTGCTGCTGCGCACTGAACATTTTTTTATTTCGATTCTTGAAAAGTGGGCAACATATGTTGGACAACTTTTGTATATAAATAAAATGCTCTGTTGGACCCAGGGAGAATAAAGCAATCTTCTTTCCAACTACTTTCCCCACCACGACCTCTGCTTGCCGTGTGAAACTTTGAGACCCAAGGCGAATACAGCAGTCTTCCTTGCTATCACTTTCCCCACGACGACCTGTGCCTTCTTCGCCCACCCCGTCTTCCCGTGAGAAACTTGAGAGCTGAGACATGATCTCTGTCAAAACAATCTCCTAAACTAATCTCTGTTTCCAAATCCATTGAGAGCTAGAGCGTAATAAGGCTGGCCTGTGGAGAATCCGTTTCAGAGAGCTACTGCCTGCATCCCATCCACGCAGCCACTCCAACTGAACCCAACAAAAGCTTTAAGCTTGTGTTTCCTACTACCAGCCATGCCGGATTTCCTGGTGAGCGCAGCGACGGGGGCCTTGAGCCCCGTCCTGCATAAGCTTGCTGCCCTGCTCGGTGACGAGTACAAGCGTTTCAAAGGCGTGCGTGGTGAGGTGAAGTTTCTCATTCAAGAACTGGAAGCCATGCACGCGTTCCTACTGAAGAAGTCTGAGGAGGAGAATCCTGATGCCCAAGACAAGGTGTGGATGAAGGAGGTGCGAGAGCTTTCCTACGACATCGAGGACAGCCTCGATGACTTCAGAGTCCGTGTCGATGACGAATCGGCAAAACCAGATGGCTTCATCGACAAATGCAAGAATCTACTGGAAAAGACCAAGGCCCGCCGTCGGATTGCCAAGGAGATAGAAAAGCTGAAAGGACAAGTCAAGGAGGTGAGCGAAAGGAATGCGAGATACAAGCAGATCGGCGACACTGTCATGAACACAAGCAAAGTGACAGTGGATCCGAGAGCTCTTGCCATATTTGAGGATGCTTCAAGGCTGGTCGGGATCGATCAACCAAAACAAGAGGTAATTTCATTTCGACGAAGGTGGATGGTGGTATTTCCTCACAACAACCAAAGATAGTCTCTATCGTGGGAATTGGAGGAATCGGAAGACAACAACTCTTGCAAAGAGTATATAAAGAACTGAAGGATCAGTTCGAGTGCCAAGCTTTCTTGTCGGTGTCACGGAATCCTGACATCTTTAGGATTTTGAGAACTATTCTCAGTCAGGTCACAGGTCAACGATATTCGGAGACAGAAGCAGGGAGCATCGAAAGCAGCTGATCATGGAAATCAATGAATTCCTTCAGGACAAAAGGTAACACCCTGTTTTTTCCAGCATGCAACATTTTTATCTATTCGGTTAAAAACCTATTTTAATAAACTATGGCCATCACACTTTTTTTCATGGAAGAAATTCGGTTAAATTATCATAAATGCTCTTTCCTTGTTGGTCTGATAGTTTTGTATGGTTCATCTTGAGGAGCCGGAGCCATTTCTCCTTTTCCACCTAAAAGGACTTCAAATGGCTCCTCTTACTAAACTGTTCGATAGGACTCCTCTGGTGGAGCCGAAAGAAGCCCTACCAAACAGGGCTCCGTCACTTGCTAAGGAGAAAATTTCTTAATTATCACTAAGAGCATTTATAAGGTGTAATTTGATTGTTTTAGTTGTAATAATATAAAGTTCAATTAAGAACTGTCAATATATTTCTTAAATTCTCACTAAGAGAATCCCCATCTTTTTTAGTATGAATCTAATACTACAGTTTCTGCACCACTGAGCTGCCTAATTGTTGGGTCAAATGTATAAAAGTTTTTATTGAGAAATACCAGTGCCTATATATTTTTTGCTCTGCCTATATGTTGTAAAGATTCTTCAGTGAGTTGTCATTAGAAATCTATAAAAGAAGAAAATATTTCCAAGCATGTAAAAGAAAAAAATATGGAAATTGATAAAAAAAAATATATAGATCCGGTAATTGTTAAGTTTGCTAATACGTTACTATGTCTTATAAGTTATAGCCCTTGTGAGAGCATTAGTTGATGAGCATGTGATCAATGCATATACAAAGTATCACTCACATGATAAGGAGAAAATCCATTAAACTATTACTCTCTTCATTTTAAATTGTAAGTCATTCGTAGAATCATGGAGAGTCAAAGCATGCCAAGTTTAATCAAAATTATAGAGAAAACGACAAATATTTGTGACGTCAAATAGATATACAATGAAAATATAATTAATGAAGAATCTAATTATGTTTAGTTGACATCATAATGTTATTATCTTGTCATATAAATTTGGTCAAACTTGAGAAGTTTTGACTCTAAGATTCTTAGAATGACTTACAATTTAGGATGGAGGGAGTACTAAGTTTGTGAGGTGCACTTTGCCATGTAATAATTTGTCATCTTAGAATTTCACTCCCAACATGTTGCAAATAATTAGAAAACAATTAAGAAATGTAGTACTAATCCTTCTACTCCACTATGCCTAATTTGTGTAAAATGTAACCACAATTTTGATGCATACTTGCATGTGTGCACTATAATTTTGTTGCCCATAGTATAGTTCTTAAATATTCTGAGCTGAGTGGAATATTTTTCTTTGAGATTAAACTGTGTTCTGTCATACTAAATTGTTCTATCAAATCATGCCATAGGTATCTAGTTGTTGTCGACGATGTATGGGATGTGAAAACCTGGGAAACAATTAAGTGTGCATTGCCAAACAATAGTTGTGGTAGTGTGATAATAACCACAACTCGGATACATGACGTGGCCAAAGTATGTTGCTCCTTATATCCTAAAGGTTGGGTTTACCAACCAAAGCCTCTTAAAAAACATGAGTCAAAAAGGTTGTTCCGAACAGAATATTTGGTCCCGGAATGAATGCCCAGAATACCTAAAAGAAGTCTCTGATAAGATCTTGAAGAAATGTGCAGGTTTACCATTGGCCATTATTACAATATCTGGTTTGTTAGCTAACAAAGCACGGAACGGAGTTCACTCAGCAATAGAGTGGGATCAAGTTAAAACTTCTATTGGTCGTGGACTTGAGAGAGATTCAACTGTGGAGGGAATGATGGGAATATTATCACTTTCGCCATACTTTGATCTTCCTTCTCATTTAAAAGCTTGCCTATTATATCTTAGTGCATTCTCTGAAGATTATAAAATTGAGAAAGACCATTTAGTACGGCTATGGGCTGCAGAGGGATTCATTCCTGCGAAATCAGGGGAGAAGTCTTTTAATGAGCTCATCAATAGAAATTTGGTCCTTCCAGAGAAAATAAATAAGTGGACTGGAGAGGTGGACAGCTGTCGTCTCCATGATACAATTCTTGACTTCATAGTGTGCAAGTCCAATGAAGAGAACTTTGTTACAGTACATAGTACTCCAAGAATGAAGGTCCGTAGATTGAGTCTGCAAGATAAAACTGAAGGAGATGTGACCTTACACTGGAACCAGAATTATGCAAATGTCCGATCAATTATATGTTTTGGCTTCCCCTGTTCTTTGCTGGGTCTTAGATTCTTGCATGTCCTGGACTTCACGCACTGTCGGGGATCATTAGAAAACCATCATCTTGCAAACATTGGAGAATTACTCCAGCTGAGGTATTTGTGCCTCAGACATACATCGATAACTGAGCTTCCAGAACAGATTGGAGCGCTACAGTATTTGGAAACACTTGACATTAGGCACTGCGACATATTCCAATTACCAACAGCTATAGTTGGACTAAAAAGACTTGTCAGCCTACTGATGGGTCCTCGGAAGCCAAATGGCTTTCCCAGTGGAATTAAAAACATGCAGGCATTGGAGGAGTTAAATTCAATAAGAATTGACATAAAGGAAGCAGCTATTTTTGTTGAAGAAATTGGCGATTTAACCAAAATGAGGCTTCTGGGTATATCAGTCCTTTCCTATTCTGGTATTATTGACAAGGAAAGCTACATGGATCTTATAAAAAAGATGGTTTCTTCTTTTGAACACCTAAATAAGCTTCAAACTTTAGACGTACGATTTGATATTTATAGCGAAGCAGGGCATGACGTCATCTTGTATGGAGATGACATCATCATTGAGGTGTCGTGGTGCTCTGTTAGCCTAAGAAAGCTTGTTTTCAAGATGAATCCCATGCCAACGGTACCAAGGTGGATGAAGTCACTTGTCAACATCGAAGAATTAGAGCTGAGAATAAAGAATTTGGATCAGGGAAGTCTTTGTATTCTCGGGGACCTACCACTTCTTGTCGAGCTAACATTGGAGATAGTAGTAAATAACGTTGAAGACATACCGTCCACAGACAAACAACGACTTTTGATCAGCAAAGGACATGGATACAGAAGCCTGAGGCGTTTCTGGATAGCGGCCAATTTATTTTTTGACGAATCAGTAGCCGCCAATCTATTGGGTAGTGGCCCCGGTATCTCCATGCTGACGTTTGAAGCTGGATCCATGCCAAAGCTGGAAGAATTCCGTGTTGTCTTTGATGCAGACATAACAGTTTATGTGAGTAATGGTCATCTTGATTTTGGTCTCAAGCATCTCTCCCAACTTATGGTGGTCTCTTGTGGCATATTCGGCACCTTTCTGCCTATCTGGCGTGTACAATATGCCATTGAGAAAGAGCTTGCCAACCACCCGAAGCTTCCACGTTTTGAAATCTGTCATTACCTTACAACTAAAGTACGCCTAATGCCGCTAAGACGCAGGCAGTCAACAGTTCACACAACACAGCCAAAGCCTCCCTCCGTAGCTGATTTGTCAGAACAACAAGTCATTCAGGAGAAACCAGACGATGCCATCGTCTGCACTTCAGGTATGGTTGGATTCTTCACCTGAAACAAAACCAGTACTTTCCTCTATTTCTCACTGATTTTCATCGCCTTGAATGATACCAATTGCCGCTCCTATTACTAAAATATAAATCTCCGTGTGTTCATGCAAATTTGCAGGTGGTGATGTGAAGACGAGCTCCACCACGGATGACAACACCTGCCAGTCGTCAACTGCAGCACTGCCACTACCCTCGGACCTCTCAATTGGTTCAGGGTGCACCAATTATTCCTGATGGCATCAATGGAGCTTCAGGTACAGTAATATATGCACCAAACAAACTGTTCCAGGGCGTGTTTTATGTGATTATTCCTTCAGCTTCGTATGTTCTAAACTTGGCTGTGCGGTCACATAGGCCGCAAACAATTTCATTTTCTAAAGAAAAGCTTTGTATGTTCTAGTGTCATGCACCTTACACGGTCCATGTTCTAACAGAAACTCAACAAACGCTGTTGGCTAAATTTGAATCATTTGGCAGGGTCTGCCCCAGAAACCTCTGCAGTTCTGGGGCCTTGACTCATTGCTGCTCCTCAGCTACAGGACGTCGAATATTTAAGAAAAAAATATTCCACCCTTGTTCTAGTGCCACAGTTGTCGAAGCAGCATCTTCTGACACTGGTAATGTTTTCTTCTCTTCTGCTTGCTCTTGGTCTCCTCTATTTTGAAAGTAGATTATTAGTATTTGGCTGTTCATTCTCCACTTGCATTGTCCTGAATGTACTGGCCACATTTCTTCCTGCTTAGATCATATATTCCACATAGCCCACGTTCATTTATCTCAAATCTCAAGCTAGTCTGTTAAAATCTGTGTACAAATCTCCCTGCTTAGATAATATATTCCAGTATTCCACATAGCCCACATTCACAGTGAAGCAGAAGCGCAAAAGCAAGCGGTGCTGACTTCCTTGGTAGCTTTTCTGATAATTATTAAGCTGTCTTCTAGCAAAGAAACTCAAACTATCAGGCTCTATGTAGGATCTTCATCATGCCAAGAAGGAGGAGGTCGTCAGAAACAAACAGTGAAGTGATCAATAACCTCGACGTACGCTCCCTAGCTCCATCAACACCTCGTTCATGCATGTACGTACTTGCAGTGGTCAGCATCTGTCAAGTGCCAACTTCGGCTCCCATTTGTTCACTTACCTGCTCGCTGTCTCTTGGTTAATTTTGTCATTAAACTTTTTTATTGTTAGGGTGGAGTTTGGTCTAATAAATACTACAGCATGAGTCTGTAATCTTTGGATATACTCATTCATTCAATTGCGAATGTTGGAAACCAAATCATTGGAAGGCTGTGACATGAGCAGCCACTTGCAGATGTACGTCGACTTTGCTTTTTGCTCTTGGGCTATGCTTTCTTTTGTTCGATCAATTTGGCCTAGCTTTTTCTACTCTCTATAGTCGGGACTCTGGGACAATGCAATCTGCGGCATTCAGGTTAATTCTGTGAATCCTGCCTGTGTGGTCCGGCAGCGCCTTGTGCTCATGTAGGTTTTGTGCTCTCATTCATTATGTCAAATTCGTCCATATTTATGTTGACAGATAAGGCTCCTGTTTTTCCATTAAATTAAATATATATTACTCCTGGAAGCAATCTGCTGCCCGGTGGGATGCCTCATCGTGGAGCCAGCTACGTGCAAAAGAATTGATTCCCATCGTCTACTGATCATTACTGAAGTTTCTGAAATTGCCTAATTGCATCCGCTGGCTACATCATGTAGTAGTTAATAGAATTTGATAATCGGTGATCTGGATGATTTTAATCTATAAAACATTGTTTTACGACAACATCTTTGTGCAATTTTGCTATTAGCATGAGTCTTCAACTCCAGCTAGGTGATCGGATCTCTGCAAACCTCTGGTAGCAGTAATGGTTTGAGAGAGGGGTAAACTAGCAGAGTCTGCGTTGTGCCTATTGGTAAACTGCCCAAACAGGAAGATAGATAGGGGTACAAGGGATGAGCCTCGTGCTTGTGCCGTTAAGTTACTGCAAACATGGATCTGAATTACTTGCTCTTGGTTCTCTATATTATGGATATGGATCAAAGTAAAAAGCAAGCAAAATTCTCATTAACTGCGACTTATTAGTTCTGGGTTCTTCGTGTCGATACCTTTTCACTCAATAAAATCAACATAACTAAGGAATGCGGTTACAGGTTGTGTTCGCTGATATTCTCCGCCAGCAGTTCCTGCCCGTACTCTGGATTGTCCAGTCTTTCACTTCTTCTTTGGCATCTATATATTCATGGAAAAAAGAAATCTCCAGTCCTTCTGCACGTTACAGTCCTACAGTTGCTGACATATCTTGGGGTGAACTGTGTGCCTTGTGCACCAGCTTGACCAAAGGGAGTACACATGAGATGATTATGGACCATATATTGACAATGGAAAATTGTTTTCCACCACCTTTGTGCCTGTACACCAGGCAAGGCAAGCTCTTCTTGGCTTCAAAAGACGACAAGGATGGAAGCGCACACTACGGCATACTCTGACTCAGGATGAATTTACTCACGATATGTGTGCATTGCAATTGCGAAAGATGAAGAGTTAACATGTTTAACGAGTAGGTTACAAGGTCCCCGCCGCCGTTGATCTGGACGCAGCTAGCCTATTCCTCTCTTTTTCTTTCTCCTCGTCTCTCTCCTCTGTTCTCTCCCCTGTTCTTCTTAAAAAAAAAAAAAAAAAAAAAAAAAACACTCCACGCCAACTCGGTCACACCACCCCAGCTGGGCATGACGCCTTCTTGCTCCTTTTCCCCCTTTCTGTTTCTCGCCAACGCTGAACGATCATCTTCTTCAGGGCTGCAAGCAGCCAAGTCCTTGACAAAGGAGTAGCATACACACACGATAGATAGGTCGATCAGGTAGATAGAGTCGATGCAGCACAGGAGCACGGTGGGCGACCCATCTTTTACGAGGCCAACCTTGTAGCAGGGAATAGTCTATTCATACCATGTCCCATTTGTGACTGGCACCGTACGTTCCAGAGAGCTGAGCTCGGTGAGACGTCTTTTGCCCATCGTGTGCCTTCTTTCCTACCGCCATCACGTTCCAAGGAGTTTTGTCGTTCAAATTTGAAGGAAAGGAGGCTTTAGTGTTTGATAGCAACCAAATGCGTGCGCGTAACTTCTTATGTTGATTTCGATCCCAAACAAAATATTTATTCATATAACTTCATATTAGGTTAATTCAAAAGTTATTTAAAAAAGAGTAAAGTCCATTTTTGGCCATCCAAATTTTGGCAAAGTTCAAGAATGACCATCGAACTCTAAAACCGGGTATCTTTGACCATCCAACTCTTAAAACCATTCACAATTGGCCATCGGGCGGTTTCGATGGGTGGTTTTAATGTTTTTTATTTACGATTTAGTCCTTAGAACAAAGCGGCGTGGGTCCAGCAACATCCCGTCGAACAGCTGGCGCGCGCGCAACGGGCGTCCCCCACCCGCGGCGTACATGCCCAGCAGCACGGGTGGCCACGTCGATTCGCGGGAGAGCGCCAGCTTCACGGCGTACCCGTCAGTAGCAAGCGGCCGACTAAGGGAGTAGGCAGCCGCACGCCGGGGAGGGAGGCCGAGAGGGTGTGCGCGGTGGGGAGGAGGCCGTGGGACAGCAGCATCTCCGAGAGGAGCACCAGTGCCGCGTGGTGGTGGCCACGGGAGGAGTGCGCGTGAATGGCGGAGGTGTAGAACACGGCGATCGGGTCTAGTGTGCGGTCATGTTTGTAACACAACAATAATAAAAGATTTAAAATAGCGAGACAAAAACATAGTTTTTTTTAGTGAACTGATTTAAAATAGCGAGAGAAAAACATGTTTTATGGATGAACCTTGCACAAGTAATAGGTAAAATGTCCAGCCTGAAATGCAAATTTATTAATATTAATTCATAACAGAGGATACGTGGCAAACAAAATTTTCATTCGACATCCGACGTAAAGCAACCAACTTATTGCATCCACCAACATAGGTTCTTGATTCATTTTGCAGGGCATACCATAATCAACTGAATACATATAATCATTGATCTAAGGACTAAATTGTAAATAAAACATTAAAACCACCCATCGAAACCGCCCGATGGTCAATTATGAACGGTTTTAAGAGTTGGACGGTCAAAGATACCCGGTTTTGGAGTTTGATGGTCATTCTTGGACTTCGCCAAAAGTTCGATGGCCAAAATGGATTTTACTCTTTAAAAAACTACTCGGAAAATTCCAGGTTTTATAACGAGAAAAATTCTCGAGGTCTAAATCCCTCTATAGTAGGATAATAATGTCACTTCGAGCCCCGCCGTCCAGAGGGGCTTTGAGAGTGTTGCACTCCAGCTGCTCACTGCACTTTTTTTTTTTGTAGTGCTTAATTCAATACAGTACTTTGGTAGTTGGACGAAAGATGGTTGGACATCTTTATTATTTTTGCATATAATAAAAGCTCATAATGCTACGTCGGACCCCGGGAACAATGAAGTTTTCTTCTTTCCTACTCTTCTTCGAGAAGTGTCTGATTAAATGCTTACTCCGTCCACAAATAATTCATCATGTTGACTTTAAGATATCATGTTTGACTGCTTTCGTTTTATTTAAAACTTTTATATAAACATCATTCATTTTATTTCGTAAAAAACATCATCCATTTTGATATGACTTATTTTTATCATTAAATATACTTTAATAATGATTTATTTATTTTATAAATTATATAAAAGAATTTAATTAAGATAAACGGTCAAACAAGATGTTTCAAAAATCAAAAAGATAAGTTATTTGTGGAGGGAGGGAATAACAGTAGTACCTGGGCAGCTGGGAGATATCCATTGAAGAACTTTATTGTTGGGTATAATAAAAGCTCCACAGTGCTCCGTTAGACTCAAGGACAATTAATAAAGTTGTCCTCTTTCCTACTCCATTTATTTTTAAAAATTTAGTCATGCGTATTGTGGGACGCAGATATTTCGAATGAAATCAGATGACCAAATCTACCCCTAATGACGCATCGAGGAAGACCGAGCTCATTAGCGGCGGAGCGGAACGAGACCCCTCTCGATCGGGCCCGAGCTCGACAGAGATCCTTCCGTCTCGAACGAGCTCCCTCGGATAGCGGGGTCCCAAGCGTGAGCTCGAGCTCGCCGAGGTGACCACTCTCCGCCTCGAACGAGCTCCGGCCGGTATGCGAGAACGAACCAAGCTCCACCTCGACAACAAACTCTTTTTTCGCCTCGGACGAGCTCCTCGGTGTCCCTAAATTCCAAACCAGGTGGAGGCTCGAGACACAACGTCGAGCGGCGGCACCATGGCTACACAGTCGGCGGCGCAACCTACGATTAGATCTCGTCGATGGCGAGATCTACGACGGAGACGCTGTATGGCCCGTCGCCGATCACGCCACCCCGCGCCGTGCACTAAGGACAAACACTACAAGACAAGAATGACCTCGGTGGGTCGAGGTTGAGCTCTCCATTGAGCTCTCACGGCCTGGTTTTTCCTGCGACACCAAATCACGAGCATTTAAGGCCCGACGGCGTCACCACAGGTCCGACCGTGGACAACGGAACGTGTTACGACGGGCGGCGGAGCGCAGAGAGTGCTGGGCGGCGACGCAGCTCATTGGTTCCCTCCACGACGACCGGGGAGCTCCGGCTCGGCGGCCGTCACGTGCCAGACGTGTCGGGATACGGGAGCCGCCCTATCCGACTCTCGCCGACCCGAGAGCATGCCGTGGGATAGGGGCGGCCGCGCATAAGACGCCGGACAGCCCGGCGTGCCCAACATGGTAGAAGACGTTTTCTCCTTCACCCCCACACACACACACATTTGTATCTCTTCTACTTCTAGGTCCTTAGCTCGGTGGTCTCGGTGAGATCCCCTTGAGACTATAAAAGGGAGGGCTTGGCCACGGGAGAGGACAAGCTCTCTTGCACACTCATAACACGCACGATTCACTCGATCCAAAGACATAACACGAGACCTAGGAGCTCATCTCCCTCTCTCGCCCGCTTGTATTCGCCCCCATACGAGCATTTGAGCTCTGATAGTGCCACGCACTGGACTAGGGTGGTCGATTGCCCCGAACCAGTATAAACCCTGTGTCATTGTCCGTTGAGCTAGGCCATCGTTGCACACATTAGCCATGGATTACTATGACCGTGGTATACGACCACGACACATTATCTGACGAACATGCCTCGTATATTTTTCTTCTCTTTTACGGGCCTCTAGAGTCCCAAATACAAAATGTAAAATGCCAAACAAAAATTGGTGTTTTATACCATGGTGTTTTCCATTTTGCAAAAAGGTGAGGCAAAACCCTAAAAATTTTGGCAAAATTATGGAACTAAAAGGGCCCTAAATTTAAAATTGGTCAAACTTTCTGTCTTAAAGAAAATATAAACATTTATGTCTTCAAATAGATAGACTATGAAATATATTCTACAATCAATCTAATGGTACTTATTTAATATAATAGTGCTATAAAAATGCTAAAGTATCTTTAAGGTGTTGTTGGGATTGTCGTGGTGCGATATCGCGGCGACCACGAATCGATAATCGACCGGCGGTGCGTTCTCGAATGGCCTAGCTCGAGGCGCTGACACAATGTTTATACTTGGTTCGGGGTAAGATCAGGCTCCCTAGTCCAAGTGTGATCACTATCCGAGCTCAAACGCCATACCGGGTGCGTACAAGCGGATCGAGAGGGGAGCGGGCTCCCCAGGTCTCGGTGATTGAGGCTAATGCCAATATGAGGGTGAGCAAGGGTGTTTGAGTGCCCTGTCTCGCCCCCCCCTGAGAGTCCTTGCCCCTCCTTTTATAGTGGCAAGGGGAGCAAGACATGTGAGCTCTCTGAGTTGAGGAGGGAGTGCGTAGGACAAGGAGCCATGGAGCGGCGGGTAGGTGGAAAGAGCTCTTCGAACGAGCTCGTTGGTTGGCCAGGAGTTCTCTTCGAGCTCTTGGCAGCTTCGGATGTCGGAATCAGCCGTCGTCGTACGCGGGAATCCGGGCTGGGTGATGTTCATGTGTCACTCTGTCTCGGTCGTAGTTGGAAGCCGTCCCTTCGGCATGGGAAGGGCGGCCATCTTTGCCGCTAGCGTCAAGATGCTTCACCCTTGCGCTGTCGGAGATCGAGCGTAGTTGTTGGATGCGACGGGGTATGGCGAGGGAGCTCTTTGGGCGAGCTCTTTGGCCGGGCAGGAGCCGTCTTCGAGCTCTTTGGAGACCTGGATGTTGAAATTGGCCGCCGTCGTACACCGGAATCGGAGTTTGGGTGGCGTCTTGGCGTCGTGTAGTCCTTAATCGCGGTAGGAACCGATCCCGTCGGCATGGGCGCGGCCATACCACGGATGAAGCTGGCGCACGTCGACCGTACTTGAGGAAACTGTGGTGACGCTGTGGGAGTTGATGGGGTATGGCGGTATGATGGAAAGGACCTCCTTCTCGTAGCTGTAGCGCCGTATGGCTACGACCACTGCCGGGAGCAGCTGGCCAACCCCTGCATTTGCCGGCTTCGCGCGTGGAAGATAGGCGAGCTCTTCCGCCGCCGCGGGATTTCGCCGAGCTCGAAGTTCGAGCGAGGCGGGAAGAGGTCCCTCGTGTGAAGGGTCGTCGTGCCGCACCGGATGAGAGCTAACCCGAGGAGAGCTCGCTCAAGAGGGGGATGCGTTCCTTGGTTCTAAGAGCTCACGCGCGTCGGTCTGGCCCGGCGGCGAGAGCTCCCCACGAGCGCGAGCTCTTTGGAGGATAGTGAGCTCTTTGCGTTGGCCCGAGTGGGCTCTTAGCTTGCTAATGTCGAGCGAGGAGCTCATCCTTAGTGTCCCGAATATCGGACCCCCACGTAGCCCCGAGCATTTGGGAGAGAAGGGAGTCTCTCCCCCTTTGCTGTCAGAGGATAGTAGCTCTTGTTATGGGGGTTCTCAAGCCGGGAATGTCTTGACCGTGGGTGCGCGCGGCACACTCTTCGGTGTGTAGCTCCCCCGAGAGCTCCGTGAGAGCTGCGAGCTCTTGCGAGGCTTTTCGTAGGTTTGTCACGGGCTCATTGGCCCGTTGTTTTTTCCCGCCATGCGAGACGGTGAGCTTGAACCCGACCTAGCCTTGTTGGCCGAGATCGAGCGTTCGGGCGAGCCGCTTGATCGTCGAGTGAGGCCCGAGTTTGTTAACCTCGTTCGTGCGATCGGCCCGGTGGATCGACCTCGATTGAGGGCACGACTCCCCGTGGTCCTCGAGCCCCCTGGGGGTTGCCCGAGGCGAGTGCTTCCTCCTCGAGGGGGCCAGCTCGGGTCGTTCGCAACCCTCGGATACTGGGCGTAGGTGACGGAGCCCCGAGCCCTTCCGGGCGCTCGGAGCGTGGGCCGTCGATGCCGCCGGGATTCGGCGCGGAGCTCTTCGAGTTGAGCTTGACCTCGGCCCTCGTGGACGGTGAGCTCGCACCACGAGCTCGCGCTTGGCGTTCGGCCGTCGGCGCGGCGCCTCGCCCGTTGCGTGGAAGGCGGGGGCTTTGTCCCTAATCGAAGTTGGAAAGCGTCTCCTCGGCGTAGGGGGTCCGATGCGATCGTGCACCCGTCGGCCCTGTTGGAGTTGACGTGCGACGGCCTGATTGACCGACCTCTCCCGTCGCTGTAGCCTCGTATGGTCCTGATGGTTTGTCGGGGGTGGTCGGCCGCGTGGAGAGTTGGCGGCCAACCCTTGTGTCCGGCCCCCGGGCCGAGGCTCTTCGGGGTAGCTCCGCGCGGGGCTCGTTGTCGGGGAGCTCGGGCGGTCTAGAGGCCCCCGGAGAGCTTGCAGGGGCTTTAGTCGGCGAGCGTTCGTCCGGGGCGGATCAAACGGCCTGCGTCGGGTGAGCTCCTCTGGAGAGCTCGGGCGGGCCTGTTCGTATGACAGTTTCTTGAAATTTGAAACGTCGTCGGCCGTTTCGTCACGTCGGCGGTTTAATGCGGGCGCTCGTGCACTCCTGCGGTTGGCCGCAGTTATGGCGGGTCTTCGTGCTTCGTTGCCGTTGGCGGCGGTTCCTCGTGGATCGTGCGTCGTGGGCGGAGATCGTGGGGGAGTCCGTCAGGCGTCCCCTCTGTGTGCGGGAGGCGAACCGTCGCCTCCCGGTTATAAATCTGGGGACTCGAGTCGTGGTGGTGGCATCCGTTCTCTTCTTCCTGCGTCTTTCTTCTTTCCTTCAGAGGCCCCTTGCCTTAGATATGGAGGCGCGGGGTCTTCGGACCTGAGCGGCCCGGGAGGAGGGCGTCGCCATCGGCGGAGGGCGGGCTCGTCCTCCCGTCGTCAACTGCGCCGCCGGGCGATCCCGGCGCCGCCGTGCCATGCCCCCTCCTCCCGGCTCCGGCGCTTCCTCCTCCCCTCTCGGGAGGGGCGACGACGCCCGGGGCCCGCCTCGGCCTCGGGGCTGCCCCGCAGAGGTCAAGGGGACGCGAGGGCGGTGCTCATCGACCGCGCTGGAGGCGGGAGCCACGGCGCGGCGCATCAATGCGAAGAACCGACCCGGTTCGCGGTAGGTGGGCGTCAGGCCGTCTTCCGGGCCGTCTTCCGAGCCGACTTTCGTTTGCTGACTTTCGGGTGTTTTCTTTGCGGCCACGCTGGAAGAGGCGATCTCCGAGGAGCGGCCGCCGGTGGTCGCCGCCCGGCATTCGTCGTGGGGCGGTGGCGTACAGCGATAAGCGTCGTCGGCGGCCGGGCGCCGATCCGACGGAGTCCGGGTTCGGACGGGAGTCCTGGCGACCTACGGCCGACGGCGTCGAAGAGTTTGAGGCTACCGCGGAGGTGGCGGCCAATGTCGACGTCGACGCCTTCTCGCGGAGGAGTAGCCCGCTGGACCTTGCGGAGGCGCGTCGGCTACGGGGCGGCCCCGGCGGATTTTCGCCACCGAAATAAGCTCGACAAGAACCGCAAGGCGCTGCTCTGTCGCGAGGGCTTGTGAGCTTGATGTAGTCACGGGGCGTCGCCGTCGCCGGGGTCGTTAGTAGCTAGAACCTTTCTTGTGCTCTTTTGGATGCCCCCCGTAGTCTCCTACTTGGGTTATGTACACATATATCCATATATGAAAAAGGTTTTTCGCGAAGGGATGGTTAGTCCTTTGAGACATGTTACTTTTTAAAGCTCGATGTCGTTGTCGACTCCGGGCTGAGGCGAGGTTTTGATTGTGGTCGATAGTGTGACCGCGAGCTCCTTAGATGAGGAGCTCGTGCTCGTCGTTAGGCGGGTGGCGTCGGGGCGTTCATGACCTCGTTGGCTGGGATCAAGTGCTTGATGAGCTGATCGCGAGCGGTTCAGGGAGGTCAAGCGCGAGCTCGCTTAGAGGTGGTTGACCGGTGGACGACCCCAAGCGTCGGGAGTGGTGCATCATTTCGGCGATGTTTGAACACATGCACGAGGTTCCGTGAGAAAGGCGGGTTCTCGTGGAGACCCTGTCGGAGTTTTTTCGCGGGCTCGTCGACCCGTCCCTCGCACGGTGGCCCGTAGAAAGGGTGAGCTCGAACTCGATTTTACCTCGTTGGCGAAATCGGCTCGGTGAGCTGATAGCGGATAGTTCGGGGGAGGTCGAGCTCGTGCTCATTCGGTGTGGTCGGCTAGTGGACCGACCTCGCGTTCCAAAGGCGCGACCTTTCACGGTTCCCCGAGCTCGTTCGGGGAGCTCGAGGACTCGAGTCTCCTCATCGTAGAGGATAACCTAAGGTCGTCTTTTCGTCTCCTTTGGCAACCCAAACGCGCAGGCGGAAGCCCCCCGAGCTGGTTCGTGAGCCCGGGGCGAGAGTCGCCGATCTTTGCTTCACCTTAGCGCCCCTCGCTCGTGGTGTTCCCGGGCGCGCCGTCGAACCCCGTAAGGGCCGGCCTTTGAACCCACCTGGGACAAGTCGCACTCGGTAAGGTCCCGAGCTCTGTCGTCGTTCAGGGCTGGCTCGTATGTGCTCGACCTCGTTGGCGGGGATCAAGTGCTTGATAAGCTGATCGCGACGCGGTTCGGGGAGGTCAGCGCGAGCTCGCAGAGGTGGTTGACCAGTGGACCTGACCTGCGTCCGGGAGTTGCGCATTTTTCGGCGATGTTTGAACACATGCCTAAGGTTCCGTGAAAAGGCGGTTTCGTGGAGACCACAATCGGAGTTTCTTGCGGGCTCGTCGACCCGTCCCTCGCACGGTGGCCCGTAGAGGGGGTGAGCTCGAACTCGATTTTACCTCGTTGGCCGAAATCGGCTCGGTGAGGCGATAGCGGGTAGTTCGGGAGGTCGAGCTCGTGCTCATTCGGTGTGGTCGGCTAGTGGACCGACCTCGCATTCAAAGGCGCGACCTTTCACGGTTCGAGCTCGTTCGGGGAGCTCGAGGACTCGAGTCTCCTCATCGTGAGGATAACCTAAGGTCGTCTTTTCGTCTCCTTTGGCAACCCAAGCGCGGCAGGCGGAAGCCCCGAGCTCGTTCGTGAGCCGGGGCGAGGCCGTCGATCTTCACCTCACCTTGGCGCCCCTCGCTCGTGGTGTTCCCGGGCGGCCGTCGAACCCGTGAAGGGGCGGCCTTTGAACCCTGGGACAAGTCGCGCTGGTAAGGTCAGGAGCTCTGCGATCGTTCGGACTAGCTTCGTATGTGCTCGGCCGGCTGAAGGACCGTCCTCTCGAGCTCCGAGGCTGCTCGACTCCATGGCTCTGCCGGCGGCCGGACGCACGGGGGCGGGAGTCTGTGTTCTTTCGAGGGGCTCGGGCTGTCGGCGGCCGCTTCGCGGCGCGCTCCTTTGCATGCGGTGTCTCGGGCGGTGCACCGGAGCTCCCGGGTTTAGCGCCTTCGGGCCCCGAGGTCGGTGTGAACCCGTGGCGCTGCGGGCTCGCCTTCCTCCGATGCTTGGTGATCGGACCGTTAAGCCGAGCCCTGAAATTTTAGCTTCTTTGGGTAAAAAGCTTTGTCGGGGCCTTTCCGTTAGGATTTTTACCGTTGGGGAGGAGTCGTCCAATCGGGACAGCGTCGGTTGGGCCTCTGCCGGGCGCCGTGCGCGCGTCGATTTCGCGGTCGGTTACGCGGACATGGCGCGTGGCGGGCCCCCTGGACGGTTTCGTCTCGCCCCCCTTCATCGCGTTGAGGCCCTATAAATGGCGGGAGATCGTGGGGTGGGCTCACCTTCCGTTACTGCCCTTCCCCCACGCGAAGTTCGAAGAGGAGTCCGAGCGCCGGCGATCGGCCCATAGATTCAACCCTCCACCTTCCCCTGCATTGCCGGCGGGCCTTCTCGGGCGCAAGATGGGCTCTGGCGCGTTCGTTGGTGACGGAGGATTTGATCGGCGGGCGGCCGTCGTGCTGGTGCCGTTTCCTCCGGCGGTTGATCACGTGTCTTGGGGGCGTCAAGCTCCGGCACGGACGCCGAATGGAATCTTTTGCTCCTTTCGACCTTCGCTATGCTGCGAGGGGTGGTTGGGAATTACGCCCAACCTGGAGCTCTTCAAGCATTACATCTTCGCCAAGATTGTGTGACCAAGGCGGCGGACCGGACCGATGTCGCGTGCGCCATTGCGGCTCCGCGGGGAGGTTCGCGAGACCTTCCGGTGGCGACTTCCCGACGGCCCGCCCGTTGGAGGGAGGAGTGGTTCTGCACGAGAACGATGACTCCTTCCCCGCTTTGCCCGGTACACCGGGCCGTACCTTCGTCGAGGGGGCGAGCTATGGCGCGCGAACCCTGCTCGCCGGGCGGGCGGCGGACGGCGGCGGCCGTGGCCAAGATCAAGGCGTTGCGTGGACGGGTTGGCGGTGAACCACATCATCGGCACTTTGGCTCCAGCGAGCGGTGAGTGCCGCTCCGTCGAGCTCTCCGTATGTGGGAGATGACGGGGGACAAGGCCCGTTCGAGGGTACCATGAACGCCCGTGACCTCGGCGACGACCGGGTGGAGTTCTACCGGGTTGGTGACCCGTGGCGGGACGGGAGGCCGGGGGAGCCCCCGAAGCTCTCCCGGTGCGGCAACGTCGGCGCGCCGTAAGTGCCCTTCTTTTGTTTGAGCTCTCCTCCACCGGCCAAGGCGAGGTTTGCACCGACGAGCTCGTGCTCTCCAGGTTGGGCGATGAGCCCCTTCGGACCTCAGCCTCCTTCCCCAACAAGGCCGGCGCCCGTCGGTCGTCCCGGCCAAAGACGCTCGGGCAGAGTGGCGAGCGGGCCCCGTCGGCGGAGGTGGTGACCCGGTCGGCCGAGAAGTCGGGGGCCGAGGCAATTGACCGAGCTCTCGGCGTCGCCCACCCGCTCCACTCGGGGGGCCGGGCGACCCGCCGAGCCCATCGGGTCCTCGGACACCGAGGTAGTGTCGGGCACGACGGCGCCGCGTCCCGCGGGTTGGCTGCGCCGGTGGCCGAGCCCATGACCGGAGGCCGACTTCTCCGGCCGACGGTGAAAAGTACCGTCGAGACAGCGCCCCCGAGGAAGAGGAGGTTGAAGCGGGGCCCCCCGGTGAGTTTTTCGTCTTCGTTGTCGTGGTCGAGTATGGCACGTGGTCGTGTTTCTTTGAATCCTCCTCCATGTTCGGGGCGGCGGGAGATTACCCCGAAGCGGCCGAGGGGCGGAGGGGGCTCGGCTTGAGCGCGACCTTGGGCTCGGAGGCCGCGCGAGCTCTTTCTTTGTCACCGTCGGTGAGCTCGATGCCGGGCGATCCCGAGCTCGCTGTCATCACGCCGGAGATGATGAGCACGGCGGCGCCACCGATGATGAGCTCCATGGGGGCGAGCTCTCCAGAAGGTGGCGACGGCGGCCGCGGCGGCGAAGTCGCGGATGGTGCCGCCGCCTCCTTTCGGGGGAACCCGTCTACCGATTCCATGCCGATGTCCGGGAGCTTGCGGCGCCCGGGCTCCTCGTCGGCGGCAGCGACTCTCGGCGGGGGGTCATCACGGAGTGCGGGGCCGAGGGCCGGCGGGCCGGGGCGGCCTCGCCGAGGGATGTCATCGTTGAACTTCCGGCGGCGGCAACGGGCGATGGTGAGGTCGAAGGGGCGGCCCCAGGGGCGGCCCGTCCCCGAGGTGGAAGAGGAGGCTTCGTGGAGGGCTTCTTGGTGAGCGGCGTCGGGCTCAACGTCACCGGCGCATGCGGTGCCGTTTCTCGCCACGACGATGATGGGCGTCGACGGGGCATGGAGTGCGGAGTGCGGTGTCGCGCGGCAAGCGTTCCTCCCCAGCGCGGACGTCGGACTCCCCGCGACCTGCGTCCCGATGACGCCTCAACCTCCGCTCGCGGGAGGGGCCGGCGTCGCGCTCCGCCTCGCCCGAGGTTCGGCTTGGTGATGGTACTCAATTGCTTCTTCTGGTGTCCTATCGGGATGCTCACATGCCTTCGACCCTTTAGGGAGTGCGGGACTCCGCCGCGGCTATAACCCGGTGACGCGGCTCGTTGAGGGCCGGCGGGCTGGTGAGCAAGCAGGCGGCGGCGTGTCGCGGGCATGCGTGGAGAGATCGGCGCGACACGAGCTCCGGATCGATATTCGGAGCACCGGGTGGACGAGGTCACGGGTATGCTCGCGGAGTAGAAGACCAGGCCCTCGCGGGCGCAGGAGAGGGTGGAGGTCGTGTTCTTGTGAGCGGCCGGAGGGAGGGGAGATCGAGCTCTCCCATAAAACTGCGGTCTTGAAGACCCGGGGAGGAGTTGGACTCCCTCCCGCGGGATGCTCGAGAGGAAGGAGCTCGGCGCTTGGGGCTCGAGCTTGACCGGTGAGACCCCAGGGGAAAAGAAGGGCGAGCTCAAGGGACGGCTCGAGCGCCCAAACGCCCGAGCTCGCGGTGAGCACTTTCGCCCTTGTCTCGTGTGGCTTTCCTTTTCTCCTTTTATTCGGCCCGGGCTCTCGGGGTTGATTGTCGGGGAGCTCCGCCTATGATCGCGGTTTTTCGAGCCGTGATGCGACCCCGCGCCTCGGAGGCGGAGAGGACCCGGCTCGGCGCCATAGGTTATGAGTCCCGGCATAGTGAGCGGGAGCTCTTCGACGAGCTTGGGGGCGGCGGAGGACCGCCTCTCCTCCAATTTTTCGGGGTTTTTCGCGACTCGTGTCGACCCCTTACTTTCTTCTGCAGCCGAAAGGGAGAGGGCCTGAAGGCGGAGCTCTCCGTCGAGGACCGAGGCGCGAGGCTCTCCGTCTCCGAGTCCGCCCCAGGCGTGCCCGGCTCGCCTTGTGGGGGAAAAGGCGGACCTCAAGCAGCGCTCCCTCGAGCTCGCCGACGCGCGCGCTCGAGGCCTCCCGGAACGTGTCGCCAAGGGGCGTGGAGGGAGGCCGGGGCTCAAAGCGTGCTCATGGGACCCCCGCTTGCTACTGCGGTCGGGGATGTGCTGCGATATCCTCGGAGTGGAAGACGCGGTGGACTTGGCTGCGCGGGTGTTCGGCGTTCGCGCGGGTGGCGGATGACGCGCACGCGACTTGTCCACAAGGCGGTCGGCGTCGTCTTCTCCCACTACCCCGATTTCGAGGTCGACCTCGTGCGAGACGGGGTGGGCTCGGGCATCGGCGACGTCGACACCGGCGGTCGGCGCCGCCGAGGCTGCCCGCGGCGAGCTCTCTACCGAAGCTTTTCAAGATGGCTGCCGACGAGAGCTCGAGGTCTTCGGGCATCCGTTGGTGAAGATGGAGCGGACGGGGATCCGCCGCGGAGGGGAGGCCGCCCGTGATGCCTGCGTGCTGCGGCCGGTGGATCGGGGACCCCTTGCGCAAGGATAGAGACTCAGGGCCCGGCCTCCCTTTGTGATCTGATTGGGTCCTCGCGATCAAGGCGAGTTTGTAAAGACTACGGTGGTCATGGCATGGTGGATGTTGCGCTTCCTGCGCCCTCCTTTTCGCGTCTTGCTCGACTTTCGTATGAGCTCGCATCCTCGAGGCGGGACGGGCCCGCTTCCTTCCACGGCCGCGGGGCGCGAGAGGTCGTGGGGCGATCGCGTCGTGCTTTCCGGTGATGAGCTCATGGGTTAGCCGTTTCGGGGCTTTGCTCGCGGCGAGGGGAGGCGCGAGTTTTTGAGCTTGTTGCTCGGTTCTGTATTTGTGGCTTTTGCGGAGAGCTGGTTTGCGGAAGGTCGCGGGATGCGCGCCCCGATTTCTGGGGACCCCCTGAGCGAAGACTGGCCTCGTCGTCGAGGGCCGGTCATTGCTCAACAAACTGTTAACGAGAAAATGAGTTCGAGAGCTTGAACGGATCGATGCAATCGAAGGACATTTTTCTTAACACAGTTTAGAGGGGTACATAACGTCTAGGTGAACTGGGGAGGGATCGGCCCATGAGCGTGAAGCGCCAAAATCGAAACAACCTCGTTGGAGATCGTCGTCGAAACCTCTGTTGTTTGTTAAATGCCCCCCGGGTCGGGGCCTCCTTGGGAAAGGTGGAGTCGAGGTCGAGATGAACGAGCTCGTGGACCGACCACGCCGTCTCCTCCATTTCCCGGTCGTCGGTCGGCCGATGCCGAGACCTCCGGGCGCGGCGCGCCCTCGGGCTCCCTCCTCCTCCTCCTCCGCCCGAGGAACCGCGAGGGCCGGCGGGCCCTGGAGGTGGCTTGTAGGCATCCGCGGCGATCTCGAGGCTTCTCCGCGGAGGGGGTAGAGATCCCAGCGGCCGCTTCCTTGCTCGGGCGGCCGGAAGGCGGCTCGGGGGTGGCGGCCGGCCTGCCCCCGGATGAGGGCGCGAGACCGACGTTGGGTCCCGGTATGTACACCGGGGGGGCGGTTGGGCGAGCCCATGTGTCGGGCTGATCGCGCGGCGTGCGTCGCGCCGCGATGCGACGGGCGTGCTCGAGGCGAGCCCATATGACCTCTCGGGTCGGGAGGTCGTGGATGTCTGCGGCCGTCCACGGGTGTCCGGCCGGCGGGCTCGGGCTGGGTCGGAGGCCACGCGGCCTCTGGCACGGTCGCCGCCACCCCTCCTCGGGTCGGAGGGGTGATGTGGGCGTAATGCCGGCACCGACCCGGGTGGTGGCGCGGGTCGGCGTGGCGGGCGGGACGGACGACCGACCACGGCGCCTCCTTGAGCTCCCGCGGCGCGCTTGCCGCTGGACCGCGGGTGCTCCAACGCCACGCCGGCGCCCGAGGGGGCGACGCGGGACTGCAGTGGCGGAGAGGAGGCCCCTTCCCCGTCGCTCCCCCACCATGATGGGGGCGGCGAGGAGCGGATGTCGAGAACGGGGCCGGCCGGGGGCCCTGCGTTGGCGGCGGCCGAGTCGTCGGAGGTGTCGGGGATGTCTTGGCCGGAACCCCGACGAGCGGTGTCCGGACAAGGACGCCACCAAAGTGAGGCGGGTGCCACCTCATTGGTGGGAGGCGGGGGTACGGTCCCCGAGCTCCGGCGCGCGGGCCAAGACGTCGCGCGGCGCCGCCCGCCCGGGCGGGGCCGCGTGGGGGAAGAGGACCGCATCAGCGTAGCCCTCACCGTGGCCGCGAACCTCGGGAGCCGAACGGAGGATCGCGGCCGCCGAAGTGACGCCAAGGGAGAAGCCATCGGGTGGTGGATCGTCGCACCAGCCGCTGCCCCTACCGCGGCGCGCCACCGTCGTGGTGCGATATCGCGGCGACCACGAATCGATGTCGACCGGCCGGTGCGTTCTCCGAATGGCCTAGCTCGGGAGGCGTGACACAATGTTTATACTTGGTTCGGGGCAAGGTCAGGCTCCCTAGTCCCGTGTGATCACTATCCGGAGCTCAAACGCTCGTGCCGGGGTGCGTACAAGCGGATCGAGAGAGGGAGCGGGCTCCCGTGTCTCTCGGGTGATTGAGGCTAATGCCAATATGAGGGTGAGCAAGGGTGTTTGAGTGCCTGTCTCGCCCCCTAGAGAGTCCTTGCCCCTCCTTTTATAGTGGCAAGGGGAGCAAGACATGTGAGCTCTCCGAAGTTGAGGAGGGAGTGCGTAGGGACAAAGAGCCATGGAGCGGCGGGTAGGTGGAAAGAGCTCTTCGAGCGGCTCGTTGGTTGGCCAGGAGTTCTCTTCGAGCTCTTGGCGACTTCGGATGTCGGAATCGGCCGTCGTCGTACGCGGGAATCCGGGCTGGGTGATGTTCATGTGTCACTCTGTCTTCGGTCGTAGTTGGAAGCCGTCCCTTCGGCATGGGAAGGGCGGCCATGCTGCTGGCGTCAAGATGCTCCCTGCTTGCGCCTGTCGGAGACTGTAGCAGAGTTGTTGGATGCGACGGGGTATGGCGAGGGAGCTCTTTGGGCGAGCTCTTTGGCCGGGCAGGAGCCGTCTTCGAGCTCTTTGGAGACCGGATGTTGAAATGGCCGCCGCCGTACACCGGAATCGGAGTTTGGGCGGCGTCTTGGCGTCGTGTAGTCCTTAATCGCGGTAGGAACCGATCCCGTCGGCATGGGCGCGGCCATACCACGGATGAAGCTGGCGCATGTCGACCGTACTTGAGGAAACTGTGGTGACGCTGTGGGAGTTGATGGGGTATGGCGGTGTGATGGAAAGGACCTCCTTCTGTAGCTGTAGCGCTGTATGGCTACAGTACCTGTCAGGGAGCAGTTGGCCAACCCCGTACTTGCTGGCTTCGCGTGGAAGATAGGCGAGCTCTTCCGCCGTCGCGGGATTTCGTCGAGCTCGAGTTCGAGCGAGGCGGGAAGAGGTCCCTGTGTGAAGGGTCGTCGTCGCACGGATGAGAGCTAACTCGAGGAGAGCTCGCTCAAGAGGGGGGATGCGTTCCTTGGTTCTAAGAGCTCACGCGCGTCGGTCTGGCAGCGGCGAGAGCTCCCCCACGAGCGCGGAGCTCTTTGGAGGATAGTGAGCTCTTTGCGTTGGCCGAGTGGGCTCTTAGCTTGCTAATGTCGAGCAGGGAGCTCATCCTTAGTGTCCCGAATATCGGACCCCCACAGGGATTCTTTCATCTTGGTGGAATTTGAATCTACTTAATAGATTAAATTATTTGGCTTGGAATTTGATTTTCCATAAATTTGTTATATAAGACTATCTAAAATTCATAGGGTGAGAGACCAAAAATTTATTCAATAGATAACCATGCTATGTTTCTACTTCCTCCATCTTAAATTATAAATCATACCAAGAATCAGAAAGTAAAAGCTTCTCAACTTTGACCATGTTTACATAACAAACACTATGTAAAAAGGCTCATAATCGCCAAAGGCGCGCCTAAAGACGTTGCTAATAACGACTGTTTGTGTTGTGACACTACTGACGCCAGCGGTGCAGGCGAAGGCCAGTAATAGGCGGCGGCCGGTCCCACGTAATCAAAACGCAGCGTATGTAATAGAAGGTAATTACCGACGCATATACACCGACGCGTCTGCTTTTTCCGTTCAGGCGCGTTTTCGTTCTGTTGACACCAGATTTTGGCACCCCCGGTGCTAGCTGGAAGGGTCGGCCCAAATCGTGTGCAAATGGCATTGTCGACTTGAGGGAAAAGAAAAGAGCATTCGGCAAAGCTGACGTCATCGTTTTAGGAATCGGCTGCGATGGCTGATAATGAAGGTTTTGTATTGTCTTGTCAGGATAATGCGTCTACGACAACATTACTCTTCCCTGGTTTATATTGAACCTTGAAGTAATATCCAGTAATTTGCTAACCCATTGGTGTTGTGGGATGGTTGACAAGCACTGGTTTAGGATGTATTTCAAGTTGTAGTGATCTGACCTGATGAGGAAGGAGCGCCCCCAAAGGTAGGGTCTCCAATGTTTGTCTGTCGTAACCAAACCTATGAGCTCCGATTCGTATGCTGCTAGTTTTTTGTATCGTGGGGCTATCATATTACTGTAGAATGCAATTGGTCCATTTTCCTGATGCATGACAGCCCCTATGCCTGTCCGTGAGGCGTCACATTCAACAACAAACGGTTTTTGAAGTCTAGTAGGTGGAGTAGCGGTGATGAAGATAATGTTCTCTTGAGATGTTAAAAAGCGGTTGTAGCAAGAGTAGTCCAGTGAAAGGAGTCTTTCTTAAAAAGGTTTGTCAGTAGTACCATAGTTCTTGATGAATTTCCTATAATAGTCGGCGAGTCCCAAGAATCCCCTGAGCTCACTGAGAGTTGTAGGTTGTTGCCAAGAGGTGATTGATTCAATTTTTCTAGATTCAATGCCACCCCTATATCTGAAATGATGTGTCCAAGATAGCCAAGTTGTGATTTTCCGAAGAAGCATTTAGATCTCTTGAGGAATATGTGACCAGAGGACATTGAACACCTCCTCAATATGACTTAAGTGGTTAGCCCAAGTTTTACTCTATATCAGGATATCATCAAATAAAACTAGAACAAATTTGCAGAGGTATGGTCCCAAAATGGCATTCATTAGAGCCTGGAAAGTAGAAGGGTCGTTGCATAGTCCAAAAAGGCATGACCAAAATTCAAAGTGACCATGACGGGTTCTAAAAGCTATTTTCTCAATGTCGAGGGGTGCATGCATACCTGATGGTAACCCAAACGGAGGTCTAATTTGCTGAAAATTTGAGCCCCTTGCAACTAGTCGAGTAATTTGGCAATGACATGTATCAGGAATTTATCCTTAAGTGTGTTATCAATGATGCATTGTACCTGATTACGCCTACAATAGCATAGAGTTGCACTATCGCTCCAACTCATTTTTTTGTATCTGGGAGTAGCGATAAGGTCGGACGACTGTCGGCTGCGTTGGGTCTTTCAAGTGGATGTGGTGGTCACAGCGTCGCTGAGATGGCAGTCCTGTGTTGGATCTAGTGGTTTATAGTTTGCTAGAGCATGAATACCTGGTGCAAGTTCTCCTGCTTTGGCTAGGCTGGTCCAGATAATGGGGCGTCCAAGACTTCATTGTTAATTTATTGAAATCCCAAACAATAGTTCGAAGAGAGCCGAGCAAATCTACCCCAAGTACCACGTCATAGCCTCCCAGTCTAGTGCTGTAGAAATATGATATGAACTTTTCATTGGCAATGTAGAAGTCAATAGTGTCATACCTGCCGACATTGGATATATGATCCCCTTTTGCAACTGCTACCCGAAGTGACAGTGGTGTTGGAGAGCATGGTAGGTTCAGCTTAGTTGCTATATTGGAATCGACAAAGTTATGTGTTGAACCAGAGTCTAACAGGGCTAAAAATCACAGCCACCGATTGGGATGGAGACTTGCATTGTAGGTCGTTTACTGACACCTGTTAACCCATGAACTGATATTTGAATTCCAGTGTGTTGAGTGAGTGGTAACTTATAGGCGCGCCTTCGTTTGGCGGAAAGGAAGAGCCGTTTGGCAAGTGCCATTACAGTCTCCATGTCAGGAGGATTTTGTTGTCGTACCTCAATCTGTAGTAAGGGTGTTAGTCCCGCAATGTAAAGCCTGACCTGTTGTTGATTGGAGAGGCGCTATACCTTATTTATTTTGTTGAGAAATTTGTTTGTGTAGGTTTCCAATACACCCAATTGTCGTGTGCCGATAAGATCACCGAGATGATTGTGGTCCATTGGGGAACCCAAAACGTCTGGTAATAGCTATCGAGAATTGAGGCCAAGTTGGGTTTTCCACTTCCTTTTCCAAGCAGATAAACCAAGTGAGTGTGTTCCCTTGTAGGTGGAACGAGACTAACTGCATCTGATCCTCTTGCCGAGTATCTTGGCCGAGAAAAAAAAATATTGCATTTATATAGCCAATGACCAGGATCGCCCTTACCATCATATTCTAGGAAAATCATCTTGATTGTGTTGAATTGTCATTTCGGCTAATCCGGTGGTTGTTCAGTGTTGTCTGCTAACCGTGAATTTGTTGAGACTGTAGCGCGGCAGATGGTGCAGTCGTCATTGTCCCGGTAGTGGAGAACGTTTGGATGGGGGTACATACTTTTCGACGGGCGTTGGCGAGCGTGATCTGGCCTCCACTGCTGCGATGTATTCGTTGATGTTGTTGTGGAGCTCCTCCATGAATTGCTTGCTCCAAATGGAAGCCATCGGATCGACTGGTCTCTAGATACCTATCTATCATAGCTTGTCTGACCGGTCAACGAGAGGGGATGACGAGGGAAAATGACGTGGGGGAGATGAGGCCTGGCGGCAGGCGCGGCTAGGGCGGCGGCAGCTACAGCTGGGCGGCGCGGCAGGCGCCAAGCTGAGAGGAGGCGGCAGCGTAGCGGCATGAGGAGAGGGATAAACCCTAAATTATTCTTTTCCGATTATTCTCGGAAGTCCTCCCTTATATTTATATGAGGGGTTTACAGTGCTAACAGGCAGGACCCATTAGTCTTTTTGTTGCTCTGTTCTAATTTAATTATTAATAATATACCTAATAAATGCTAATTTAGTAACTAAATATTTTGCCACTTTGTTTATTTCTAGAAACACTTCCGCTGAGTGTGACACTTCCACTCACAGAACCATTTGGAGCAGAACAAGCCAGTTTTTTTAGCTTCACCTGTTCTCACGGGCTCTGCGAGAGGAGAGAAAAAAGCTTTTATAAACATGCATAAACAGTAAATGCATCAGAGAAGCTGGGGATGGCGGGAGCTCTACAAAACGGGGCCTAAAGTTCACAGTACTTCGGTAGTTGGGCGACACCGGTTGGACATTGTATAAAAGCTCATAATGCTACATGGGACCCGGGGACACAATAAATTTAGGCGTTCACAAGAACAATGCAAAAATCGCGAGACAATCAGACCAATCTTTTGACTATAGTTTTTTTTTTTTTTTTTTTTTTTTTTGACACGAACGCAGACGCTCACAACACGCACGCACACTCACCCCTATGAACACACGTCACGCAAAACCCTACCCCTATGAGCACCTCCGGGGACCGAAGCGGCCGGCGGATCTGGAGATTCTCGAGTCACCACAGCGCGCCTCGTCGTCGACCGGGAACGCCGCTACCACCAATAATGCACAACGCCGGGTAAATCCCGGGAAAATCCCAAAAAGGTGCGAAAGCACCGGGATTTGAACCCCGGTGGGTAGCGTCCACCTGGGCCGTCCCTACCATTGGACTACAAGCCAATTCACATCTTTTGACTATAGTTAATCGATCTGTCATTAGCACATGCAGGTTATTATACCACTCATGGCTAATCATGGAGTAATTAGGCCCAAAAGATTTGTCTTGTCGTGTACAGACCAAATTGTGCAATTTATTTTTATTTCATCTACTTTTAATGTTCCATGCATCTACCGTAATTATTCGATGCGATAGGTAAAAAATTTGGATGCAAATTTTTGGGACTAAACGAGGCCTATGTGACCAGCAGAAAAACGTAATGTTAGTGCAGAGCCATGAATGCTGGGAGAGAGATTTCGTGATGAAACGCGCGAGATTGGAGTAGCACACCTCAACTCTCAACCTTCCAGCAGTGTAGAAAATCGATGTGTATTCAGTCTGACCGATCTTGAGGTGGAAGGACGTGCAAAAGAATAAGAAGAAAGGACAAAGTTTCTTTACTACTTACTAAATATAAAGGATGAAAAGGGGACATTTGTTTCGTGCGGTAATTTTTTGTGTCCGCTCTTTGGCCCGCCCGTGCGATCCCCGCACAGTAAAAAAAGAGGAAACCTTCGTCCGTGCGATAGAAATGGAAACAATGATCCCAATAATCCCTCTCACGATCTCCTCCTCAGGGACACTGCCTCCTGTGACGCCGCCGCTTCCACCTCGCGATACACCGGCCCTACGGCAGCGGCACCCATCGATACCACCACCCGTAGCCCCGCCACCCTCGTCGCCCGCATCCCCCGCCGCCAGCTGCCAGCGCCCGCCGTAGCCGACTACCGCAGCCGCACGACGCCCCTCGCCTGCGCTTGGCCATAGGCACCTGGCGCGGTGGTTCCCGTTCTTTCCGGCACCAGGTGCCCCTCCCTTTCCATCACTCTCTGCAACCCTTCCGGTAGCGTGGTGTGATCCGACGCCGCCAGCCGTCGCGACCCCCGATTCGCCGCCACCTGTGCCGCTCACCACCCGTCTCCTGGCGGCCCTCGCCAGGCTTCCTAGAGCTGGGCTCGCAGTCATGGTCAAGCTGTGCGGCGTCGGATCCCACACCGGCTCGCGCGGAGCCCCCACTCTCCGGCCCGGCGCCCTCGCCACGGCCCCACGCGGTGCCACCTCCGCGTGCCGTCGCTGCTGCCTCTTCGTCTTCATCCACCGGTGCCAGCACGTGAGCCCGCAAGAAGGCAGGGTCCACGCCTCTGCGCTTCCACGACCTTCCCTTCTCCCTACACGGTGCGAGATCCCTCCACGTCGAGGTCGCTCTCCGAGAAGCGTGGGACAGCGACGCCTCCATCCCTTGCCGGCTGCTCCATGGTGAGTCTCAATCCGACTTCTAATTTTTTTGAATTTTTATCCGACTTCTGATTTTGGATTGTGGAACCCTAGAGCTATTCGATTTGGATTGAGTCCTCTGCAAGGGATTTTCCGTCCTGCAATTTTAGTTCCCAGGCCAACGTACGCCTCTTCCATGGAGGGCCTGATAGGGCTGATGAACCGCATCCAACGCGCTTGCACCACCCTCGGAGACCACGGAGGAGGAAGCGACTTGCCCACCCTCTAGGAGTCTCTCCCAACCATCGCCATGTCAGAGGCCAGGTGCTGCTCTTCTCAATTTCTCTCAGGTCCTCCATCCTCCCATCCGGATGCTCCTCCTTTTCTAAATTAAATATTTCTCTTGAGTTTAGGACAGGTCAAATAATGTTTAGTTTGTACAAATTTCATAGAAAAAACAAAATATTTATGTCACCAAATTATCACTAGATATTGTATGTCATAAAATATATTCTCATAATTTACTTATTTGGTGTCATGTTATTTTATTTTAGAACAGAGGGATTAATATATATTATTGATTGATCACTTTGTTTTGACGGCAGCATGCATGTTATAGCTAATAATTATGCATGGTCCGGTTTACTGATCTACTAGCGATATTTTTTTAATCCCTGCAACAGAGTTCGAGCAAATCCTCTGTACTTTTTTGAAACATAAATCCTCTTTACTTGAGAGCATTGTTGACACTAACGTTCTTTCCCGTGGATAGGGCCAGTTCAGCTTTTTGACCGTTTCAATTTCATTCAATCCCCAACATGCTAGGGTTCAATATTTAATTTCTTAAGCAAAAAATTAAGGAATGAACTTTCTCTTAGTTGTAATAATAAAATGTATACAGGAATTGTCACACGAAGGCCTTTAGTGCTATAGCTGCACCAGACCGAGAATGAATGGATCACATGAATACGCAGAGTTCTTACATATGCCGAAAAGAAGGTTTTCAGACTGGTGCGAACCTCACCCTAATTTCTTGCATATCTTTGGAATTGTCACCTTCTCCATAGTCCATCCCGTGCCCAGGTATCCTAGCTGTGATGTATTTGATTGCGTTCATGTAGGCTTAATTTATTGATTGTTTTTTCTGCTGCAGGACTTTCCTTTGCTTGATTCCTATGTTGGTCTCTTCTTATTTGTTTTGGCAGGACCTACTGGTTGATGATAAATATTTGGCTTGATTTGGCATCTCTACCGTGCCATGTCTACACCACATGAGGTCCTCTTCATTTTACTGAATTTTATTTCAATGAATTCTGTTCTGAATTTAGGATATGTAGGTGTCATTCATGAATCCATAAGCAACGCAACAATCTGATATAGATGTGCCGCTCTTCTGCAAATATTTGGCTTTTCAATAGCAGATCTACAGGTATCTCTAGCTTCCTTTGTTTCGCTCACTGATTTTTTTTTTTCAAAAATTTACTATGCAGCTTACAATTGCTATGGAGTCTCCTATGCAGATTGGAAGAGAACGTTAAGCTTGTCCTGACCCCCTTTGAGAAGAATTTTTGATATCTGGAGACAACTCGGAGAGTGCTTGAACGCAGTGATTTGGTAAGTTTTGCTACACTGAATTGTCAGTATCATCATTGTGGGTTTGGTTGGTTGGCTAATAAATCTTTATCTCTAAGTGGATGCTCATACTGTACCATTTGTCAATCTACTATGCTGTGTTGATGACCTAAAGTTCGTTGTCCCACCTCACCATCCAGCACATCATCTGCAAGGGCGCCACAGTCGCCCTCTCAAGCCACTTGGTGAGTTACCAGCCTTCTTGTTTCTTGTCTGATTTGAGGAAGCAATGCTCTTCCCACACATAGAAAACATAGGAATTAAGTACTCCTAGAATCTGTATGTTTGTGATAATCTGATTTTCTTCGGTTAAGTAATGTTTACATGGACAAAGAACAATGGCCCTATTAATTGTGATTTTGCTTCAGGTCTAATATGATTTTAGCTTATCTTCAAACATCTTACTATCACCTTCGGTAATTGCTTGGAAGTTGAAAGAGAATTATTTTTATATGATGTCATGCTCCAATTTTACATCCAGGTTTGCACTGTCAATTCTCTTGTGCTCCAGGGATTATATTGACATCATAATTTTACCCATAGGTGTGCAAGTGGTGCGGACGGTGGTGATAGTGATAGACTATGTAAATTTGGTCTTGACTGCTATTAGGTATATTTGGTGGTTGAGCTATTGGTTAATTATTATGATTTTGGAAAATAGCATAAGAGACATTGTTTTCCATGTATTGAATCCCCTTTGGGAAAACATTTTCTATTTTTTTCATATACTAATTTCCATTATTAGTAATTCCGGTTCTTTGCCCTTGGTCTATGGTGCAAGACAAATTATAGAGGCATCTTGGCAAAGGAACCACAGGTTTTGTTTTTCATATCCTAATTTCAACTATTAATACTTGTACTTATTTTCCTTGATTTATACTAACGATGACCATAATTTGCCTCTTATTGATTGTATTAATTTCATAAATTTTACTTTTTGGATTAAATATCCTTTAACATTGGTATTTTTACCGTATAATTTTACTTAGGGGCCAGGGGATGTTTTTTCTTGGTGGTGGATCAGGTAACTGTTTTGTACTTTTCACAAAGTGAGATAGATATCTGTATATGAGGCCAACTACACTGTAGCAATGTGATTGGATTGATGCAACTTATTGGGCTTAAAAGATGTGCTTCATTGCTGTAGATGATTTAGGCGTTTAGGATACACTGACAGATTATATGGTTTTTCTCTTTAATGCTAGCTGATGCAACTTATGCTTGACTGAATATCTTGTCTAATTTATTATCTGCATATGTTGTAGTTCTTAAGTTTAGCAGCTGTGGAACCTATTCTATTCCGCAGCACATTAGTCTAGCATGTTCTTGTCATCTCATCAGGAAGCAATGATGGGAGATAGAAGCAACATGTCAACCATCAGGTCAGTAGGTAAGTTGTAGCACCTTTTCTCACCAAAAGTTCAGACTTTCTTGGTACTGTCACCATTCTCCAAGTAATCATTACTTGCCTGCATAGTTTAATTTGCATTAGCTTAATAATTTAGGAATCCTATGCTAGACTTGAAACTTGCGTTAATTAACTTTCTCTTGTTCTGATAGTGTTCAACAATAGCACATGTTCTTAGTTTTAGTTTCATTGTTTCAGCAGCTATTGCAGTATCTGTATCTAGATTAGGTGCTTCACCGATTTGCATCACTTTGGTATGGCTCTAAGCCTGTGCTCTGGAACCTTGGGAGTGATATCAATTTGTCTGATCCAGCAAGATGCTGGGTTGGTATTTCTACCAAGCTAGAGAAAGCAGTCCAAACCTTGTTCTTTGTTACAATGGTGGCTATGACGTTTACAAAAGGTTCAAGATTTGGAGAGGGTAGAGCTCCACTGGGACCCCGACCATGCAGTTTGAGGCCACCACGCAGTGAAGGCTACTGTCCATAGATGTTCATAAACAGGCTTGTGATATATGTAATTTCTATTCAATATTTTTCTCGTGCTTTGAACCAATTTGCTTTGTTAGAAATGTCACTTTATGAACTTTGTTTTTTAGATTAAATGTCACTTTAAAGTTAATATATAATTGTACAGTATTGTTATATTATTGTGCGATCCATGTGTGTTTTTAGTTCAAAGTCTAGCTATCCCGTAACAACGCACGGGCTTTTACCTAGTCTAATATATATATGTACAAGAGAAAAGAAAGAATAGAAACGACTAGTCTAGAATTTCTGATGTTAAAATTGTCTTCTCATTACCGGATTCACCAGCTTTGCCGAGTGCCTAGTGCACTCAGCAAAGGCCCTAATACACTCGACTAAGCTTTTGACGAGAGCTGCACTCGGCACAGCCGACAAAAGAACCCGTCGGCAAAGACCTCTTTGCCGAGAGCCATCGTCGGGCACTTGACAAAGAAAGGCGTTCCTGAGTGCCAGGATAGCTTTTCGTCAAAAGAAAAACTATCAGATGGTTAGTTTTGACGGTGACGATATCTTTGCCGAAATGCCGTGACAGCGGGCGCTCGGCAAAGGCTATGACTCGCACAGCGAAGAGCAAAAGAACAAGGAGAAAGGGCAAATTTTCTAATATATATGTACAAGAGAGAGAGAAAGAATAGAAGTGACTAGTCTAGAATTTGAGATGTAAAATTGCCTCCTACCTTTTAGAAACGACACAACCCATTGATTTACTAATTGTTTTTCACAATTACTAGTGGAGACAAGCTTTGCACTTTCAGTTTTTATTATAGAGGTGGTTAAAGTTAAAATTGTCTCATCGGGAGTTAGAATTACATTCATTTTATTTAGACGGATGACCCCTTCTTTCCCGTGAGAGTTGAGACATTTCTCCAAGAAGAGTCACCCAAATAATCTTTGTTTCCAAATCCACCGGTTTCCTACAATAGATACCACTGGTGTTCCTGTAAACGGTTCTAGTGCCCAACCAAACAGGTTCCTATATGAGTTTATGGGACTTTTGGAGATATTTTGGAAAAGCCAACTCTGTAGCAGACGCACTAAGTAGGAAGACCCACCGAAGACACACCGAAGACCTTCAGAATAACCCCGAATTAGCCCAAGAATTCGGCAAGTTAAATCTACTCATTGGAGAGCAAGGAACATTGGACACACTCAGCATACAACCCACTTTGGAATCCCAGATTCAGACAGCTCAAGATGAGGATGATGAAATGCAAGAATTAAAGAAGTTGGTCACCCGTATGGAGAGGGAAATGTCGGAATTTCGGGTAGATGAAGAAGGAAAACTATGGTTTAAAAACAGTATTTGTGTACCGAAGAAAGGAAACCTCAGGAATTTAATATTAGAAGAAGCCCACGACACCCCGTACTCCATCCACCCTGGAGCAACTAAGATGTACATGGACCTAAAGCAGAAATATTGGTGGAAAGGCATGAAAGCTGATATCGCTAACTTCGTGGCTCGATGTGACCCGTGTTAGAGGATCAAAGCAGAACACCATCGACCAGCAGGATTGCTACAGCCACTACACATACCAGAATGGAAATGGGACGAGATAAGTATGGACTTTATAGTAGGACTCCCAAGAACCTCTAACGGCAATGATTCCATATGGGTGATTGTGGACCGACTAACAAAGGTAGCACACTTCATCCCTGTGAAGACCACACACCAGGCTCACTAGCTTGCAAGGCTATACATCGACAAAATCCTTAGGCTACACAGAGTTCCTAGTAGAATAGTGACAGACAGAGGCTCACAATTCACCTCAAGATTTTGGAGGAAATTACACGAAGCTTTGAAGACACGCCTAGACTACAGCATGGCATACCACCCCCACACAGATGGACAAACAAAACGTGTGAACCAGATATTAGAAGACATGTTAAGGGCATGTGTACTGGCGTATGGAAAGGATTGGGAACAAAGTCTATCGTTTGCCGAATTCTCCTACAATAAAAGCTACCAAGCCAGCCTAAAGATGTCTCCATTCGAAGCACTATGCGGGCGGAAGTGCAGAACACCATTAATGTGGTCAGAAGTTGGAGAACGCACAGTGTTTGGACCCGACATTATCCAAGAAGCATAAGACAAGGTGGCCATGATCCGCGAGAACCTGAAAGCAGCACAGCGCCGACAAAAGAGCTATGCCGACCGTAGAAGAAAAGAGTTAGAATTCCAAGTAGGGGACGTCTACCTAAAGGTGTCACCCCTACGGGGAACCAGACGATTTCAAGTAAAGGGAAAGCTAGCCCCGAGGTATATCGGACCGTTTGATATCATAGAGAGAATCGGAAAACTAGCCTATCGCCTACAGTTACCCCCAGAGTTAGAAGAGGTCCACAACGTATTCCACGTATCGCAATTAAAGACATGCTTGCGAGTCCCGAGGAACAGACTCCGCTAGAAACCGTAGACCTTCAACCCGGACACGCAATATCAAGAGAGACCCGTCGGAATCTTAGGCGTAGCGAAAAAGGCGGACATGGAGGACAACGGTCGGATTTTGCGAGTCCAATGGAGCAACCACACGAAGCGAAGCTACGTGGGAAAGAGAAGAAAGTTTGAAAAAAGGAGTTCCCATACCTATTCGAGAACAACGAATTTCGAGGGCAAAATTCTCTTTAAAGCGGGGTAGGTTTGTAACACCCCGAATTTTTGACCCTTTTTAAAATTCGCTAAAAATTTGAACTTTTTTGATAATCGTGTTTTAACTCGACACTTTGGGAGTTTCTATTTATCTTGACCCCTTAAAAATATTTCTAGAATTTTTGGTAAGACCTAAAGTGGAGTTACATTAATAAAAGGATAAAGGAATAAGAAAAATAAGAAGAGAAGAAAAGAAGAAAGAAAAAGAGAGAATTGAAACCGGCCCGGCCCACCTCCTCCTCTCCTTTCCCTTCCCTTCTCTTCACTCCACAGCGGGCCGGCCCAACGAGGCGAGGATAACACCGCCCGGCCCACTCCTTCTTCCCTTCCCAACGGCGCACGGGACTCGCCCCGTCGGCTCCTTCCCCTTCCCCGGTAGAAGACCGGGCCACGGCGGCCGGCCGGCCACGCCACATCCCGCCATACCACCTCGGTGGTGTTTGGCGACCAAGGCCTGAGGGGCAGCATTGATGCCACGGACCCATGACGCCGAACCTCACCCGCTCCCACTCGCTTGTAGCCTCGGGGGCACACGCGTCCGCCGCACCCGAGGAGATGCTAACCGCCATGGCACGCCGGGCCAAGAGCCTCGCCAAGCTGAGAACAGGGGCGAAGACCGACTCACAGCGAACGCGATGGTTTCCTCTCCGAGCCGACACACTCCGTCGCGGACAGCACCACCTCTTCGGCCCGGCGCCACGGCGATCGGCGACCGCCGTCTCAGAGAATCCGCGTCACCGCGGCGAGACTCCACGCCGAGCCAACGAGGAGCTAGGCGGATGACGGCCGGACGCCACCCGAGGCCGGCCAAAACTCCGCCATGTCGGAAAAGATCGGGGCCGGGGAAGAAATATCTTCCGGCGATGCTCCGCCACGCCCGCCTATAAATAGGCCTCGCCCGGGCTCAATCCCACCTCGCCCCACCCTCACGAGTCTGCGTGAGCGGGAACACACGGGGCTCTCCTCCACTCTCTCTCTCCCCCTCCTTCTTCCACCATCCGGAGTTCCCCCAACCCCCGAGCCTCGTCGTCGTCGTGGGAGCACGGTCAAGACCGGTGGATTGAGCAACCTAGGGCCAAATTGAGCGTGCCGGTGAGTTTCCCCAACGCCTTCTCATTCCTTTTGACACCCTATTGCATCCTATTAGGTATAGCGCCGCCCGTCGCCGCATATCGCCACCACCGGCGCGCCGCCCGAGCCGCCGTCGGCCGTGGGGCGTCCCCTCCTTCCTCGTCCCGACCACACCAACATGTCCGGGATGGGGTGAGAAGCCAGCGAGACCCCGATGAGTTTTGTCGAAGACCACGCCGTCTCGGCCGAACTCGGCGAGCGCGCCGCCGCGGGGGCGGAAGGCGGTGTCGTCCACGCCGCCGTCACCTACCGTAACGGCGTCAAGGGGCAACCAATCAGGGACGGGCACGTGGCCATCCCTGACCGACGCCATCCTTTCCCCGTCAACGACATGTGGGCCAGACGGGACCCACCGGTCAGTCATAGAGGGAAGAACAGTGTGTGTGTACCTGCAAGAAATTGCTAAGGCCACGAGATTGTGTACCCCTAATGCTATAAGTACCAATCCAGACCTCAGAAAATTCCAGGAAAAATATGTAAATAAACTAGATCATGTGGAGATAATTGTCATGATTTTTATTATATTCTTACAATAATAAAATAATGACATAAAAATCCCACCTTGTTTATTAACGGGATTAAACTTAGGAAAATCATAACTTCGAACCGTTATTCCAAATTGGGTCAAACCACTACATTATTTTTCTAAATTCGAGCTTTATCCATTGCCATTGGTTTTGTATATTATCACATGGTTCATTTTGTCGCTATTCAATTGCCTTATTAATTTTGTATAATCACCGCCGTGCTGCGAGTAGCCAACGAAGACCTCAATCGGGGGAACTAGGCGATCCGGACTATGTTCGGGAGGCCGGAAGACTACGGTAACCAAGGCAAGTCCTTACTCCCCCTTAATAATGTTGACCTAAATAATTAACCAAAGTTTATAAGATGATGATCATGGTTTATATTGCTATGTGAATGAAATGATGCATGATGATATAATATGACTAAGTGAAACAAATGTAACCTAATTAATAATGTGGACCCTCCAAAAAAGGTGAGTGGTGATAGGCTACATGGAGGTAGACTAGTCACAATCGAGGATGAATCCAGCGGAGAGATACTCGCCTCCCTAAGGACCGGTTCATAGACCATCTACCTAGTATAATATTCGCATGCGACCACACGTCGGGATGGGGCGACGATCTCACACCCGTTGGGTCGAAGTATAGTTTCTAACCTAGGAGGCCGGCGAAGGCAAGCGGTCTATCAAGAGCAGACGAGGGGAGAGTGGCCCCATGGTCCAGTTGGCATGGATGCTGAGTGATCTTCCATGTAAGTGTGTGGGCGCAGTGGCGCAGTGCTAGAGGCACATATTGATGATTTATGTTTGGGTTGTGAGTTGACCGGTATAGGTTGGGTAATAAGGTATTACACGTAAGCCGTGGGTGATTTGGTATCACCGTATTGTCTAGGATGATTCGTCATCCTTCCGCTAGGACGGATCATCTATGATTAGTTTTACCACGTTGATGCTAACCGTTTGTGTTTTGATGAAGCGGCGACCATATAATCTGATCGGGAACTAGTAAGGGCAGTTTTAGAGTCCCCGCTCGGGCCCAAACCCCTAATAACCTCCAAACACCTGGTTTGGACTTGCTGTGTCACGCCCCACTTTTAATGGGTCGTTAATCACACGTGTTAGCGCCCGGGATCACGCCACAAACACGTCTATTAGTAACGATTAGCGGTAAACGTAATTAATAGTAAACCGAGCTATAGAAATATAGGATGGAAAGGGACTTACGGTGGCGACGGGGGTCACCAAGCCGGGCTACAATATCGAGTTGGCCAACCGAGAAGCGGTGGATTAACTACGACAATTGTCCCCGCACTCCGCGAGGCGGACTTTGTGCATGGATGAAATCTGGGCTTCAACGTCCTTCTCCTAAGCAAACACTTCTCGAACTCCTACGATACGCTATCCTCTATCTTGTCGCCGATCTTACCTTCACATGTGCCGATATACGTAAAATAGAGGGGTGAGTACAAACGCATTTAGCAAGTCCCAACCGGGGGTTGTAATTATTAAGGGTTGGGCCCTAGCGAGTCTCTAAAACTGCTCTCGCTAGTTCAGGGTTGTCTCATGTCATCATCTTCTTTGTCATGACACCACACAGGGTTAGTCATCATCAAGTGTATATCTAATCATAGATGTTCGCCTAGCACTTGCCCATTCCAAGGGCGTGGCTATTCGAATAGATTTAAATAACTTCTGCGAGAGGTGTACAAATTTCCCCACATGATGGGCCATCTCCTCCCATGTGGTGGTCAAAGGTGGTCCAACGAGATCCCGTACCAGCTTGGATGCCTCCTAGGTATATCGGTATAATTCTCACCATGACTTCTCGGGGGTTGGAAGGATAACACATCCCCCTAAGGATGACGTATTACCCTAGACAATATGGTGATACCAAATCACCATGGCTTTATAGGTAATACCTTATTACCCAACCTATCTTGTCAACACCACACTCAATCATAAATCATCAATATGTGCCTCTAGCACCGCGCCCTTCTGCGCCCAAACACTTACGTGGAAGACCACTCGGCATCCACGCCAGCCGGACCGTGGGGCCACTCTCCCCATGTCGCTCCCAATAGGTCGTTTGCCTACTCAGGCCACCTTGGCTCCAATTATACCTCAACCCAACGGGTGTGGAATCAAGCCGTCCCCATATCGGCGTGTGGTGTAATGCGTAATATTATACTAGGTAGAAGGTCTATGAACCGGTCCTTAGGGGAGGCGAGTATCTCTCGCGGGAACCCCTCACGGCGATTCAGACGTGGTATTTAGGCTCTACCCGGACTACCACTACTCACCTCTTTTGTTGGTTAGGATTCATTAGGCATCCTCTTGTTCCTCTTGATTACAACGTATGGCGTGAGATAACGTGGATAGTTCGTCATCGGTTTGACTCCTAGCTACGTTATCGGGCTCATACCTCTATTTACTAATCCGATTATCATATCATTTTCATCGCCATTATATCATCACATTATTAAGGTCATGATTAGGGGTGGGGTAAGGACTTGCACAGGAGGTTCTTACGAATCGGCACGGCGTCGAACGTCTCTAGCTCTACTTGGACGGGGAACTCCTAATCGGGTCGTCGGAAACTACTTGCGGCCGGAGATAAACCCTAGCTTGAACTATGACATATAAAACAAACATAGAACATTATGGTGGCAATGGGTTAGATGCATAGAGCTAGATTTTAGATGAATTATGGAAGTCGTTTCACGTGAAACGGAGTTAGTATGCATGAGATATGGATTTTATAATATTAATCCCTAATTAAATCATTAGGGTAATATTATAATATAATTTTATCATGTAAGAAAATTGGAACTAATTACATGATAAAATTTTATAAATCAAATAATGAATTTACAAATTTTAAGGGAAATTTTCTGACACGAGGAAAGTCGACTTATAACATTCATGTACAAACACCGGGTTGTAACACCCCAAATTTTGCCTCTTTTGAAAATAGAATAAAATGATTTATTTATGTATTTTTGTGCACATGAAATTTAGGAAAAAGAACATTTTCATTAAATTAAAATTTAATATAGGGTTTAGAAACATGGTTGTGCATTCATGCTGAAGCATTGTTTATTTTGTACTGTGTGATTTTGGACTGAAATTAAATAAGTTTCAAATTTGTTTCCAAAAGATTTGAGAAAATTTAGGACAAAAAAGAAAAGAATTCGTTTCTCCTTCTCTGTTCTCAGCCGAAGGGCTTAGCCTAGCCTTGCCTATCTCCGATGGCCTGTTTCCTTTACTAGTGCAGCAGGTCCAGCACGTCTTCTTTTGTGCAGGTCCAACATCGTTGGAGTTTCCCGTATGCCTCTCAAATCCCCTCACGGTCGTCGTCCCCAACACGGGTTCGAGACGGACTCACCTGGACGTAACCGCGTACATATATATATAATACCACCCCGGCCTCTTGCCTTGTAATCGTGCCTGCCAAGTCCTATATAAACCAAGCCGTAAGCACCATCTTCTCCAAATCAGACACCTAGCGATCCAGCACGCAAGTTATTATTTATTTGCACACCGTGAAGCAGTAGATGCAAGTCGTGTTCACCCAATTCGTCCACCCCGCCGAGCCCCTGCAGCAAGCCATCCCTGCCGACGGGAAACCTCTAGGTGAGTTCACCGATCACCTCTCCCTCCTGTCGCATGCACTTGCACCACAGACCTGTACGTTCGAACTCCAGCGAACAAGGTCCATTGCAGGCCTTGGAAGCTTGATGACATGCTTGCTGACATCACGATGACCTCCATTTGTTTTCTTTGCCGTTTTCTATACAAAAATAAATCTAGAAATACCATGGCCATAGTGTTTCCACTTCACGTCATTGACCAGTTCCAAAAAATCCTTCAAAGTCCGTATATATCTTCTAGCTATATCCTTGCTTAATCAACCATATATGTTCATGTTTGTACTTCATACGTCCAAGTTGATCAGTTGCTCTCACGTATCAAATTCCTTTGCTAGCTAATGACATCATTCCTAGCTTTCCTGATGTCATGCATACATATATATTGCCGTTTTTCCTTAGAAAACAATTCCACAAATACTATAGAAATACACCACCTATAAGCATGCAAGTCGTCATGTGCATATACCCTGCAATTTCACGTTGGGCACATGCAGACCACCGCCAAACCATCTGCTGCAATTCAATTATGAAAGTTCCATCTCTCAAAAGACTGTCAGCAATAACCATGGACCAATCCAGTTAGGTTCCAAATTTTATTAATCTTTTTATTTTTTCATCAAGCCTATATAGATGCGTCAAACCAACTCGAAGTTTCAACTTGAATTTTTATTAAAATGTAAATGGACTAAATTTATATCCTTCATGATTTTATAACTAAAATAAACAAAAAGCATGTAGCCTTTACCGATGTGTTCTGCTAGTCGTTTCTTTTAACCATAGTTCCATTTATAGTGTTTCTAGTCTTCTCGTAATCACAGCAATGAACCATCTCCTTAGAGTGTCTTTCGCGTCTGTGATCATAGTGACGTGTAGATAACTTTTACAAACTTTTCAAACTGTTTTTACATTGTTGGTGTACTGTTCTAATTGTAGCCTTGCTTGTTATGCATGATTGGCCCTATATGTTTGTGTGTTGCTGATTGGAGTCGAGTAGATCGGTGAGCTTATGTTGTTAATCTCGAAGAAGAATGTGATCTATAAGAAGTTGTTGAAGAAGGTGTATTTGGGAAAGCATTGGACTTGAAGAAAGAATATATATTTAAGGCAAGTATAGTTTTGGGATATGCTATCTTTAAACCATGATCTTATGGCTTGTTTAATGTTTATGCACTGAACGTTAAATATGAATTGTTGATAACATGGGACTTATTCATTTGTGATCATCCGGGATATACGAAGACAGCTATGGGGGTTACATGGCTCGACTCTAGTTGTTCAAGGGGTCTACCTAACTTTGTTGGTGGTTTGCCAAAATTGGGAGAAACGGGGTTGTAGCTCTGTTGGCCACTTAATATTTTTAGGAGGGTCTTTGAACGACTTTATATGGTCTTCACTTGGTTAGGGGAGTCGAGGACCTACTACGGTGGAAACCATGACCCGTAGTGAAAGTGTACACCTCTGCGCAGAGTTAATTAAACTGACATGTCAGCCGTATTCGCGGTCATGAACGGCCTTGGAGACATCTATGAATAGAATTACATGCTTATTAAATTGTTCATGATTTATCTTTTCATGCTATTCATTATTTATGTTATAATGATCATGGGTTTTGGGTAGATATTGCCTATCTATATTTGTGGAGTTCGACATGGACTCACTCTTGTTATTCCCCCACACCTCGGGAAGAAGTTAGGCTTGTGATCAACCGGTCGGTCGTTCCACTGTGGTGCCTACATCGAAGAAAAACTCCGTTGTCTCGCTGGCTGAGGTTATTTTCGTTAAGTTATATTTTAAGCATTGTGAATTGATTACCATTCATTTGTAAACTATATGTGAGATATGACTTCGGGGCTCACATATGGCTTCATCTGGTTTTGTTCTTAAAACCGGGTGTTACACGGGTGCTCATAGCATTTTATAGAGTGTACACGCGCTGCATCGATGGGTTGTACAACCGACAAATGGGCCCACGGGTGGCCACGTGGGCCGACGTGGCATCGTAGTGGACCGTGGGTCCGCCTGCGTGGCACCGTGGATCGGTGACGGGCGTTACCACGCGTCGGCTCCTCATCGGCCCGTCGGCCGTAACGCCACGGTGGACGGCGTAACGGCAGGGGCGTGAGCCCCGCCGTCGTGCCCCATGCGGCGGAGGAATGCGGAGCTTTGCGGAATTTGGCCGGGCGGCGCCTTTTTGCCCTCGTCGTGAGTTTCCGTCGGACCGCCTCGCTGCCCGGTTTGCGTTGGCGTGCACCTTGGTGGCGGGAGGGGCTATCTTCTCCGACGGCGGCGGTCGCGAGCGGCGGCGCGGCGGCGGCGGCGTCGCGGACTCGACCTACGCGGCAACCCATCAGAGGAAACGCGAAAGAATCGATAGAGGGGGGGGTGAGGGACTCGGTGGACTCACCGGTAGCACCTAGGATGACTCGACCGCCGCGACGTTCCAGCCCTAGCCGGCGGCGGCGCCTCCCCGTTTGGGGGGAAACGGGATTGCACGGCGGGGAAGAGGAGGGGGGGAGGAGAGGCGAGCACCACGCGTTCTGGCGTCGGGGAGGGAGCTCGTGAGGTGGTTGGCGAGGTGGATTGCGGCGCCGGGGAGGGGGTATTTATAGGGACGTCGGGTGGCGCGATCGTCGGTGAATATTCCGCCCGCCGCGATCTTTTTCCGACACCGTTCCACATGCGCGCGTGGATCTTGAGTAGGTGCTCCATGGTAGGACGCCTCGGGCTCGCCTCGGTGGTTGAGGCGGCCGTCGGGTCGCGTCCTTCTGGCGGTAAGCCGCCGCCATGGCGGCATGGCGTCGTGGTGCGGTTGTCTTGGCGTTTACTCGGCGCCCTCGCTCGCGAGTGCCGATTGTGCCTTGGCTGGCCGGCAGCGGCGTGTCCCACGCCCGGCGGCACGGTCTTCGGTGTGTCGTTTCGTCCGGCTTTAAGCCCGGCGGCAGCGGCGAAGTGATGGATGTCAGCGTGGTGCGGTCGTCGGGGCCAATGGAAAGCATTGATGGCGGTAGTCCTGGCGGAAACGGGCCGACTCGTTCCGTATCCCGGTCGTCGCCCCGGTGTGGAAGGTACGGCGGGGAGGGGTGGCCGAGTCACGCGGCGTAGTGCGATCGCCGTCTCCGAGGAAGGAAGAAGAGGCGGTGCGGGCCCCCGTTGTCGCGAGATAAGTGAAGAAGGCGGCGTGGGCTCGGTCTTTGGCTCATTCTCGCCTATTGGGCCGGCTGTCTTGGCGATGGGAGGGGGCTTGGGCCGACTAGAGGGGAAAGAGGAGAATGAGCCCAAGGCTGGTTTTTTCCCTTTTTCTTTCCTTTCTCTATTTCTCCTTTCTTTCTTTTCTCTCTTTTCTTTTTTTACTCCATTCCCTTATTATTTCACGTGTGTCAATACACATATATATTGTAAATATTTGCACAAGTACTCATATGCATTCTCATGAATATCATTCATGAAAATATTTATTTAGTGGTACTTGTATAAATATGTGTATATATATTCGTGCACGCACATATTTTCCCTCGAACTCCGTTATTTCATGTGTAACATATATGATGAATATTTATACAAGCACCTTTATATTCCCATGACATTTATTGTCAAGAATATTTATTTGTTGTGCTTATAAAATATTCAAGTATATTTTTGGTACACATGTGTGTCGATATATATATATTATTCCCGCAAATTAATTAAAATCATTCTCATGCGATTTCTTCCATAATAAAAACCTAGCACTTACCTTGCATCCGTTGCATTGCGACCATAAAGTTCAACAAGCAACAAGTAAAGGAATCTAATTTTCTATATGGTGGGATTTTAAATGCGGGTTTTTCGAAAACAGGGTTTCGGTTTTAGCGGAAAATAAATCAAGTTTTAGTTAAAATTCGAAAAGTTCAAATTTTTAGTGAATTTTAAAATGATGCAAAAACACGGGTGTTACAAATCTACCCCACTTAGATGAATCTCGTCCCCGAGATTCTAAGTCTGAGAGGGAAGATCCAAATTGAGGTCTAAAGGGATAGAGGGATAGAGAGGGAGGGAAACTTTCCATTGCTTACGATCTTGTCTTTTTCCGAACCTCTACTATTATCGCGTTACTCGTCTCGGGCAACGGACACCTTGTGGAGGGTATGCCTTGTTGTTGGTGATTCTTCTTTGCTTTTACCCCATCTTCCCCGGTTTTGCACCGTCTTCAAAGTCTTGAATTATTCTTCGACGGCTACCCACTTAGAGGATTTATTCCTCTAGTGTCTCCCGCCCTTCTAGGGTCCTCTGAGGTCTTCTAGTGCTTGTCTTCTAGCGCTTTGTTCCTTCACGGTCTTACGTGGGCGTACTTCAATTGTCTTGCCTCTTTAAAGGTGACAGTCATTCGGTGCTTAGGACTTCATTTTCGTTTGAAACCCTAAGTTTACTGTTGTTCTTTATTTTCTCATCTTAGCCCATTTTCTATATTTTTCTGCTTCTTCTCGTCCCTCGCTCATTTGTTCTTTCCTTTCTTATTTGTGCATATGGCACTACCCCCACTTAGAAAAGTTTTAAACTTATTATTTTGCTCTATGGCTTTTACGTGTAGGCACCCGTCAAATTTTTCTTTGTCGGCACTCGCATATTGATTGTGGATCAAGCACATGGATTTTGATTACTCCGGGGGAATACAACAAAGAGAGCGAAAGGGTAAGGCTACTCTCTGGTTACACCTCCCTTGGGAGTGACGGTTCTACCACGCCCGATCATGATGGCTTATGCTTCTCGCGGGTCCCAGACTGCTTGGCCGGGGGCTTCTTCTCTTGGTGGTGCTTCTGGTTGTCGGTCTTCTATCGGGGTTGGTGGTGCGGTGGAGTCCGTTCTTCTTCGTGGAGGGGTTAGCGGAAATCCCTTCCATCTTGGCGTGTTCTCAGCATTTACATCTTTGAACTTTAGACGCCTCGTTGGGGGGGATGGTGTAGGCATATCTCAGCCTCTTGGGCGTGTTGCTCTTGGATGGTCTTCGGGAACTCGGCGAGTGTAGTCTCCCCGGCGTCTGGCGGCGGCAACTTTTTTCTTGTACTTGGGCGTGCTCTGTGAGGAGTTGTTGGATGTAGCATTCAGCTTTCTCGGCTCGATGGATTTGGTCTCTTAGGGCGGCATCTTGTCGCCATACTTGCTCGTCGAGGGTGAGTAGGTAGGACATCAGTCTTTGGATGATTGGGCTGTCTCCTGGATCTTGTAGGTCTTACGTGCGAGTAGTCCGGGTAGGGTGGTTCTTCTCTTCAGCTGGTAGGTACTTCATGGGGGTGCGAGCCATGGGTTCCTTATAGAGATGACAAAGGCGGAGTAGTGCCTTGCGAGCGACGGCTTGGTAGGTGTCGGGGAGTCAAAAACCAACGGTGGTCATGCTCCATCCTTCCGTGATGGTGGGGTACTTCTGGCTCTTGGCGATGTGTACGGTGACTTCACAATGAGGGGTGCCTCGCTCTTCATACTCGCTGCCCTCATACAGTGGGCAGACTTGGATGCCAAGGTTAAGCATGGTGGCATAGAGAAGTTGGGGAAATCCGGGGGTGTCGACGTACTGGCTGCTAACCCAAGTGTCGGCCATTTTGGCTGTGGTCGGTGGTGACTCTTGGTGAGTGGATGGCAAGAAGAGTGATGGTAGAGGGTGAAAGATGGATGCTAGTAGTGGGATGGTTGGAGTGGAATGGTAATGAGAGTGATGGTGCTGCTATTTTTATAGTGGGTCGAAGGGGATGGCTTCTGGGAGAAGCTTGGTCGACTAGCGTTGCGGCTATGGTGTGTGGTGGTGTGTGGTGGAAGGAATGGGAGTGGGTCTCCTGCATTCCTTGACCTTGCTATAGTGGTGTGATCATAGGCACTGGGTGGTTTTGGCCGGTGGATTTCCTATAGTGGAACTGTGTGTCTTCTCTACTGTCGGCAGTCCGCTTCATGGCATTACTTTATGCTTCTGGGGTGTCTATTTGCTTTTCGGCAGAAACGTCCTTTATGGGCTTGATGACTGTCTTTGATTACTGCAGTCTTCTGTTCATCTTCTGTCTACAACACTGATCTTCGGCTTCATCTTGCATCTCTGGCACTGGTTGTCATTTGAACTGTTGTAGGTTGTCTTCAGCGGCTTCATCGGTCGTGGTTCGGGGTCAAAGTAACAGCAGTATCGGCAGCTTTCGGCAATGGAGTGACAGCATGTCAGCAATGTTGCACGGTCGTCGGTCACAGTAATACTGAGGCGACGGCGTGTGACGGCTGTAGGGAAGAACACTATTGCGGTTCAACAGCTACAGTCATGGAGTCCACTTGTTGTCTTCATGTTCCTGCATGTTAGCTCCTAATCTATTCGGACATGGAAAGGGAGTGGGAGGGAAAAGCACAAGGTAAGATAGGGTTCTACCTAACTAAGGATTAGAGGAAAGCAAACATTTTGGGTAGGGATAGACTTTGGGGTATCCTAGTAACAATGGTGTCGGGACACACACAAACTTACCTCGGTGTGAAGCGTATGAAAAGTTAGTCATGGCGAACTAAGTTTATAGGGAAACTCGTCTTATTACTCGTGACTTGAGGAAATTTTTCAAGATGGGTTCATCGATCCTTTCGGAATTTTCCTTCCATTAATCACTATGAGTAGTAATAATGGAGGAATTTCCTTTAGGATTGAAAGGAACTAAGACATTATACTAAACAAACAAGCGCGTCAATAATTCTCATCACAGGACAGGTTCATTGATGGTACATGGTCGCACCACACGTAGCGACTGCCATGACGATTATTGCGCGACTTTACACCTACTAAAGGCACTGAAGCCTAGGCATCTATGATTGTGAGCGAACGCTTAGCAACTAATGCTAAGACATTGCTTGCACCACAAGCTTGCAAAAGGGATTGTGCTACTTCTTGCCGCTTGGACCTGTATGCCTTATGGAGACTTTTAAGGCTAGACTTGCATGCCACATTAGCACTCATTTAGGTATTCGGATGTTCGATGCATTTCCAGTTGCATGCTGGTTAGCACTCGACATTCCTTCCTGTTGGGAGCGTGGGAAACGTACAAGTTCATTACGCACTTTGGTACTTGGTCTTCAAGATAACTCTCGATTTTAATATCGAGGAAGGCCAAGGTATCCTAAGCGCCAAAGATCTCAAGGGGTTGTAGTAACCCTCCTTTAGTCAGGCGGTCCGATTGAGGTCATTCTTACTAGTCCATTGTTACAAGAGTTTCGATGTTGACATCGATTCCACAACATACGGACCATTGTGGTAAGGGGTACTCGTAGCAACAAGCTTAAAAGTAGTTATCCTATGTGGAGTCAAATTTTCTGTTAACCCAAATTTCATCCTATGGACAAGCTCGGCTCTGATACCACTCTGTCACGCCCCACTTTTAATGGGTCGTTAATCACACGTGTTTGCGCCAGGATCACGCCACAAACACGTCTATTAGTAACAGTTAATGGTAAACAGAATTAATAGTAAACCGAGCTATAGAAATATAGGATGGAAAGGGACTTACAGTGGTGGCGAGGGGTCACCAAGCCGGGCTACAATATCAGAGTTGGCCAACCGAGAAGCGGTGGATTAACTACGACACTGTCCCGTACTCCACAGGCAGACTTGTGCATGGATGAAATCTGGGCTTCAACGTCCTTCTCCTAAGCAAACACTTCTCGAACTCCTACGATACGCTATCCTCTATCTTGTCGTCGATCTTACCTTCACATGTGCCGATATCTGTAAAAATAGAGGGGTGAGTACAAACGTACTTAGCAAGTCCCAACCAGGGGGTTGTAATTATTAAGGGTTGGGCCCTAGCAGAGTCTCTAAAACTGCTCTCGCTAGTTCCCGGGTTGTCTCATGTCATCACTGCTGTCATGACACCACAGGTTAGTCATCATCAAGTGTATATCTAATCATAGATGTTCGGCCTAGCACTTGCCCATTCCAAGGACGTGGCTATTCGAATAGATTTAAATAACTCTGCAGAGGTGTACAAATTTCCCCACACGATGGGCCATCTCCTCCCATGTACGGTGGTCAAAGGTGGTCCAACGAGATCCCGTACCCACTTGGATGCCTCCTAGGTATATCGGTATAATTCTCACCACGACTTCTCAGGGGTTGGAAGGATAACACATCCCCCTAAGGATGACGTATTACCCTAGACAATATGGTGATACCAAATCACCCGCGGCTTTACAGGTAATACCTTATTACCCAACCTATACTGTCAACACCACACTCAATCATAAATCATCAATATGTGCATCTAGCACTGCGCCACTGCGCCCAAACACTTACGTGGAAGACCACTCAGCATCCACGCCAACCGGACCATGGGGCCACTCTCCCCATGTCTGCTCCCAATAGGTCGTTTGCCTACTCCGGCCACCTTGGCTCCAATTATGCCTCAACCCAACGGTGTGGGAATCAAGCCGCCCCATATCGGCGTGTGGTCATACGTAATATTATACTAGGTAGAAGGTCTATGAACCGGTCCTTAGGGAGGCGAGTATCTCTCGCGGGAACCCCTCGCGGGCGATTCCCCGACGTGGTATTTAGGCTCTACCGGACTACCACTACTCACCTCTTTTTGTTGGTTAGGGTTCATTAGGCATCCTCTTGTTCCTCTTGATTACAACGTATGAGCGTAGATAACGTGGATAGTTACGTCATCCGGTTTGACTCCCTAGCTACGTTATCAGGCTCATACCTCTATTTACTAATCTGATTATCATATCATTTTCATCGTCATTATATCATCACATTATTAAGGTCATGATTAGGGGTGGGGTAAGGACTTGCCTGGGAGGTTCTTACGAATCGGCACGGCGTCGAACGTCTCTAGCTCTACTTGGACGGGAACTCCTAATCGGGTCGTCGGAAACTACTTGCGGCGAGATAAACCCTAGCTTGAACTATGACATATAAAACAAACATAGAACATTATGGTGGCAATGGGTTAGATGCATAGAGCTAGATTTTAGATGAATTATGGAAGTCATTTCACGCGAAACGGAGTTAGTATGCATGAGATATGGATTTTATAATATTAATCCTAATTAAATCATTAGGGTAATATTATAATATAATTTTATCATGTAAGAAAATTGGAACTAATTACATGATAAAATTCTATAAATCAAATAATGAATTTACAAATTTTCTCGGGAAATTTTCTCGACACGAGGAAAGTCGACTTATAACATTCTGTGTACAAACACCGGGTGCTCATAGCATTTTATAGAGTGTACACGGCTCTGCATCGATGGGTTGTACAAGCCCGGCGAATGGGCCTGGGTGGCCACTTGGGCCGGCGTGGCATCGTGGTGGACCGTGGGTCCGGCTGCGTAACTGCGTGGCCGTTGGACTGGCGTTACCACGCGTCGGCTCCTCAGCGGCCGTCGTCATTGGCGCCGTAATGTCGCGGTGGACGGCGTGAACGGCGAGAGGGGCGTGAGCCCGCCGTGTGCCCATGCGGCGGAGGAATCCGGGCTGCGGAATTTCGGCCGGCGGCGTCCTTTGCTCGTTCGCGAGTTTCCGTCGGACCGCCTCGGCCCCACGGTTGCGTTGGCGTGCACCTTGGTGGGAGGGCTATCTTCTTCGACGGCGGCGGTCACGGGCGGCGCTCGGCGGCGACGGCGTGCGGACTCGGCTACCGCAACCCATCAGAGGAAACAAAGAATCGATCGATGGGGGAGGTGAGGGACTCGGTGGACTCACCAGTAGCACCCTAGGATGACTCGGCCACCGCGAACGTTCCAGCCCTAGCCGGCGGCGGCGCGCTCCTCCGATTTGGGGGAAACGGGATTGCTCCGGGGGGAAGAGGAGAGGGGGAGGAGAGGGCGAGCACCACGCGTTCTAGCCTCGGGCGGAGCTCGTGGAGGTGGTTGGCGAGGTGGATTGCGGCCCGGGGAGGGGGGTATTATAGGACGTCGGGTGGCGCGATCGTCGGTGAGATATTCCGCCCGCCGCCCGATCTTTTCCGACACCGTTCCCTGTACGCGTGGACGCTGAGTAGGTGCTCCATGAGCTGGGACGCCTCGGGCTCGCCTCCGGTGGTTGAGCTGGCCGTCGGGTCGCGTCCTTCTACAGCGGCGGCTGTCGCCGGCCATGGCGGCATGGCGTCCCGTGAGATGCGGTCTTGGCGTTTACTCGGCGCCCAGTGCTGCGAGTCGCGAGTTGTGCCTTGGGCTGGCCGACGCGCGTGTCCCACGCCCACGGGCGGCACGGTCTTGGTGTCGTTTCGTCCGCTTGCCCGGCGAGCACAGCGGCGAAGTGATGGATGTCACGTGGTGCGGTCGTCGGGGCCAATGGAAAGCATTGATGGCGAGTAGTCCTAGCGGAAACGGCCGACTCGTTCCCTGTATCCCGGTCGTCGCCAGCGGTGTGGAAGGTACGGCGGGGAGGCGGGGGTGGCCGAGTCACGCTGTAGTCGGTCGCCGTCTCCCGGGAGGAAGAAGAAGACGGTGCGGGCCCCGTTGTCGGCGAGATAAGTGAAGAAGGCGGCGTGGGCTCGGTCTTGGGCTCATTCTCGCCTATTGGGCCGGCCTGTCGTGCGCTTGATGGGAGCTGGGCTGGGCCGACTAGAGGGGAAAGAGGAGAATGAGCCCAAGGCTGGTTTTTCCCTTTTTCTTTCCTTTCTCTATTTCTCCTTTCTTTCTTTCTCTCTTTTCTTTTACTCCATTCCCTTATTATTTCACGTGTGTCAATACACATATATATTGTAAATATTTGCACAAGTACTCATATGCATTCTCATGAATATCATTCATGAAAATATTTATTTAGTGGTACTTGTATAAATATGTGTATATATATTCGTGCACGCACATATTTTCGAACTCCGTTATTTCATGTGTAACATATATGATGAATATTTATACAAGCACCTTTATATTCCCATGACATTTATTGTCAAGAATATTTATTTGTTGTGCTTATAAAATATTCATGTATATTTTTGGTACACATGTGTCTCGATATATATATATATATTATTCCCGAGAGAAATTAAATGAAATCGTTCTCATGCAATTTCTTCCATAATAAAAACCTAGCACTTACCTTGCATCTGTTGCATTGCGACCATAAAGTTCAACAAGCAACAAGTAAAGGAATCTAATTTTCTATATGGTGGGATTTTAAATGCGTGTTTTTCGAAAACGAGGGTTTCGGTTTAGCGGAAAATAAATCAAGTTTTAGTTAAAATTCGAAAAGTTCAAATTTTTAGTGAATTTTAAAATGATGCAAAAACACGGGTGTTACATGCTGAGTACCTTTGTACTCACCCGTTGATATTTTCGGACTTACGCTTAGAGGAGGACTTCGGCTACGATGATCGTGAGGGATTTCCAGCGGAGGATTAGACGTGATATTTTTCGGCTTTGCTAGGACCATGCTATTGATACTAGAGTTTCAACCTACGCTCAAGTATGCTTGTGGGTGTGGTAGACTAGGACCGCCCGGACGCTGTAGCGAACTCGATAAATAAAGTGCCACAGCACCACCTTTTCTACCTACTGTTGTGTAATAAAACTGTGACCCTCGGGCCACTTATGTAAGACCTATTTATCCTATTAATAAAGCTTCGCACCTTTTCAAATAAATCTGTGTCCACTCTTGTTATCGATAACGTATTAGCGCATGATCCCGGCACTAATACGTGAGGTTAAGGACCCATTAAAAGTGGGGGCTGACGAGGGGTGTATGTTGATGACTTGATCATCTCGGGGCCAAATGTCGGTGACATTGATTGCTTCATGGAGGAGATGAGAAGGAAGTTCAGCATGAGTGATCTAGGCCTCTTAAGCTATTATCTTGGAATCGAGGTAAAGCAAGAGAAAGATGGGATCACACCGAGTCAATATGCCTATGCTAAGAAGATATTGGAGTCGGCAGGAATGAGCAAGTGCAATTCAACTATGACACCAATGGAGGTGAGACTCAAGTTCAGCGTGGGAGAAAAGGAGGTTGTTGAGCCCACAGCATACAGAAGCATAATTGGGAGCCTTAGATACATTGTCAACACCAGGCCTGACCTAGCGTTCTCAGTCGGTGTTGTCAGCAGGTATATGCAGGCTCCAAATAGAGAACACTGGGCTGCAGTAAAGCATATTCTTAGATATCTAAAAGGAACTATGGAGTATGGCTGCAAGTATGGGCGAGGCATTGATCACAAACCACTCTTGTTGGGATATAGTGATAGTGACTTTGCTGGAGATGTTGCTGATAGGAAGAGCACCACAGGAGTTGTTTATTTCCTTGGCGACAGTTTAGTCACTTGGGCATCACAGAAACAAAGGATTGTGGCACTTTCGTCATGTGAAGCCGAATATGTGGCAGCAGCTGCTGCAGCTTGTCAAGGTGTTTGGTTAAGCCGGTTGCTTGGTGATTTGCTAGGAACAAAGGTGGCGACTGTGAAGCTCCTGATGGACAATATGTCAGCGATCGCCCTGAGTAAGAATCCAGTGCATCACGATAGAAGCAAGCATATTGATACGACATATCACTTCATTCGCGAATGCATAGAGGATGGCAAGGTGGAGGTGGAACACATCGGTACTGCAGATCAGTTAGCAGAATTCTTCACGAAGGCCCTCGGGCGTGTCAGGTTCTTGGAGCTCAGGAAGGATTTAGGCGTCGTTAAGGTGCATCAACTTTAGGGGGTGATTTGTTAGAACTAAATTGTTGCACACATGTAATCTTTGTTGCTTAGAGTTGAGTCATAAGTTAGGCTAGAGGATTAGCCTGACCGGTGGCGTGCTAGGTCAGGACTTATCCCGTGTGAGTTGGTCGTAGCGCCGTGGCGAGCATTGCGCACGCAGGGCACGTCGCAGAGAAACGATGTCGTGCACGATGGGCGGCACGGCGCGGTGGGACTCGGTGTAATCGCGAGTTTGTCATGGATACGACATGTATCTATATATATATAAGTAAAGAATAAAGACCAAAGGGCCGCATCTTGGCGGTGAATAATTGTCAATTTACTTGTGCAAGTTGTTTCTTAGTTTCCATCTAATCTCATCTCACCGGGAGCACTGTCATGCCTCGCCGGTGGCCGCGCTCCGACCTCCCGTCGTCGTTTGTGTTCCAACATACCATGCTTCGAATTACATCTACACATGCCAAAAACTGATCGCGCTGCAAGATTAATGAGGCGCACGGCCACATAATTAATCTAAACGGAACAAGCACGACATCGTCCTGTCGAGTAATAATTACCTAAGTCGTTGTTTGGTAGGAAAAAAAAAAAACATTCACGCAACAGGTGTGCTGCAACTTGGACGATGATGAGGGCTAGGTCGCCCTGGGCTAGGCGGCGGCCTACTCCTCCCGTGCTGCCGCTTAGCATGCAGGAGGCGAGAGTGTTTCCCGCGTCTGGATCGGCGTCAGGGAAGGAGTCCTCATACCAGGAGATTCCCGCGTCTGGATCGGCGTCAGGGAAGGAGTCCTCGTACCAGGAGACGGCGGCGCAAACTCGGTGTCGATTGAGAACGCTGTGACGGCGGGTGTGCGAAGGCTGCCAGACGTCGTGGTGAGGAGCCGCCGCGGTCTTTATTAAAAGAGGCAGATAGAAACCCATAGAGAAAACACAATAGGCGGACAGAAATTTTCTGTCCTCACAGCCGTGAAAGACATGGACACGGTCGGCAGGCAGGTAGACCTAAAAGGTGGACAAAAAAAAAGTTTTCTTTTTATTAGTACTTTTTATTAGTAGGTATAGATTATGTCTTGCGCTGATGCCATCATAAGTTTGACAACAAGCCAACAAATGAAAGGAAACTATTTTCTATACATGGTGGGATTTTTAAATGCAGGGTTTTTCGAAATTAGGGTTTCAGTTTTGCAGAAAATAAATTAAGTTTTAGTTGATATTCCGAAAAATTTAAATTTTTAGTGTTTTTAAAATGATGCAAAAAAACACGGATCCTCCATCAATGGATTCCAACGCGAGCTCGAACAGCGCACCATCGATGACTCACACACGATGACTCACACGCCATGCACGGACATGACGTCATGTCGCACTTACGACAGACTCGACCCAGTCAATGGACTCCAACGCGCTCGAACACGCGCACCATTGGCGATTCACACACCATGCACGAACATGACATGGTTTATTCTCGCTGCGCGTCCTGCTCTTACAGGAGCGCCCCTTCTCCAGCATCGTCGAACAACGCCTGTGTTGGAATGTAAACATGACACGGCCCATGGGCCTGCCATACCCGGCTCCCCATCGTGCCTATATGTGCGCTACTGTGGTCTCTCGAGTAATACATCGCGTATTCTACCAAACCCCCTACTTCTATCATGGTATCACGTAAGGTTAAAAGCATCCTGCGCGACCTCGCTTCCGCACACCCGCCACCGCTGATCCGTCGCGGCGGCCTCTACCTGCTTCGCCGCCGAGTCCCTCGCCGAAAGCACCACCACCATCCCCCTCTCGCCACCGAACCACTCGTCGAGCCCCATCTCCGCCCGGGTGATCACCGATCCTTCCGCTGACCCCCCTCCCGTGCCCGATCCCTTGATCGCGGGTCTACACCATTTCATGGGTGACGCAGCCACGAGGCCCGGCGCGCCAAGCGGCGTGAGGAGGAGGCCCGCCGCCGCCCGAGGCCCTCGACAAGGAGGAGGCCGCCAACGCCGCGATCCATGCCCGGGCCACCGGCGTGATGAACATCAAGGTGCTCATCACCGTCCACGGACAAGCCGGCGAACAACTATGGCGGCGGCGTCCATGTTCCTAGTCGTCCTCGGCAAGTACAATCTCAAGGATCATGTGCTCACCGGCGCCTCACCCCCTCGTGCGCGGCTCGGGCGCGAGATGGATTGTTGTGTCCTCACGTGCATCTCTTGCGACCGTCTCCAACGACCGCAGCAAGCCCTCATGATCCGTGATCCCGCCGCCCAGCGACGCCGTGGCTCTACCTCGAGGATGAATTCCTCGAGCAACGGAATCCTGTGCGCTGGCCGATGGAGGCCGAGTTCCGGTCACTCAAGCGGGCCGATATGTCCGCGCGGACTCTTGCCGCCGCCTCGAGGCGATGGCCACCTCACTCAAGGAGTTCAGCGACCCGATCGGCGATCGGCACTCGTCCTCACCCTTCTCCGTGGCCTCAGCGGCAAGTTCAGGCACATGGTGTCCAACTTGAAGATGCGGCCGTTCCCGACTTTTCGGAGGCCCGCATGCACCGCTCCCTCGAAGAACTTCGGCGTCAACGACGTCCACGACGCCCGGCGCCTCCGAGCCCAAGACCGGCCATGGTGGTCGGGCGGTCATGATGCAGCGACAACGGCGCCCTCCCACCACCCCGCCCGGCTCGGCAGTGGTGGCGGACACGTCAAGGGGGCGACGCGGTGGCAATACGGCAACCGCGAACCAATCCGCGGGCGGGCGGTAACGGCGGCAACGGTGGCAACGCCGGCAACGCCGGGTGGCTCAAAGGGGCTCCTCCCGGGTTTCGACCGGTGCGCCGCTGGCCCCCGCCATCCTTGGTCGCCCGGTGCAGATGTGGGCGCATGGGTATGGTGCCCGCCCCGGCTGCGGTGCCCATCCCGAGCCGCGATGCGGCCGCCGCCCACGCACGCCTCCGCCACCAGCGGTGCACATGATGCCATACCGGGGGCTACTACCAGCCTCCACCCTGGTTTCGGCTTCGCCGGCGCGCCATCGTCTACATCATCGGCGGGGTCCTCCATCGGCGATCCACGCGCACGCCACGAGCCCCATGGCCGGCGGGTCCTCGGACCACGCATCCTCGTCGGCAACTTCAACACGATGTCCCCGACACCGCCGCCCAACCCGTCGAGTGGTATGCCAACTCTAGTGCTTTGCTTGCACATGACCGCCCACTCGGTATACTCTCATCTCCTCGATCACCCTCCTTGTCCGGTCCTTCCTCAATTATCGCCGGTAATGGCTCCTTGTTACCTATTACGCCCCACCGGGTCTTATTCATTTCCTCATTCACGTCGTTCTCTTGTTCTTAATGATGTCTTAGTGTCCCCTAACATTATTAAGAACCTGATTTCAGTTCGTCGCATTACCACTCATAACAATTGTTCTATCGACCCCTTTGGCCTTTACGTGAAGGACCTCCAAACCCCGAGCGTGATCGCCCGGTGCAATAGCACGGGTGACCTTTACCCGTTCTTTCCGTCCCACCGGCCAGCGGCACCCGGCTCTCATCTGCGACGTCGACCACGTGGCATCGTCGTCTCGGTCATATCGATTCCAAAGCTCTGTCCAAGCTAATTAGCTCCCAGGCCATTACTTGTAATAAACCTAAACATGATCACCTATGTCATGCTTGTTGTTGGTAAAAGTTATCCTACGTAATTATTTATAAATTTGTATAGTCGCAGCGAGCGAGTAAACGATGAGCACTTCACCCGGGGGGTTTAAATATCGAATCCACGGGGAGAATGGTGTGGAAATACCGAGGCAAGAAACTAATCCATGAGATAATAGAAAGGAACGGGAGTTCGGATAAAAGGTGAGAAGAATTCTATGGTCTGTCTAGCTTATACTCTTGTAAGGCTTATAGATATTGTTTAATGGGGATCGTACTCAAGAGAAGGTAAGGGCTTAAACTTACTATCTCCCAAAGACTCGGATCCTACGAATCCTATCTACGGGATGTGGAATACAAAGGACTCAATGGTAATCCTGTCACTACCACGATCTACCACTATCCCAAGCGGGTAGGGAGCAATTATGAGTTATCTAGTATAGACACCACGTCTACACTAGAGGTAACAACTTCAATTCAAGAGCGACAAGAATCAAAGTACTCTAATGAGTCATAAACCAAAAGAAATATAAATAAGTGAACTTACTCAACTATAAGGTTGATCCACCAAAGAAGTCTCAAGATAAAGTGCAATGAAGCCTTTGATCCCGGAGGTACAAGCGTAGAGAGTCACCGATGCATCTCGATACTTCTCCTTACTTCTCCTTAACTCTTCTAATTATCTCTCAAGAACAGATCTAGAACTCTAATCAAGTTCTTTGATCTATCTCTCAACTTTCTACTAATCTCTCTCAACTTGATCTAGCTCTTCTAATTAGAGAGGTATGGCTCTAGCTATGATCGAGCTAAGTCGATGAATAATGATTTTTCATGCCTAAGGCCGGAGGTAGGACCCTCCTTATATAGTCTGGCGGATGAATGCTGGCCCTTGGATCAAACCGACTTCAATAACGGTGTAGATGCAACCATAAGGTCGGTGGTGAACCGACATAAGAGGGAGAGGCCGACAGGTGGGACCCACTGGCGGCCGCTAATGTGGGCCTTCGGCGGCGCCGGGCCCGGTGGGCCCTGCCTGTCGGTCTTTTCCGTGTCTTCTGGTGTCTTCTAGAATGTTTTTAGTTCACTTTTCGGATCGAAAGTCTTCTCTGGTAAATCTTCTTATTATATGGGGTTTTCTCTCAATTTCTGGTATTTTCTGTTAAGTCCCCGAAAAGATATAAATCACCAAAACTCGTGGAACTTTATCGGTTATAACACCTATTCTATGCCTTCTATTCTTTTTATACCTTTATTATGTATTTAATTGACACATAAAAACATGGCTTAAGAGGTGTCAACAAGCTCCCCCACACTTAGGCTTTTACTCGTCTCGATAAAAGGATGGTTAAAACAAAACAAAGAGACAAGCAAGCAAGTATAGAAAAATTATAATCACACATTTTATTTTTATTATGCCAAGAACTTTAAGTGATTGAGAAACAAGGCAGTCAATATCGAGTACTTTATTCTTTCAATCAATTCAAATTGGAGCTTTTGCAATGATTTTTGAAAAGAAAACATAGCTTACTTTCTTTCTTCTGTGATACTCTCAAATCACTCAATGATGTATATATATGTAGTATTTTTGGATCCTCACACAGCATATGTAAAAAAATATATATTTCTAATAAAAGTCAGATCGGGGTTTCGAGGATTGAATAATATATAGCATATTTACTTTGCATGTATCTGCAATATCAAAGATTGTAATCAAGGAAAAACATTATCTAAGATCAAGATGTGCATTGTGTATGCTAATTCTACTATGCTCTTTCTTTTATTTCTCTCTTTTTTAGAATAAATATTTTTGTAAACAAGATCATGGGCTATCTTTATTTTTTTCTTTCTTTTTTAGAGAGGTGGACTCTCTCGGCCCCGGACTTTTGTCTACTATTTCCTCTCTTATAAAGATGTGGGTTCTACTTGACCCTCGGACACTTGTCCATTATTCATCTTTATTTTTTTAGAGATGTGGGCTCTTCTCGCCCTCGAGCACTTGTTCATTTTCATCTCTTTTTAGGGAGGTAGGCTCTACTCGCCCGTAGGACTTTTGTCCATTTTTCATCTTCCTTTTTTTTTTAAGTACTATTTTTGCATAGCCCATGTCTTGCTGTACAAAAACTATTTATTATTTGTAGAGATCAACAAGCGAGCATATAAATAAATAAAAGCAAGTGTACGTGTTTCTTGATCTTAAGACAAGTTTCTCAACTTGAGTCACAAAAATCTTGACAAAGCTCAACACAAAGCAAATAACTTACTGCTGGTTTAACATAGTATGGCTGTAATAGGATATAAAATTGATCACGAGAGATGAAGTAAAGCTATTAATTTTAATATTTTGAAATAAATTTCTCCAGCCCGAAAAGATATCAAGAATTAAGCTCTCATCAAACTTCTATCTCAAATTTCACAACAACTTAAACAACTTTGATCTTGTAGCATCTTATTATTTTAGCAAAAACTTATTCTAATTATGTAAAAACATTATGTAAACTTATCTCTAGAACAAAGCATATCAATTTATTTTATTCTTCTTCATTTATTTAGCAAAAAACAAAGAAGAGCTTCAAAATTGACCAGCAAAATCAAAACACGAACTAAAGCGGTCGGAGATCAAACCGAGGAGTGAAGAAATCTGAAGACGAGGGGAGGAGATGGTCCGGCGGTCGCCGCTGATGTCCCTGGCGTCGCCAGAGCTTTGCGCTCTCGTGGCTCGATCTTTGTCGTGTTGGATCATCATTCTGTTCTTTGTTGTTTTGCTTAAACTTTTTTAGGTTCGATTTCGTTGTTACGGTTATTCGCTTGTCTCCCCACACTTGTCTTTTTATTATCCTTTATTCAAAAACATGGTGGAGACAAGAAAAACATATACAATAATAGAAAATAATAACCGAGAGAATCAAATTTAAAACTTATGATAAATAAGAGCACTTCTTTATTCATTTAATCATAACAAAGACTTCGAAACAAACTTGACTTGATAAAAAGTGACTCAAAACTCTAATTTAAATCAAAATAAAAACTGACTCGATAGATAACTAGATAACTGACTCAACTAGTGCTCTAATAAACTTGAGCGTATTACATATCCTTAGCACTCTTAGTCCAAAAGCGCTCAAGATCGCCCAACTTCTCAAGAATCGGCGTATTCTTCCTCTCGAGGAATATCCAAACGTGCGGAGACATAGCTAAACTCCCTTCTTGCTGCCATCGGGTTACGAGCGAGCAACAACGGTCCATGAATAAACTGTGGAGTGGAAGGTGGTGAATCGACTTTAACTAGTGGTGCGGCCATATATGGGACTATAGCCTTCGAGTTGTACAAATTTGTAGCTGCCTTAACCGGGTCATAAACCACCATGCGAGTTTCAGTATTCATGATGTTGAGAAAAGGAGGTTTTAGTCTTCGGTCTTGGAGAAGAATGAATTTAGATGAGATGAGATATTCGAAAAGGACTTGTTTATATAGGTAAGAGGTATAGGATAGGAGGGTAAGGCTCACGGTATGGTCCTATTAAATAACTCCCGAATATACGTCATTACAACGGGCTTTGGTTCAAGAGTATTACGGAAAAAGAATGAGGAAGAGGGGAGGACAGGGACTGGCGGTCGCCAGGCCCAATGGGCCGGCCGCCAATGCCCTTATGCACTGTGTCGTGTCCCTTTTTCTGTAGCCTATTATCTCTATTCTAATTGTAATACTTATATTTTTGGCCCATAAAAACAAATTCTACGAAAATCAAAAAATCTTGAAACGGATCATTAAAGTATATCTCATCTAATTCATTTAATTTATTTATTTCATCGGGCTTTTCAGGTTCATAGAAAATTTTAAGACGTTGACCATTTACCTTGAATAACTTACCTTCGGAGTCTTGTAGAGTGATTGCTCCATGTGATGATGAATTTACTACCTTGAAAGGTCCTTCCCATTTACTCCGAAGTTTTCCATGCCCGAATAATCTTACTCTGGAATTAAAGAGTAATACCTGATCTCCTGGAGTGAAAGTTTTTATCTTTATCTTCTTGTCATGCCATCTCTTGGTTCTTTCTTTATAAATCTTGGCATTATGATAAGCTTTCTCTCTCCATTCCTCCAATTCTGATAATTGCATTTTTCTTTGAATTCCTGAAGCATCGAGATTCATATTCCATCTCTTGATTGCCCAGTGAGCTTTAAACTCAAGCTCTGAGGGCAAATGACAGGTCTTTCCATAAACAAGTTGATAAGGTGTCATTCCAATTGGTGTCTTGTACGCTGTCCTGTATGCCCATAGTGCTTCTGGAAGTCTATCCTTCCATTTAGTTCCCATTTCTTCAACTGTTTTCTGCAAAATATTCTTGATCTGTTTATTTGAAGTCTCTGCTTGACCACTTGTTTGAGGGTGGTAAGCTGTAGCAATATTGTGACGAACTCCATGCTTCAATAAATATTGTCGAACTTTTTATCAATGAAGTGGCTTCCTCCGTCACTAATTACCATTCGAGGTACTCCAAACCTTGGGAATATAGTTTCTTCAAACATCTTGATTGAACTTCTACCATCTGCATTCTTGCATGGCAAAGCTTCTACCCATTTTGAAACATAGTCCACTACTAAGATATATTCATAGTTTCCGTTTTTGGAAATGGTCCCATGTAATCAATTCCCCAGACATCAAAGAGCTCAATCTGGAGATTGGTTGTTAGAGGCATAGCATCTCTTGTATTTATATTCCCGTGCCTCGACAAGCTCCACATCTTCTGGATGAAATCTTTTGTGTCTTGATACATGGTAGGCCGTAAAAATCCTGCTTGCCAAATCTTTGCATGTGTTCGAATGCCCCATAATGACCTCCATATGGTGATGAGTGACATCTTTCAATAATTTGCAATCCTTCTTACGTTGGCACACATCTTACGAGTAGTCCATCGGCACATACTACGAAGAGGTATGGATCATCCCATAAGTGGTGACGACTTTCATAAATAAGCTTCTTCTTATCTGCCCTTGGTGCTACATATCCTGCAACCATAAAATTAACAAGATCTGCATACCGAGGGGATCGGTATGGGTTATCCGATAAAACATATCGTCCCTGAAAGTGAGTCATTAATAGGCAATTCATTTGGTTTCTCAAATTGCATTCTAGATAAATGATCAGCAAATGTAATTCTCTACTCCTTTCTTATCTTTAATTTCTAAATCAAACTCTTGGAGTAACAAAATCCATCTTATCAAACGTGGTTTAGCATCTTTCTTGGTGAGCAAATATTTCAAAGTAGCATGATCGTGTAAACAATCACTTTAGCTCCTACCAAGTAAGATCTAAACTTATCTATAACATAAACAACTGCTAGCAACTCTTTTCAGTAGTAGCATAATTAAGTTGTGGTCCAGTCAAAAGTTTTACTAGCATAAGCAATAGCATGATGTTTCTTGTCTTTAGTTTGTCCTAACACTTTGCCCCCCACAAAGATAATCACTTGCATCACACATAATTTCAAAAGGCAAAGACCAATCGGGGGTTGAATAATTGGTGCGTAAATAAGAGCCTTTTTCAATCTTTCAAAAAGCTTTAAGACAAGCATCATCAAAAACAAAGGGAACATCTTTGGCTAACAAGCTGGTAAGTGGTCTAGCAATATGTGAAAAATCTTTTATAAATCTACGATAAAAACCAAAGATGGCCTAGAAAACTTCTTATCCCTTTAACATTCACAGGGGAGGTAACTGTTCTATAACTTCTATTTTTGCTTTATCAACCTCTATTCCCCTTTAAAATAAGATGACCAAGCACTATTCCTTCTCTAACCATAAAATGACATTTTTCCCAATTAAGGACTAAGTGCTTTTCCTCACATCTTTGCAAAACTCTATCTAACTTTTCTAGACAATCATCAAAAGTTTTTCCATATACAGAAAAATCATCCATGAAAACTTCCATAATCTCTTCAATCATTTCAGAAAAATATAGACATCATACATCTTTGAAAAGACGCAGGTGCATTACATAACCCAAAAGACATTCTTCTATAAGCATAGGTTCCATATGGGCATGTAAAAGTGGTTTTGCTTTGATCACTAGGGTGGATTGGAATTTGGTGATATCCAGAATATCCATCAAGGAAACAAAAGTAAGAATGCTTTGCCAATCGTTCTAACATTTCATCAATGAAAGGCAAAGGAAAATGATCTTTCCTTGTGGCTTTATTTAATTTTCTATAATCTATGCACATTCTCCATCCTGTAACAGTTCTTTGAGGAATCAATTCATTCTTATCATTCTTAACAACTGTCATGCCTCCCTTCTTAGGCACAACTTGAACAGGGCTTACCCACTCACTATGTGGCACAGGATAGATAATCCCGGCGTGTAATAACTTAAGAACTTCCTTCTTAACTACATCTCTCATCGCATTATTCAGTCTTCTTTGGGGTTCTATAGATGGGGGTATATCTGGATCTGTAGGAATACGATGAGTGCAGAGAGCAGGACTAATTCCTTTTAAATCATCGAGTGCGTAGCCTAAGGCTGAGCGATGTTTTTCTAAGACAGTTATCAGCCTGAGAGTCTGATCTGGTGTAAGTTTATCATTTATGATCACTGGAGACTCTGAATCTTGATTTAGGAAAGCATAAGTGAGGCCTGGTGGTAAAGGTTTAAGTTCAATAGGAGGTCTTGGTGGATTCTCAAATTCATCTAAAGGTTCTGAAGTAGTAGGATTTTCATCCTCTTCTTCAATAAAAAATTCTGAATCATCTTCTTGATTGGATTCCACGAAATATTCTACGGTGGCCTCTTTAACTTCCTCCATAGGATCTGGTTCTGGACAAGACTCGGATTTAGCATGAATAGCTTGGATGATAGGTAATGAGATTTGAAGATCTTTGTCTATTTGAAAATCTAAATCTCCGGGTTGTCCTTTAAAAGTAAGCTTTTCTATTGGTTGTCCTATCAGCAGGTCAAACTCCATGATATCAAAGATATAGAAACTAAGATGTACCATGATGTTATTCACCTTGATTGGTAAGACATAAAGAATTCCTGAACTTTGAATAACTTGTCCTGAAGGTGTTAAAAGTAATTTTGTAGTGGGACTCAATGGCATATTTTTGAGAAGATCTTGAACAAAGGATAATGCCATGATGTTTATCCCCACTATAGGATTATAAAGAGCATCAAATGGATCTTTATCAATTTGGCAGCAAATAGGTACAGAAGGTGAATCCAAACGGATCACATCAGAGGAAAGCTCTGATTCTTCTGTCCATTCACTACTAATGATTGAGACAAGTTCTTCTGTAGTTCCTTTCAAATGTGTTAAATCAGAAGAATCTATAGGATAAGATTGTGATGATCTATTCTTCTGAGATTTAAATCGATATTTCGAGGTATTTCCATAATCTGTAAAGAGATCATCCTCGATATCATTTAAGAAGTCAGAGATTGAAGTAACCTCTGGTTCTTCTAAAGGTTCTGGATTAGCTGGATGTGGTAAAGGATTTGGAATAGAATTGGATTCAGCTAATCTCTCATCTTCTATTATTTCTTCTATTTGTAAAGATTTTCCTGCAGTTGGATCATCCTCCTTGTTCTCCACTATTTTGTTTAGGATAGCAATGCATTCAGGGGGTGAAAGGTGAATGAAAGATCCATTCGCAGAAGTATTAAGATATTTTCTTGATTTTCTATTCAGACCAATATAAAAGTGTTGAATTAGAACATGGTCTGGTATGGCGAGATTTGGTCCGGATTTGGAAAGAAGATCATATCGTTCCCAATAGGCACTCAGAGATTCATCATGATTTTGTTTTGAGGATAGGATTGAGAGCCTAAAGTTAACTAGTTTTGACATGTGAAAGAAATCAGCACAAAATTCAGTTAAACAAGTTTCCCAATTGCCAGCCATTCTTTCTCTATTTCTATTGTACCATTGGCGAGCTTTTCCTTTCAAAGAGAATGGAAAGAGCGTCCAAAGGATTGTTTTAGGGGACATGCCTTCAATATGTAGACATTTACATGTCTCCTCAAAAGTTTGGAGATGAATAAAAGGATTTTCGTCTAATTCTCCGTTCTCAGTATGGTTTTGGACCATCTCTATCAACCTGGGAGGGCGAAACTCATAGGATCTAGCTTGAATAGGTTCGGATGATAGCACAGGTCTACAAGCTTGCCCATTGGGTGCTAAATTTTTGTAAAGAGGGTAGTATCCATTTGGATAATGATTTTAGAATAAGATAAGATAAAATAAAAAAGGAAATTCTAAACTAATGATATGATACAAGATTTAGTTTAGCTCGGATAATCGACAAACCGTTCTCCCCCGAAGAACGGCGCCGAAAATGCTTGTTGGTAAAAGTTATCCTACTGAAATTATTTATAAATTTGTATAGTCTGCAAGCGAACGAAACGATGAGCACTTCACCCGGGGGTTTAAATATCGAATCCACAGGGGAGAATGGTGTGGGAATACTGAGGCAAGAAACTAATCCCCGAGATAATAGAAAGGAACGGGAGTTCGGATAAAAGGTGAGAAGAATTCTATGGCTGTCTAGCTTATACTCTTGTAAGGCTTATAGATATTGTTTAATGGGGATCGTACTCAAGAGAAGGTAAGGGCGAAACTTACTATCTCCCAGCACTCAGATCCTACGAATCCTATCTACGGGATGTGGAATACAAAGGACTCAATGGTACTGTCACTACCACGATCTACCACTATCCGGCAGGTAGGGAGCAATTATGAGTTATCTAGTATAGACACCACGTCTACACTAGAGGTAACAACTTCAATTCAAGAGCGACAAGAATCAAAGTACTCTAATGAGTCATAAACCAAAAGAAATATAAATAAGTGAACTTACTCAACTATAAGGTTGATCCACCAAAGAAGTCTCAAGATCAAGTGCAATGAAGCCTTTGATCCCAGAGGTACAAGCGTAGAGAGTCACCGACAGATCCGGTACTTCTCCTTACTTCTCCTCAACTCTTCTAATTATCTCTCAAGAATAGATCTAGAACTGTAATCAAGTTCTTTGATCTATCTCTCAACTTTCTACTAATCTCTCTCAACTTGATCTAGCTCTTCTAATTAGAGAGGTATGGCTCTAGCTATGATCAGAGCTGAGTCTGATGAATAATGATTTTCATGCCTAAGGCCAGAGGTAGGACCCTCCTTATATAGTCCTGGCGGATGAATGCTGGCCCTTGGATCAAACCGACTTCAATAACGGTGTAGATGCAACCATAAGGTCGGTGGTGAACCGACATAAGAGGGAGAGGCCGACAGGTGGGACCCACCTGGCGGCCGCCAGTGTGGGCCCTGGCGGGCGCCAGGCCAGGGTGGGCCCTGCCTGTCAGGTCTTTTCCCGTGTCTTCTGGTGTCTTCTAGAATGTTTTAGTTCACTTTTCGGATCGAAAGTCTTCTCCCTCGTAAATCTTCTTATTATATGGGGGTTTTCTCTCTCAATTTCTGGTATTTTCCCTGTTAAGTCCCCGAAAAAGATATAAATCACCAAAACTCGTGGACCTTTATCAGATAACACCTATTCTATGCCTTCTATTCTTTTTATACCTTTATTATGTATTTAATTGACACATAAAAACATGGCTTAAGAGGTGTCAACACTTGTCAACTTGGTCGTCATGTTCGTTTACCGTTTGGGTCTTCCAATTCTTGCGCCACCAATAAATTCGATTTAATACATTGTGATCTTTGGACATCCCCCATTGTCAGTGTGTCCGGTTACAAATATTATCTCGTTATTATTGATGATTGCTCTCATTATGCTTGGATATTCCCACTTCGCCTTAAATCCGATTCCTTCTCCACTATTTCTAACTTTTTGCTCATGTGCGCACGAGTTTGGCACCTCCGTCAAGGCCGCCCAGTGCGACAACGGCCGTGAGTTTGACAACTCCTCGGGCCTCGCGCTTCTTCCTCTCCCCGGTGCCATACTCCATGTCTTGTCCACATACTTCCCAAAAAATGGTAAAAGCCGAGCGCGCACTTCATGATCTAAATAATATTGTCCGCTCGTTGCTATTTCAAGGATGCCTACCACCGGCTTATTGGGTTGAGTCCCTTCACACTGCCACCTATCTTCTCAACTGACACCCCACCACCACCCTAGGCGGCCTTACACCATTCTTTGCTCTCTATAACACCCAACCGGACTACACTCATCTTTGTGTCTTTGGCTGCGCGTGTTATCCCAACTTATCTCGCCACTTGCCACCCACAAATTATCTCCTCGTTCATCATTATGTGTTTTCCTTGGGTATTCCTCGGATCACAAGGGCTATCGATGTCTTGACTTTGCACTCTAACCGGATCATCATCTCCCGCCATGTGGTGTTTGATGAATCGGTTTTTCCCTTCTCGATATGTCCACCACACCGTTGGACCCTAACACGGGATTTCCTCAACGATGATGACACTCCCGCTATACCCCGAGGTTTAGCACTGTGGGTCCGTGATACCTCATCCGCGCGCTCTACTGCCTCGCCGTCGAGCCCGACTCAGTAGCGGCGGCCCGGGGCCTGAGCAGCTTCGCGCGACCACCGGCCCGACACGCGGGCAGACCGGCGCGAAACGCCGACGGCACGGCACGACCACCGGCTCCAGCCCAGCGCGGCGCGACCAAAGACCTCCAGCTCAGGCGCGGGCGTGACCACGAGCGCGGCCGGCGCGACCTCGAAGACCGGCCGCAATCAAGCCCGGCGCTGCGACGACGGCCTCGGGACCGGGCTCTGGCGCAGCGCCCCCCTTACATCCAAAGACTGCTGCCCCCGATGACTCCGTCTCGGGTTGTCGCCGTAGGGACGGCCGCGTCGTCGCGCGGCCGCGTCGTGCCAGTCGTCCCACCACCACGGCATGCGCACCGTGGAAGTCCGGCTTCTTCGCCGACCGATCGCTCAATCTTCATGCGGCGTGGTATCTCCGTCCCCCGAGACACCGCGATGCTGCGCTCACCGATCCACATTGGCGAGCTGCAATGCAGGCCGAGTTTGACGCTTCCAGGCCCGAACGACACACCGAGTTGGTTCCTCGTCCGCCCCGGCGTCAATCTTGTTACGGGGTAAATGGATTTCAGGCACAAATTTCTATCGATGGTTCCCTTGATCGTTACAAGGCTCGTTGGGTTCTCCATGGCTTCACCATGGCCCCTGTTGATTATGATGAAACCTTCAGCCCGGTTGTCAAGCCTGCCACTGTCCGAGTTGTGCTCACCTTGGCCTTGTCCCGCTCCTGGCAGATTCATCAGCTTGACGTCAAGAACGCATTTCTTCATGGGACCCTCAATGAGACAGTTCATTCTCGCGGCCCGCGGTTTTGTTGACTCCTCTCGGCCTAATTATGTCCGTCGCGAACAAGTCTCTATATGGGTTGAAGCAGGCTCCTCGCGCGCATGGCACCTTCGGATTGCTGGATTCCTCACTTCCATTGGGTTTGTTGAGTCCAAGGTTGATTCGTCACTCTTTATTTACAGTCGTGGTGGTGATACAGCCTTCCTGCTTCTCTATGTGGATGATATTGTTCTTACGGCCTCATCTCCGAGCCTCCGTTAGCAGCTTACTGCCGCACTTCAGCGGGAATTTTCGATGACGGATATGGGTCCTTTGCATCACTTCCTGGGCTTATCAGTTGAGCGTCGAGCTGATACTCTTTTTTCCCGTCGAAACGGTACATGCTGGACATTCGGAGCGTCTTTGGTATGAGTGCGTGCAAACCATGCAAAGACACCGTTGATACCGTGCCAAGTTATCTACGGATGGTGTTCCCCGGCTAACACGGTTTCGCGATGTGCGGGTGCCCTTCAAGATATCTCACGTTCACCCGCCCAGATATTGCTTATGCGGTCCAGCAAGTGTGCCTCCATATGCATGAACCGAAGGAGCCTCACTTTGTTGCCATGAAGCGCATCCTGCGCTACATCTAGGGAACTTTGGATCTTGGTTTTCACCTTCACAAGACCTCGCCTACTGATCTTACAAGTATACTCACGATGCTGATTGGGCGGTTGTCCCCGACACTCATCGCAGTACCTCGCTCACGGTGTGTTCTTGGGTGACAACTGGATCTCCCGGTCGCCGAAGCGTCGACATCTTGTCTCGATCCGATCTTTGCTGAGGCCAAGTATCGCGCTGTCGCCAATGGAGTTGTGGAGGTGTGTTGGTTGCGCCAACTCCTTCATGAGCTCCATTGCCCTCTTCGTTGAGCCACCATAGTGTACTGTGACAATGTCAGTGTTGTTTACTTATCTACCAATCTCGTTCAGCACCAGCGGACCAAGCACGTGGAGATTGATCTACACTTCGTTCGTGACCGTGTCGCTCTTGGAGAAGTTCGTGTTCTACATGTGCCCACTACATCCCAAGACGCCGACATCTTCACCAAGGGTCTTCCGACTTCGGT